>OY728141.1:1843554988-1844804988 GCA_963277665.1 Viscum album | reverse complement strand
AATCCTTTCCCTGTCAGATTCATCCAGACCTTCCTTCAGTAAACTGTTTGATTCTTTTAATTGAATCACAATTTTTCCATACATACTTCCACACTGGGGAATACCACCTGACTTCTGTTTCTTCTTGGATGTTTTTCCTTTTCCCATGGCAGCTTGAGATAAGTGAAAATTGTATCTTCAACCACACAGATTGACTACACCAAGTAGAGGAAAACAGATCTGATAAAAGAAACCATCCCTCTGATACCAATTGTTAGGACCAATAGGGGCCTATATACCCTGAGAGGGGGGTGGGGGGGGGGCGAATCATGGTATGGATATTCTTTTTCAAAATTCTTCCTACCCCACTGGATCTTGACCTCTTTATTACAAGGGTCACTTTGTTTGCACTTGGGTGTTTATTATGATCACTTATTTTCTTCTTTTTCTAATGATGATTCTTCAAATGCAATGCAGGGAAGTAAGCAGGCAGACACAAAGATTTTTACTTGGTTCACCCTCACTGGGCTACGTCCAAGGAGCATACGCTGACAAGTTGTCGTGCGTACCAATTCCACTAAACTTCACTAGCTGTGGATTACAATGTTTGGGCTAGATCACTTCTATGCCCAGGCTCACTGCCTATACAATGTTTAGGGTCAGCTCACTGCTTTCCCAAGGGTCACTCCCTGTTTCTCTCTCTCTCTAGCTCACTGCCGGTGGAGAGGATCACCTTCTTCCTCTTCCTAAGTTCACTGCTCTTGGAAGGAATCCACTCACAGTTTATAGACCTGTAGGTCTCTTCATTTTCATGAATGAATGCATCTTCCTCTGTGTGTAGATGCTCTGTTGAAGTACAACTTTCACCCATAGATGAATATCTCTTTGCACCAAAGGTATCGGGAAACGTACCAGCTTCTACGCAGTCCGAGAAGCACCGCTGGAACAATTCCTTACTTGGCGCGCAAGTCAATCTTGGCGCGCAAGTATCGGCGCACAAGTCACAACGGGCGCGCATGTCCTCCTCAAACATTTGCGCGACACAAGCTTCCTCAACTCGAAAATTACGCGACTCTCTTCCTTTTACGCCCAAACCAATATTGGCGCGCAACTGCCAACCGGCGCGCAACATCTACCACTGGCGCACAACTTCAACTACTGGCACGCAAATTCACCTGCGCGACCCACACTCACCACTTGCGCGACCACCACACCTGCGCGACGGGAGCTCTGATTTCTCAAAGTGTTGAACTCCGTTTCAGAATGAGGAGGGGGTGGTCCAGTATTTATAGGCAAATTGACCACCCTACGCGACGCCGCGCAAGTCACCTGCACGACCCAGTCTCAGCGCGTGAGTCTTCCCTCCTTTTGGACACATGCACGACCAACTCCCAAACTTGCGAGAACCTATTTACTTAGCCATATTTTGATCTTATGATCTTGAAAAACATATGGCGCACAAGTTTTCTATTCTCCAAGTCCTCGGCGTGCAAGTCCTTTTTCCAAAAACACTTTTCTTCATTTGCCGATTTTCGGGCCCTAAAATTTGGAAAACACTGGAAAACGGCGCCACCTTGTATATGTTCTTTTGTACCGCCTCCAGATCATCCATTCCTTTTATCGGCGTTCCTTAATCAAACATGGATCATTGACCTCAGCTCTTGAACTCGACATTCCACCATGAAATCCTCTTTGTCAACAAATTTGTATGTCATTATTTTTCTTTGTAAACAATCACTACTCAGATGTACACTTTTTCAACAAACACAATCACCTAAAAAATGATTCAATGATACCTTGAGGGATTTTTGCCCAACAATCTCCCCCTTTGGGTTTGTTGAAAACTCTTCCAAAACAAAGATACGTCGTTGATTCTTCAGCCTCCATTCGCCTCATTGCGATTCTAATAGCGATCAAGGATTTACTCAACACATACTCTAAGCCCACATGAGCAATGCTCGGCGTGAGAAAAAAGAGTAAATGAAAAGTTCATCAATGAATCACATTATCTCTGACATCCACAATTGACACTAAACTGATACCAGTTTTTACTAAACTGATACAAATTGTTGATGGATTTGTTGGAATACCAATGTTTTGTTTGGAAATAGTCTTACCACTTTCCAACACCACTCTTCTTCTTTTATCACGATCCTCAGCTGTCGTGATATCTATTCTTTGATCGATCACTTCTAGCATCGTCAGATTTAATACACTCCCCCTTTCACATTGCTCCCCCTTTCTTGCTGCTCCACCAGTCAGCTTCTCCCCGTATCAATTATGAATTATCAAATCTCCGCATTGTCTCTCCCTTGAACAATCAATATATTCTCCTCCTTTAAAAAACACTTTTCTCCCCCTTTGTCAACGAACCCAAAGGACAGTCCTTTGTAGTCTCTAACATAGTAGAAAACACATATCAGCATATTAGGTAAAAACACATCATACCTCGGGTAGAGGGGGGGTCCCACATCCACACAATGTCAAGTGCGGGGAATCGACTGAACTCCCAGAGCCAGTCGATGCCTCTCAAAAGCTTCCTTGGGTAAGGCCTTTGTCAGAATGTCTGAAACCTATAGCTCTGTAGGCACATACTCCAACTTCACGATGCCCTGCTCAACCTTCTCCTTGATGAAATGATACTTGATCTCAATGTGCTTTGTCCTGGAATGATGGACAAGATTTTTGCTAAGATTTATAGCACTTGAGTTGTCACACTGGATTCTGATCGGAGACTTCACTTCAACTCCCATATCTTCAAGCTGCTGCTTCATCCACATTAACTGTGTGCATGCTTGAGTGGCTGCAATATACTCAGCTTCTGCGGTGCTTAATGAAATGCAATCTTGCTTCTCGGTCAACCATGCAATACATTTTCCGCCAAGATAAAATGCACCTCCAGATGTTGATTTCCTGTCATCTGCTGAACCGGCCCAGTCTGCATCAGTATATCCCAATAATTCTATCTGAGACTTGTCGTTATATGTCAGCCCGAAGTCCACTGTGCCCTTGATATACCGAAGTATTATTTTCACTGAAACCATGTGAATTTCCTTGGGATTAATTTGATATCTCGCTGCTTGGCATGTGGCGAAAACAATATCAGGTCTTTTCGAGGTCAAGTACAACAGACTTTCGATAATTTGCCTATATTCTATGATATTAACTGCCTTGCCATCCTAATCTTTTGATAATCTCATCCGGGTAGAAACCGGAGTCTTCATCTCCTTGGAATTATCCATTACAAACCTTCTTAGAACCTCCTTGGCATATTTGTATTGAGAAATAAAAGTGCCATTACTTCCTTGTGTCACCTGTAAACCAAGGAAAAATGTTAGCTCTCCAATCATTGACATTTCAAACTCATTTTTAATGAATTCGTAGAACTGTCTGCATTGAGCTTCATCTGATCCGCCGAATATTATGTCATCAACATAAACTAGCACCATCATCTGTTGATTACTTTCATTACTAAAATAGAGATTGTAATCAACTCCTCCACGCTGAAAACCAAGCTTCTTCAAATACTGATCAATTCTTGAGTACCATGCTCGTGATGCTTGTTTCAGCCCATACAATGCCTTCTTCACCCTGCAAACTTTGTTATCATCCTCATGAATAAGAAAACCATATGGCTTCTCAATGTACACCTCTTATTCCAGAACCCCATTCAAGAACGCGGATTTGACATCAATCTGGAACACTTTAATCATTCATTGCACTGCTATGGCCAAGAATAATCTGATTGTCTCCAGCCTTGAAACTGGTGCAAATGTCTCATCAACATCTATTACTTCGATATGGGAGTAACCCTTGCACACTAGTCGTGCTTTGTTTCGAATCACAGTTCCATCTTCATTCATCTTGTTGTGATAGACCAATTTAGTCCCAATGACATTCTTGTCTGCTGGTCTCGAAAAAATCTCCTTCATCTG
Organism: Viscum album; assembly: GCA_963277665.1. Lineage (NCBI taxonomy): Eukaryota > Viridiplantae > Streptophyta > Magnoliopsida > Santalales > Viscaceae > Viscum > Viscum album. The sequence continues at coordinate 1,844,801,074 of OY728141.1, read as the reverse complement.
ATTCTTCTCAATCTGATTTAGCTCTTCATTCATTATTCTTGTCTGAACTGGAGCTCACTGATCTCTGATGATATTATGTCTGTCAATTTCAGATTGACTCTTTGTCTTTTGTTCAGATAAGGATTTTACTTCCTTATACTCATCATTAGTATCTTTTTCTGGATCATCTTCAGCCACTTCTGCTCTTCCTGAGTCTCTTACCATTTGTTCACTTTTAACAGAAGAATTTTCACTGTGACATTTTTCAATGATGTCATTTCTTTGAACATATTCTCTCAAATTTTTGTTGACACACCTTTGATTTTTCTCTCACAGCTTCTTGGTATCCTGAAAGCAGTCAGCTGATACCAAATTGTTAAAACAAAATAGATATTCATGAAAAACTATATGTTGCTTCTTTTCCACCAATCATTCTTCATGAGCATAAACATTCTTCCTTCATGTCATATTGAGATCATGCATCTGATTATGATATTGAATGCTCCCACTATGTTATTCAACTCTTCCATCTGTTAAGCCCAGCTGTATAGACCCATAACCATTATCTTCCTCCTGCATCGTTTGTCCTCATATTCCACTCAAGTTTGAGGAATTAACAAAATCTCTAAGCCTACTGAGTTGGGACTCGGTGTAGGAAACAAGAGACAAGGTTAATAACACAATCACTTCCTGTTGTGCTATGTTGTTCCCTTTCATCGTCAACTTTGATACCTGATTTGAGTCAATCAAAACACTGATGAATATCACATCTCCACTTTGCATCTTTAGATTCCACTTCCCCTTGGATTGTATCTCCCTAAAATCTGAAACACACGGATCATCAGTTAATAGCATTTATATAAATAGGGAGAGGGGTTATCTTTCGGGACTCCTCAAGATGAGGATTGTGGTTGATCCTGATGGCTCAACCCATTAATTCTTTCGTGGAGGGAATCACACTCTTTTCTCGCTTCCTCCAGCTTCCTTGCCAACTTCAACTACTCTGGGCAGATGACTAAGCATTCTTTACCCATATTCGGAGCCATTCTCTAATATGTAGATTCGACAAACTTAGCCTTTTTCACCATTTGGGGTTTAAACCCACTATTACACATTTATGTCTTTGATGTTCCACCGAAATTCCATTTCCCTTGATTATTTCTCTGAACAGGAATCTCCTTGCTTGTCATCATCCCCTGCTTCTTCCACCATTGCAAGGGTCTTTCACCTTCCTCCACTTTTTGTTGTGGAACACGACATGCGAATTTTTCAATACGTTCTTTGTTCATCATTCTTTTATCAGATGTCTGAGGCACCACCCTATTTTGCGTTGGTGGTGGGTCCTCCACTGAACGTCCATTCTTCTTACTCATAGCTGTAGCTTTTCCTCCCTTTTTCTTCCAAATTTGTTCATGTTTTTTCTTTGGGGGCGGTTGTGAGTGTGACTGAGGAGGTGACTGATACACTTCTTTTTCAGCTCCATGTGATTCCCTGAGGCTCTATGCCTATTTTTCAATTTACCACATTGTCTTCCAGTGTACGATTTCTCATTAGACACCACTGGAGTGAGGAATCCCCTTTGACGTTCCTTTTCCTTCCCTGCCTTCTTTTTTCTACACTGTCTGGCCAAATTCCCAAGATCAGAACATATGAAACATCTTCCATCAAAGACATACCTCATTTCATCATTTCTATGTCGAGATGTTGATGTAGCTTGAGTTCTTCCTCTGAAATTGAGCTCCTGAGCTTCCTGACACATACTCATGGTGTGTCCCATTCTTCCACAGTAATAGCATTTAACAAATGCTTTCCTTTGAGAGACTCTTCTTTCTGATTTCTCATGACGCTTCATCTTATTCTCAGATTTTTTACATTTTCTGTTTTCACAATACAAAATGTATTCCTGAGCCTCTGGACAGAAGCTTGATATGTGGCCATGAATCCCACAGAAATAGCACATGTCGCCACTTCTTTTTGTTACTGACCTCTTATGCCTATCTCCAGCACCTACAGGTTTTTCTCCACTCCTAGAACTATTCACGACTCTCTTCTTATCACGCATGGGAGTTGATTCATCAAATCCAATACCATCTTTTCCGAAACATGCTAGTCTTTGAGCTGAGAAAATATTCTGTTGTTTCTCTTCAGAAATATCATATTTTCTTTTCTTTATCATCACCTGTCGAAGGATGATCAAATAGCAAGTGTAGTGCATCCTTCAATTTGGGATTACCTTTGGATTTAGACTTCTCTATTTCCTGCTTGACTGATTGTAGCTCTTCTACCAACTTTTGAATCTTCATATCCCTTGATTCAAGTTGGACATCATGTTCTTCCTTGAGAAGCTTCCCTCTACTCACTTCATCTTCCAGTTCATACATCAGCTTATCAACCATGTCATTTTGCTCCTTTACCTTCACTTTTTATTGAGCGACAGAGTTAGAGCAATATGCATTTTCTTGTTGTAGCCATTGATTCTTCTGAACCTCTGCAGACAACTGTGCTGCTAGATCATTATTTCTGGTTTTAAGATTATGTTCTTCATTTGTCTTTTGACTCTCTTCATAATCACCAGCCTTTTGTTTTCCTTTCATTCTAGCCATCTTCTGAAGCTCTTCAGCATGTGAATCATTCTTCTCTGTTAGGTCAGTAACTATATCAATAAGCCTTTGATTTAAGACTTTTAGCTTTTTGACCTCAATCTCCAATCCCTTAATCCAGATATCTTTAGATTTTTCTTCTTCAGTGTTTCCAACGTCACTTGGAATATTAGGTTCTTCGATGCTTTTGAATTGATCTTTCACTTTTCTATTCATGTCATCGATCTCCCTTTTCTGTTCTTCAATCTTAATCTTATACTCACTAACTGATTCTGAGTTCTCTCATGTTGATAACTTGAGTTTCTCAATTTCTTCCATCAACTCAGACTTATCTTCTTCCTGCTGCTGCATATAGAGTTTGTCATCATGAACAACATTGTTGGATTTCTTTGTTTTTTCTCTCCAAACATCTATCTCCTCAAGAGCAGCCTCCAACTCAGCTCGCATATCTATTCTTCCTTCAATTTCTTCTTCTGTTTCAACATCACTCTGATGCTCATGTACTTCACTCATTCCAACATCATGATTGTGTGAATCAATCCTTTCCCTGTCAGATTCATTCATACCTTCCTTCAGTAAACTATTTGATTCTTTTAATTGAATCACACTTTTTCCATACGTACTTCCACACTAAGGAATACCACCTGACTTCTGCTTCTTCTTGGATGTTTTTCCTTTTCCCATGGCATCTTGAGATAAGAGAAAATTGTATCTTCAACCACACAGATCGACTATACCAAGTCGAGGCAAACAAATCTGATAAAAGAAACCATCCCTCTGATACCAATTGTTAGGACAAATAGGGGCCAATATACCCTGATAGGGGGGGGGGGGGGGGTGAATCAGGGTATGGATATTCTTTTTCAAAATTCTTGCTACCCCACTGGATCTTGACCTCTTTATTACAAGGGTCACTTTGTTTGCACTTGTGTGTTTATTATGATCACTTATTTTCTTCTTTGTCCGATGATGATGCTTCAAATGCAATGCAGGGAAGTAAGTAGGCATACACAAAGATTTTTACATGGTTCACCCTCACAGGGCTATGTCCAAGGAGCATACACCGACAAGTTGTCGTGCGTACCAATTCCACTAAACTTCACTAGTTGTGGATTAAAATGTTTGGTCTAGATCACTTCTATGCCCAGGCTCACTGCCTATACAATGTTTAGGGTCAGCTCACTGCTTTCCCAAGGGTCACTCCCTGTTTCTATCTCTCTCTGGCTCACTGCCGGGGGAGAGGATCACCTTCTTCCTCTTCCTAAGCTCACTGCTCTTGGAAGGAATCCACTCACAGTTTATAGACCTGTAGGTCTCTTCATTTGCATGAATGAATGCATCTTCCTCTGTGTGTAGATGCTCTGTTGGAGTACAACTTTCACCCGTAGATGAATATATCTTTTCACCGAAGGTATCGGGAAACATACCAGCTTCCACGCAGTCCGAGAAGCACCGCTGGAACAATTCCTTACTTGGCGCGCAAGTCAATCTTGGTGCGCAAGTATCGGCGCACAACTCACAACGGGCGCGCAAGTCCTCCTCAAACACTTGCGCGACTCAAGCTTCCTCAACTCCAAACTTGCGCGACTCTCTTCCTTTTATGCCCAAAACAATATTGGCGCGCAACTACCAACCAGAAAGCAACTTCTAACACCGGCGCACAACTTCAACTACTGGCGCGCAAATTCACCTGCGCGACCCACACTCACCACCTGCGCGACCACCACACCTGCGCGACGGGAGCTCTGATTTCTCAAAGTGTTGAACTCCATTTCAGAATGAGGAGGGGGTGGTCCAGTATTTATTGGCAAATTGACCACCCTGCGCGACGGCGCGCAAGTCACCTGCGCGACCCAGTCTCGGCGCGCAAGTCTTCTCTCCTTTTAGACACTTGCGCGACCAACTCCCAAACTTGCGCAAACCTATTTCCTTAGCCATATTTTGACCTTCTGATCTTGAAAAACATATGGCGCGCAAGTTTTCTATTCTCCAAGGCCTCGGCGTGCAAGTCCTTTTTCCAAAAACACATTTCTTCATTTGCCGATTTTCAGGCCCTGAAATTTGGAAAACACTGGAAAACGGCGCCACCTTGTATCTGTTCTTTTGTACCGCCTCCAGATCATCCATTCCTTTTATCGATGTTCTTGAATCAAACATGGATCGTTGACCTCATCTCTTGAACTCGACATTCCACCATGAAATCCTCTTTGTCAACAAATTTGTATGTCATTGTTTTGCTTTGTCAACAATCACTACTCAGATGTCCACTTTGTCAACAAACACAATCACCTCAAAAATGCTTCAATGATACCTTGATGGATTTTTTCCCAACAACATTTTAGGGTTTATTCAAAAAAAAATTTATGTAATAATGATGTTACAACTTCCACAAAATTAAATTTCTAAATAGTGACAAAATTGACATAAATGAGTTTTAAAAATAAATAATATATTACTAAATGATAAAGAAGTCCTAAAAACGGTTCGGACAATGGACATAAATAATAATATATATGACATTAATGAACAACTCGGTGTTCTCATGGAATCTTTATAGTATATTTATTAATCTTATAATATAAAAATACAATGAGACATGGTAAATGTAAAACTATTTAAGGAAGAGTTATATCTAAATGATATGGTTAATATGGTAACCAAAACGGGTCTAAAACCTATTTTTTGAGAGTATTTCGAACCATACCATCCTTAACCTCGAAATAAATTCATTTGGAGCCTTTAAAACTGATTATGATTATAAATTAAAACAATATCTCATGTTTTTTCTAAGATGCCCCTCACCCATCTTATTAAAAGGCACAAACCCATATCTCAAATTCACACCTCCAAATCCATTTGGATCGGCAAACCACACCCCCAATATCCTCTCAAATTCACTAAAATCAACCTAGAGGCCTTAGTCTGATCAAAATTCCAACTTAAGTACCCCTTTTGATCAAATCAATAGAAATAACCCGAAGAAGAGGCAAATATTTCATCACCTCTTTCAAGTTCTATTATTCTTCCACTTCCACATCCATTGTTGTTTTCATTATAAAATACTAACTAAAATATCTTCTATAAACATTGATGTTATTATAATAATGGTACATCCATATTCATTACTATATGCATCCTATGAATGACATGTCACAATACGTGCGTACGTACGACTTACCGTCTCCACATTTTGGTGTAATTGTTATTCAATACATTATTATTTGGATGGGTAAGATAATGATTTATAATTGATGTAAATTAAAAATATAACTTGTTAATGATGTTTTATATATTATATAACATCCATTTACTTAATATTTTAATATCAAATGAATTGTATTGTCGCTTGTGCATACGTATTGATTACCGTCTCCACGAACGCGATGAGATTTATTCACCATTGTAATCATTAAAGAATAATATTATTTTTTAATTATTATAAATAATATTTAAATAACAAAATATAATTTTTTATTTGAATCAAATACATCAAATCCATAACAGACATTACTTATTTAAAAAAAATATAAAAGAAAACGAATATGTTAACACCTGGAATGACGATAATATTAAAATATTATTAACACAACAATATTAAAACATCATATATAATATCATATTTATGTATGTGGTTATTTTATAATTTAATAAAAATGATTTAACTATTAAATAAGATTTTAAATTACCCTCCACCATGGAAAATTACAAGGTAAGGGTTAATTCTACAATCTCGTCATTATCTGAGGTTGTTTGTATATAATCATCTACTGGGACCTCTTTATATTCCTCATATTATTTCAAAACATTTGTAATATTTCCTAGACTATGGGTTAAAGTTTTTTATAGCATTATTTGAATTTTTATAAGATGATTATAATGAAATCTTTCTGCTGTTTTCCAATCATGGTACTTTACATCGTTTTCAACAAAATTAAGGATATGCTGACCTTTTTTAAATTATACGGCTGGTGTGTCTATTTTCCACAGTTATAACACCTTCGAGTATTCCCTTAAAAGATTACAAGAAAATTTACAAAAGAAAATTTATCATTAAAATGGTTTGAAAATAGAAAGTGTTATTTCTTTCCAATAATTTCATTTCTTATATGTCAACATCCTTTTATAGATTATGAATTTGTTTGAAGTTGATTTCATCTGATACACATCTTATATATTGTATTGAAGGTTCTGATATATGGTTGACTATGGATCTATTATTTTTATAACATTAATGGTTTATGGATAATGTATTGAAATTTTGTATGCTAGTTTTAATATAAATATTTATGTTATGTATAAACACTTCAAATGTGGAATGCATTGGACTTAGTAAGTGACAGGTGGATCACGCTACGGACCCTCGATGAATATTTAGATCTCATGAGACAAAATAGTGTCATGGAACAATGCCATTACAATATATGTTTTATAGTCTTGTCACAAGGCCTTGAAAATGTTGTTATGAATTTTGGCGTTATGTGATCCATCATTGTGAATTTGGATATTGATATTCCATGTGATTATTCGACTAGTATAATATCTATGTGAATAAATAAATGGAATTATTTTGATTTATATTTTCTTTATTTTGATGATGTTTAAGATTAAATGGGTTTTTAGTCTTATAAATTTCCTTTAATGTTTATTCATATTTATTAATGTTTCCGCTATATTTTTATCCTTATTGAGAATCTGAGCTCACCCATTTCTATTTCTTATTTTTCCCAGGATGTGAAGAAGTATTTTATAACTGACCTATAGGGATAGTCTAAGGGGTATTAATGTAGCCAATGGAGACAATTTTGTTGTTATTTTTCATTTTATAATGTAATGTGAAACTTATGTATGTATCTCTTACTTCCAAGGCTACTAAACTAACACATCTTTCGAGACATAATCTTTTTTGATCATGTCAATGTTATGTAATAATGCACTGACTCTAGGTAACTTGGTTCAGGGAATTAAAAAAATTACAACGATAACTCCATTATGATCTATACACTATAATTATATCAGTTTAATCGAATAACCATTATAAATATTCTTACTCCCTCTATTTTATTTTTATAAATGAAATCAACATCCATGAAGTTACAATTTCTTACAATTGTGAACGACAATGTTTCATTCTTAAATATCTCATTCATTACTCGATATGAAAGAATTTTTATGGATTAAATAGACTATAATAAAGGTATTATAACCAAATTAATATTCAGGAATCAGTATATGTACAAAATATTCATCATATCACCAAACAAGTTCATAATAAACTAAATACCGCTAAAATAATCTAAGTGAATGTCATTAAATAATTCATCCTCCATCCATGTAAAAATTTATATAAATGAAAATTAAAAAATTTATATTTTTATATATAATATTCAATTTCAATTCTATATATTTACTACCATTCCACATGAAGTCCATGACTTAATAACAAGTGAACCAATTATGAAAACAATGAAAATGACCACTACAGAATGATGAAATTAAATATAATAACATTTTATAAAAGATAAAATGAACAAAAAATAATTATGATAAACAAATAAATTGTATTTTAGGTTATTAAATAAGTTATTTTCAATTCAAATTTCATATTCTATGAAATTAAGTTAAAGTGAAAAACAAATTCTGATTTAAGGTAAGGGTTTCTTCATCTTACTTCCATTTTTGTGAGATATTCTATAATCACTACTATTACATGTGTACGGTGGTTGTGTACTAACCATTGATTTTTATTATCATGAATATCATTATTTTCATGATATTAAAATTTTCATTTTACGATCATTAATTTTGGGGCTTATTATTCAATTGATTAACAAGTTGTAAGGGTTTTTCCACACGAACCTCCATTTTCATTCGGGTTACATTTATTGTCTAACTACAAAATTAAAATTCATATTAATTATTGTGTAATAGTCATAAATAAAGTGTTAGTGTTCAATATATTTTTACCAACTAGAATCATTCCTAATTTTATGGGGAGTTACACGTTTTAAACGGAACATTCAATATTATTTATGAAATACAAACCAGATTCAATGGATCCTTTCGCCTTCTTACCTGTTTTCAGGTGAACACTAAAATCTATTTTGAGACATCATTATTTTTAAGAAAACACATATTTTATCATAAAAATTTTATTGGATCACATCTGTATATATGATAACAAACATTCCTTTTCACATTAAAATTATCATTAATTCATTCTTTTAAATTCTGTAAAATGATTTATTTATAATGAACCTTAAGAACTATTTCTTACTTGATTTCACTTCAGTGGGAGGTAATTTATTCAAAAAATTTAATTTAAATTTCATATTTTTTTGTGATATAATGGTTTAAAAAATTATTTCATGGAAAATATAACTGATTTTCCAAAAGAAATCATCTTTCTAGAGTAAAAAAGGATTTTTCTCATCTCAAATTAACTTTTATGAGATGTATTCATTTATCACCAATTTTTTTTCTTGTGGTGTATGTAATTCTATTTGGTATATCATATCAAGATTCACCTTATTCATATGATATTATAAAATATTATAATTTTAATGTTTCAAGGAGGTATCTGACACTCTGGAATGTTTGAGGATTATTTCTTCAATGATTATTAAATGGTCTCATTTAATAGTATCATCATATTTGTCAACATCCTCTGTTGAATCATTTACTTCATTTGATTTATCTCATATTTTATCATCCAATATTTTTTAATGAATATTTTATTGGTAGATATGTTGTGGATGTGTTATCTTGAATCAATTCACCATATTAATATGAATGGTTATTGATTATTATTAATGATTGGGGAATGTTATTTACATTTCATATGTAAGTTTCAATATTAATGTGTATGTTCTTAATGTATATCCTGACTCCTAATAGGAATGCATTTTACATATTAAGTGTCGGTTGGGGAGAGCTACAAACCCTTGGTGCATCATTAGGTCCCATGAGACAAACTACGGTCTTGGAAGAAGGCCTCAAAAAATTGATTATTTGAGGACATGGCATGAGTCCATGACGGTATGGTGATGATGTCCCGCATTATGCATTTACTCATTATGAAAATAATATTTATGGTTCTTGTGGTTATTTGAATAGTATAATACCCATAATTATGTTATATTATGGAATTACTTACTCATATCTTATTCCATTCATAATGTGTTCATGTTTTTGTTAAAGTCATATGTTTTTAGATATTCAAATTTGCTAACATTTATATTTATTCATCTGTAATTCACTCCCTTAATGAGTGTTTGATCCCACCCCTTTCATAGGTTGTAATTTTTAAGGACATGAATAAGTTTATTATTAATGACATGAAATAATATCATAGGAGTTATGGAAGTTGTATAAGGAGTTTCTATGTTGTATTTATTTTCAAGATTTAGTTTTGAACTTATTAAAGATTCATGTTTCCAATAATACTAAACTACTCAGTCTATAAGGATTTGATTCCTTGTAATCATTCCAAGGATATAAAATAATGCACCGGATCTAGGATACTATGGTCGGGGCGTTAGAATATGGACGAGGATGACTCTTATTATGCATGGTGGACCCCTAGTCCCACATGAGCCTATGTTGGAGTTGGTTCCGTTTGTTACTGTCTTACCATAATATTTGTAAAATAAACATAACAAAACTGACAACTAGTAATGATAGAATTATAAGTAGAATGTTAGTGTCTAAAATTTATCTCCTCTCTATCCAATCCCATTCATTAATTATTCCATACAATCTATATTATAATAATCATATGGTATTTAAACATGTGAAATATTTAATGAAAAAGTGTTAAATGAAGAATAATATATTCCAACCCCACCACAATCTTAATCACAAACCCCTATCTCACCCTATCCAAATAATAATCCCTAATCTACACCATCATTATTAATATAAAATCACCACATCCAATAATATTCCCTAATCTCTATCCCACTATCACAATCCTTAATCCCTAACCCCTTATTCATCCCTTAACCCAAATTTTTATCACTAATCCCTACCCCACCCCAAAATCTAAATCAATAACACCTTACCCACTAATCATAATCCCTAAAACCTTCACCCCAATGATAATACTTAACCCCTGCCATCTTAATCACAAGTCCCAAACCCCTATCATAATCCCTAACCAAAATAATAATCATTAATATGTAACCCCCATCATTAATCCCTAATCCATAACCCCTCATTATTAATCCAAAACTCCCCAAATAATATTCCCCAATCCAAACCCCCCACATCATAAACCCTAACCCATATCCCCCAAATCTCAATCCCCAACCCCTCAAACTTAATCACTAATCCTTAGCCCACTCCCCCAATATTAACCCCTAATACCTAACACCCATAATAAACCCAAACACCCACATATTAATCTGTAATCTATACCCCATCTTAATACCTATCCCCTCATATATTAGTCTTTAATACCCCCCCCCCCCCCGTCAGAATCCAAAACCACCAATATTAATCCCCAATACATAATCCCCAAAGTCGTAATCCCTAATCCACATCCCCAAAATATTAATACTTAATAATAACTTCCCAATATTAATCAATATCTCCTATCTCAGTCCTTAATCACTGTCCTATGAATTTAATCCATAACTCCACCAATACTAATACCAAATACCTAACACCCCCATTCATAATCCCTGATCTCCAACCACCAATTTTAATTTCTACTCACCCCACAATTATACAGCCTAATCCCTAAGACACCGATCTTAATCACTAAACCACTTATTAATCTATAATCCTTCCACAATCTTAATCTATAACCACTTTAAAATATATATATCCCCTCCATCCTTATCCTTAACCCACCCCCATAATAATACCTCACCCCCACCACTTCTTTTTCCCTAACCACCCAATAGTAATCCCAAATCCCTCAAATCTAACTCCCAAATGACTAACCCCACTAATATTAATCTTTAATCCCTAGTCCACAATTTTAATTCCTAATACGTAACCCACAAATCGTATTCACTTACCACCATATAATACATAATTCCCAATAATAATCCTTGAACTCCGCAATCCATTCCCCACATCATAATCCTCATCCACCAAAATCTTAATCCCTAACCCCCATCTTAATCATAAATCTCTCCCATATTAATCCATTAAATACCAACATTAATTTGATATACCTTACCCAAAAAATATTAATCCCAAATATCTAATCCTATGAAACATAATCCAAAATCCCTACCCCCCCCCCACTAACCACCATCTTAATCCATAATCCACACAAGCCTTATCCCTGACCCCTAATCTTAATATGTAATCTCTATCCCTCCATCTTAATCACTAATCCCTCTCAATATTATTCACTAATCCCCCTAATCATAATATTTAATCCCATTCCCCACTAATCTTAATCACTAATCCAGATAATCTTAATCCCAATTTCCTACCCCCACCCTCATTTTAATCCCAATCCCCAAATATTAATCACTAACAACCATATTATTCCCTAATACCCCAATCTCATTCTCCAACCCCCAATCATAATCCTAAAACCGTAACCCCACCATCGTAATCAATAATCCCCCAAATATTATTCCCTAACCCCTAACTCCCAAATTAATCCTTAACCACTCAATCTTAATCTCACCCCACATCCTAATTCCAAATCCATAACCCCCAATCCCAATCCCTAATCCCCCATATTATTAATCAATAATCCTTAAACCACATATCTTAATCCTTATCATCCAAGAATAATCCATAATCCCAAACCCTCATATGAATCCAAAATCCTCATAATCATAATACATAATCCCTACCCCCCAACATAATCTCTATCTCCCCATTCATAGTCTCTAATACAAATGCCCACACAAAATCTTAATCCCAAATCCCTAACACCCATATTAATAAAAAATCCCCAACAATAATAATAACTAATCCCTAACCCCCATCATAATACTTAATCCCCCCAATCGCAATCCTTAATAACAAACCCCCATATTAATCCCTAATAACCCCAATGTTAAGCCCGAATCTACAATACACCAAATATTATTCTTTAATCCCTAACCCTCCCAATATTAATCCATATTCCCAACCCCCAACCCCCCAAACAATAAGAATCCCTCTCCTCAAAAATATCAATCACTAGCCCTCACCCCCAAATATTATTCTCCAATCACAAGAAGCCCATATTTATCCCAAGTCACTCCCACCAATGTTAATCCCTAATATCTAACCCACCATCTTAATCCCTAACCCCTGAATATTTTTCCCAACCCCTAGCCTTAATCTATAATCCATAAACCCCCCATCATTGTCTCAACTCCACCAATCTTAATACCAAATCCCTAACCCCCATCTTAATCTCTATCCCAACAGTATTAATACCTAATCCCTAACCCCTATAATAATCCCAAATCCACCCCAAATGTAATCCATAATCCCTAACCCACCCATTGTAATCCCTAAAAACCCAAATCCTAATACATAATCCACTCCTCAATCATAAATTCTAACCCCCAATCTTAATCCCTAATTCCCCACAATCATACTACATAATCCCTAAATCCACCATCTTAATCCATAATACCCTGAATCATAATCCCTAATTTGTAACTCCCATCAATATACTATACACTCATCATAATAACTATTGTATAACCCCAAATATTAATCCCTAACCATCCATCTTAATCCCAAATCCCACAATCTATATCAATTATCCCAAAACTGACCATATTAATCCCTAATCCCCCAGTCATAGACCTTCATCCCTAACCCCATCATAATCCCAAATGCCCCTAAATTTAGACCCTAATACGACCCCCCCCCCCCCAATTTTAATCCTAAACCCCCAATCTCAATCCCAAACCCCCTATTATAATCATTAATACTTATCACCTCGTATTAATACCTAACCACCCCAATAATATTCCCAAATACATATCCCCTATTTTAATCTATAATCTACCATAGTCATAAACCCTAACCCCCCATATTAATAAATACTCTCCCAATAAAGATCCCTAATCCCAAACCCCCAAAATTAATCCCTACCACCAATCTTAATATATTACCCCATAATCATAATTCCTAATCTCTAACAACACATATTAGTCCCTACTCCATACTCCTTTTCTTAAACACCACCCACATCTTAGCTGCTAATATGTCGAATCTAAATCCCCAATCCAAAACTCCCATATTAATCCATAACCCACCCCATAATCTTAATTCACCAATCTTAATCCCCATCCCCATCCCCCCAAATCTGAAACACTAATCCCTAAATCCTACCAATCATATTCCCCAATATATTAATACCTAATCCCTTACCCCCATCCAGTAGTGTTATCCGTAATCCCACAAATCATAATCCAAAATCAATAACCCCTATATTATTTCATAATCCCCTCAATAATTATATTTAACCCCTAACCCCCATCTTAATCCCAAATCTCCCAATATTAAAAACTAATACATAACACCCCCATATTAATCATCATCAACCAATCCCCCTTCCCAAATATTAATCAGTAATGCCTAACCCCCCAATTTAATCCCAACCCCCACACATAATCAGAAATCCCTAACCCCCCCCCACTCACATATACAATTTTAATCCCTAATCCCTAACCCCATGCTCAATCATAATTATCATTCCCTCTAATTCATAATTTGTAACCCCTTACCCTCATCTTAATCCATATTACCAAACCCCCATTATTTATACTTAACATCCCCCAGTATTATTCCCTAACCCCTCCCCCATTATCATAATCCATAATCTGTAACCCGACATCATAATCCCAAGACCCCAACCCAATATGAATCCATAATACCAAACCCCATCTAAATCCCTGACCCCCCATTTTAATCTCTAACCCCTGTTATAGTCCATAATCTCTAACCCCCATCCCACACCCAATCATAATCTCTATTCCCTAAGCCATGCATCTTAACCCCTAACCTCCCCCACACACAATATTAATCCCAAAAACTCAACCCCCCATTCATAATTTGTAATACCTATCCCCTACCCCTATCTTAATCTGTAATCCATTACCCACTCCTATATATGTCTCCAACCCTCCCCTCCCCCAATATTAATGGCTAATCTCTTACCCCACCCATCTTAATCCCATACCCCAGCTCCAATTGTAATTCCCCAACCCTAGTTACCCAAAGTCGGTGCATTATTACATAATATTAGATTGATCATTGTAGATCATGTCTCTAAATACCGATTCGTTTAGTAGCATTGGTAGTAATAGATACAAACAAAAGTTTTACATTAAATTATCAATTGGAAATCAACGAAATTAGGTCTCCTTCGAACACTCTTATACCCCCTACCCTATTCCTATAGGTTAATCGTAATATAAATATTCATATTCAATGTAAAATAAAACATAATAAAGGGATGAGATCATATTCTATGTAACGATAAAAATATAATTGGAAACTATCATAAATATGCATAAACATTTATGAAAATGTATAAGACTAAAACACAAGTCATTTAAACATAAAATCATCACAATATTGAAAAGATGAAAAAAATAATACAATTTAATTATTCACATGGATATTCTACTAGTTGAATAATCACATTAAATCTCAATAGCAAATTTCATAATGATGGAATGCATAATATCAGACATCATAACCACATAGTTAAAGAATCGTTCCAAGAGTACATATAAGATTTTTTCAAGGCCTTATGCCAAGACACTAGTTTGTCTCATTTGTCCTACTGATGCATCAAGGTGCTATAGTGGGATCCACCTGTCACTTACTAAGTCCAACGCATTCCTCATATGAAAATGGTGAAATATAATATAAACATTTCTATTAAAACTAGCACATGAAATTTAAATTTATTATCCACAAACCATGAATGGTATAAAAATCAAATTCAAATTAAAACATAAATCATTCAATACAAAGTGTAATATTTTATTATAATAAATAATCCTCAATCGGGAATAAAATAAAATTATGGATATTGAAATAGATGAAAATAATCTGTAAAACTATTTTAGAGAACTATCTCATTTTTCCTAAAGACAATTAAAAGTCACATTATTTATCAAGAATCTGTTTAAAAGATATTTTTTTAATCAAAGATTCCCATACCACTTTGAAAATGTTGAAAGGAATTTTATTTTTAAAACATCCATTTCAATATAAATAAATCCATAAAACCATTTTAAAAACATGGATATTGATTAGAAATATTTAGAATAATAAATCTTTACACATTTAAATTAATATTTTAGATTGAGTTCATAACCAAACGAGGGATGCATGAATACAAGTAACCGAGGTAATCAAAACCATATAATATAATGATAATAAAGGTATTCATGATATACTATCTCATTTTACATTATATACACCATATTAATGTGAATTGATGAATAATAACAATGAAGTCTCAATGAAATGTAAATTGAGACAAAATTCATTATAAAACTATATCCTTAGATTATGGAGAATTCAATGACATAATTATATGTGAAAAATAAAAATATAGTCAATATTACTGGATATTAATTATAAATAAATTAGAGTACATTTACACATATTCTTGTAAAAAGATAAACAATGACTTGAATGTTTAACTCAATGAATGGAAATTGAGTTCATATCACCACTATCAAGTTCATATAAAAGACATGAGAATTTATCAGTGGAGTGATTGTGTGTATAAAATGTATATTCACACATAGGGGAGTGGACAATAAAACATAAATAACTAAATAGCAATTCAACACATAATCTTGGGGTAAAATAATCAATGAATTATGCGTAATACCCAATGAGTGAAAATTGAAATATGAAATTCCATTACCGATTTGGTAATAATAAAAAAATAAACACCATTAAATAAGGATCACAAAATGAAGATGTAAATAACTATTAATTATTTTATATGACACAAATAATACAATCTTGGGCAGTACATAAGCCACATGAAACGAAATAGTTTCCAATATACCATGAATCTCATGAAAGTAAAATGTGAGATGTAACCACGTACCATGTAATTTTCCATGGGTGAGGGTACGTTAACCACCTGTATAATAGATAAATAATTTTTATTTATTTATAAAAGAACTATATAAATAAATATGATATTATATATGATCTTCTAATATTGTTATGTTAATATAATTTCACTAGTATCATTGTTTATGGTGTTAAATGATACGTTTTCCTTTATATGATAGGTTATGTAAGACATGTTTTTTATTTTTAAGATGTATTTGATTAATATTAACAATTATATTAAGTTATAAAACACTATTAATAATCATTAAATTTAAATTATTCATGAATGGATATGATGGGGAATGAATCTCATTGCTTTTGGGGAGACGATAATCCATATGTTTGCACGAGCGACAATATCATTCAATTGAAGGTGAAATCGTATATAATTGGATGTTATATCATATATAGATAATAATTAACGTGTTATATTTATTATTTATACCAATTATACATCATTATTATACCCATCCAAAAAAAATGTGTGTGGAATAACAACCACACCATGACATGGTGATGGTAAGTCATACATACACACGTATTGTGACTTTGTCATTCATAGGATGTATAGAATAACGAATATGGTTATACCATATTTATTATAACATCAATGTATTTAAAAATTACTAGAGTTATTATTTTGTTATGGAAAAAACAAATAACGTGGAAGTGGAAGAAGAAGATAACTTTGAAGGTGGCGATTAAATTTTTACATCTTCTTCGTGTGCTTCGTTTTAATTTGAACAAAAGGAATCGTTAGGGTGGATTTCTGATAAAAAAAAGTCCTATAGGTTTAGTTTAAGATATTATAAAGGATATTTTTTCAGGTTTTGGAATAGCCAAATAACATTGGATGTGTTTCATTAATAGAAAGGGAAATGCCATTTTATAAGAGAGACGAGGGGCACCTTAAGAAAAGATTGAAAAATTATATCATTATAAAATCATTTTCGGTTTCTAATGGCTTAAAATGGATTTATTTCGAGGATAACATGGGTATTGGTCTTAATCCTCTCCTAAAATAGGTTTTAGATAGGTTTATGTCACCATATAAACCTTTTTATTTATATTTAAGTCTTAGTATACTAGTTTGACATTTACCAAGTCTCCTAATATTATTATAATAAATGGCTAATAAACATACTATAAAAATACAAGAGAAACCCATGTCCTTAATTATTGAGATATATAACAATTTATTAGTCCATTGGCCAAAACATAGGTTTTTAGGAATATTATATCAATTAATAATATGGTATTTGTTTTTAAACGCATTTATGTCAATTTTGACACGATTTAGTATTTTGTTTTTGGAAATTCTGAAAAACATTATATATTCGATAAAAATTTATTTAATGAACTATAAAATTTATTATTAACCAATAAAATAATTGGAATGCATAAAAAGTATAAATTTTTATTTATTTGGATATTTATAATATAAATTATTTTAATAATTCATTAATATGGTAATAATTGCCTCATCATAGTGTATGAATAAATTTAATTATTTAATTTATAAAAATTATAAATAAAATACCATTATGTAGGAAATTTCTTCTTCTTACTAATGAATATTAATATTAAATTTTATCTTATGTATAAACCAATATTATAAATGGTTTAGATATTAAACATTCAAGTTAACACTTTAAACTCTTCATTAAATTAAATAATAATAAATGTCCTAATCTAATCCATGTGGACCAAACGGATCATATTTTATTCCTAAGGTTTATTTTGGTCAAAATACCATTATCTAACAGAATTATAACATGTTTTAGGGTTATTTTAATATAATTTTCACCTTTAATTACACTATTTCCTTGTTAACTATGGTAAATAAAATACCAATGTTATTGTTCACTAAAATAAATTCATCTTATTGAATAGAATTTTATATACAGATGTCAATAGTGTCTCAAATATTTTTGAAATTCTATTCACACATTTGGTAAAATTAATTTTTAAGCAAATTTGCAAATGTTCCTAGAAAGTTGGTAAAAGGCGGAAAAATGTTTAATAATATTTTATACATCTAATATTATTATAAAATGACTCCGATGAATTATATTGAACTTATATAGGAATTATGTATCCATTTTGATAGAAAATAAATTTAAATAAAAAAAGTATTATTTAAATAAAATTTTGTTTTTAATCAATGACGTAGTGTTTTTCACTATTCATAAAAAATTGAATGTTTTCATAAAAATACCAAAATTTCATCCAAAGATAATTTTGATATTATGAATACAAAAATGAAGTTCTTTTTGAAAAATAAAATTTAAAAAATTTAAAAAATTGAGTTTTACAATTCATAACTGTTAGTCTGATTTTTAGTGTTTCGCTAGAACTCGATGTTGCGTACAAAGAAAGCTACTGTATTATTTAAAGATAAGTGTATTGTGGAAGTTTTTGGTGTTACGTTCTCCCCTCCATCAAATAATTTTGTCTTAGAAATTTATACTCGGAAATGAAAAATATGGGTTTGACATTTGAAAACATCTTTGTTGAAAACCCGCATCGGAAAAAGTGTCAACAATACTATAACATTAAAAGAAATAGAAGTACCTAGTTCACCTGAGATTAACATTATTTGTGTTCCATGTAAAAAAACATTGATATGGAAGTGATAAAAAACCATCAAGTTCTGATGGAGGTTGATAGAAAACATGATTAGGGGAAAGTTAACTACCATAAAATGATAAATTTGTGATGTGTTAATCGGTCATTATTTTCCTTCTAGAAAAAGTAAAAGGAATTTTTTTAATTCACCCTTAAAAATTTTTAGGAATTTATTTATGATATTTAATAATAACATAAGGAGATATACTTACTTTACAAGTATACTTTCATCATTTTAAAACTTTCTACCACAAACATAGCTTTTACCCAAACAATGATTATTGAAGATGAATTAGTCACACCTGAAGCACAAAATGAACATCTAAATAACCACATAATCCACGAAGGATGAACTATAAATTTCCCTTGTCTCTATAGATTAACCAAGACCAAAATGGTTATTACAATGTTAGATGATCCAAAAAATGGATAATAAGTTAAAGAACCAAATACTACTCTTAATCTCTAAAATTGAACAAACAATACCTAATGTTCAATAAATACCATTCAACGAACAATTTACTTATAATTCTTTAATATAATCGAAACAATGTTTGAAACCAAAACTTGTTGTCACACCAAAAATTGTTTTCACACCATCTAAGTGTTTTACTTTTTCAGAAACTGTTTAATTTTAAAAATTCCTAAAAATGAGATAAATTCCTCAAAAATAACCATAATATATTTTAACAATAAATTTCTTCTCATACCTTTCATTTTCATCACAAAAAGTAATAACATTTAATTTCCTCAATTCAAGGATCATATAATCCCAAATGTTTCATTATAATTATATACAAAAATGAGAAGATATTTCTCCCTCAAATGGAATTTTCACTTAATAGACTGCATGGTTAAAAATATAAGATAAAACTCATCCAAAAAAATCACATAAACAAAGATAATTAATACCTTCAACATATCCCCACCCATTTTTTTCCACATTGATTCTTCCTTGACCTAGAGGTTATCCTATAGAATTGGGCACTGACTTGGGTAATTCCAAAGTCCCCTACATCTATATAAAATGACTGTAATTGTATTCTTAGGATCATTTTTATTTTATTTCATATTATTCTTCATTTTTCCTCGATAATTCATTATTTTATGTCGTCCTTTATCACACATAAAGAATTTATTTGTTACATTTAGGCACTTTCTTTGGTGTCTCCTTCTACACTTCCTACATTATATAAATTGATCTTTCTTTTCTCCATGGTCTCCACTACTGGAGCACTTATCATTATCCCCCATTACCTTCTTTTTTGAGTTTTTTAGTCAGTTGATATTTATGTTTTTGATAATATATTCAAAAAACTTATTCTGTATGAACACATTATATTTTACACCTATCAATATTCCATTTAGTATCTTATTTACACCAATTTTCCCACCTGGTAAATCATGTTCAATTTCCCTATGACTTCCTTGGAATCTAATCATTGACTCACACTAGAATGCATAGTGTGAGTCATAAAATAATTTAGAGAATATAGTGAAACATTATTTTTAATCTAAAACACTATAGGATTAACCAAGGTTATTTATTCTCATATTATATTAAAATAAATCAATTTTTTTTGTATGGAAAATGGCAATTATTTTAAACATATCCCTTGAGAGTGTCGTAACCAAGAGTTTACTAAGCCCCATTTTCATGTGCCAGGATACCCCGGGTCAATCCTAAAACTCCATGTTGGAGTTTCCACTACAAGGTACATCCATGATAGATCCTCCTCTACCTAATCATATCCTGACATAAGATGTATTTCGTGGAAAACTAACAAAATCTCTACATTACCAAAATTTTATGAAGTTATTCTATACTAATCCTTAATGAATATATTATGTTAATTTGATCTAATCATAGTTTTTATAAATCTAGCTTCCTAGTATTGTAATAAATTTTATCTGATACCAACTGTAATGCCCCAACCCGAGTTACCAAGAAACGGTGCCTTATTACATAACACTTGCATGATCACAATAGATCAAGTATCGAAAGGCTGATTACGTTGTTAGCCTTCAAAGTACTAGATAAATACATATGTTTTAGATTACATTATCAAATTAAAAACAACAACATGTTGTCTCCATTGAACACTCTTATATCCCTATGCCTATTCATGCAGCTTAATCATAATATACTTGTTTACAACCATAGAAAAATGAAACATAAAAAATGGGGTGAGTTTAGATGCTAAAAATTGATAAAAATATAGAAGAAAATATCATAAATAAGAATAAACATTTAAGGAAATGTATAAGACTAAAACACAAACCTTTTAAACATAAAAATCAGCATAATATGGAAAAGCTGAATCAAATCATTCCATTTAATTATTCAAATTGATATTATTCTAGTAAAATATTGACATGATATCTCAATATCCAATTTCATAATGATGGAATATATAATTCTGGAAATCATACAACATAGGTAAGGGCTCATGCCAAGAATAGAAATAATATTTTTTCAACTCCTTATGCCAAGACACATGTTTGTCTCAAGAGACCTACCGATGCATCGAGGCGCTATAATGTGATCCAGCCATCACATATTGTGTCAAATTCATTCCTCATATGAAAAGAGTGATATATAATATAAACATTCGTATTGAAACAAGCAAATGAAATGTCATTAAATTAACAACAAACCATGAATGGTATAAAAATTGCACATCCACAGTCAAACGTGACTCATTCAATACAATGTAGAAGATTTTATTACAACAAATAATCCTCAATTAAAGAAAAAAATACATTGATGAATTTTGAAATAGATTAAAAGACCCCTTAAAACTATTTGAATGAAATATTTCATTTTTCTTAAAAACATTTATAACTCACCCTATTTATCAAGAATCCATTTAAAAAATATTTTTTAATAATGGCTTCCCATACCAATTTGAAAATTTTGAAAGGAATTTTCATTTTTAAACATCCATGTCCATATAAATAAATTCATATAACCATTTTTATAACATGGAAATTAAAAATATTGATTAAAATTATAAATCTTTAAAACAATTAAAATTTTATTTTATTTGGAGTTCCT
Source organism: Viscum album (assembly GCA_963277665.1). Classification (NCBI taxonomy): domain Eukaryota; kingdom Viridiplantae; phylum Streptophyta; class Magnoliopsida; order Santalales; family Viscaceae; genus Viscum; species Viscum album. The sequence goes on along the minus strand of OY728141.1, from coordinate 1,844,778,745 downwards.
AACCAAATGAGAGACGATTGAATACAAATAATTGAGGTAATAAAAACCATATAATATCATGAGAATAAAGGGGTTCATGATATAATATTTCCCTTTATATACACCATATGAAATTGAATTGGCACATAACAACAAAGAAGTCGCAATGGAATGTAAATTAAGACAAACTACCTTATCAAGACAACATCCTTACATTATGTATAAATAAATTATATAATTATGTGTGAGAAATAAAAATAAACTCAATATTATTGGATATTCAGTATACATCAATCAGAGGACATTTACACATATTCTGGTAAAAAAACCATTGACGTGGATGTTTAACTCCATGAATGAAAATTTAGTTAAGATTATCCATATCAAGTTCATATCAATGACAAGAGAATTTATTAGAGGATTTATTATGTGTATCAAAATTATATCCACAAAAATGAGAGTGGAGTTTACTACATAAATAAATATATAGTTATTCCAGACATAATCTTGGGGTAAAATAATCTATGATGTATGAGTAAAAGTCAATGAGTGGAAATTGTAATATTAAATTCCCTCACCAATTTGGTAATATACAAAACATACACGCAATGAATTAAGGATCATACGATGAAGATGTAAAAACTGATAAATTTATGTATATTAAAAACATAATACAATCATAGGCAGTACATACAATATAGGAAATTAAATAGTAAAAAATATAGCATGAATGTCACGGGAATAAAATGTGACATGAGGACCCCTTGCAGTGTAATTTTCCTTGGTTGAGGGTAAATTAACATTCTTTAAAATAGATAAATAATTGTTATTATATTTTACAATAACCACAATCATAAATATTATAGTAGATATGATATTCAAATATTTTTTTGTTAATAGAATTTCAGAAGTATCATTGTTTTGGTTGTTAACTGATTCATTTTCCATTATGTGTTTTGTTACATAATCCATGTTTTTTATGGGGAGAATTTATTTGATTAATACCAAGAATTAATGTAAGTTCTTAAACATTATTTTTAATAATCAAATGAATATTATTTTTGAATGGTTACGATGGAGAATTAATCACATCACGTTCATTGAGACGGTAATCCGTATGTATGCAAGAGAAAAAATATCATTCACCTGTATATTAAATTGTATATAATTGGATTTTATATCATATATACAGAATCAAAAAAATTTATATTTATTATTTACACACATTATAATTCATTATTATACCCGTCCAAATAATTATGTGTTGAATAATAACTACACCATGACGTGGAGATGGTAAGTCATACACCCGCATGTATGGTGGCTTTGTCATTCAAAGGATGTATAGAATAATGAATAAGGAAGTACCATAATTATAATAACATAAATTTAAAAATAATATAATGGAGTTATTATTTTTTTAAGGAAACCAAAAAGAATGAGAAAGTGGAAGATGAAGATAACTTTGAAAATACTGTTGAAATTATTATCTCTTCTTTGGGTGCTTCCTTTTGATTTGATCAAAAGGGATCACTCTCTTGGATTTATGATCATTGAAAGTGATCTAAGATTACATGGGGGTATTTGGGAGGATTTATGGACATGTTTTAGGAGATCTAAATGGATTTGGAGTAGTGAAATTAGGAGAAGGGGAAGTTCTCTTTTATAAGAGATATAAGGGGAAACATAAGAAAAGATTTAAATATTATTTTATTAGAAAATAATTTTCGGTTTTATAATCAATATAAATCGATTTATATTGATTATAAGGTGGGGATGGGTGAAAATAAACTCTACCAATATGTTTTAGACTTGTTTAGGTCAACATATCAGCCTTATCATTTTGATTTAACACTTAGTTTAATAGTTCGACATTTACAATGTATACTTGTAATATTATAATAAATGGATAATAAACATACAATAAAAATACAAGAGAAACCAATTTGGTTTAATATTGGTATATCTAACCTTATATAGGTACTTTGTCTGGTCCTTATATTTTTAGGAATATGATATCAATTAATAATATTGTATTTGTTTTAAAAACACATTTATGTCAATTTTGACATTTTTTAGTATTTTGTTTTTGTGAAAGTCATAAAAACATTATATCTTCGAAACAAATTTATTTAATCAATTATACCTTGTCATATTAACCTATAAAATTATTTTAATGAATCAAAATACTCAATTTACCTTTATTTTCATATTTATATTATCAATTATTTTAATCTTTCATTAATAAGGTAATTAATATATCATAAATTTGTCATTTATAATTTCAAATATTTATTGCCTAAAAATTATAAATAAAATTCCATTATGTTAGAAATACATTTATATTTCTAATGAATATTTATAGTAAAATTTATCTTACGTCTAACCGTATATTAAAAATGTTATAGTTACTGTACTTTGAATGTAACACTATTAACTCTTTTTAAATAAAATAACAATAAATGTCCTAATATAATCCAAGTGGGCCAAAGGTATCATATTTTATTCATAAGGATTATTTTGGTCACAATAAATTTATAAAAAAGAATTAGTACATGTGTTAGGTTCATTACAATATCATGTTTACAATTAATTATCGTATTTACTTTTAACCGTGGTAAATAAAATTCAAATGTTACTATTCACCAAAAAATTTTCATCTTATTAAGCCACATTTCAATTACTTATTTAAACCATGTATATCAAATTTTTTAAATTTAATTAAATAAAGCATTAATATTACTTTTTATGCTAATTTGCAAATGTGCCTAAAAGGTGGGTAAATGGGGTAAAAAGTTCAATAAACATTTTATACATCTATACTTATTCTAAAATAACCCCATTTAATAATATTGTTCTTATATAGATTTTATGTATCTATCTTGACTTAAAATAAATTTATACATAATAAATAATTATTTAAATTAATAGTAGATTTTAAACAATAACGCAATGTTTTTCATTATTCATCAAAAATTGAATGTTTTTAGAAAAAACCCAATAATTCATCCTAATCTAATCATGATATTCCAAATCCAAAAATTAAGTCCATTTTTAGAAATAAAATTTATAAAATCAAAAAATTGGGTATTACTATTCATAACTACTAGTATTATTTGTCATGTTGTGCTAGAACTTAAAGTTGCGTACAATGCAAGCTATTATATTATTCAAAGAGAAGCGTACCGTGGAAGCTTGGGGTGTCACACCGATACTAATACCTAAACCATAATCTTATTCCCTAGCACCTATGGTAATCTATAATCACCTAAATCATTATCCCCAATCCCTAACCCCCAAATCATAATCCCTAATCCCCTAATATTAACCCCTGATCCCTAACCCCCCATCTTAATCATTAACCCAACAATATTATTCCCTAATCTGTTTCCCACCATATTATTCCACCCCAATATTAATACCTAATCTCTAACCACCATACCCACCATATTATTCCCTAAACATACATCCTAATCCCTAACTCCCAATATCAATCCACAACCCCCATATTAATCATTAATCATAGTATTAATCCCTATTCTGTTCCACCCCCACCCCAATCGTATTCCCTAATACCTAATCCTACAAATATCAATCCATAATCCCTATCCCACATTATAATCCCTAACCCCAAATCTTAATCCTTATTCTCCCCCAATTTTAATTTTTAATCACTAACCCCCCAATCTTAATCCCAATTATCTAATCCCTAACTCCACCATTCTTAATCTGTAATTCCTAACGCACCCCTATCTTGTTCCTTAACCAATAACCCCCACCCAATTATAATTCTTAATACCAAACCACCAAATATTATTCCCTAAACTCTCCCTAATATTATTCCATTATCTCAAACCCCATATTAATCCCTAATCACACATTAATAATAAAAAAATACTACCCCCATCATAATAAAAATTCCACCAAATCAAAATCCCAAATACCAAACATCCTCCCCCAAAAATCTTATTCCCTACCCCATCATAATCCCTAACTATTTGACATCTTAATCCCCAACCCCACCATATTGATCTCTAACCATGCAATCATAATCCATATTCCCTACCCCCAATATTAATCCCTATTCCTAAATTCTCCCAATTATAGTTTCTAAAACCTACCCCTCCCCAACATAGTAATCCTTAATCACCACAATCTTTATCCCTAACCCCCCATATTAATCCTTAATCCATAATCCTTAACACCTTACACCCCTTATCATTTTCCTTAACAACTATATTATTCCCTAATCCCTACCCCCATATTCAACCATAAATACCCCAAATCATAATTCTTAATCCCAAATCCCCCACCCCAATATTATTCGATGAAACCCATACCCACAGAATATTAATCCTTACACCCCATTAAAATCATTAATCCCCACACAAATTCAAAATCTATAATCCCTATCCCCATATCCCTTAAAATATTAATCCATACCACAATATTGATCACTAATCCCCACAGTCATAATCCATAATCCATATCCTCCATCATAATCTTTATTCCCCCCATCGTAATCCCTAATCCCATGCCAAATCTTCATACACAATCCCTACACCCCCAATATAATCCAAACCCCCCATCCCCCTCCAATATTAATCTATAATCACCAACCTAAATCATTATCCTTAACTAACAATCATCCACCTATATATTAATACCTAATCCCTAACCCACAATCTTAATACCTAAAACCCAATAATAATATATACTTTCCCTAATATTATTCCCTATCCACTAACCCACAAACTACCCCAATATTAATCCCTAACAACCTCCTCATATTGATCCCTAATTCCCCCAATTTTATTCCCTATTTCCTAACCACCCCTAGCTTAATCTGTAGTCACTAAACCCCACCCCCCATCTTAATACTGCCTCCACAACAAATAATAATCCTGAATCCCTAACCACCCAATATTATCCCAAACCACAAATCTTATCCCAAATCCCTAACCCCCATATAAATCCCTAACCCCATCCATAATTCATAATGTCTAATCCATAATCCCCCATCCATAATCTCTAACCCCCACCATATTAATCCCTAACCCCATCCCCATTTTAATCCATAATTCTGTATATTAATCCTTATCCCCAATATTAATCCCTAACACTTGATCCCACATATTAATCCCTACCCCATATCCTAATCCATATTCTCTAACCCCTATCTTAATACATAATCCCCCCCCGCTCAATTTAATATCTAACCCCATAATCTTAAAATTTAATCCCTTATCATCGTAATATTAATCTAAAATCATCATCCCCTAAATCATAATACCTAACCCCCAATATTCCCCATCATAATCCATATTCCCCCGGATCCTATTATATAATCCCTAATCCCCACAACATATTCTCTAACCTCCCAATTCATAATCACTAATACCCCCAATCAAAATCTCTAATCCCCTAATATTATTCTCTAATCCCTATCCCCCTAACGTTCTTATTCCATATCCCCCATATTAATCCCCATAACCTCTTATCTTAATCCCAAATCCCACTTCCTTCCATCATAATCCCAACCCCCTCCCCCCTCAATCTTATCCCCTAATCCATCAACACCATCAAATCATAATCCCAAAACCCTAACCCACAACCTCATCCAAATCCCTAATCCACCTATATTGATAACTGATACCTACCGCAATATTCATAATACCTACAATTAAAATTAACTTAATAGGTTTCCCTACTATGAAGGTAACAAAAAGGATCAGAATATTGGCCTTGAACCTATTACTATGCAAATAAAAAAACACTGAGAAAAAATTACTGAAAAAATAAATATTATTCTACAAATAAGAGTAAATTTTTGGATACTATAGATTATCTTTAATTATATATTTATATATAAATAAAGCCTAAAATTATTGGTCATGATGCTATGCCAAGTTTGTCTAACAAGTATATACATCATTCTATTTTATCCATATATACTTCAAATTATTCCACATGTAAGAATAATATGTTGAGTAATATTGAAAATGGAGACTTAACAATATATGAATCAAGCTACCCTCAAAACAAATTACTTTAGTGATGAATCCTAAAGAGATAAAATTTTATGATTTTATTCACCTTAAAAAATTAAAGTATGAAAAAAATGGGAAAAAATTAGAAACAATTAGAGGGTTTTGTTAAGAGATTTCCCTGTTAAACTACAGTAAAATTTAGATAGATTATTTAGGTATTTATTATGATAACAAACACATAAGAAGATAACATGGACATTTGAATGGACACATTTCATATATAAATTTCATGAATTAGATTCATCTAAAAAACATTATAAACTATATACCATAATAGAATACAAGGAAATAATCACATCCCTGATTCTAATTGGATATTCCCAGATTCCTATGGATGATATGATTTACTGACCTAAAATAAAAAACTAAAAAAACATTATAAAATGTATATAATTATAGAAAAAAAAGGAAATAATCACATCCCTCAATCTAACTGGATATTCCCAGATGCATATGGAAGATAATATTTATTGACATTAAATAAAATATTAAAAAAACCCATGGAATTTATTATATTTTAATAATTCTTATTTTCCAAAATCATACATTATATATGTTGAGGAGGATCTAAATATTAATGATAGGATGTTTCATAAAACTATGAAACACTAAATTAACATCAGAATATAATTGTTACTAGTTTAACTATTTTTCCTATGAATTCTCAACACAAATAATTTCACATTCCAAAATGTTCAGATATATTAAGCCTCAAATGGATAAAATCAGAAGTAACAATTTCATTTTTAATCTCTATATTGGTCATTTTTTTAATCTAATTAACTATATATTCATATGTAGAGCTGAAACCATGAGACTAATGACAAAAATCGAAGTGGCAACCATTAATAAAAATATCCATATGATGGTCAACCCAACAGACTGAGAATTTTACCTCAATCATTCCAATAAAATTTAATGGTGAAAAAATAAAACCTTCTATAAGGACATAAGAGAGAAAAAAAATGTAAAACAGTTGATGTTTTGTTAGAGTATGAATTTAATGGTGAAATATAAGTGGTTTTTTTCACTTTTACACATGATAACAATCAAATAAATGGCCTGATATTTTTTAGGATGGAATTATATGACTATGTTGAAAATTGAGATGAACATGGATGAAATTTAAAATCAGTACCTATTAAACATCCCATTAGACACTCCACCAATCATCCTTATCTAAAACCTACCAATGATCACAATAGCTATAGGATAATAGAAAAAATTTACATGAAAAATTCATAAAAATATCGAAACATATAATAAATCCATTAGATGCATCGATTTTGTTCAGTTAAATGACTATAAATAATTATTCAATTTCAACATTAGAAATAAACAACATAAAATATATTTAATCACATTAATGATAATAATATGATTGTATTCGAGACCCAATAGCAAGGAAATTATTTCTTCATCCAGTCATGTTATTTCTCAATATCATTGTTATCATTACTCGTCAATGAATTCCTAGAAAAACAAACAAACACGCTCGTCATTGTAAACATCAGTGGGAACCCCATCATCATTTTGGTTTTCACTGATATAGTTACATTTATGATCAATAGGGACTTCAAGGGATATCATGGATAGATCACTCTAATTCTTATGTAAAGTGTTTAAAATAATATCTATGAAGTCATTGTAGAATACCAAGACATAGGTGAAGATCCTTTTGATATTTTCATAATTTTCTTAAACACAAAGGGTAATATTATGGAGATGATTAAAGTAAATAGATAGAGAAGGATATTCCCAGTGCTTAGATTTTATCTAAAAAGTATATTCAATGGTTTTCTTGTCGATGATGTCATTTTTGATGGTCTGCAGAAGGTGGGTACCGATTTGAAAAGTGTTCATGGTTGATGGGAGGAATGAATACCCAGAGTAGGTGTCTTCTGTAGTGTAATGTGAGTGGGTGAGAAATAATGGTTTGTTAGAACTAGTGATTTTTATTTTGAGGATTTTATATAAGGAATTTCTAATGGATAGTTTGTGATTATTAGGAATCATCCACATGAGAAGAAGCTTTCAGAAACCCTAATGGGAAGATACAATATGATGATGTTCTCGACATAAAAATCAATTTATTATATATTAGTTTTTTATTTTTTATTTACAAATTTCAAAATAAATTTATAAATTTATAATATAATTTAAAATAAATTATACATTACCTGTACTAAAGAAATATTTACGGTACTATTTTCTATCAATGTTCTTGTATTAAATGTAAAATATTTATCTTTGATTATTAATTAAAAAAGTTATTTTATTTTTTCATTGAATTTTATTTCTTTTTTATCATTATATGTTATATGTTATGGGTTTTGGGGTTCGATATTTGAATTCATCATAAGTGACCATTAGGAAAAGTTATTTTTTAATTGTATAGTGTTTTATATCATATATGAATCCTAATAAAAAAGAATAAGCGATAGAAATTAATGTGATAGTTCATTAAAAACATTTACCACATATATAATATGTGAAAAGTGTTCTTGTGATGAAAATTAGAAATTCAATAAAGTTATAAATTTTATTTTATCAGATAAAAATTATAAACAATAAAAAATAAGACATTGTCTAAGAAAGATGGATAGAATGTTTTTTTGGGAAAAATCTCTCAAGGTAACATTGTATTGTTTTTTGTTTGATTGTGTTTGTTGAAAAATAATTTTATCACTATAATTTTTGGAAATATAGAGAGATTATTCACATAGAATGTTGACTAAGATTTATGAAAATTAAATTGAATTTCTTGAAGTGGAACACAGATTTATGTATACAAGGTGGTGGTGATTTATAGTGTTTCCCTAATTTCTGGGGTCTAAAATATATAGTATCAATAAATCATCATGAATGTTTAATCTCAATGAATACCTAATAAAATATGGAAAATAAATGGATTTCTTAAATATTATGTGTTTCGTAAAGGTATAGTTCTTTGTGACTACTGGCTGATTTGTGAAGATTTCAATGTTTTCAAATACGTGATGGAATGACAGCATCACCATGACTACAAAAGCCAAATAAATCGTAATATATCCATGGAGATTCATGAAAATACGGTTCCTCATGAACAATATTGGAAATTTTTATGAAAATGAATGTTCATGATTAGAATATTTGGGTAATGGAGGAAACACCAATAAATCATCCACTACCCCCTAATTTCAATAATGACATCCATAACAAAAATCCAAATGCTCTGAGTTCATGTAGGTTATTTCTAAAGGATTTTATTTCCAAAAAGTTTTAAAATAATGTATATTTGTGATGTGTATGTAATCCAACCAAATTTTTAAGAATCATAAAATTTATGAGCATTATGAAGGATAAGTTATCTTTGGGAAATTATTGAGAATTGGGAAGGTTATGTAAGGTTCATGAATGGAGGGTGCCTGATGAAATATTTTTTAGATTCATAAAATATGTGAAATTTATGAATGTTTTGGGGTTTGTAATATAAAATTATCCTTATGATTAATTGAAATTTTTCATATAGGTCATGTTAGTTTATCAAAACCAGTAAGTATTAAAAAATTATTAAAAATGGGCTTCCCATTAAAACTATAGTAAATTGTTACTCATAATGTGGATGAATGTGGACCATATTAATGCACCAAATGAGTTGTAAAACATATTGATTGAAGTGATCAAAATAATATTCATTTGAAGAAGTAGTGAACATAGTTTAGTTGAGAGATAGATATTTTTCATATTGTGATTAGTTTTAAACCATGAGTCGTTGTGAGTCTACTCCAAAATTTTAAATTATAGTGTACTTTAATGTATCTGGTACATAGTCACATTGACTTTTAATTCTCCATGGAAATATCCCAATTCCAACGAACCAGTTAAAAGTTTTTGTATCATTCATTCTTTTTTTCTTTTCTTACATTCCTATGGTAATGTGTGTGAATATCATTTTTTAATTATGAAACAAGATCCGATGGGGTAGTTGTTTCAATCATTCATTCCCTGATTAATCCCAACCCAATATAATGATATTTAACCTGGTTGAGTTAACAAATCAAAATATAAATTATTGGCAGAGAAATATCTTTACCATAAACTTTTAACATTAAACAAGAAAAAAATACATGACCGTTATTTTTATAAAATTTCATTATATACAGCTGATTTCAATTATATTTATTGAACCACATATATGGAGTATAACATGAATATTTTTGGTATTATGAAAAGGAGTAAAATGTAATAGTTATCTTATTATCAGATAATATTTTGGAGAGAGAAAACCTTTTTATAGAAGAAGCATATTGGTAGTTTTATATTAATGATGATAATGAAAAATAAAAACCATAAGTTTTACACATCAAAGAATTTATATTAGTAAATAAAAAAATTATGGATTCATGTCATAATATAATATGATTTATAAGAGTTCTAATTGTTGGTCATACTACACAATCTACACTTCTATATAAATCAAAATTATCAGCACTAGAAAATTGTTTTTTCCATGGTAATAAATAGTCACATGTTAAGCATCATTAAAATCATTAATCATTTATCAATGCTAAATTAATGTGTTAATAAATTCCCCTGTTATGATTGTATCTACTAGTGCTGATAAAGGCCATATCATTTGCTGCAACACTACATCCCTAAAGAAACCATCTAACAATAAACCAAATTCAAAAACATATACGTATTGGGATACTAATATACTTAGATAACTTGGAATATAAATATTAGTTTTTATCAGCATATAAATTTAATTTTTATATAAAAAATATTTACATTTCAGTTATATTCATAATTAATCAAATAAATTATAGTCCAATATCCAAAATCAAATCTCTTATAATTGAATTTTTTCCATGATCATTATTTGAACAAAATCTTGGCCATATAATAAAACCAATGTTTCTTTAGTAACATTAAATGAAAAAACAATAAAATTATAAATTTAATTATATATAATAAAAATATGATAAATAATATAGTTAATTACTAGATATTTTAATCATATTATCATTTATACTATTATTTATTTAAGTAAATATATTTTTAATTTTATATTTTTTATTAATTATTAATTATACTATCAATTAAGAATAATATTTATAATTATTAATTACGTTTTTACATAATAATATAAAAACATTATATTTTTAATTACTAAATTTAATAATGTTATTGTCAGTTATTAATTATCATATTTACTAAGTAGTTGTTAATAATTATACCATTAAACTAAAATGAAAATTTTATGTAAAAATCAAACACTTCGAGTCATATTAACCAAATCACATGTCAAATTGAGGTACATTGTATTAATATACATCACAAATGAATTAGGAATCATTTTCATAAATTCATAAGACAACTAGAGATCATTTTCATTGATTAGGTTATGTGGCTTGGGTTTGAATCTAAAATGAATCTTTTATATTAGAAACACACACATCGATTCAAAATAACCCCATCGTGTATCAGAATGATATATCATCAATAAAAAATTATAAAATATTAATTTTAGATATTTTTCTAACATATGAAACAAAATTCATGGTCATTTTTCTTATTTTATAAGCATGATTTGTGGTTTAAACTATAGTAAAACATATAAGTTGAAAACAACCACTTTGAGTAATGAAAACAACATTATTTGATGGATTGAAATGGAGTTGTTTCCTCGAATTCATAAATTAAATATGGATCATGTTCATCAAGTTTCAAAATAAACAGAGTCTTTTTTCTTTGTTTTGGCTATGTTACACACATTTCAGACAGAAATAAAACATTAATATTGAAGAAACCCACTATAAACCATAACAACCACATCATTTGTTCGATTGACATGTGTTTGATTTATACACATGATAAATGAAATATGGATCATTTCTATAATGTTTTAGAACAGTCCTAGAATTTTTGTTATCAGATTTTGGCTATGTGATGAAAATTTTAAACTAAATTTACACCAATATTGATAACACACAACATCAGTCACATTGACCACATTGTGTATCAGATTTATGTATAATAAGTATATAAACACCAAAAATTAATAATAGATTATTTTACTGATGTTTAAAAATAATGTGATGTAACGCCCCGACCTCCACTACCCAGAGTCGGTGCATTACTTCGTAACATTGGCATGATCACAAAAGATCACGTCTCGAAAGACCGATTATTTTAGTAGCCTTGGAAACACTAGATACTTTCATAAATGTTACAATACATCATAAAGTGAAAAACTAAAATAACAAAGTCTACATTTCCCACACTCATATCCTCTTATGACTATCCCTGCAGGACATTCATAAAATACTTCTTCACATCCTGGAAAATATTAAAACATTGAAAGGGGTGAGGTCAGATGATCAGTGTGGATAAAAATATAGCGCAAGCTTTCATAAATAAACATAAACATTTAAGGCAATTTATAATTAAAACAAATTCCTTTTAAACATGAAATTCAACATAATATGGCAAAAGTAAAATGAGATAATGCCATTTACTTTTTCACATGGATATTCAACTGGTCGAATAATCACATGCAATATCAATAACCACATTCATATTGATGGAATGCATAATGCCAGACTATCATAACCATGTATCCAAGGCCTCGTGCCAAAACGACAAATAACATTTTGTCAAAGCCTCATTCCAAGAGACTAGTTTGTCTCATGGTACCTACCGATGCATCGAGGATCTATAGCATGCTCCACCCGTCACTTATTAAGTCCAATGCATTCCTAATATGAACAGGTTTAAACATATCATAAACCATAGCATAATTGTATCACATAAAACATGCATAAAGGAAACATAACATTTACACATTTCAATCACAAGATATCAATACAACACATTAATATAATAAAAACACATTCAAAACCATTTTCAATACCAAACTAAAAGAAAATTAAAACTTTGTATTTATTTTTCATTTTAAAAAATATTTCTGGCTTGTAGAGGAAGCCAGAACTCAAATAATAGTCACGGCGGCAGAGAATTCATTGTCATCACATACGTAAGAAAAAACATTCCTTTTGTCATTTAGTAAAAACGCTTCGTATAAAATGATTTTTTTCGAATAAAAGTAAAAGTCAAAGAGGTTTATACACAGTATAAAAGAATGTTGTGTATAAAATGAAATGTGCCTCAATGAAAGGAGATTGAGACGAAGTCCATACAAAGATAATTTTTATTAATAAAATAGATCTATTATCTGTATTCACTATAAGTACACATAAATAAAGTACAAATACAGGATAGGACATAATAATATCATGAGATAATTTGAAAGTAGGAGATTAACCCAAAAAATGGAAATTGGGTTAAGAAGTTCCCTTACCTCATGTCCGACTTGACACGATTGTTCTTCAAACTCCTGAATAATAAACTAGACTTAATCTCTACCTTCTTAAGAACCTTTTTCAAGTTCATTATCACTTTTATATCAATTATTACAATGTTACGTAAATTATGTAGTTATTTTAGTTAATAACGGTCGTTTTGTCGATCTTTGGTACTTGATTCAACAATAAACCTCTCATAATTACAAGTTGTTTATGTGGTAGAATATCCATTATATCCAGAATTATATTCATGGTGTAGATATCATATATATCATATATATCCAGTATATACATTCATTTAGAATATTACATAACATTTAGAGCTAAGAAATTAAATGCACCGTTCATGGAGACTGTAAGCCGTACGTACGCATGAACACTACTTTCATTTATATTTCGTTTTTAATGGAATGAAATAACAATGATATAAAGGTTTATTATAATTCCAGTATTATATCATATATAATATCCTTTACTCCATATTTATAAATCCCACATATGGAATTAACGATTCAAATCACTTTGAGGGGGCGGTAGTCCGCGTTTCCTAAAATGAAATTATCGTGTTTACCCATAATGGAAACCATAATGGTATGCCATAAATGAAAAATACAGAATCTTAAATAAAACATAAACATATTATATATCATATATAAATATATTTACATCTTAATGGCCACATTTTTAGGTGTTATATGAGTGTTGAACAATCATTGTTTCGTGAGGCAGAAATTCTTCATCCACAGAAACTGTATGTTCTTTAACCATTAGATGTTGGTGTGTGTAAGTGTATCTCGAATAATTCTTATAAATCCATCCTAGTATATTGAGGATACTGTTTTTGTTACAAAAAAATGGATAAAAAGAGTTTATGGGGTTGGAGAATCAAAATAAAAAAAATAACATAAGAGAAGACATTACCTTAAAATCAGGTAACTCTTTTTTGATTTGATCCAAAGGCTTCCTTGGGAAGAATTATTCCCAATGTGAGGCTTCTAGTACTAATAGAGGGAATATGGGAGAGTATTTGGGCATAGGTTGGCTGAGACAAATAGCTTGATGGTGTGAATAAGGTGGTAGCGGTGGGGGGCTTTTATAAGAGGAGAGAAGGGGCACTCTTGGAAATATTGAAATGTTACATTATTATGAAATGATTTTCGGATTCTAAAGGTCCCACAAGGATATATTTCAAGTATAAGGTGATAAGTGTTCGAAATATACTTATCCAATAGGTTTTTGACAAGTTTAAGCCTTTTATTTTACATTATCTTTTCATTTTATTTAAATTGTTAATTAATGAGGTAATCTCTGCATCATCATGGTGTCATAAATAATTTAATTTATTTAATGTCTAAAAATTATAAGAAAAATATCATGACGTAGTAAATCTCTTTATATTTTTATGGAATATTTATAGTCAAAAATATTACTTGTATAACCCCATATAAAAATTATTTTAGTAAAACAACTCATGTTTGTGACATTTTTATTTTGACATTAAATAAAAAGTTTTAAATGTCATTTTTATACCAAAGTGGCTCCATGGGGTCCCAAAGTTGACCCATGGATTTTCTTGGTAGTCCATGACTCATAAAATATGGGTAGGACAAGTGTAAAGGTAATTTCATATTTTTATAATACCATTTTTACCTTAAATTTCACTAATTACCTTTAATCATGATTAATTAAACTTAAAAGTTACTATACACCAAAAAATTATTTTAATCCCATTGAACCAAATTTTAAGTCCTAATGACAACCATGTATGTTGGATTTTTTAAAATAAAATCACAGAAGAGGTAATGTTTCATTTAAACAAAAAATTATTTTTTAACTACCACTTAGTGGTTTCACTATTCATAAAAAATTTAAGTTTTTTAGAACAATGCCAAAATTTCACCCTAAGCTATAATTGATATTCCGAATTCAAAATTGATTTATATTTTACAAAATTCCAAAAATATAAGTTTCATTAATTAATTTTATAATTAATTCCCGCTGTCACAACAAATAGCATGTTTTTAAGAATCAATATATATCAAAAGATTGACAATTGTTTATGTCCAATTTCAAAGGGAAATTAATTCTAATGACCACCATTGGGTAAAATGGTAAAAATATATTTTAATTATACTTTAAAACCCCTCAATATTATAATTTATCACAATAAATTATTTTGATTAAAAAAGTTGTTTTTAAGTATTTTTCACTATTCATAAAAAATTGGAAGATCTCAGAAAAATACCAAAAATTCAACATAGGATAATTTTGATATTCCGAATCCAAAAATGAAGTCCATTTTGAAATATAAATTTTATATAATTTCAAAATGTGGGTATTACTATTCATAACTACTACTTTGATTGGTCGCGGTGTGTTAGAATCTCAAACTTGTGTACAATGCAAGCTATTGCATTATTGAAAGAGAAGTGTATCATGAAAGCTTGGGGTGTTAAATTATCCCCTCCTTCAATAAATTGCATCCTTGAAATTTAAAAATGTTCTTCGAAAATAAAACGTTGACAATAGAAAATACCTCTGTGGAAAACCCACATCAGAAATAGGGTTAATAAGAATATAACATTAAAATAAAGAAAGAGAAGTACAAAGGTCACACGAGATAGACCATACAAGGATTCTATGAAAATATGGATATGGAGGATAAAAAAACATCAAGGTCTGATGGAGTGTTGTAGAAAACAGGATTAGGGGAATGTTAACAATAATAAAATCACAAACTTGTGATTGGTTAAACGGTCATTGAATCCATAGTAGGAAAAGTTAACCGGTAACGTTTTTGTTTTAAGTTACCTTTCATAATGTTGGGGAATTTATTTAAGATATTTACTAAGAATGTAAGGAAATATACTTACTTGTCGTATAGACTTTCATTCTTTAATAAATTTTTACCAAAAACCCATCTTTCACTCCAAAAGGTAACAGAACTCAAAAATATTCTATTTATCCTAATTTTATAAGGTTCCAAATATTACCACATACCATATTGATTAGGAAAACTATTTTTTAATAACCAGGGACTTCTTGTAGGATAGTGGTAGGTAATAATGGCCCATCACACTATGGTTGTGGGTTCGATTCCTACAGATTTGTCTGATGCGATGGGTTATGCCCCACCCTGTAGGTTATCCTTTTCCTAAAACTATAGTATTATAATATTCCAAAAATAATATTCAGAAATTTTTTAACATTAAACAATACTATCCAAGGTTCAACTTAATCCATTCCAACCTTTATAGTTATCCAAAATACTTTTGTCCAACTCACAGTCCAAATTTTATAAGGAAGGTAAACATAATGAAGATCCTTTTTTCCACGTGACAACATGTGAACACCTTTATCATGTATTCTTTTAAATCACTGCAACATCCAGAATTATCATAAATCCTTATTGATTACATTCGTGATCCTTTATTCCTTATAGAATACTAGATATACTCCTTCTATCTAAAAATGTATACAAATCATTAATCTGTTTTAAGAATATCCAATATAATTTATCCAAATCAATCATGCATAATTTAAAAATTAATATCTCAGTATCAGAACCATATTATTTTTATCTCTCTCTCAACCATATATTTTCCAAAAATTTAACCTAATGTGGAGTCACTTTTCATGGTTCCACACAATCTCAAGTCCATGATTAAATATTACTGCAGTACAATCCTTATATACTCCATAATTATTATAACCATTACATCATTGATACAACACTCAAATGAAAAAATTCTTTAATGACAACATAAGAACTCTAATCATTCCTCCTCATATGTGGTAGTATCATAACATGATTATTATCCAATGACATCATTTGGGGCATACTCTAATGATTTGAAAATTGGTTTGCATAGTGTCCCCACTCCTTGCAGATGAAGCATTGTACATTTGAAACCTTTTTCTTACCCTTGCAGTCACGCACTTGGTGTCCTTTTTCTCCACACTTATAACAAACTCCCATTCCCTTCAGGCAGGTTCCCAGGTGTTTCTTCCCACAGTTATCACATATTGGAATATTCTTCTTTTCCCTCGTCCCTTTATCCTTTATTCTCTCTTCTATCACTTTCTTCTCATTCATCCCTTCAAATCCATAAGACTCAGAGAATTATTTACTTATCTTATTAACACATGATACAATTTCTTCATATGTTGAGAACATATGGGAGACTATTTCCCTTCTAAATTTTGGCTTAATACCATGAAAGATATGATCCTTCATACTCTTTGGATCATACGTATTGGTGGAGTTCACATTCCTTCTACTGGACGCCATTTCTATACAATGGTATAAACTAGGTTAGTTTATGAATTTCCATGAATAATTCGAAACATGTAAAATACTTAATGTAAATTGAAAGGGTTATGGATATAATCCACAATCATAAAGTTTTTTCCATTATGAAAGTATATACTCATAAACCCTTCATAATGGTTTTTAAAGAAAATGAGAATTATCCTAAGAATATCCCTCGGGAGTGTCGTAACCAAGAGTGCAGCAAGTCCCATTGTCGTGAACCAGTTCCCGTTCGAGTCTAGCTCAAAGAGGTGTTTTCGGGTTTTACCCCTAGGTACTTCTGTGCCAGAGCCGCCTCTACCTGCTCGTATCCTGAGAGGTATGTATTTCTCGGAAAGCTCACTAAATCACTACAACAACAAAATTCTAGGAAGTTCTTCTATACTAATCCTCAATGTCTATCTTTGGGCTATTTGCTCTAATCAGAGTTTATCTAAATATAGCTTCCAAGGTTAGTACAAAACTGCCTCTGATACCAACTGTAACACCCTGATCCCAGCTACCCAGAGTTGGTGCATTAATTCGTAACATTGGCATGATCACAAAAGATCAAGTCTCGAAAGACCGATTAGTTTAGTAGCCTTAGAAACACTAGATACATTCATAAATGTTAAATTACATCATAAAGTGAAAAACTACAATAACAAAGTCTCCATATTCCACACTCATATCCTCTTCTGACAATCCCTGCAGGTCATTCATAAAATACTTCTTCACATCCTGAAAAATATTAAAACATTGAAAGGGGTGAGCTCAGATGATTAGTAAGGATAACAATATAGCAAAATATTTCATAAAGAAACATAAACATTTAAGGCAATGTATAACTAAAAAAAATCCTTTAAAACATGAATTTCAACATAATATGGCAAATGTAAAATGAGATAATGCCATTTACTTATTCACATGGATATTCTACTGCTCTAATAATCACATGCAATATCAATAACCACATTCATAATGATGGAATGCATAATGCCAGACTATCATAACCATGTAGCCAAGGACTCGTGCCAAGACCACAAATAACATTTTGTCACGGCCTCGTACCAAGACACTAGTTTGTCTCATGAGAGACCCGCCGATGCATCGAGGAGCTATAGCAGGCTCCACCCGTCACTTATTAAGTCCAATGCATTCCTCATATGAACATGTTTAAACATATAATAAACCATAGCATAATTGTATCACATAAAACATGCATAAAAGAAAACATAACATTTCTACATTTCAATCAAAAGATATCAATACAACACATTGATATAATAAAAACACTTTCAAAACCATTTTCAATACCAAAATAAAAGAAAATTAATACTTTTTATTTATTTTTCATTTGAAAAAAAAGTTATGGCTTGTAGAGGAAGACGAAAATCAAATAATTGTCATGGCGGCTGAGAATTCGTTGTCACCGCATACGTTAAAAAAATTCTATTTGTCGATTAGTAAAATCTCTTTGTATAAAAATATTCCTTTCTAATAAAAGTAAAAGTCAAAGAGTTTTATACACAGTCTAAAAGAAAGTTGTGTATAAAATGAAATGTGCCTCAATGAAAGGAGATAGAGACGAAGACCTTACAAAGATAATTTTTATTAATAAAATAGATCTATTATTTGTATTCACTATATGTAAACATAAATAAATTACAAATACAATATAGGACATAATAATATCATAACATAATTTGAAAGTAGGAGATTAACCCAAAGAATGGAAATTGGGTTAAGAAGTTCCCTTACCTCATGTCCGACTTGACTCGACCGTTCTTTAACCTCTTGAATAATAAACTAGAGTTAATCTCTACTTTATTAAGAATCTTTTTCAAGTTCATTATCCCTTTTATATCACTTATTAAAATTTTACGTAAATTATGTAGTCATCTAAGTAAATAACGGACATTTTGTCGATCTTTGGTACTTGATTCAACAATAAACCTCTTATAATTACAAGTTGTTTATGTGGTAGAACATCCAGTATATCCAGAATTATATTCATGATGTAGATATCATATATATCTTATTTATCCAGTATATACAATTATTTAGAATATGACATAACATTTAGAGCTAAGAAATGAAATGCACCGTTCATGGAGATGGTAAGTCGTACGTATGCATGAACGCTACTTTCATTTCTATTTCGTTCTTAATGGAATGAAATAACAATGATATAAAGGTATATTATAATTCCAGTATTATATCATATATAATATCATTTACTCCATATTTATACATCCCACATATGGCATTAACGATTCAAATCACTTTGAGGGGGCGGTAGTCCGCGCTTTCTAAAATGAAATTATCATGTTTACCCATAATGGAAACCATAAAGGTATGCCATAAATGAAATACATAGAAGCATAATTAAAACATAAACATATTATATATCATATATAAATATAGTGACATCTTAATGGCCACATTTGAAGGTGTTATATGAGTGTTGAACAATCATCGTTTCGTGAGGCAGAAATTCTCCATCCACAGAAACAGTATGTTCTTTAACCATTAGATGTAGGTGTGTGTAAGTGTATCTCTAATAATTCTTATAAATCCATCCTAGTATATTGAGGATACTGGTGTTGTTACAAATTAGATGGATAAAAAGAGTTTAGAGTGTTGGAGAAGCAAAATAAAACAAAATAACATAAGAGAAGACATTACCTTAAAATCGGGTAACTCTTTTTTGATATGATCCAAAGTCTTCCTTGTGAAGACTTATGCCGAAAGAGAGGCTTATAAGTGTAAGAGAGGGAAGTTGGGAGAGTATTTTGACAGAGTTTAGCCGAGAAAAATGGCATGGAGGTGTGAATAAGGTGGTAGTGGTGGGGGGCTTTTATAAGAGGTGAGAAGGGCCACTCTTGGAAAGATTGAAATGTTACTTTATTATGAAATGATTTTCAGATTCTAAAGGTCCCAGAAGGATATATTTCGAGTCTAAGGTGATACGTGTTCGAAATATACTCATCCAATAGGTTTTTGACCTGTGTATGCCTTGGATTATACATTATCTTTTCATAGTATTTAAATCGTTAATTAATGAGGTAATCGATGCATCATCATGGTGTCATAAATAATTTAATTTATTTAATGTGTAAAAATTATAAAAAAAAATAATAAAGTAGGAAATCTCTTTATATTTATAAGGAATATTTATAGTCAAAAATATTACTAGTATAACCCCATTTAAAATTGTTTTAGTAAAACAACTCCTGTTTGTGACATTTTTATTTTAACATTAAATAAAAAGTTTTTAATGTCATTTTCCTACCAAAGTGGCTCCATGGGGCCCCCAAGTTGACCCATGGATTTTCTTGGTCGGCCATGACTCATCCAATAGGGGTTGGACCAGTGTAAATGTAATTACATATTTTTATAATACCATTTTTACCTTAAATTTCACTAATTACCTTCAATCACGATTAATTAAACATAAAAGTTACTATTCACCAAAAAATTATTTTAATCCCATTGAACCACATTTTACGTCCTAATGACAACCATGTATGTCGGATTTTTGAAAATAAAATCACAGAAGAGGTCATGTTTCATTTAAACAAAAAATCAGTTTTTTAACTACCACTTAGTGGTTTCACTATTCATCAAAAATTGAAGTTTTTCAGAACAATGCCAAAATTTCACCATAAGCTATAATTGATCTTCCGAATTCAAAATTTATTTCAAATTTAAAAAATTCCAAAAATATAATTTTCATTAATTAATTTTATAATTACTTCTCGTTGTCACAACAAATAGCGTGTTTTTAAGAAACAATATATATCAAAAGATTGACAATTGTTTTTGTCTAATTCCAAAGTGAAATTAATTCTAATGACCAGAATTGGATAAAATGGTAAAAATATATTCTAATTATACTTTAAAACCACTCAATAGTATAATTTATCACAATAAATTATTTTGATTAAAATAGTTGTTTTTAAGTATTTTTCACTATTCATAAAAAATTGGATGTTCTCAGAAAAATACCAAAAATTCAACATAGGATAATTTAGATATTTAGAATCCAAAAATGAAGTCCATTTTGATATATAAAATTTATATAATTTCAAAATGTGGGTATTACTATTCATAACGGCTACTTTGATTGGTCACGGTGTGTTATAATCTCGATCATGCGTATAATGCAAGCTATTGCATTATTGAAAGAGAAGCATATCATGAAAGCATGGGGTGTTACATATGAGACCATTTTCTATGTTTTTCCATGTGATGTGGTTTTTAAACTAAAATTATTCCTTTTTATCAAAACCACATACTTTCTGTAATACCGATCACATCATGTGTCACATTGACACAATTCCAATTCATACATTCCTAAAAACAATTATTGATTGTTTTCCAAATGTTTGGAAATAATCCCAACATTTTCTAATTGTTTTGGGTATGTGAATTTACTTTTGGACTAATTTGACACTTATATTGAGATCACAATGTTGGATCCATACATACTACATTGTGTGTCAGATTGATGTAAGGAAAATTACTATATGTCCCAACTGAATTATGAATAATTTTTTAAAATTTTTGAAAAAATATTATCTCATTTTATCAATTGTGTTTACATCACATGAGTGATGCACTAATATAATTCATTTATATAAAAAAACATGAACTTGGAGTCATACCGGTCACATTGTGTTTCAAATTGACATTAGATTGATTCATACATGTAAAAAATCAATTATATGTCATATTTTAAAATTTTTAAATAATATATGTGATACTTTTTTCCATGTTGGCTATGTAATACAATTTTATTTTCTAAAATGACACTTATATAGGAAATAATCACATTGAGTCATGCCCAACATATCAAGAGTCAACTTGATGTTTGATTGATCCATAAACATCTAAAATGAATTATGGATAATTTTAATAATTATTTAAAATGAATGAATAATGATTTCATGGTTTTGGATATGTGACATTTGTTTTGAACTAAAATGACACTTTAATATTTAAAATGTGAACTTTGGGTCATATAGGTTACATCGTGCGTTAGATTGACATGTGGTTGATTCCTATACATTACATATGAATTCGGCTATTTACCTATTTTATGAAATTAAATTATATCATTTAATTATTATTGTCTATGTAAAATGCATTGTAAAATAATAGGATACTTTTATAATGAAAAATAACACTTTGAATCATACCAACTACATCATGTTTCGGATTAACACACGTTCTATTCCTTCACATAAAAAATAATTGATGAACATTTTTCATACATCATTAAAAAAATCCTAGAATCTTTTCTAATTTTTTATATGTGACATGTGTTTTAATCTAAAATGACGTTTTGATATTAAAAACATGTAGTTGGAGTCATATCGTCCATATCGTGTGTCAGATTGATGGGAAGACAATTCTTACATGTTAAAAACGAAATATAGACTATTATCATAAAATATGAAAATTATATGGTCTCATTATTTCTATTTTGAAAATTTATTGTTAATTTTATACTATTATAACACTTTTATATTATAAATTCACATTTAATGTCATACCGACCTCATCATATGTGAAATTGATGTGTATTTTACTCATACACATAACAAATGAATTATGAATCATTGACCTAATGTTTGAAAATAACACAAGTATTTTTGGTAATTTTTTGGAAGTGAGATGTATTTTTTAAACTAAAATGACACTTCATTATTAATGCATCACACATATTTTCATGTCAGCCACAATAAGAGTTATATTAGTGTGTGGCCAATATATATATTGAAAAAATTAAATATGGATCATTACACTAAATTTTTAATAAAAAATCCAAACTTTTTTATCCATCTTGTCTATGTGAAATGAGTTTTAAACTAAAATGACAATTATTATATTGAAAACATTCAAATAGAGTAATGTTAGCCACATCATGTATCAAATTGATGTGCGTTAAATTCATACACATCACAAATTAATTATAGATCATTTTCCAAAAATTTTAATATAATTTTATCTCCCTTTCACCATTTTTTCTATCTAACAGATGTTTTAGAATACAGTGATTAATATGTTAGGAAGACATAATTTTTGTTTAACCAACCACATCATGTATCACATTAATATTATGTATATTACCAAAAAATAACAAATTATATCTGATTTTTTCTACTATTATTCAAAAAAATATGATCATGGTTTCTTGGTTTTGATATTGTGATATGTGTGTCAAAGTAAATTACCCTATAGAGATCAACCAACCTCTCAGCATTTCCATCTTTCAACCCTAGTTCAACATCACTGATAGATAATTACTCATTTCTATATTGATAATAGGATCTATATATGGGTGATATATCTCTTCTAGTATTTATAATACATTTAATTATAATGTATTTGGTTTAATTAGATATGAAAATAAGGTAATCCATCTTGCATCTCCAAGTGGTGGTGTAAGTAATTGTAAAAGGTGAAAAATTAGTTTTACAAAATCATAAAAATTAAATTACAAAAAATTTAATTTCTATTTCTTTGATCATTGAATTACCTTCCCCAATAGTTGGTAATATATCTTCAAATATTTTGGTACATGGATCCTTGTACAATTTAACACTATCCATTATCTTAGTTTCACCATCTATGTCCAATCTCTCACTTTCAAAAGAGCCATTATAAATTTTACTAGCTCATAAAAAATCTATAGTGTGTTAACATTTATGATACTTATCCATGAGAAATATGTCAAATTTTTATTTATATACATGTTCATAACCATAGAATTTTTATGTTCATAGAAACTCATCCTAACACATAGAGGAAGGAAATCATGTAACAATTGAATAAAAATGCATAGTAAATCCGAAAATCAACATATTCCATTTAGAAGCATTTAGAAATTATTATAAAATTAAAAATATTGAAGTATTCATAAGAAAAAATGGTTTAATAAATGTGTTTGAAAGGTTCAATTGATGTTGGAAAACATCTGTAGATGTATAGAGATTTGAATATAGTTAAAATAATTTCTCATTAAATTTTATATTATTATCAAGAATATTGGTTTTTTTCTTCCAAATTTCACACCCCTAATTAAAAAATTTATATTGTATTTATTTTGTGATGGAACCCAAGGTGGGGAAAGATCATCAAATATATAGGCTTTCCAAACTGGTGATAAGAATCTAAGATGGGGTTAAACGTCCATTGGAATAATGGGATGCTCAATTAAAAAAAAACTTAGTATAGAAATAGAAATTGTAATATTATAATATAAATACAACTATGATATATCTAATAATACATGAATTTATTTTATGAAATATAATATCTAAGCATTATGATACTAATTCTTCACATACTCACTGAATCTCTATGATAATTTCTTGTACTACATCTCAAACATAATAGGTTATCACCTTAACATGATATCGTTAATCATTCTGACACCGTGTAATCTCTCCACACATGTCAAAATAAATTAAATTCTTCATTTAAGTATTTATATTATTGTAAATATTGGAATAATTAATTTAATTTTGTAAAAAAAGTATTTAAAAATCCATTAAATTAAATAAAAAATAATTATGTAAATTACATGTTCAGAGATGATAGTATGTTGATGCTATATGGTAGTTTTCATAAAATTGAAAAAATAACATCCAAAAGAATTTTCATTATTTTTATTTGGACCCAACAAAAAATTTACAAATATATATTTATATATATATATATTCGAAATATTAATTTATATCTAAATATTACAGTAAGTAACATATTATTTTTCCATTTTATAAAATCTATAAGCTTTTTCTGTTTCATTATTAACCTCATACCATGAATTAGTTGACATTTATACATCAACCTATCAGAACAAAATTCTATTAATACACAAACTAAAATATATAACATGATGTTTATATAGAAAATGATTGTTTTAATGCTTAAAAATTTCACAATATTCATCATGTGTGGTCGGATTGTTGGAAATCAGTGATTTGAATTTTAATAATTATAATATCAAAATTGATTTAGGTTACCCTATAGTGATTTATATGAAAAAAACAAATAAATCATGGAAAAATATATTTTTGAATATTTTATTATATATTTTAACCTATGTGGTGTTTTAATCATGAAGAGTTTTGTTGTCTACAATTTTTTTATTCATTTGAATCACATAATTCAAATTTTTTTTATTTATGTTAATTCACAAGAAATATTTTTTGAAGATATGTTTTTTAGAAATGATAGATTGATTAATGAGTCCAAATCATGTTTCATTTTTTTCACTTATAATGTATTAATATAGGTTACAATATGTATTATGAATAGTTATTATCTACAATGAACATATTAGATCATTTATTGGACAAATAAATTATGAAAATTTACCTCGTTTATGTATTCAAAATAAAAAATACATTACTTTAAAACAAGATAATTTCATTTATACTCTCAAGTCTAACTATGTCTGTAATAGCCTATAAAGATATTTATTTTTATTATTCAATATAAGACATATTTTCATCTGAATGTTATATCCACATGAACTTGTACTATTAACATAATTAGGTGTTGAACATATGGGGTGATGGTACTCTCAAAAAATTCCTTTTATTTCTCCATATATCCACTGTATGTTCTTATTCTGACCTTTCGTTTCCCTTTTTTTATGTATACAACACCATACCTCGATTTATACCATTTTTCATCAATTGTTAATGGATTTTAATTTGAATAAAAAACATTAAAGGTCATACCTCATTTATCTGTATAATATTAGAATACCATGGTATAAAAATTACATTAAAATAATCTATCATAGTAACATCTAGATCATCTTGGGGAATAAGAAACTCAGCACTCAACCAATAGATACTTCAATCACCAAATTTACATGATCTTTTGGAATTTTATTTTTTTAAGTCATTGGGAATTGTTTATTATATATAATGTATGTAGGGATACTTTTCACCAAACCCCACATAAAAATTTGATTTGTGGTTGTTGATAGGTAAAAATCACTAAAAAAATTTACCCTGAAAAATTGTAGTAATATAAATTTATTGGAAGTATTTTTATTCAAATTTATAATATAGTGTTTTGAAAAAAAATGCTTACCTCATGAATGTTATATAGTTTAGGGGAATGGATAACCAAAAATCTACTATGGTCATGTATCTATTCATGTACTAATTGTTACAAAAAGGTAGGTTGTATTTGATCATTTCTAATATACTAGTCCACCAAAATAAACTAGTGAGTAATAAATATTAAAATATTTTTCTATTATTTCATTACTTTCATCGTCTCCTTTTTTAGATCTTTATAACTTTTTTTCATGATATATGTCTGATGTATTCTCCAAAACCCGCACATCAAATGTGGTCATATTATTCTAGATGCTTCAATGATATTAAAATCAGTGTTTCTCCTAGTAATCGAGGATGGTTTATGGGACTAAACCATATAAAAATATGAACATAAATACATATTTTAATGTGATATAGTTAAAAATAATAAAAATTTAGTAATATTTGGTATAGATACATAATTCTCATACTTCATGATTTTTTTACATCAATTATTTTCTGGAATGTTTCAACTCATGACTCGTTCCCTAGAACAAGACAATAGGTGGATGTGGATTCCGATTCCGATTCATCAATAAATAAATAAAAAATACATGAGTTATTTCATATTTAAAATACATACCATTTACTTATAATGTGATTTTGTCCTCGTTCTTATATTATGGTAGCGGTAAATATTTTTTTATGATCGTTTAATATATCCAAAACTCCATTTTTGTTGGATAAATTATCAATTTTGAATAAAATAGGATAAATTATTTATTTTGAAAAAAATATTATTGATCACAATACACTAGAAATAATTCTACATCATTATGACTATGGAAACCATTCTATGTTCCTTGGATTATAATTTGTACAAATGTAGCTAATGGGTGGGGGGGTATACAATCATGACCCCCTCCCCCGAAATACAACCCCTCCAGAGCCAAAAAAAATTATATGAGGGATATAATGACCACCCAAATTCAACCTCGAATAGGCCATTGGTTTGAAACAAACACCTAGGTCATATCATATATACAGATGAGATACATTGACCATCAAGAGAACATGAGTATTGATAGACAATAAATGTAAACAAAAAACCATCTCTATATAAGAGTAAAATAAAACCAAAATAATTGATTCTAATATCATAAAAGAGTATTGAAATATAAAATGAAAATTAAGTAAAAATGTACAAACCCAATAATGACCATGAATCCTGAACATCTTCGAAAAAAACGAGTTCATAAAAATCAGTCTGATCTCCTTCCTACACTTGTTGACCAAAAAAGTAGTTTATATATGCAAGGAACCGACCCTAATTACCAAGATACAATGCCTTATTGGTTAAATTTGCATACAAATAAGGAATAATCAACCCAAATGAACGAGCAGTTTAATATTATTGGAAACAAGGTAAATACATAAGTTCATTATTACAACTTGAAATGAAAAAAAACAAAACAACTCCTTAGACAACTTCCATAACTCCAAGGATATTCTAGCATGTCATTTACAATGGAATTCTTCTTTCCCTATTCCAATGAAACACAATAAAGGGGTGATCTAAAACACTCAGTAAGGGTAAGCAATACAACAGAAGATAACATAAACATTAGAATGGTGAATAATTGAAAACACATGCCTTTACAAATAAAATTGAACATAACATGGTAGAAATTTGAGTTGAGTAAATATTGATATAAAATATCATATTAATGGATATTATACTAGTAGAAAAACCACATGAACCATCAATACTATATTCATAATTAGGTTCTACATAATGCGAGACAATATAACCATACCGTCAAGGCCTCGTACAACGACCATAAATAATCATTTTGTCAAGGGCTTGTTCCAAGACTGTAGTTTGTATCATGAGACCTACCAATGCACAAAGGGGATATAGAGGGCCCCACCTGACACATATTATTTCCAATTCATTAATCACATGAACGAAGATAATCATAAACAACATACACATTAATATATTAAATATAAATAGCTTTCCCCGAACATTAAGCCAAAACAATAACCATTCGATGAAAAATGATGAATGGTTCAAATATAGAACATCAATAGCCAAAATAATAATAAACCATTAAATTGAATATGGTATATGATAATATGGAATACTAATCCCAATAATACATAAGAATCAACATGTGTGTGTAAATAGAGGAAGATACTATTATAAAATATTTGAGTTATTTTTGAAATAAATACTCTTTCACATTGAAAAGAAGAGTTCATTTGGAAAATTATTTGTATAAAAACAGAAGTGAAGTAAGATATTATTTTCATAAAAAAATTTGTGACTTTATAGAAATAGTGTGTTTCAAATAGAGATTAGTTATTTCCCTTGATAATAGGTAAGAAATTGAGATATTCCCTTGAATCGGGCAAGTACTTCAGAAAAAATTCGAAAGTTCCTTTTAAATATTTAAATAACCATAAAATAAAGAAGGTTTATTGTTTTTTTACATATATTGAATAATCACACATAATTTACGACGATTATATAACAATACATTATAATTTAATGGAGGTAATTTAGACAATGAAAATGACCCGAGTGGAAATGGAAGTTCTAGGGAAAAAACCCTTACCTTAAATCTGAATATGTTCCCTTCTTGAACATAAGGTCCTAGAAAATGAAATTATACATATGTATAACTTTTTTCAGAACCTAATATACATTTATTTAGTTTATCAAAATACAATTTAGTTCATTTATGTTATTATTCATAAGTTATTATATTGAATTTCGTCGTTCTAGAGTGTTTTTTTGTTATTTTCATAATTGGTTCAATAGTTTTTAAGTAATGATGTTCATGTGGAACGGTATTAAATCTCCAGAATTGAAATTACATATTATTTATCAACATTGAGAATTTTTAATGGACATTTCTATCGTTTGGTTACATGGATATAGGATGAATCATTAGATGATAATCACTTTGATTATTTGGCGGTATTTGGATTATTATGAACATGTTTTGTCACAAAACTAATAATATGTAAATATACAGGTTTTGAATATTAATTATTTTTTAATTCATATATTATAGTTCGGTTCAACAATCAATATGGTTTTATGACCAGTATTGAAGGAAATATTGAAAAAAAAACTTTATCGTCCACGAAGGTTTTAAATTAGAACCCCATAGACTTTGATTTAGTTTATAAAAATAAAATGGAGGGAGTAAGAATATTAATGATAGTTATTTCATTAACATGATATAAATCCAGTATATGGATGATAATAGAGTTATCATGTTCATTTTGTCAGAGGAGGTGTGGACAGAATAACAAACGAAGATAAATTCAAATGAAACTCAATGAAAAAGAACGGTGTTTACCTCTTGAAATGACTTATCTATATCCTTCTCAAGGGAAGGGATTTACAACTTTTACAAGGACCAAGAGATTCTTGGTCATGGGGAGTGAATAGGGATGGTTATTTGGGTAGAACTTTTAGGGACTTCAAGGCTTAGAGAAGTGAAGAGAAGAGGGAGTGGTGAGGGGTTTTTATAGTGGAGGAGAGGGTAAATTTTTGAATATTTAATTCATTATTTTATTATTTCCCTATAGACAAACAATAGTATTGTTTCATGTGACCCCTAATAGTAATATGTGAATGTTATTTCGATCCAAGTGGCGTTGCATAACTTGTGATGTCATGAATAGTGTATTTAACTAATAATTTATATATATAGTATTTTATTATATTTCACTATTCATAAAAAATTCTAAAATTTGAGGAAAAATCCCAAAAATATACCCCTACCATTTTTCAACATGTAGAATTAAAAAATGAACTCCATTTTTCAAAATTAATTTCATAAATATTATTAATTTAATTTTTAAATAAAATCATAGTTAATTCAAAAAATAACAATTTTAAGGTGAAATTAGTTTACTTCACATAGAATAATTAATTAAGATCACATTATCTTATTTCAATAAAGAAATAAATTATTAATATTATTTAAAATTCATAAAGGTCATATTAATATTTATATTACTATTCATAAGGCTATGTTACTATCCACAGAAAAAACATGTCCGTTCTATCAGACTATAAAGGACTTTCTGGTCACAACTCAAGATGATCGTTTTTCGAAATTCCAAACACATAAGAGGAAATTTTTTGTTTAATGGATAGATTATAAAATGCATTCAATATTTATTTTAAAAATCATGGAGTGTTACATTCTCCACTCCATATAAAAATTTCTTCCTCAAAATTTCATTTTACAATCTAGGCCAAAAATGGGTGGGGGTACTTTTCCTTCATTAATTCTTCCGGTTCCCATGTTGCATCTTCATACATATGTTTTCACCATTGTACCTTGACCAAATGAGTAGTCTTGATATGTGGAACTTTGTCTCAATGATACAAGATTTTCACTGGCTTCTCCTCATAGGAAAGATCATCCACCAACTGTACCACCTCTGAAGAGAGTACATTTGAAGGTTCAAGTATATACTTTCATAAGAGAGATACATGAAAGACATCATGTACATTCGAAATGGTAGGTGGAAGTTCCATTCAATAGGTCATAGATCTGACTCTATCGAGGATCTCAAAGGGGCTGATATACTTGGGACTTAGCTTTCCATTCTTCCCAATCCTCCTGATCTTTTTCCATGGAGATATGCATAGAAATTCCAGGACTCCAACATTGAACTCAAGGTCTTGTTGATGATTATCTGCATAGCTCGTTTGTCAACTTTGGGCTGCCTTGATATGCTGCTGAATGGTTTTCTCCTTCTCTGTGATTTCTTCAATCAATTTCGGTCCTAGAAACTTTTTCTCAACGACTTCATCCCAACACGACAGTAATCTACACCTTTTCCCATAAAGGGATTCATATGGTTCCATTTGGATACTCATGTGGAAACTATTGTTTTATGAGAATTAAAACTTTGGAAGATGTTGGTCCCATCATCCTATGAATTCCATTCAACATGCTCCCAACATGTCTTCCAGTGTCTAAATATTTCGCTCAGATTGGGCATCATTTTGAGGTTGATAGGCCGTACTGATGCTCAGTTCAGTTCTTAGTGCATGTTGGAGACACATTTGAAAACATCAAGGTTAATCTATGGTCATGATCTCATAACATAGATAGTGGTACTCCATTCAGCCTTACCAATTCAATAATGTAAATCTATGCAAGTTGATACAATGGGACGTCCTCTCGAATCGTAATAAAGTGAGCTATCTTTGTAAGACGATCCACAACGACCCATATAGCATTGTTTCCTTTTCATTTCCTTGGAAGCCTAGTGAAAAATTCCATGTTAATGTTCTCCCACTTCCATGTTGGTATGGGTAGTGGTTACATCTTCCTATTAGTCTTTTTCCTCTCACCATTCACTTATTGACATACTAGACACTTTTATGTATAATCAGCTATCTCCCTTTTCGTATTGACCCACCAAAAGTTTTCATTGAGATCTTGATACATCTTTGTGATACCAGGCTGTAAATAGAAATTTGAGCTATGTGAATCATCCAATAGTTCTCTCATTAACTCAGGAATAGCAGGAACAAAAATCCTCATCTCGAATTTCAAAATGCCACCTCCAAATATGAAGTCAGACTTCCCATCTTTTATACCTTTAATTTTCTTTTGAAACACCTCATCATCATCCTGTGAATTTTTTAGCCTCTCCAGTAAAGAAGTTTGGGAAACCATTTGGAAAAGTAGTGATGTGTTACCTTCCTTGATAATTATCATATCCATATTTACTGGATCCATGAACAAAGGATCTCTTTCAACTCTCATCTTGTTTAGAACTCCAGGATCCTTTCTTCTCAAAGATTCTACTAACTTATTTTCCTTCCCCGAGTGGTAGTGTATTGTTCAATAATAGTCTTTGAGTAGCTCAATCCATCTCTTTTGTCTCATGTTGAGTTCTTTATATTTTTATATATTTTTTAAACTCTTATTATCTGTATATATCTCACATTTTTTTCTGCAGAGGTTTTGTCTCCAAATCTTCAAAGAAAAGATTATCGCTGCTAACTCAAGATCATGAGTTTGATAGTATTGTTCATGAATTTTTAGTTGCCTAGATTCATAGGCAATCACTTGATCATTCTGTATAAGGACACAACCAAGTTCTTTCTTTGATGTAATGCTATTGATAACAAACCCACCATTCATAGATGGTAAGGTTAGGATCGGAGCATTCACTTTCATCCTCTTCAATTATTCGAAAAATTCATCACATTCCTTTGTCCATATGAACTTAACCCCTTTTAATGTGTTCTTGGTCATTGGGTTGGATAAACGAGCGATGTTCTGAACGAAACACCGATAATAACCTGCTAAACCAATAAAACTATATATATCTGTTATGTTCGTTAGAGTAGGTAATTCGTGCACAGCCTTTCTCTTTGCATGATCGACAGATATTCCATCCTTAGAGACAATGTTTCAGAGAAAGGTAATTGATTAGTTCCAAAAATCACACTTTCTAAACATCCAATATAATTTATTTCTTCTTAGAATCTTCAGAATAGTGCTCAAATTATTTTAATGTTCATCCTAGCTTATAGTGTACACTAGGATATCATCAATAAACACCATAACAAAGTCATCATGAAATTCCTTGAAAAAAGTATTTATCAAATCAAAGAAACTAGAAGCTTAATTAGTTAATCAAAAAGGAATTACTGTGAACTCATAATTCTCATACCTAGTTCAGAATGCTGTTTTTGGAATGTCTTATTTCCTCACAAGTAACTGATGATATCCAGATCGAAGATCAATAATAAACACATATTGGGCTCCATGAAGTTAATCGAATAAATCATCAATTCGTCAAAGAGGATACTTATTATTTATTGTAACATCATTGATTATCCTGTAATCAATGCACAACCTCATAGACCCATATTTCTTCTTATAAAAAAGAACAGGGGCTCCCTATGGATAAACTCTATGGTGAATAAATCATTTATCACTAAATTCTTCTAGTTGTTTAATTAGGTCCACTAAATCTATAGTGGCCATTTTATAAGGGGTCGTTGATATTGTCCTTGAAACAGGAATTAAGTCAATAGAAAACTCAATTTCTATCACTAGAGGATGTCTAGGTAAATCCTCAGGAAATACTTCAATATATTCTGGCACAATAAGTAAATATTCTATCTGTACATTCTTCTCCTCACCCAAATTTATTTAATTCCCATCCTCCCCAATAATTGAATTATGTAGATATACTAGGGGTGGATCTAGACGAGAATCACATGGTTTGGTTTCTTCTCTAAAAATAAGGGATTCTACCATATTATCGAAAATTGAATCTTCATTATTCTTGTAATAGATCTCTACATTATAATTTGATAGCCAATCCATACTGAAATTATATCATATTCAACCATTGGTATGATGATAAGGTTACCAACTAAAGCACGTTTATGTGTTATGAGGGGGCTAATCGACATGCCATTGTTGCAATGATACATCTACTAGGAGTTTTGACTGATAACTCCTTTATTATATCAAATTGGACATATCTAATTTTCTTTGCAAATTTGGAAGATAAAAATGAATGCAACGATCTAGAATCAAATAAGATATTGGCTATATTGTATGAAACAATCAATGTACCTACCACCACTTCTTTAGGAACTTTAACCACTATAGTTGTAACCGCATAATCTTGACTATTCTCCCATGGACTTGATTGGGGAAAACTTCCTTGATTCTTGGGACACAAATGTGCATAATGTCCCACATCCTAGTAATTGTATCACATAACATTGGTAGCTTCATTCTTCCCCTAAAAATCTCAAGATAGGTGGCCTTTTTCTCCGCACTTGTAACAGACTCCCATTCCCATCAGGAATGTTCTAGGGTGTTTCTTCCCATAAATAATACAAAATGAAAATTAAAATATTCCCTTCTTCCCCATTTCCTTATTTCTATTCCCATTGTTTTCAGATGCTCTCTGCTTCTCCTTCCTTCCTTTAATGTCATAAGACATAGAGAATTCATTTTCTGTCATGATAACACATAGGACTATATATTCATATGATTCAAATATTTGGGAGAGAAGAGCTCTTTGTAGGAATGGTTTTAAACCATCAATGAATCGATCAATTTTTCTCCTTGGATTTCTTATGTAGTCCACATCATTCCTTTCCTGCCTTGTAAAGTTGGCATCATACTTGGAAACATTTTCAACCTCCTTCTGACTCAGATTTATGAATTTCCTCTCCATATAGGCTCATTGTTCACGAGGGATATACTTTTCTAAGAATATTTCCTTAAAATCCATCAATTTCATCTCTTCTATTTCTTCCTCCTCATTTTTATTTTTGACTAATGACCACCACTAATCCACATCACCCGTTAGATGACAAAAAACCATGACAACCATCTCTCTCTCATTACATCCCAAAGCAAGAAAAATCTTTTCAAGTCAACATATCCAATTCTCTGCTACAAATTGCTTTTTAGTCCCATTGAATGATGGGGGTTGTTGTCACATAAAGCAATATAACATAGCTCATCCACGTGGTGGATCTAGATTGTCCATACAAGTAAGGTTATTATTCATAACATGAGTAAGTTGTCCCAGTACAGTTATGAGTTGCTCAGTACCAGAGCCAACATCATTATCTTGCATTGAAGGGAAATCCCTATAGGGAACACATGTGTTCGTGCGGTTTCCATTCCTTCCATTTTTCTCCATCTCTAGATAATTATATACACTATTTTAGGTTATGAATCATAATTTATAGTCATAACTTAACAAAATAATTAAAAAATTAGATCCTACGCGTGGCTAATCCCATATTCGCAAAAATGGTTTCATTGGTGAATATATGACATTTCAATCCTTCATAATGGCGTGTAATGAAAATTTAAATTATCCTAAGCATATCAATTGGGAGGGTTGAAACTAGAAATGCAACAAGACCTAATGTTGTGCACCAGTTCCCGTTCGAGTCTAGCTCAAAGCAGTGTTTTTTGGTTTTACCCCTAGATACAACTATGCTAGAGATTCCTCTACCAAATCGTATCCAGGAAGGGATGTATATATTTTAAGATCCACATAATCTATTCCTTACTAAAATACAAGGACGTTATTTTATGAATATCCTCAATGAACAACTTAGGGAATCTTCCCTAATTCTACGTTTTCTAAATCTTGTTTCCAAGTATTCTACTAAACTTCCTTTGACACCAACTGTAAGGAACCGACCCTAGTTACCCAGAGTCGGTGCCTTATTGGTTACATTGGCATAAAAATAAGGAAAAATCATCCCATGGTATTTAGTAGTTTAGAATTATTGGAAACATGGTACATACTAAAGTTCATCATTACACATTAAAATGAAGAACAACATATAAAATCCTTAGGCAACATCGTTAAATACTAGGTTATATTAGCATGTCATTCATAATGGAAGTATTCTTTCACTGTGCAAATGAATCATAATAAAGTGGTGAGATCAAACACACAGTAAGGTTAAGCAATACAGTGGAAGATAACATAAACATTAGACATGGTGAATAATTGAAAACACATGCCTTTAGAAATAAACATGAACATAATAGGGTAGAAATATGAGTTGAGTAAATATTGATATAACATAAAAAAATAATGGTTATTCTACTAGTCGAAAAACCACATGAACCATCAATAATATATTCATAATGTGGGATTGCATAATGCAGGACAATATTACCATACCATCAAGGCCTTTTGCCAAGACCATAAATAATCATTTTGTCAAGTCGTTGTTCTAACACCGTAGTTTGTCTCATGAGACCTACCGATGCACCGAGGGGCTATAGTGGGCCCCAACCAACACTTAATATGTCCAATAAATTCCTCACATAAATTGGGATAAACATAAAATGTATACACTTTAATATATTAAATTTAAATAGATTTCCCTGGAAATTAATCCAAAACACTAACCATTCAATGAAAAATGATGAATGGTTTAAAGATAGAACATCAATAGCCAAAATAATAATAAAAAATTAAATTGAATATGGTAGATGATAATATTGAATAGTAATCCCAAAAATACATATGAATCAACAAGTGTGTTGAAATAGAGGAAGATACACTTATAAAATCTTCGAGTAATTCTTGAAATAAATACTCTTTTAATTTTTAAAGATAAGTAATTTTGAAAAAATATTTTTATAAAACCAAAAATGAAGTAAGATATTATTTTCGTTACAAAAATATTGATTTTATAGACATGACGTTTTTCAAAAACAGATTAGATATTTCCCTTGAAAATAGGTAAGAAATTGAGAAATTCCCTTGAACCGGGCTTGTATTTTGGAAACAATTTGAAAGATCCTTTTAAAGAATGTAACTAAACATAAAATAAAGAAGTATTATGGTTAGTATAAATATATATAATACGTTCACATAATATATGTTTATTATATAATAATACATTATAATTTCATTGAGGTAATTTAGATAGAGAAAATAACCCGAATTGAAATGGATATTCGGGGGAAAAACCCTTATCTTAAATCTAAATCTGTTCCCCTCTTGAAATTAATGCCCTGGAATATGAAATTATAAATATCAATATCTTATTTCATATCCTAATAGAAAATTATTTCGTTTATAATAATCCTATATAGTTCATTTATCTTATTATTTATTTGTTACTATATTGAATTTCGTTGTTCCTGAATGTTTGTTTTATTGATTATCATTTTTGGGTCACCTGTTTTCAAGTAATGAATTTCATTTGGAATGGTTGTCAATCTCCAGAATTAAAATTACATATTATTTATGAACATCAAGAATTTTTAATGACCATTTCTATCATTTGGGTACATGGAAAGAGAATGAATCATTAGATGACAATAAATTTTTTTATTTGGGGTATTTGGATTATTATGAACAATTTTTGTCACAAAACTAATAACATGTACATATACTGGTTACTGAATATTAATCAGGTTGTAATTCATATATTATCGTATTTTTAAACCATAAATATGGGTTCACGACTGGTAATGAAGGAAATATTGAAGAAAAAAACTTCATCGCCCAAGAACGTTATAAATTGAAACCCCATGGATGTTGATTTCGTTTATAAAAATAAAAGGGAGGGAGTAAGAATATTGATGATTGATCTCTTATTGACATGATATAAATAAATTATATGGATTATACAGGAGTTATCATGATGATTTGGTTAGATGAGGTGATGAGTGGATAACAAAAAAAGATAAATTCAATTGAAACTCAATGAAAAACAAAGGTGCTTTACCTCTTGAAATAAATTCCTCGGCATCCTCCTTAAGGGAAGGGATTTAGGTCTTTCTTCAAGGCCAAGAGCTTCTGGGTTGTGGGAAGTGACTATGAAAGGGTATTTGAGCAGAAATTTCTAGAGAGTCAATTATTAGAGGAGTGAAGAGAAGAGGGAGTGGTGAGGGGTTTTTAATGTGGAGGAGAGTGGTAATTTTTTAATATTTAATTCATTATTTTATTATTTCCCTCAAGACAACCAATAGTATTGTTTCACGTGACCCCTAATAGTAATATGTAAATCTGAGTTCGTACCAAGTTTCCTTTATTCACTTTTTATGACATGAATATTGTATTTAAATGATAATTTGAATATACAGTATTTTATCATATTTCACTATTCGGAAAAAATTCTAGAATTTCAAAAAAAATCCAAAAAATTTACCCCTACCATTTTTCGATGTGTAGATTTCAAAATTTAACTCCATTTTTCAGAATTAATTTTCTAAATATTATTAATTTTATTTTAAAAAACAGTCATATTCAATTCAAAAAATAACAACTTTAAGGTGCAATTAGTTTTATTTCACATTGAAAAATTAATTAAGATCACATTATCTTATTACCTTAAGAAAATAAAATAAAAATATTATTTAATATTCATAAGAGTCATATTAATATTCTTATTACTATTCATAAGGGATGTTACTATTCACAAAAAAAAGTTTTCTATCAGACTCTAATTGACTTACTAGTCACAACTCTAGATAAACGTTATTCGAAATTACAAACACAGAAGTGGAAAAGTTGTTTTTAATGTCTAGATTATAAAATTTATTCATTATTTATTTTCAAAATCAATGTATGTTACAATATATATTAAGGGTGGTCATACCATTTTAATCATTGTGATTCTCCATGATTCCTCTAAAGGAAATGATAAAGAAAACATATTAAATATTAGTGAACAACAAATAAAACTAACTCATCACATAAATATGTATATTATTTTCCTTGCTACAATATGAATATATATCACCATATAATGAGTACAAGATATCATAATTTAGTAATTAAACAATTTCACCACGCTACGACATCCTCACTTTTATACCGCCCTTCACCAACATAATAGGTCATGAGCCATATAACTCCAAAACAAGTGAACCAAATGACACATGTTATAAAATATCACAACATGAACATCATGGTTCACATCATCTCATTATCCCATTCCATATATCTATATAGTAATCTTGAGATTTTACGGGGCTACCACATCCCATATGATGGGTATTATACATTATGTGTTGTACCTCCAGCCATTACAACACATACATCGACTAATATACCTAGAGGAAACACATCCTATGCCAATCATACCAATAAAAATCATTATGATGCAATATATAGAGATAAATGTGTTCGAAATAATCAAAATCCATTACATCCAACTATACAAAAAAATGAGAAAGATATCTATCGTGAATACTATCACATACACTACCAAGATAAGAGAGTGGGGCCAGAGGGGGTTGATAACAATCCATCATCCAACATCCATGATATTTAGTGATCCATTCTCCCAGAGTCCACTGGGTGTCAGTATTCCGACCGATATTATTTCTTTAATATATTTTGTTCTTTAAGGTGTTCTTCTAGTTCTAGTGAAGACGATAGAAGATTGAATCATGAGAGGAATATATTGTGAACGTTGAATCTCAATTCTTGATTAACCCTACACATTAGACATCAATTTTTATTTATAGAGTTATGGTTTATCTTAAAATATTATTTAATCTCGCAACTGATTTTAAAAGATATAATATACTTAATCTTTCCGTATTCTATAAAAAATAGTAAGAATATTATTTTATGGTGTGTGATAATTATCACAATGATAAATATTCTTCTACAATATTGAATATTATAATTTATCACCAATCATGATCTTGGTCCACTCATGTTTCTCATAATTTTTTGAATGACTAAATAGATATTTTAATAAATATTTTATTCATGAAGAAAAATTATATTTACAGTCTAACTGATCAATATTGATTAAATATTCAATAACTAAAATAAATATTTTTTATAGTTAAAAAAAATATTTTTACAGTACATTCGATCGATAAAACATGAATAAAATTATTAATTTTTTATAATATTACCATTTTATTCATTAATTTAATTCAGTTATAATTTCACCTAGATCAAAATAATCATTTCATGTGTGACCATTTATGATTATTTTTCATTAGTAATTGGCGGGCTTTCCTAAACACCAAGATTACGCTATAGAAATGGGTCAAAAAACCATGAGAAAATAATGAATGTTGAAACAAAAAAAACTTAAAAATTATTACTGTATAATATGATATCATTTTCATAATATCTCATAAAGAGTTTTACTATATGTCCCATCAACCTGTACACTTCATATTAATTTCTTTGACTACCTATAATAAATTCGTTATTACACAATGGTTATTTAATTTATTGTGAATGTGGAAATTATATAAAAGTAAAGAGGTATAAACAACCATATAATTGGAAGGTATTAAAAATTTGTAAACAACTTTATTAATATCTTGTCATTTGTGACCCACCCAACATACCTTAAATTATGTGAAAATGTGGAATCATAGTTTTAATCAGTAAATATTAATGTGTGTGTCATGACTTGTGTTAATAATAATATATATTATAAAGTACCATAACACATGTTCATAGATTTGAGTATCTTATGACACATAAACATGTCGAATTCATACATGTGGGTCTATTCTCAAAATATTCCACCTTGGAGAATACCAAATCAATACCTCATGTGAATAAAAATCTACATTGGAGTACTCACACTGTAGAGTAAACATATTATGTTCCCCAACCTATAATGTTATCAAATCGGAGAGATTTATTTATGAATATTGTTATTTCATATAAATTTTCTCATCGTGGAAGAGAACTAATAAATAATTATAGATTCTATATATACTCTTGGACATTAGTAAATCAAATTCATACAAAAATAATGAACAATATATACAATATATTTTTACTAATAGTCAAATATATATATATATATAATCCAATTTACAAATAGTTGGTTTTGGAACCCAAATCCAAAATTGATGACCCATATAAATTATTGTGATCAACGTATGGGTTTTTATTTTTATTTCTTGTGAATCCAAATGTGATAAGATATAACTGATATATTCATTCTCCTTAACTATAAATAGAAGAAAAAGAAATTTGATTTAACCATTAATCTACCATTTGATTTAAAAAGACAACTAAAATATAAGGACCCAACCATAAAACATTACACAATATTGAATTAAATGAATAATTAAAATTGAATATCTTTTCACGTTTATAGTTTTAGAGAATTAGGCAATAAATATTAAATTACATTTCAAAAAATACCAAGTAGAAACTTCTACTCAATTTCAATATTTTTATAAAATTAAATCTCTTAAAAAACATGTCTACTTCCATCTTTTAGATTGAATGACTTTTCATTTATCCCATCCTTGACCATATTCATGTTTGAGTCATGTGATTTTTTTTCAAAACATGTAATTAGCATAAACATCTCAGTAAGGGATATAAAATAAATATAGTAATCATTCACACATCAATAAATACAAGTCAATGAAATCTTAATTTTCAATCGTAACATACCTCCTGAAATCATAATATTTATCAATAAGACAATGTAATCATAAATAATAAAGGTAACATGAGGCATGTATATCATACATACATTGTAGCTATCATATCTACAAAGGGAGTAACTTTTTGATTACCCATCATAGTATATTACAATAAATCTCATAGGATACCCATTAATGTTTACCTCCGTCATGTTACCCAATGCATTGGAGTGCTATCTCGAGCCCACCCGCCCTAGGTTTATCATGGAACCACCCCTATATGTAGAAAATTCCCAATAACCATAACATATTAATAACACATAAATCAAGCATTAATGAATGATAAAAGTTACACATTGAAATCACAATATATAATTTCAAGATATTGAAAATAATCAATGCTTTATCAAACCATTTTCAAAACAATTTAAAACATTTTATAAAGATAATTTTTAAGGAAAGTTTCACATACCATGTTGATTATTTTATTGGAATTAACATTTTAAAACATTAATGTACATATTAATAAATACTAAAAACTATTTTTAAATTTGGGGCATTAATGAGAAATATTTATAAGATTAAATCTCAAAAACATTTAAAACAATATTTTTGTTAAAGTGTTTTTAACAAAAAGAGAGACTCTTGAATACAAATAATTAAAGAATTACATTAAATTAAAAAATTATAATATCATTAGAATAAATTTATTCATTATATAACATTACAAAGGAAATTATATACAACATATAAAAGTGAATTAGTGGGAAAAAATGAAATCTCAATTAAATGTAAATTGAGATGAAATCCCTTATAAATAAAGTATCATTAAATTAAGGACAAATAAATGACATAATAATGTGTAAAAAATAATAATAAACCCAATATATGTTTATATTTAGTGTAAATGAATTATAGTACATTCAATGATATTCATAGCATGTCAAAATGAAGAAGTATAAGTTTAACCCGAAATAATTGAAATTGGTTGAAAAAGTTCCCTTACTATTATTTGACAACCCAACGACGTCACTTTAAAATTCTGGAAATAAGATTTATGTTCTAAAAAATGGTATCTGAACAATTGGATATATAATTTACAGAAATAATTATATATAAGAACATATCCCATCATAAGAAAATGATAATTAAAATGCATAACAAAATGAAGCCTTTGAATAAAAGAGCAAGATGAAAGGTTCCCTCTCGATTTGGTGTCTTTCGAAACATTCAACCCATGAAAGAAGGATCATAAAATAATATGTAAATACAAATATATTATATTATATTATTAAATTAATACAATCATGTTAAGTACATACACCACAAAAACGGTAATTGTGTAAAATTTAGAATGAATCTCATATGAATAAAAAGTGAGATGGAAACCCCTACCATGTTGTAATCAATCGAGTCATACGACCAAAAGTTAATAACTACCAAATGATTCACATAATACCATGAATATAAAGGGAATAATTATAATATATATCAAATGTAATTAAACTATACACCACATGCAATAAATAAGTGGCGAACTTTGGAAATCTCATGGAATTAAAAGTGAGATAAGAAACCCCTTACCTCGAGTCCAACATGTCTTGTATGTTCCTTATTATTACTAAATTATAAACTTATATTAATTTATAATATATTCAGAACTTTTATAATGTTTATTATTACTTTTAAATCACTTATTACCTTGCAATTATAGTTAGTTAATTATTTAAGTTCATATCGGACGTTTTGTCGATTTTCAGAATTTGAGATAAAAATGAACTTGCTATAATTAAACTTTTCCCATGTGTTCAAAATTAAATAATATCCCAAATGGTATTCATGATTTAAATATCATATATACAATATATATCTAGTATATATATTTATTTATAACAGTAAAAAACATTTGGAGATAATAAATGTAATGCACATTCCATGGAGATGGCAAGTCGTACATACGAATGAATACTACTTTCATTTCAATTTCATATTTATTATATTGAGAACATAATGATAAGTAGGCATATTATAATTCCGGTATAATATAATATTTTATATACGTTAAATAATATCATTAACTCGAAAATTTATAAGTTCCATGTATGGCAGAAACGATTCATATAACTTTGAGGGGGCGGTAGTCCGCATTTCCTAAAATGAAACTATCATATTTATAAAACATGAAAAGCATAAAGTCATGTTATAAATGATAATTATAGAAGAATATTGATAAAATAAAATAAAATACATATCATTTATAATTATAGTTCCATTTTAATTCCCACCACAATAGGCGGTAGGTGACAATTGAACAATCATCATTTTGTGAGGTGTTAGTTTTCCATACAGAGAAATAGAATGTTCTTGGCCCATTAGATGGAGGTGTGTGTATGTGTAGTCAGAATCCTTCTATAAAAAACATCCTACTATATTTAGGATACTATTTTTGTTATAAAATAAAGTAATAAAAAATGTTCATGGGTTGGAGAAGTAAAATAAATGAAAAGAACTTAAGAGAAACTATTACCTTTAAATATGATAATTCCCTTATGTTTTAACCAAAAGGACTTCTTGAAGTTCATTCCTCCTAAGATAAGGAATCTAGGAGGAAGAGAGGGATTAAAAATTATTATCCACTTATATTTGGTGTATTCTTATTTTTTATTCATAATAATGTCCTTAATTTGTCCTTAATCTATCAATACCGTCTTTATAATGGATTTCATCTCAATTTACATTCCTTTGAAAATTCATGGTTGTTATGCGCCAATTCCCTTATATATGGTGTTTATACTATACTTTGGAATATTATATTATGAATACATTTAATATCATGAAATTATAATGTTTTTATTAAATCTTATTCCTCAATTATTTGAATTCAAGTTGCTCTCTTGAGAGTTCATATCAGACATTTTTTCGATGTTTGGAATTTCAGTTAAAAATAAACTTCTT
Organism: Viscum album; assembly: GCA_963277665.1. NCBI lineage: Eukaryota > Viridiplantae > Streptophyta > Magnoliopsida > Santalales > Viscaceae > Viscum > Viscum album. The sequence goes on along the minus strand of OY728141.1, from coordinate 1,844,734,114 downwards.
ATAATTACAATTTTCATTGTGGTCAAAATTACATTATCTCCAGAATGGTATTCATGATTTATATATCATATTTATCATATATATATCATGTATATATAATTATTTATAATAGTACAAAACATTTGGATATATGAAATGGAATGCACCATTCATTGAGATGGAAAGATGTATGTACGCATGAATGATACTTTAATTTCTACTACATATTTATTGTAATGAGTACATAATGATAAACATTTATAGTATAATTCCTGTGGAATATAATATTTTATATACATTACATAATTTCATTACCACCATTATTTATACGTTCCAATTATGGTATGAAGGAGTCATATCACATTGAGGTGGCGGTAATCCTCACATTCTCAAATGAAAATTATCGTATTTATACATCATGAAATGTATAATTTTATGTTATAAATTTGAGTTACAGTAGATTATTGATAAAATAAAATAAAATATATATCATATTTAAATATATTTCTACCATAATATCCACCATAATAGGCGGTAGGAGACAATTGATCAATCATCATCAGACAGACGACCTGTATCAGAGGATGATACAGACATTGGAAGACATGTTTTGGGCTTTGCTAATGGATTTTGGTGGATCATGGGAGTAGAATATAACATTAGGGTATTTATAATATCATAACTTCTACCATGTCTTGATACATATGGCTCCCATTGATTCATTCTATGGTAATTCTTACTGTTCTCCACTATGCTGGGAAGAAACTTGTGAAACATCCCTGGTTGTGTCGTGCCATGTAAAAGATACAATGGATAAGTTACAGTTGATTATAAAGAGGATGGATACGGCTCAGAGTCTTCATAAATCACATGTCGATCACCATCTATGACCATTGTAGATGGATGTGGGTGATCATGGTTATTGATGATATCTCCAAGGTGTGGACATCACCAATTCTGGAAGCATGGAATGTTATATTGTTGATGTGTTGGTCCTTTGTAGATACAGAAATAGATTGGAGAGGTATAATATCAGTTGTAATATCCACCATAGTTAAATTTTGTGTATAATGTGTTCCATGTATCTCAGTTGAAAAATTATCAGACTGATCATTACCATGTGATCAGATGGGATCACGGTGACCTAGAGCCAGATGCTTCATTGGTACATGTCTCGGTGAGGTTTTTGGATAAAAAAAGAGAATTCATTTCCGGAATAAATCATCGGTCTAGTGAAAAATTTATGATATCATGTTCAGATTCAATAAGAGGCCTGGGAACTCAAGAAGAAGATGAAAGAGAAATGTCTAGAACTCTTTTAGATCAATGATGAATTTCTACATTCCAGGGATAGATAGACCATTGGTGGGGAGAATGTAGTACACCCGTTTCAGTTATATGACCCTAAATAGTTTCTTTTTTTTGTATATAATATGTAAGGATGATAGTTGGGAGTTTTTGGAGAACATTGGACAGTTTTTGGGGCTAATGGGAAGTTTCATTAGCGGAACATGGTTTTCTTTTACGTGGGTCCAAACCATGCACAGTGGTCCTCTTGAAGAAGTAGATCCAGCATGGTTAGTGCATGGTTTTGGATATAGTGCAAGGGGATGCTGTGTGGGAAGTGGCTACCACATGATTAGTGCACGGTTTTTCTAACTGTGCGGTTTAACCATGCGCAACGTCAAAATGAGGTCCTTAAAAATAGGATCTCACTCGTTCTTGTGATAACTCCCCTTTTTTTTCTTAAACCAGACCTAACATAGTATTTTTCTTCTCCTATTTCGAATGATGGTTCTCGCATCTATATAAATGAGATCTGAAGGTTTCCCTTGGGGAATAAAATCGAGATTCTTGAGGTATGCGATTGTTCTTCTCCGTTCATAATCAGTTTCTTAGATCTTCTGCTCATTTTCAGTTGGTTTCAAAAATATATTCATGTTATGGATAGATCTAGGTGTGTCGATTCCATATATGATGATATTTTTTATTCTTATTTATAGGATAGGAGATCTAAGGACTGTTCTTGATGAATCGACATGGTTTTCTTGTGCGTTCATTGTTAGTTGTGGTTTTTGTCCAAACCATCGAGGTATGAGGCTTATTTCAAGAATCAACATAGTATAAATGATTGAATAAATTGAAATTTAATGTGTGGTGATTAATTGATTGTGATTTTTTTGAACACTTATTTTAAAACTTTTTGAGTGGTGGATTAGAAACCCGGAAAATTGGGTGTTTGAGTAAAGTTATATTGCTCATAGTTTTAAAATATGAATTTTCCAAAGGGGAATTTTTTGTATTGTTAGAAAATGAATTTTAATGGATGTTTTAAATAAAATGGATGGTTTTATTGAAATTGAATATCAATTTTAAATTGGTTATGATTTTGTTTATATTAAATGTTCGGTTTTTTGGGAGTGGTTTATTTTGGAAATGTAAATATTTTGTATAATTGGTGTTGGTTTTAGTTAATGCTTAATGTGCCCTTAATTAATATTGAGTAATATTTTGGAACAAGGTATGTATCCCTAGTTCCAGGGTGTGTGTCAGTGGGACACAAGCTAATTGGAGGAGATACCACTCATGAGTATGGAATAGCCAAACAAAGCATGCATGTGTAAGTTTGTTGTGAACTATTAAATTGGTATGACAAATGATAAGACGAATAGGAATTTAATATCGAATTAGTTACCTTTATGAAAAAATAACATTCTATAAATTGGTTTTATTTAGTTTTTTTGACACTTGGGGGAAAAAGGTTTTTGGAAGCTGTTTATATTTCGTTAAACACTATTTTGGTAAATTGTTTTATATAAAAAGTTTTATATAAATCTAGATAACATCTCTATCATATTGGAATGAGTATTGAATCCACTGTGGAAAACCAACTGAGTTATACACTCACCCTAAATTGGCACTTTTGTTTTTTTAATACGTTATCTTTCGGGACAATGCACAGGGTAACTCTCCCATCTTTTTAGCAATACATTGTGATACCTTGGTTGTTCGATGATTATTGAGCTTAGAGCTTATGGAGAATGGTGTGTTGTGGTATCCTTCAAGTCTTTAGTTTTTTTATATGTTGTTTACTTTAAAACATGTATGGTATTCCTCTATTGATCACTTTGATGTGGTTTTGAGATACATGAAATTTTATATATTCCTTTCTCTTGTCCATGCATCATTGACTGAATAGTTTTGTTATGGGTTGTGGCCTATTGTTTTAATTCATAAAGTGTAAATCATCCCCCATTTTTATTTAAAATGCTTCGATATTTATTTCTAGCCATAGGTGTCTTGGGGATGTCTCTTAAGGACATGTAGTGTCTAGTTGTGATCTCAATCCTAAATGGATTATAGGGTCATTAAAATAATGGATATCTTTTTTTAACATACCAAATATATTAAAACTATAGCACCTTTAAATACATAATTGAAACATGATTTCGTCAAAATAAATAAATAATAATTAATTAAATACAATGTTTATATATATTAAGATATATATATATATATATATCGAAGAAAAAATTACTGTAATAACTCCACTTTGACTATAGTAATACAAATATCATGGCCATGATCTCTTTTATTATTATGAGATATATTTTCATAATTTGTGAAGAATTAATTTATGTAGATCCCCATATTATGAAAGTAGAAATATTGAAAATTTATATCTTATTTATTTCCCTTATAATAATGTCCTTTTTGACCTTTCCTTTCATACTTGTAACAAACTCTCATCCCCTTCAAGAAGGTATACGAGTGTTTCTTCCCACAATTATCAAATGTGGGGAAATCATTCTTTCCCCTTTTCCCTTTGTCCATCACTTTCTCCACTATTCTATTGTTCTCATTCTTTCCATTAAATTCATAAATCTTATATAATTATTTTCCTTTCTTGATACCACAAGTTACTATATCATCATGTTATTAGATTTTTTCAGAGATGAATAACATTTGAAGTAATGGCCTTGACCCATCAAAGAAAATATTATTCCTAATACATTGGTTATGTATGCATTATGTATCATGTTTTGATATAATTGGAATATTGAGTTCATATTTTGAAACACTCCCATCCTCATTTTTCCTCAGAATAAGAAATTTCTCCTCCATATCTTCTCATTCTTAGGGAGGAAAATATTTTTCCAGGAATTGTTTCTTAAAATATTTCCATTCCATAGTTACTATTACCTTATCCTCCTTAGTATTTTCGATAAATGACAACCATTAATCCTCATCTCTGGTCATGTGATAAAATTTTATTGAAAACTATATTCCATTCCTTACATCCCAAATAAATAAATATATTTTATAAATAAATTATCCACTGCAGAGAAAAAACTGGTTTTTACTATCATTTAATTGTGGAGGTTTTTGATTGATGAATTTTCCTAACATTTCTCTTAAATGTTTTTGGAAAATGTGCTCTGTATAAGATGTGATCTTGTTCATAATTTGAGCCAAAATTTTGTGTATAGTTATAATTTGTTCACCATGAGTTTCACCTCTATCTCCAAAATCATTATCTTTTATATAAGGTAAATCCATACATATATTACATGAATTTATATGGTTTCTATTCCATCCATTAGGCGACATTTATATACAATAATAGACATTATATTAGGCTCTGAATCATAATTCATAATTTAAAACTATTAAAAATTAACATAAATTTTACATTTATGTATAACTAATCTCAAAATCCTAATATTGGTTACACTGTGTATATTAATTTTTTTTCATAGGGTTATATTTCTCTAATCTATATTTTTTTCAATCTTATTTATAATGTTTCTATAAATATTTATCTAATAATAATCGTAAAAACCGCAACCCTGTTAACATAGAGTTTGTGGTTACATAATTAAATTGGTAATAAGTATAAGAGATTGTATCCCAAAATACTAGATAATTTGCTCGATTTTGAAAACTAGATACATACATGAATATTAATTTACAACTAAAAATATAAAATACAATATTAAAACATCATTGGAAACACCATTGACATCCTATATTTACCATAAATACTAGTCATAATATAAATCATGGAATACTAGGGAAAAATAAAACATAATAAATGGGGAATTTTTGATTCTCAGGAAGGGTATATATACAATAAAATGTAAAAAATAAGAATTATGGGAAGATAAATAACTGAAACACATTAAATTTTATCAATATCTTCTGCAAAATAAGTTTGTTATAAAAATTGATCAAAAAATTCCTTATATACAATACATTTAGATAAAGAAAATATAAATTAAAATTATACCAATAAAATAATAACATGGAAATACATAAATAATCTCATAATTGTGTAATTCATAATTCTGGTCATTTGATACCTATCATTGAGGCTTTGACCATGACATATGAAAATAAATGGGTAAGGCCTCAGCCAAATCCAAAGCTGGTATGTGTCATGAGACATTCTGATGCATCGAGGTGATGTAGTCAGCCCTTCCCATCAATCATTATGTGACATCCCATATTCGTATCAAAGTGGTGAATCAAAAATAACATATACATACAAACTGTAAATTAGTTTCTCCCATTAGTAAACATAGCTACAAACCATTCTATGTAATTCTGTGAAGAATAATAAAAATATCATTTCCCCAATTAAACTGATCATGAAATTTTTAAAAAAATATTTTAGATGATGCCATAATAGATTAATCCTAATGAATAATAATATTTAAAAAGTGTTTTCATAAAAATAAAAATAATCTATGAAAAATATTGAAATTTCATTAGAGAAATAATTTTTCAATATAGATAAAATTTATTATAAAAGATATGTTATTATAAAAAAATTAATTAAAAATTACCATTTATACATGTAATGTAATATTTATATCATTGAAGCATAAAAATGGTGGAAGAAAATTTTCTTTCTATATAAGATTAAAAAACATTCCACATGTATTTTGGTTCAAAAATTAATAAAGTACCTCATTTGGAGAATGACAAAAAGTTTCCTTTCAAACTATATTATAAAAATTTGAACGAGGATAAAAAGTATTTAAATTTTTTTAGGATATGTATAAAATTATTTATTTATGTTTTTTAGAATACATGGAAATTAATGAAAAATCTTCCCCAGTTAAGACTTGAACTTAAACAGTCTTGAATAATAACGAGATTGTGAAGTAACCCTTTCATTAGGTCTAATTTTCATTTTATGTATATGAGAATACTTTATAGTATCTTAATGAACATATTAATTTAAACCAAAACCATTTTCATATTTATAATATCATATATTATCTTCTTATATTATTTTATCACCTGTTTCAGGAAAATATTTCGTTTTTACACATTTTTCGTGTGTTTACCACTTCATTTTCTTATGAATGTTTTATCATTAATGTATCATTAATATTAAATATGATATAGATTTTCAATATCCATAATAATATTAATTCTATAAATATCATATTTAACCATTAAATTCATTTTTAGATCCATTCCTGAATTTTTGATATGGAAATTGAATCGCATAATGTTTTGTAGATGGTAGGTCAAACATATGCAAGAGAGATTGTATCATTCCCTTAATAAGTGAATAGATAAGAAATTTTAGGGTATATTAATTTTTCATGAATAAATATAATGTATTTATTATCATATATACCAATTATTTACATCATATTACCTATCTATGTAAAGTGGCGATGGAAAAAATTTAACACGATGACATGGAGACGATAAGTTGTTCGTACACATGCGTGGTGTTTTAATTTTTTGTAGGATGGATAAAAGGAGGAATATTGTATTCCCATAATAATTATATAGTATATACATATATATAATAGTTTATTTATTAATTTATCTTTTAAATAACATTATTGGAGGATATATAAGATGAAATTAACTTGCAGAGTTTATAAAAACTATTTAATATTCTTCGACCGACATCCATTTGATTTCACCATAAGGGGTGTAGGGATGGACTTTTTTATTGAAAAATATTATCAAAACATGGGTACGGATATTTTTACGAGAAATGGTAACATTATTATTGTGAAAGAAGGGTCAAATTGGTGTGAGGAAGCGATGGACGAGGGGCCTTTAAATAATTGATTTCAAAGGAACTTTGGGAATCTCTATAAATAATAAATTAATGAAAATTGTATTAAATTGTAATATTGATACAAAGTTAGTTATGTACAATATAATATGTTGATTGGTCAAAATAATCTCATCCAAAAATTTATATAAACGTTATGTCACATTCATAATCTTTTTGTTTCATTTTAACCCTTATTTAAACCTTGTAACTCTTACCATGACAACATGTGTTTTTACGTTTCGAAGGTTAATATAGTTACTATAAAATTCCAAAAGAACCATAAATGAGTCATAAATTAAAATTTCAACCTCAATAAAATTATTTGGCAGAATTATATAGTTTAATTTAATTTATTTCATTCAATAAACTACTATTTATTTTAATATATCGTTACTATAAATTTTGACACTATTAAGTACATGACTTTTTGAAAAGTATCAACATTCATGATAACTCAAAAAAACTATGAATACATCCCTAATATGTATGGGTCCCCTATAAAATTATTACATTGAATTTATTTAAATAAAATCATATTTATTTTAATATATTTAATATCATTAATTTGATAATTCCATTAATTAAATAATTCCTTCATCATCATTGTATAAGCCATTAAGGTAAATATTTATTTTCTAAAAATTAATAAAAAAATTATAATGATGAATATAATAATTTTATATTTTAAATTACTATATATATTTGAACATAAATTTTGAATAACCACATATGTAAAATGAAATAATTATTAAAAACATTAGTATGACATATTTGACTTTTCTTATAATAATATACTATAATTGGATTAATTTCAGTAAAGTGTCTATAATATCCTTTAAAATCGTGTTATGTATGAATTTGGATGAAGATAACTCATATAATAAATCTTCTAAAAATTTTAGGGTAAATTTATAAGATTTATGATATCATTTTTACCCATAACTACCCAATTTACCCTTAACCATGTTTATAAAAATTACCATAGTTACTATTCATATTGTCCACAAATAAAATAAAACTGTTTACTAAATTTTGATATTTTTATTCCAAATGTGGAATCCGTTTTTTCAAATTCAAAATACTATATTAGATAAAATTAATTTTTAATGATCTTGGTTAAGGAGGTGAAAAAATGGGTTACTAATGTGAAAACATTCAATGATGGAAAATATTTTATAACCAACAACAATGTGAAATTTAATTCATTACATAAATTTGTTAAAATGAAATAAAATTTATCTAATTATATATTAAAACCAATAAATAATATAAATTTTCATTATAAATTATATAGATGAAAAATCTGTTTCAAATTAAAATCCAGTATTTTTTCTGTTCTTAAAAACATGAAACATAACCAAAAAGTACCAAAACGTACATAAAAGTATATTTTAATATATAGTTTTAAAATAAAAATTTCATTTTTTCAAATATAATTAAATAATTTTTTCAAAAATAGATTTAAAAAATGTTCTCCATTAAAAGGAAATAAAAGTCTTTTTTTATAAATATACATATTTTTTGAATTAAATTGTATTTCATCTAATATCATGTCTATAAAACACATAGAATGAATTATAAAAATTATATTGATTATGTCAAATATATATTTCATTAATATAATTTCCATGTTTTCACTCCTTACGAGGTTCTCAAAGGAGGAAGTCTCAAGAGGTAAATTCCTCTTTCTAATTCCTTCATTTCTATTTAGTTCTTTTTTTTCATTCCTCACATCCCTTCACCCAAATAGTATGATAACTCTAGTAACATACATGTACTAGAATATTTTTATGATAATATCATATTTAATTATCTTCCCTCCTTTAAACACCCTTTATTTTAAAGAAATGAAAGAACTGCTTGAGATGATCAAATTTATCACATTCAAGGACAATAGTTTATCAATTTTTTTAGAATATTTAATTCTAGTCATGAACCCATTTGTGTTATGGTTGAACGAGATTATTATATATATAATATATACTATTTTTAGTTCTGTAATCATTTTGTACAAATGGTATTATGTTATAAATAAAATCATGTTCATTGTAATCAAACCCTCTGATTAACCAAAATGTTTGTCACTAAGGTTATATATATAATACTTCCACGTATCTCTAAGTAACAAATTTATATTTTAAACCATGTAGACTCAAGGATGTTCAATAATAGAATATTCTGTCATATCTAGACAACCACATCCATTTTTAATATTTATCCGAACTTCAATATACGTGAACCGATCATTTAAAACCTAGTAAACAAATGAGCCCCAACAATGAAATTGAACATTATAACTAATCAAAAAGGTCTTGAATGATCTAAAAATGGTTATAATAAATCATTTACATATATTAAAGGTTAGGTACTTATAAATTAATAATCCTAATATTTTTATTCAGGTATTAAATAACAAGTCAAGAACAACTTCATGTATAAGTTATGAGATTTCTAAACTCAATTTTCATTTTTTGAGTTTAACATGTATTTCATTGGATGCATTGTTCCAAGAATATGAGTGAATGAACTATTATTGTTTATTATATATATCCAAAATTATTTTTTGGGTCTATGTTTTTCACACATAAAAATGTCATTGATTTTTCCTCATTCTAATGATACGTTCTTGTTAAGGGATTACATAACACAATTTTCATTTTTTGGGTTAAACTTCTATTTCATTGGTTAAATTGTTCCAAGATTATGTGTTAATGAACTATGATTGTTTTAAAATATATATACACTTATATTTTTTGAATTTTTATTTTTCACACATAAATATTTCATTGATTTATCGTCACTCTAATGACACAAAATTTGTAAGGGATCCTCCCTCTCACTTTTGTTCAAGAATATCCCCTATTTTGTGCCGTTTTATTTTTAGTTCCTAATGACTGGGTATGTTTTTTCACCTCACCCATACATCCCTTGTGACATATAAATAATTTAATACCCCTTTAACTCTCATTAATCCCTCGCAAGAACACTCGTTACCTTGCTCAAATGTTTGTAATGTGTTTCTCATCGAACTTTCATTGCTGTGAGATTTTCATTATTCACCACTTACTTCATGAATGTAATATATGTGTACTGAAATTGTATATATAATAACATGATTCTATTTATAATCATGTTATTCAATTATTCATTTTATGGTTAGTATGTTCTGGTCATATGATTTGTCCGATTATAACATGGTAAGAGAATTTGTCTCAACTGATATTTTGTTGTTACTAACTTTGTATTGTGCACCTAATAATCCTTATGTGGTGTACCTACTAACCATTTGATATCAAATTTAATTTGAAATTATATTTATATAAAATATCCACAGTCTCATATCATGGATATGTTGTTGTCAAAAATGTATACCATTTTACATATGGTGTTTATTCGGAATGTTATTATAACTATGGAAATATTGATGAATCTATATACACTACTCTATATAGATCTTAAAAAGGCATATTAATATTATATTTAATAAATGAATAAAGAATTTTTTGGACATACAGTGGTATGTGTGGACCTCTATATCCCTTTGATGAATCGTTATGTCTCATGAGACAATCCAGTTTGGCATCAAAACCTTCGAGTTTGTTTCCAAAAATCAGATGGGTTTCAACCAATAGAACTAAACTATTATTATGGTATTATGGTTCATGTGCCAGATACATGACATCCAATTAATAAGAATTATCTTTATTTGATATCATTTATTATAATCCGTGAGGTTTTCACTATGTAAAAATCTATGGATGCAGTTTCATTCTCTATTTATTAATGGCATGAGTTTTTCATTTATTCACCATGCCATATTGATTATGTCAGATTGATTATGATTATTTTATTATTGTATTCATAATTTTGCTATTTTTAACCCTTACTGATCATTTGATCTCACCCCTTTCATTTTTTATATTCAATAGGTGACAATGAAGATATCATTTATTGAGTTTTTGTGGATGCAGTTTATAGTTTACATTATGTATTGTATTTTGTAATCTTTTCCAATGTAATTTGCGTAAAATCTATGTATCTAGTTTTTTAAAACTACTAAACTGATCGTTCCTTCAGGATATACATTCCTTCTAACCATGCCAATATCACATGTAATTCACCGGCTCAAGTCTAGATTGGTCTAAGTGTTACAGTCGGTATCAAAGGAAGATTAGTAGAAAACATGGAAAGTAGATTTAAAAAATGTTGAATAGGGAAGTTTCCCAAATATAAGCCTTTGAATATAAACATTCAATAATGTCCTTATATTTTTTTAAGGAATAGATTATGTGGATATTTCAAGCAATAAATCCTTGTTAGGATACAATTAGGTAGAGGCGGTTGTGGAACAGATGTATCTAGGGGTAAATCCCGACATCACCACTTTGAGCTACACTCGAATGGGAACTTGTTATCGACAACGGGCCATGCTACAATCATTGTCACGACACTTACATGAATATTCATAGGATAATTTTTTATTTCATTACAAGCCTTTATTAATGACTGAAATGTAAATTATTCCTCAAAGAAACCATTTTCCAATTTACAAATTATCAATGCATAGGACCTCAGTTTTTTTTTCTGAGTATTTTTGTTAAGTTAAGATTATACATTATGATTCATACGTTAATATAGTGTGTTTAATTATTTAAAAATACCACTTAATAGAAGAATCAAAATCAATACCCATGGTCAACTTCAAGGATAATGAGCTTTCGTTAAACATATGGTAAGTCTATGTCTATTCTTTATGTTATTTACTTGTTTTATAACATTTCATATCAAGGAATGACAGTTACGAATGGAAGGAGGAGGATCTAAAATGATGTCTATATCCCTTCATGATGACTTCATTTCAATAATTATTTTAAATTCATGTCACGAAAATTCAGAAAAATTTTCTAACATACAACTCAGTTGTAAGAAATTGATTGAGATATCAAACACCTCCACTATAACTCGATAGCATCATGGGTCATCGGTTGTATATAATCAAATACTATTATCATAATATTCTCATTATTTCAAAAAATGTATATATTATGAAGGAATATTCAAATATTTTACCATGTTACAAGATGTTGGTGCCTATTATGATTTTGAAAAATGAGCTGAAGAAGGATACCCTTGTGAAACTTATTTATATTTTCTTTTCAAATATAATCATTCAACACATACTTATGGAATTTTAAAATGACCACTTATTGAAATTTTCAATACAAATTTTGTCTCACTATTTTATAAAAATATGGTTATATCATATATTTGAAAATTATATTTCGTACATAATTATTTTCCGAAACTATTTTTCTATGAACACCCATATGACCCAAGTGGTATAAGGTGTATCTGGATGAAGGATGAAAGTGATTTTTTAGGATGTCAAAAATATTGTTACAAATAATGTAACTACTATTTACAGGAGCAAGATGATGATGAAACCAGATGGACACCATGATCAAGGTACCCTAACTTTTTTAATAATTAAAAAAAATTGAACGATGACTTTTCCGAAGGACGGAATAATGTAACACCCCATGAATTTTCAAATAGATTTATTGTAGAATTAATATAACACTATGTATCTACAAATACCAATTTGTTATAACCTAGACACATAATCCAAATTTTGACACTTCATTGATGTTATTTTTGTAAATCTAACATGCATGGTTGCGGTAAGAAAGTTATTCGGAGTCTGATAAGAAAAACTCAATTTTTTGTGAATAGTTACCTACCCTTATGAATAGTAATATACCCTTATGAATGATAAATTTTGCTTATGAATAGAAATATAACTCTTTTGAATGATATCTATACCCTTGAGTGTATAAATGAATTTAGGAACCTTAAAAATGAAGATGAATATTTTAAGTGTTTATATTTTTTGATTAAAAAATGATTTTAATTAAATATTTAACTAATCATATGTAAAATATTATTTTTGGAAAATAGATATAATTGCTGGATTATACACGCCAACAAATGGTTAGGGTTAAATTTTGGGAATTTTCTGAAATACATAAATTAGTGTTGAATAGAAAAATGCGATAATTTACGATAAATGCTAAATAAGAAATTTATTGAGTCATTGATGATGACCTAGTGATGTAATCCCTATTGGATCAAAGTAACCTGCATATTATACTTTTTTTGTTCATTCAATACTCACTATTTTTTTTTCTTGATATGAAATAATAAATTAATAATTATTATATTATGAAAACTCCACTCTCCTCCAGTATACAAAACCCCTTTCACTTCTTATTCTCTTCACTCCTCTCAAGCCTTGTGCCTTGCCAATATTCTTCCCAAATATTTTCCAAATATCCTCTACCATGTCCAAAATCTCATAGTCTCTTAAAATACAAATTCATTTTCTCTTATGATTTTTTCAGAGGAAATCTCAAAAGGTTAATTTCACTTTCCAATTCCTTCATTTATTTTGAGATCTTTTCTTTTTGTTTCTTTCCTCATATCCCTTCATCAAAATATTATGATAACTCCAGTAACATACATGTACTAGAATTTAATTATGCTAAGTGGATATTTCATTATCTTCTATCCTTTCCACTCCATTTATTTGAAAGAATTGAATGCACTGTTTGAGATGTGACAATTTAGTATATTCAAGGGAAACGATTTATCAATTTATATTATAATATTAAAATATGGCCATGAAACCATTTTTCTTCTTTTTAAACTAGATTATTATATTTGTAATATATCCTATTTTTTGTTTTGAAATATTTTTTTACAAATGGTATTATGTAATAAAGTAAAACATGTTTATTGTAATCAAACCCATTAATTAACCAAAACCGTTGTCAGTAAGGTTATATATATAATAATTCGACATCACTCTAAGTAACAAAATGAAATTTAAAACCATTTTATCTACTGAATTTTTACTAATAGAATATAACATCATATCCAGACAACCACATGCATCTTTCATATTTATCCGATCTTGAATATAAGTGAACCCATCATTTAAAACCAAGTAAACAAATGAGCCCCAATAATGAAATTGAACATTATAACTAACCGAAAAGGAATTGAATAAACTAAAAAGGGTTAAAATAATTAATTTAAAGATATTAGAGGTTCTGGAATTATGAATTAATTAGCATAATATTTTTATTCAGGTCTTAAATAACAATTCAATAACACCTTCAAACATAAGGTAACCGATTTCTTCACTCAATTTTCATTCTTTAAGTTGAACATCTATTTTATTGAATACATTTTTACATGAATATGAATGAATGATCTATGAATTTTTTATTCTATATATCCAATGTTATTGTGTGTGTTTATTATTTTCACACATAATTATTTAATTGATTTTTCATCAAACTAATGATACATTCATGTAAAGGGATTTCTTAACTCAATTTTCATTCTTTGGGTTAAACATATATTTCATTGGTTACATTGATCCATGAATATGTTCGAATGACCTATGATTGTTATATAATGTATATCCACTTATATTTTGTTTATTTTTATCTGTTAAACATACATATTTCATTGATTTATCATCACTCTAAAGGCGCAATCTTTATAAGGGATCATCTCTCTCAATTTTTTTCAAGAATATCCCATATGTTGTTCACTTTTATTATTTAATTCCTAATAATGGGATATGTATTAAAACCTCACACATACTTCTCTTGAGACATATAAATAGTTTAATACCCCTTTAACTATCATTAATCCCATATAAGAACACTCGTTACCATGCCAGAATGTTTGTACGAGGTTTCTCATCTGAGTATCATTATAGTGAGAATTTCATTATTCACCAATTATTTCTTGTATGTGGTTTATGTGTACTTACATATGATATTTAATAACATGATTCTCTTTATATTCATGTTATTAAATGATTAATTTGAGGGTTAATAAGTTGTAGTCATATGATTCGACCAATTATATTGTGGTATGAGACTTTTTCTCAACTACTATTTTGTGGTGACTAAATTGTATTATTCACCTAATAATCCTTATGTGGTGTACCTACTACCAATTAGAGAAAAAATTTCATTTTAAATTATATTTATATAAAATATCCATAATCTCAAATCATGGATATTTTTTTGTCTAGTCCGTATACAATTTTTTATACAATGTTTATTTGGAAAGCTGTTATAATTATGGAAATATTGATGAATCCCTATACTATACTCTGTATGAATATTGAAAATGAAAATGAAAATTATATTTAATCAATGTATAAATAATGATTTATACATGTAGTGGTGGTTGGGGACCACTATATCCCGTCGATACATCAGTAGGTCTCATGATACAAATCATTTTGGCGACAAACCCTTCATGTTTATTTCCAAAAATTAGATGGGTTTCTACACATATAACTAAAACATTTCTAGGGTATTAAGGTTCATGTTCAAGATACATGAAATTAAATTAATAAGAATTATCTTTATTCATTATCAATTATTATTATCCATGAGGTTTTAACTAAGATAAAATCAATGGATGCAGTTTCATTCTCAATTTATTAATTGCGTGAGTTTTTCATTTATTCACCATGCCATATTGATTACATAAGATTGATTATTATTATCATATTATTGTATTCATGCTTCTGCTATTTGAAACCCTTACTAAGAATTTGAGATCTCCCCTTTCATTTTTTACTTTCAACAGCTGACAGAGAGGATATCATTTATTGAGTTCTTCTTGATGCAATTTATATTTTTCATTATGTATTGTATTTTTAAACATTTACAATGTAATTTGAGTAAAATCAATGTATCGAGTTTCATTAAGACTACTAAACAGATTATTCTATCGAGATTTTTATTCCTTCTAGCCATTCCAATATCACATGTAATGCACCAGCTCCAGTCTAGTGGGGTTGGGGTGTTACATCGACAGCTCCCTCTTTCATTATAGTGGCCCCTAATGATTTTATCAATACATGGATTACAATGGGGCTACCCAAATCACCATTGGGATTCATTTACAATGGCTGAATTACTATTTATTCTCACATCAAATCACTATCGAACTTCCTATATCCCCATTATGGTTTTCTGCTATTTCCCTGACCACCATTGGGATTTTGTACTTCTATATTTTTCTATTTTTAGTTTTATATTTTTAGAGTTACAATCTGTGAATATCTCTCGTGTGGGGGAGTATCAGGGGATTTTTTTAGTTTTTACATATATCCATGTTGTCCAAACATCTCCTAGAGAGATTTATTAGATGTTATATTGAGTTTAGTGCCACATCATACAGTATGTATCATGAAATATTTATCAAACACTATAAATAAATCTCATGTAATTACATTGAGAGGTATATTTTGTATTGGGATGACCATTCTTCCATTCTAATAGTTTTCCATAATTTTGAAAAGGTATATAATGAAATTCAAAATGTGTTTTATACAAATATGTGTAAAGAAAAGGGGTTGTTGTGTAATATATTATGCTCATCCATGTCATGTATGAAGAGAGTTTTACTGGATTTATATCATTAGTAGGTTACATAACAAACTTCTTGCTCTTCATTTGACAGTACAAGGGTTCCTCTTTATACCCATGCCTTCTTTTCATAGGTCTTAGATGAACCTAAAAAACATATAAAATATAATATTAATAATTTAATTATTTTTGGGGGTGATATATATCCCGTTTCATAATCCAAATAGACTATAAATTTAATTTTAGATCATTAGGAAGACTCTAGAGTTGAAACATTTTCATATTAATAGGGATATAATATAATATATAGAGTGTCCTTTTATAAAATGATTGTCTTGTTATGTTTTTGAAGCGAGTCTGCGAGACAATTTATTTTGAATATTGATATTTTTTTGATATTTTTCACATATATGAATCTTTATGAAGAAATTTATTTACATTCCCCTCATAAGATTTAGAGTGGATAGATAAAATTAATAGTTCCTTCACGAGTACATTGTGATCATAAATTTTTTTCGAAAAAGAATGGTAAATATCATAGGATTTTTATTAGACAATATATTCTCTATGGATGTGATTTTTATTATTTGAAAGTACATCTTAAAAAATAAAAAAGTGTTGTATACATGAAAATGTAACAATGGAGAAGTGAATTTAATAAAATTGATATGATTTTTAATAATTGTATTCGAGAGAAAACCATAGTGGATCTGAATGATAGGAATATGACTGAGACTATATTGATTAGGTTTGGATGTGTTAGAATATACCTATGGATGAACTTTTTAATAATAGGGTAATATTAATGACTAATTAATTTATCAAAACATTTATAGATAGTCCCAAATGAAATCACAAATAGATCATTCAATATAATCATTTTATAAATGGATTCAATGAAAATATGAAATTCAATAGAGCTAATTGGAGTGATTTTATCCTTGTAATTGAACAAATTTAATTTTATATAATCCTTTTTTGTGGTTTTTGTTTATATAATGAAAATTAATATAAAAAAGGTGACTAGGATGATGGATAACTAATGGGAAACAGGTGCTTTGTGTAGCATCTCATAGACACACAACCTATTTTTCTAGTTTATATTATGTTCAGATCATGATCACATGTGGAATACTAACTTTCATTAAGGCCTAATATTAACTACATTTTGATCATTCCATTTTTTGTAATAGTATATTCTATAAGGTTTTTTAGGCATTAAACATTATTTCAGTGTGTAATGGAGATGGGGTCCATCAGATACTATTATAGTGGCATAAGCCTAAAAATCGTGTGTTTCAATGAAAAAATACTTCAGTATAGAAAAAATATATTATAAATCCATAATGGACACCTTCCATGAATTTACACTTTTCGTGGAAATTAAAAATAATATATATTAATGAATTTCCAATTCATTTTGAGACAATAAGAACAAAAGAGTTATTTCTAATCAATGATTTTATAGGAAAATGAGGTTTTATTATATTTCCCCCTTTTTGTTATAATATTCATTTTTCATCTATCATTCCATTATATATTTCAAATACGTTACAATAAAAAGTTTTCTATAAATTATCTCTTTTTGTAGAAGGATTTTGAATTATTATGTGATCTAAATTTATACGAATAATGAAATATTTAATCTAATTTCTAAAAGAACATAAAATTATTAGTGAATATTTTAAAACATATTCTGGTATATAATCCTTGTATATAAATGAAAAAATTAAAAATTATTTTTTCTACAATTAAAATTTAAAAAGCTTACTTAAGTGAAGATTATATGTATAATTAAATTTGATCTTGGATTATGAAATATTTAGATTGTGTTGGACAAAAATACAATATAGTTTAATGACTCAATACAATGAAAAATAACAAAAAATAATAATTTACATAGAAAAAAAAAATAAGTCGTTGAACATAAGATTTAGTAAAGTTTTACTCCTAAAAAAGGCACATAGAAGTTAAAATCCTTAAAATATAGTTTAATTAATAAAATTATATATAATATAAGATTATTGGAAAAGAAACCACTAAGAAATATATTCACCTCACAATAAAAATTGATATATTGAGAATAATAACCAGTAAACATTAAAATATTAAACAACATATCCTCAACATGTGGACTGGATACTTTTGATGAATAAAAGAGAAGATAATAACAAAACACCACTTACTATGCACCCACAAATTGTTTATCTGATGATGATTTCAATATTATATTAAATAATTTCATGTTTTATTCTTTATTTTAAACAATTCAGGGAATTTTAGAAATATTGGAGATGTTATAAAGATTTCAATATGATATTTAAATCATGTCATGATTTATTCGATGTATTTTTCATCAATCAATATAAAGAATTTTAGAAAAATGGAATATGTGGTGCACATTAGCATATGACGAAATTTCTACAAAAAGAAAATGAAAAATTAACATTGTGAAAAATAATAGAATTATTATAATAAAAAATTACATTAGAAATTCAAAAATACTTAAACCGTTATCTTATTTTTTCTATACATTCAATAAATATTCTATTTGAGTAGTAAGGTATATTGTTTGTAGATAAGTTGAGGTGGAATCCTACATGATTGGGTAATTGTATCACTTATGAAAACAGATACTAAAATAACTAAATTTAAATTCCCATGTAAACTATATGATACTTTCTTCTGAGGAATACACCTATTTAGAACACGAACATTAAGTGACTATTCCCCTAGATTAGTTTCAGG
This sequence comes from Viscum album, assembly GCA_963277665.1. NCBI lineage: Eukaryota > Viridiplantae > Streptophyta > Magnoliopsida > Santalales > Viscaceae > Viscum > Viscum album. The sequence goes on along the minus strand of OY728141.1, from coordinate 1,844,714,830 downwards.
ATGGGTGACCTATTGGGATGTTTATTAGGGTGTCTTTGAGTGAGGATAAAGAACACTAAAAGAACATTTGTAGAATTTGTGGAGGAAGTTAATAGTTTGATAAGGGGCCTTGGTTGGTAATAGTTTGTGGTGTACAGTGAATGCTACCACAATATTATAGGAGATTCATGGGGTCAGATGGCCGGGTTCATGGATCGAGTGAGTTGGTAAATGAAAATAGTATCTGAGAGAATAATCATCCAAAAGTAAATTGACAAATCCAAGGTTTGAGATGTGGTGTCCAAAAAAATAACTTTCTGCCTTAATGGGATTGAGAGTGTAACAACCTTAAAAAGTTAGAGTAAATTACTAAATGTTACTCGCCATTTCAAAAAGAAGATCCTTTCTTTTGTTGATCCCAACCAAGTATAGCATCAAAACTAATTGAGGTTTGGAATGGACTACTGTCAGAATGGGTGACCTCTTACAATGTTTCTAAGAGTGTGTATGTGTGAGGACAAATCAATCTTAAATTAATTTTTTTGTAATTTTGGTGTAGTCATTAGTTTGATAGGAGACTCTGATGGATAATAGTCTATGGTGTTCTTGGTAGGAAACCACATAATTACAGGAGACCCATTATATTATATGGCCATGTTCATGCCTTGAAGAGGAATGATCATAATATTCATCCTTTTCCAAATTGTTTAAAATTTATATCTTCCACTTATTGGGGATGTTCTATATCTGTATTCACTCTATAAATAAACTCATTGAAGCTCCATTTTGGGATATCATTTCCTAGTATACACTTTGAACATGGTATTAGAGTGTATAACCTCTATTTTGCCACTCTCTTTCCCCTAGTGTTTCATAGCACCATCCCACCCTTCCTACTCAATAATCATCATTAATTGGCACTTCACCTTTCCTCTTTAATGCATAGGAAGTTCCAACATTCATGTCCCCCTAGAGAGTGCATACCCTTTGAATGCTTCCCTCAGTCATGTCAATCACTCATTTGTGTTTTAGAATAGAGAATAAAGAGAAGTAAGATGCCTCACGATTGAAAATAGGGTTTTCCCATGTGATGAAAACTATGTAGCAATTGTATTGATTTTTTTCTCTTTATATGGGTAAACTGTGAAGAAACTTTCCAGGTATACCAGTTTTTTTATCCCTAAACCAATAGTTTCACCTCATGATACTATAGAATTCTCACATATATATGGTATTGTTATCATAATGGTTTTCTCACACCTTCATTTGTTATATATATTTCAAGACTTGTAATTACCACTATTTTAAATTTTTTCTTTTCTCCATAAATATAATCACACTACATCTCATTATCTAGCTTCCATGACCATTGTTTTATGTCTTATATCAAATCTAGTTACTATAATTCATCCATATTTGATCATATCCTCACAAAATGTTAGTAATTATAACCTCAATTATATTACCATTACAATGTGGAGAAATATGGTGGGTTTATCCTTGAAATGCATGGGACACAATTCCAATCTATTGACATCAAATACAAGCCCCAAAGGATACAAACATGTTACGTGGGAAAAAAAGATATCAATATCATCATGATTCTTGGTTATTGGGAGGAGTATATAAATCATGATTTTGAATATATAAATATTATTAATGAGCTACGAGACTCCTTTCATCATATGTTCTCTAAGATTAAAAATTTGTATCATGTTTCTAGTCTCTTTATGAAATTATACAAACTATAAAAATCATCCTATATGTTTCCACAATATTATTTTAAATGGATGTTTACTCACAATAAGATTAATTATTGATGATTATTACCCAAAAATCATGATGTGATACAGTGTCAATGATTTTTTTCTTTTATATATTTATAATTAGAAGTTTAAAACTATCAAAACTATGATTTTTGTCTGTATTAGTGCTCTAAATTTAATCTTCGTGTACAACCATCTTATCCAAGAATATTTCCTAGGAGAATGAATTTAGTTCAGATATTAATAAAATAATTTTATCCTTACATTTCATGGTGGTGAAGATGGTGACAACCATGGTGGTCAATCTGGTATTGGGGTCATAGTAGTCATCACTCGTAATGTATGTGTTTGACTAACCAAAATCCATTTATTGTTCGTCTCTTTACACTCATTATTGGGAAAATCATTTACATCCTTTTCACCCAAATATGCTAGTCCTCCAGTGGCTTTATCTAGAGTTAAGACATTTTTCACATATTTATTATGTCATATATGATTTTGAAAAACATCATCTAATCAGATATGTTCCTCAAAAATAGATATGATTATCCATTCATACTGATTTATTTCATTAAAATTCATGGGCCCATAGCCTAGTTCCTATTAAAATGAGATACTGGTATTACATGTATATAATGGACAAAATTATATTAATTTACTATATCTATCTATAGAAAAATTGTTCTACAATTTTAACTTTGTTTTTGTCAATATATAGTGAAATATAAAATTAGTTCTCTACCTCTAAAAAGTTGTAACATTCTAGAAATGGTTGAGAATATTTTCCACCTCATTTTCAAAATAATTTATATACCATAATCTTATCATAATATTTTCATGATTAAATTAAAAAAAATAGTGTGTTGAGTGGATGAATCATTATCAATTATTGACATCTCGGGACCTTTTTCTTATGAAATTCCCTAACAGAATTTTAATGGTGTAATTTGGAAGAAGAAATATCATATAAACAACATTTATCAGTATGTTATTATTGAGGGGAATCCAAATCAAACAATATATCTATATCATCCACCCCAATCACTACCCTTTGAGTAGTCAACTCTCAAGGATGTGTTTTTAAAATTCATTTCACTCAAACAAGGTTTTAGGATTCTTGAATATTCTCAATCACTGCATGGAAATATTTTTATATTCTATTAATTTCGGATGATGTATTTTGTACACTAATTATTCCATTTTTTATTAATCACCATTATATTATATTTGACCTCTATCAGTTACCATGAATATTTATCAAGAGGGCCTTCATCCATTTATCATTACTATATTTATCTCTCCCCACAACCTTCTCCTCATATGTTTTTCAATATTCACTTTTGGAGAAACCCATACATCCCACATACCTCACCACCTCCTCCTATGAATGGTGGTTCGTGATCAGGTTTTGCCTATAATATTCACCACGATGAAACATATACCATGAAAAAAAATACCTCAACCATAATTTTCCATTGACTCCCACATTCTCCACTGAGGATCTATTTATTTCTGTATTTAAAGGTATGAGTAAATTCTAGAAATCTCCTATATATATTAATTACTTATATAGATTATCAGCATAGACAAAAAAATATATTCTTACTTTTTCTATGATGATAGTACCACATACTAACACCAAAGACAATCCAATTTGGTTTCAACCCATATTTGATGACAAACATGCACTAAATGACACTCATACATATGATTCTGTGTCTATTCCACTATAAAATAATGTTATTGACTATAGAAATTATATAATATTTGTGTTAATGTGGATGGATCTCCAATCACCTAATATCATGTATCATTGCGAAGGGGTATACCCATAATTTATGGGATTCATTAAAATGTTTCCTTCTCTCTAGTTGACATATAGTCATTGTTCATCTATTAATTTCCTTTAAAACTTTTCATCATTAGTCTCTTCACCAACTGGATGTCAAAAACACATATCCCAATGGAATTTATTATGTGTAAATTTATATAGTGTAACCTCCTATATTTATTTCTCAAAGGATGTTCTCCACAGCGTGTCACCTTAGATGATTTGTATATAGTGTTATAAAATCCATTAAGACACAATTCTGTATATTTTCTGTAGTTGTGACTAGTTTTGATAATCCCACAACTATATGAAGAATATTTAATGTTTTTATTCATGATATTACAAATAAATGAAGATATTCAATTAGATTTATTTGAGTTTATAATTTCATCACAATAAAATTCCAATGAAGGGTTTGTGTGTATTTTCTAACGCTTTATATCTCTCAATTATCAATGGGAATTTTCTTAACTTTATGTTATAATGAATTTAATTTTACTCAAGAGATAGGATTGTCATGTGCTATCATTTTTGGCACTCATATCGAGCTAGGTGATAGGTCTCTTTATAGGGAATGTTATTTACCTCAAATTCTATCTATCATCAACTTATGGGTAAACTAAACAATCTGACCATGACTCAAATATACATTTTTGTGGGTGTAATAAAATTGTGTCAATTCATGGATAATTTTACTACACCATATTGGGGTGAAATTATTCATATTTTAAATTGTGTAAAAGGAGACCCAAGAAAGGTATTACAATATTCAGATCATAGAAACATTGATGTGGATACATTCTCTGGAATTCTGTATACATGATGTTTATCTACTCATTAATCCACATCTAATGATGTTATCTTCATTGATAGACATCATGTATCTTAGATAAGTATGAAACAGACCATTATATCTCATTCTATTGCTTAGTAAGAACAAATATTAATGAAACATATGACATATGAGATCTCATTATCAAGACAGCTACTATATGAAATTATTAATTCTATCTAGATTATAACACACAAAAGGTGTGCCAATATAGAATCCATAAATATGGATATATATTTGGCTCTATTTAAACAAACTAAAATTTTATTTGTTTTATTTCAATTTGGTCAAGGAAAATTTTAAAATTAGAATCTTGCATTTGGATATGAATAGGCGTAGACCCAATTCGATAATGTTTTAACTAAAGAGGATCCAAAATAAAACAGTTATCTTTTTTTGCTATATGTGTTTACCAAATAACTATACATGCCCCAACTTGAGAAGGGGTGTCAAAATAGTTTTGTATCCATTTTTTAGAAGAGTCTATATGGAATCCTGTTCAAACAAGGAATCCTTTTCCCTATAGTTTGATATTTGTTTCTCACACTCATATTGGATGTATTATATATTTATTCCATTTGTTAAAAAATTACCATACCTCATAGTTATATGGTTTCCAGGTTTTTGTTTAAAAATATATAATTTTTTTCCTTCTATGCTATTAATGTTCATCTTAATCCATGTAGTCCTCATGGAAACATGAAAAGCAATTAGATATTTATTGGGTGAACATAAAAATATACTCATTAAGAAAAATGATTTATCTCATGGACATGTGAAAGAAGCATACTAATTCAGACTTATGAAGACAACATAACCAAGAAAAACATAATTAGGTACACTATGAAATCACATCCTTACTAAGGCACTCTCATCAAATAATTCAAACAATGTTTAATAACATTATATGATCCATATGGTGGAATGGGGACTCACACATCATTCACAATTATTTTCCACTCCTACGCCCAAACTTCATACATTCCAGTGCTCCCATATCTTTTTTATAACATATATCACTGCCCACAACATAGTCACATCACATCACACATCAGACAGTTAGTCATCATATCACAACCAAATCTATAACAAAAGAAGTAGGGTATCACAAACATCTAGGAAATAAACAACTTGACCTCATACTACCATGCATGACCTGTCACATATTGGTTGTACCTGAGCACATAGTGGAAGTCAGTGGGCTAGGGATTAAAAACATTTCTACACTAGAGTGATAAAACATCATCATCTCAGGTAATACGAGCTTGGGTACAATCAACAAATCATGAGTTAATTAACGAGAGAATAGAAACAAAAACATAACGAGTACATTGTTTGAATCAATATGTTACCTTCTATCACATTTCATTGGGGTATATTTCCCTGGAATCGAGGGAGAAGACCTATATATCATCCATAGTCACATCATGAATCCACTTGTATATTATTTATTGAAGTATGGGTTCTAGAAGGAATATTTTATAATTTCTAAAACATCCTAAAGTTCACCTCGATCCCATATCATCATTCTATGAAAGAGTTGTTGGATCATTCTCTTAGTCAGAGCATTCCACACTATAGGATTCATAAGGAGAGTGAATCTCTCAATTTCAATTGATGAATTATAAATTTAATGTAATTCTCCTTCACATATATTGTGGATTTCCAAAAGACCTTATTAGGGTTCACGTACAAACCATATATTTAATGTCCACAAAATAAGTAAAAACTAAATAATTATGATGAGATAACTATGCAAAAAATATTATATATATTTTATCACACACATTTAATATATATTAAATAAATTACATGACAGACCCTAATCATTAACAAGACTCGTAATTCCAACTAATATTAAAATAACCTTGAATATATAAATAATATTCATTCGTAAACCATTATTCCATCTATTTACATATGATCTTACATATAAATTTAATAAAAAAATTCATACCAATTATTATATACTTGAGAAATAATTATTTTATATATTTTGTAGATATTTATAGAACATGGAAAACTCTTAGGCCCCTTGGTGGGTCTGATCGGGTCTTATATACCTATTTTCCATAATAGGATTGATTTTTAAATACGTTATTTTGTGGGACTCTGTAGACCCTTATCCTGATTGCATTTAATAGTATTCGCCGACCAAGATTAGATTCTAGTAACCCATCAAGACCCATAAATATATATGGAATGGTTATAGTGAAAAAAACCATTGAAAAAACACAAAATGTGTTGTATGCCCTCTTTTTATATGATATCTCATAAATAAGAACTGACATTTGTGTAATTATCCATTCAATCATTATTATTTATTAATATATATTTACATAAATAACGTTGACTACCATCTACCTAGAATTATGAAGGTAATAACATCATGATCAACTAGCTCCAAGATATCAGTTCCTCATCTCGAAAGATAAAAATTGTATCTTGATCATAAATAGAACTTCAAACCACCAATGAATCATCAAGAACAAGATACCTCACCCCAAATTCAATGTAATGGTTATTTCCTTTCATTGATGTTCATGATAAGTGGAACACATTGATAATAATATTAGGTCAGGAGAGAAATAATATTCATAAATAGGACAACCAAATAACAACTAAAACATTTGGTGTTCTTATTAGTGGATATGTCCTCACGATCTCATATTATCAAGATCACCAATAGTGAAATTCAAGTGAATAAGTCTCAATTATTATGATACCCTAGAACCCAATGTTCACACATCATCTGTTTCCAATCAGTATAATCCATCTGGACCCTAAAACAATACTTTAAAACTACTATCACAGTATTAATAAGTCATATATATAGTTTGAGAACTACTATAATCCTTTGATATGAGACATAATATAATGATATTACCATAAATATTATGGACATATAAGTATCAAGTCTATTATGGTAAGATAAACGCATGTATATATATAACTGTATATATGTTGTGGTATTTAATGAAAATACACACATTGGGTCAAGGAAACCCCATTTAAAATGCTCACACATTCACTAGATCCAGATTTTAACAATTCTCACTCCACTAGATCTCACATGAGAATAATTCTTCCCTTGTGAATTATCTTCATTCAGGGGGTCTACCAATTTATCCTCTATAGAAACTATACTAACTAACACTACACTTCTCTAAGAAAAACCCATCAACAGATGAAACTTTAGACGTACATGATTTTTCCTATGGTGTGACCGGGGACCCTTAGAAATAACCTCTTCTATAACTCCCCATTATTTTATGAAATTCTTATATATTTTTTTAAGAAATTTGATATTATATCGGGCTTACTTTGGAAAAATCATTGATCATAATCCAACTACAAAATATTACTATTTATTTTTCATAGTCATCAACTAGATGTTGAAATAGAGGGAAAGAATAAGATTAAATAATTTATGAAAATATTTTTTAAATATTTTTTATTAAATGAATTCCTTGGTTTCTAATTAATTATAAACGAAAATAAAATCCAACTAAATATAAAAGAAGTGTTGAAATCTATTTTTATTCCCACAATGGAATTTTATGTTAATAAATTAAATTAATCACTACTAGTGGATGATATTAATAAACATTATGTGTTATGTAATATTTTAATAGTTTTCAAATTCAGTAAACATATATTATAGTATTATGATTAGTATAAATAAAATTATATGCATTAAATGCTATATTTTTTTAAAAAAAATTCTATCATTTAATGGAACACCTATTTTAAAATGATAAATTAAAACATTAATATGTTTTATTTAAAAAATGAACATATTTTTTTCAATATGTATATCAAAATTATATTAGGGTTATCTTTTATATCTTTCATATAAGTTTCATTTTTTTGATGAATAATAATGATTAATCCTTTTTAATTGAAAGCTGGAGTATCATCTAAATAATTTTAAATTTTAAAAACTATTTCAAAATGGTTTTAAAATTTATATATATATATTATATACATATAATAACCCAATATATTTTATTTTAATATTTTTCATGTTGAATTTGGATATAAAATTATTTTTAACTCTTGAACATTTTCACATAAAAACATGATTTCCCATCGCATCTATTGGACTTCTTTTAAATATAATTCTGCCAATTATTTGAATTGAATTTAGTAAAAAAGGTTATATATTTTTAATCATGTGATCTACTTTTTAAGGGTTATTTTTATCTCTATGAAGAATGAAGATATTGGGTAAAAAAATTATTTACCGTGGTGGAGGTAAACAAATGAAACATGTTAAAGCAAAACGGTAGAATCATAAAATACCAAAAAAATACAAATTTTAATGATTGTTTGAGGTATATATCTACCCAAAACATCATAAAATCATTAATTAACAATATAATTAATTGAAACTAGTTCCACCTCAATTTGGAGGGATTTAGATATAAAATAATCATTTTTATTCACACAAAACCACCACTCATCAATTATATATACAAACCCACACCACCTCATTTTTACTGACAAGACATTATTCTCCTATAAAATTTTATAATCCTCTAAGACTCACATTAACCATGTAAAATTTTACTTTTTCTCATCAAAATAAAAAATCAATGGTATTTCAGGTATCTTTTATGGAGACGATATTCAAGATGTAATTTCTCAAAACATGTCTCTTATTTTTTTATTATAAATTATTATCTACCCCTTTATCAATCATGGAATAATAACTCCAGAATCATATAAATGCTATAATTTTATGTGTCTAAAGTAATATCTTATATCCAGACCTTTAATTACCTCCTCTTATTTGAAGAAACAAAATAATTTTCCATATTATGTAGATTAATTTCCTCTGTGAATAATGCTTTTGTTCATTTTCCATTACAATATTAACTGATGATAATATAAATATTATTATGTTTAAATAATATTTTAATAATATTATTATAACTTTATTAATGTTTTATAAAAATATATATACATATTATTAATTAAAACAAAACTAGTTCGTGATGGTCGGAACGACTACAAAATGAAACTAATCATTTATCACTTCCATTATACTAAATGAATAATCATAATTTAATAATGAAAAATTATATATGGGAAAATATAAAGTTTTTTATGTTCATTAATATCATTTATTTTCACAATTGAATCTTTTTTTTCTACTTTACATGAAAATCATTATTTATAAAAAAATTAACCAATCAAGAAAAAATTAAATAAACGCACTCAAAACCATGAAAATAATATAATTTTATTAATGAATGGTTTATAAGATATTGTAAAATAATAAACTATTGTATTATAAATATTAATATTATTCTTTAATGAATTCTTAACATCATTTAACCCTTTATAAATGAGGCTAATGTATGAAAAACTAAAGTGAACCACGTGGTAAGGGTTTACCTTATATCTTTTCCTTATATGAGAATATGACTTATTCAACAGTTATATTTTTGTGTTGTATATAATACCCTTGAAAATATAATATTATGAATCATATTATCATAATTTAATTCATTTTTCCTTTGATAATTACTTCTTTTATGGGTAATATGATTCAACTTATTACAATTTAGTAAGGTAATTATTAACCCAATTTCTATTCTTTGGCTTAAACATATACTTTGTTGATTATTTCATGTTATTATTATGTTTGGGATGAATTATTATTAAATTATGATGAATTATAAATTTTTATGTGTAACTAATGTGAATACAAATAATAGATTCAATTTATTAATACTCTCTTTAATGATATGATATTTATGAGGGAATTCTATAAAAAATTATCTTTTTATAATTTCCATTAAAAATCTTATTTTATTTAATGTCCATGTTTCATAAAATTATTTCCAAAATATTTTTTAATATTATATTATAACTCTTTAATTAAATTTTTAATCATGTGTTACTTTTAAAAAACTCATTTGTAAGGATTCATTTTTCATTTTTCTAAACGAGGTTCTTAACAACTTTTCCATTAAAAATAAGGATGAAATGTGTTCTTAAATTTATTGGAATGAAGGTATTTTCCCTCCATAAAGAATCAATAATGACATCAGGAATAATTTAAAATACCACAATGTTATTTTCAAATAATCCTCTTTCCATTGTAATTCCACAACATTATGAAAATCAAATCAATAAATGAAATTTATTACTAGATTTATTTCAAGTGATCTGTCAAATTTATTTTCCATCAAAGATAATATTATTTAATGTTACCTATTTTTTACTATGAATATTATTCATGTACATTAACCATATACATATTATAGAGTGTTTATTTTTAGTATGGATTGATATTTATAAAACCCATCACTTTTCCATGAGTTATGCTATTATGAAATGTTTTTGAAACCTATATCTTTTAATGGTTTTTGATATGATGAAAGATTTTTTATATTATTGAACACGTTTTTATAATTTTAATTATGTAATTTTTGAGATCTATATATCACTATAAGGAATTGAGTTATGGTATTATATCCGATGAGGTATACAAGACTAGAACCATAAGAGAAATTAGTTTAGTAAAGGACTGTATCATCCATGATATTATTTGGTGTGAATCATGACTACTATGATGGTGTGGGGAGTGAACCCATTCTAATATGTTAGTCTTGGAAAATATCCTTGAAAACTAATGAAATTATTTTCTATTATTATTTTTTCCATAGTTCTATGTTTTCTTCCAATTTTAATATTTTATGAATCAGGTCTTACATATTTTTAAGACATATACTATTACTCTAGATTATGATCATCAGTATAAATGGTATAATTTTAAAATGTGATTTTCGTAATCTTATAACCTTATTTTTATAAATCATATTTCATATGATTATCCTTATTTATCATATTAGGTCACCTTAATATTCTGTTAATTTTCCCAATGATGTGATGTATTTTATTAAGGGTGACATAAAATAATTTGTTTTAATTACGAAAGAACAAGTGGGAGATGATGTAGAGGTTTTATGAACATATTTTTCATCTGTTTTTTCTGAGAATCAAAACTCTTATGATTCTATAATTTTTTTATATGATACTTAATGAGTATTAATTTATTTAGATTTATTAAATTTTAATGAGAAGAGTCATTTGTTAGAGTTATAATCCAAGAAAATAAACGAATATAACCATTTGGAACTCTCATGTGTGAGCATTAAACGAAGCATGGATCTCTGCCCAAGGGCTTTATGTAGAAAGGGGTACCATTGGGTATTTTGATGTGTGATTAATAGGAGGTTTATCCATCCTTGTAGTTTTTTGATATGTATTATTTATAGACTAGGAGAAACAATTCAAGACTTCTATACTTACTGTCTTAAAAGGGTTTAGTTAACCTTTAAAAACTAGGATGATAAAATCATAGTAATAACACTATGTGTATGTCTAGGTTAGGATCCTATAGTTTTTTTAGGATCATGAAAAACCTATTTTTAACCTAAGGTGTTAATGATTGAATATTTATAATTAAATTACCACTATTATGTGGTTTCACGTTATTTTAATGGAAAAGAGATAACACCTATGTGCATTTTGTTTATCCCAATAGATGATTTTGAGTGAGGGGGTAATATATAATACACAATAATTTACATTGGGTTACCGTTTTTGTTCTTAATAAAAACTAAAAATCCTTACCTCGTCCTTAACTGGGTACATACCTACATTCAAAAGGATGGTGGCTAGTTGAAGTGTCAGACCCAATGACACTTAGGAACTGGAAATGGTTTAGTCGAAGGAAGGTCAATCCCATCACACCCATTTGCGGTGAAAATTTTCCTACTCCGAGACTCACTTATATATTTAATATATATTCATGAATATCTTCCTAATCACGATACAAGACTGGTTAACTAATCAAAATTATCATATTTTAACAACTTATATACGTAAAATAAGAGAACCTAATTATAGAATCCATATATATGTATCTAATTTCATTAACAATTTCCCAATAATTAATTTCTACATATTATTTTAAGACACATAACCCGGAATATCATATTGTTCTTTCATGTAGGGAGGAGGTTAACATTTCGAGGATCATATTGATCCATTAAGAGGTGTCCTTTGTATCCTCTTTATTTTAGGAATCATAACACATATTGTTAGTTAACCCATGAATTTTACCTTCTTGTAAAAAGAAAATATGCGTGGGAACATACGCTCAAGATATTTGAGCTCGAGTCTCAATGATATTTCTTATGTATATGGGTTATATATGAAATTCTAGTTATCATAGTCCATTCACACCATTGAAACTTGACCAATGCTATATTCCCCTATATGGGGGTTTTAATATCATTCCACTCATCCGGGATTAGATATAAAGATTTCTATAGATGTTGGAGGTTCATTTTGAGAATTACATGACCATTTTCCCCCCTAACTGCACGTCATCTATGGTATATGTGAAAAATAATGGATATTAAATAGTTGGCCAAAATTCATATTGATACAGAATTTTGGTATAGGAAAATTCTTTGGGATGTTTAATATAGATATAAGAACATATGAAATTATCCTATATATCATGATTATCATAGTAATAATATTAATCATTATTTAATTTGATTTTAAATACACAGATAGATGGTGTTGAATGATCAACCCAATGGAATGATTGGATCCTGTTGGTTGAATTTTCAGAGACATGGAGGGACTTATAATAGGGTGGTTTCCCATATGAGATTGAACTCAGGACATTAGAATGTCTATGATGTGCCATAGTCATTGAAGGAATAAAATTACTTATTGTTACACTAGTTTCGCAATCTATTTATAGACAAGTAAGAATAATCAGCCCGTGTGAATGATTGGGTACTGATGGCTGAAATGTTGCAGACATGGACACTATTTTAATAAAGTGGGTTCCCAATTGAGTTTGAGCTCGTGCCATAGGAATTCATCCTACATATCTTGGTTACGGTAGGAATTAGAGTACCTGTAGTTCAGTTGGTTGGGGTGTACAAAATTATGTTTCCAATATATGTGGGACATATCAAATTATTATTATTTTTGGGTCTTATAAACTAATTTTGCCTTATATACAGGACACATCATATTACACCACAAATAGTGGAATAAACAATTATTTTTCCCATTTATAGGTATGATATTAATCTCAATCTTTAGTAAGGATTCCTATGTATATTTATTAAGGAAAGAATCAGAGTTATTTTAGTTCCTTTGAGTGGGTCATAAACAAAATGCATACTGTTATAATTGTATCATGAACACTGAGGATTGATTGAGTTATTAAATCCCATTATTCCCTTATAGAATATATTGTCTCATTATATTTTATATGTTTATTTTCCAATCTACAGATCTTTGTTATCTGATATAAATGTCAGAGGATGTCTCCCTGAAATGTCAAAAGAATATCACATGACCCAATTGACTATTTTGAGGGACATCACATAACCTAGATGGAATAACTGATGTTTTTTCATGATCAATTATCAATTATCTAGAGATCATCACAATAACTTGTTAGATTTTCATATATTCCAGCACATGATCCGAGCTAACATGGTTATATTGCATCACACGAACCATCTGGCTTGCTCTGGTGTCGTTGTGAAAGCGGACATACATACAATAAGAACACTAAGTGACTCAATTTTATATATCTTATAGGGTGATGCATGATCTTGGATAACATGGATGGGGGTCATCATGATATATTTTTGGGGGTTATTAGAGGGTATCACAGGATCTAGTGGATAGGCTCATGTGCTATCACACGACTTTTCTGACGTGTATAGATGTCACAATATGTGTCTGGAAACATATCTATAGTACATTGTGATGAATGGATTGTGATCATAGGGGATTTCCAAATACATTGGTGTAATACATGGGGGCCACCATGTGAATTTCTCTAACATGTGAAGGGGACTTTTCTTGATTCGAATTTTATGTCAAAGGAGCATCACATATCATGGATGAAATGTACTGGTGTTGTCGCATAACCCATGTTGTTCATGTGAGGTTCATGAGAACCATAATAAGTATTATTCTCATAATTATATTGTATTTTCGTTTTTATTCCTTCATTTTATTGTATATTCCTTATATATGTTAATTTTATCAAGTTTGAAGTCTCACATACCTTATAATATTTTTTGTGATGTTCATCACATGACCCACCAGAAGCCATTTTCATGATTTATGGGTGATCACACAAAGTGCATTTTAATGTTTCATGATGTCTCTAGTTTTTCCTTGGATCTTACCTATTGGCATGTTTTTCCTATAATGAGATATTCCACTCTGAAAAACCATCTCTGGTTACTAGGTGTTCCAGTGCGAGGTTCTAAGATTGTGTCCTTCAATATTTGGGTTGTTCATTTTTAATGATATGGTGGGAGTTTTATAGGAATCACACCCCATGTTGTTAACCTCTTTTCATGGTGTGTATTGCATAATTCTATGCTAGAGTCATTGGAGGTATTTGGAATAATTTGTTTCATGAGATACCATTGTAAGTTATTTAGGGGGTGTCACATGATTTTCAGTTACTGTGATATCTCCCATCAAAACCATATTTGTTTTATTATTTCTATCAAATGGGGTCTTGTTTTCTCATGATGACATGGTAAGGATCTTACATATTGTAAAATCATCATTTATAGGGTCTTATAAAGATCATTGATCCATTCAAATGGTCATCACGTGATCGATAACTACTTTTTTGGAACTGCATATGAGACCAAGATGAAAGAACATAAAAATTATAAAAATCATACTAGTCTATCACAAAAGTTTTACAATTGAAAGAAGCTACCTCCATTCAATTAGTTTATTTTCCTTGTCTAATTTAAAAGGCACTATGTTTATTCATGATTTCTTGAGCAATGTTGAGGATAATCACTTTAACTCTTGGGGATATATTGTGCAACCAATAAAAGGACCTATGGAGATGCGTGACCATTTTATGGAAAATTCATTATGTGTGTCCTTACATACATGTAGGGGTAGTGTGAGGTCCCTTGTATATGTTTGAGGATCTCAGAGTGACGAGTATGACATTCAATAAGGATTTTGTGAGAGGAGGTGGACATGTTGTTGGGTTCTTGTGGTAACATGTGGGTTTTTAGGGGAATGTCACATTATTTATATGACCCAAGTGGATCTCTCCTTTTCCTATTATTATTTTCATTATTTAATTTAAAAAAGTGGTGGGTATCACATGGTTTCATATGTGTTGTATAAGAAAATAATTATCCCCATTAGAGATGTAGCTTGTGAGTTATATGGCTGTGAGAGGCTCCGGGATTTTAGATATTTTCTTCATATTTTTCAAGGTTTTTTGGATGGATAACTGGACATACACCCATGGAAAAGTCACATGAGTTGTGGGAGATTATCTGGATACCATCACAAGATCTGTAACTATTTGGCGTGCCTTAGGAAAATTATAGGGACCTACCAAAATTGACTTATTTAGGTCCCTCGGTAGGCTATGTTTTGTGCGTGACTATATGCATGACCATCTGAATATCATGTGATCATGTGTCTCTTGGGGGTCCACCTGATCCTTTTGATGATGGCCACATTCCTCTTACATTTATTTTAGATGTAAAATAATACCCATTTTTTGGTATTTCTTCATTAGTGAATTTACCGGTGCTTATTTTTTGGGGGTAACCTAATTTCCCCATCAAGAGAGACATCTACAGGGAAAAGGATTTGGTTCTTAGGAATGTAAATGCGCTTTTGAATCTTTGGTTCTATCACCAATCAGTTTCATAATTTATATTTTGTATTTCAGAAAAAAAGTAATTTTCCTTTGAATTCAACATAAATAGGATAGTATAGAGGGGTAAAATCACCAACTACTCCGTTCATCAGAGCTCATAATCCCTACTTCCATCATGTAATCTCATCATAAGACCATCCCATAATAACCCAATTCAAGTCCTCACTGTGACCCCGTGTCCGGATAACTTCTTCCAATACTTTTTTCCCTTTTTCCTGATCGAATAAACGATGAAACAAACATCAATAATTGTTTTAACATTGGTCCTGGGGTTTCAATCATCTTTACGGTTTCATTGGATCTTATGGATTGATCACATAATCCTTTGACTATTATGTAGTTCATGTTACCATTTCAATTTCTTTAAATTTCATGTCTCTGAGGGGTCATGTGGCATGTTATGTCTTCCAGGTTATTGAAACCTGTGATATTTTTAAGATATAGGAAATTCACGATTACGAAATTTAATCCATGGATCGCTTTGATGATTTATGTGATATGCACGATGCATCCTGTTTATGATATTATTCAGAAATGATTTTATTTTATCTATATCACATATCCCATGTACTATTGTTCAGATTGATTATAGTTCTCAAAATATATCATACAAGACATTAAATAGGGAGGTAGAAATAGTGACGTCCCATCACGATGATATCGTGGAGAGGATAGATCCTTCATGTTTTCGTGATATTGGGTCACATAATATGATTCGAACAACATTGTTGGGATACAAAAGTTGGGGATATGACCTTTATGTGTTCTCTCTTACCAATAAATCTTTCATTCCACCATATCACTCATCATTATTATTATCTTATTGGGCTAGGAAAATCCACAACACCTTTTAGGATAATTAATCGTATGGGGATACATTGTCACAGAAGGAGACCAAAATGATAGCCATATGTAGATGTTTACTACCATGGAATTTGATATAAAAAAATGAGCTTGGTATAATTTTCAAATATAACCCTCAATAATGTGGATGTCTTCCTCTTACCAGAAGTTCAGGTGGGTTCACAATTGGGATTTCTAATATTGAAGAAATTGTGGAATGGATTGTGGATTTCCCTTCTAGGTACAAAATATTTATCTTGAACTCACTAAAGAGATGAATAAATATGGTATGAGAATGTATCTCAGTATATCACATACATTTAAATAATGCAACAAGATTCTTTAGATGGAACTATTCAATCGTAGGATTCATGACATGAAATCTTTCCACCACATACATGATAAGGCAAGAATCAACCTTTGGGATGTGTATTTGATATGTAGTGAACCTATGTTATGTGCGATATATGTTATGTCCCCCCCATTCTTTTCTTGATTTGACGTAATGAGGACTTATATTCTAAGTCAATAACTGATCTGGATATAAAAAAGGCCCTTCGTAAGAAACAACTTCTCTGGGAAAATACCATGTTCAATACATGGGTGGGATACTTCATCAAGAAGTCCATCTTTGAGCTGGAATCTAAGAATCCAAATTTCATTATTATGAAGGACTCTCGTAGAGCACTGGGTGATTATTGTCCTATTATTGAAGAATGTAGATTTAAATAATTATGATGGGATGTTGTCCCAAGTGTTGACTGGGATTTCAACTATCCATTCTTCTCAAAATGTACCTGAGTGGTAACATACTTCCAATGAATGAAATCCAATGATTTATAGTTCCCACATTCATTGTGGATACCTCCATGGAAGGGGGGGATAACATCGGGATAACCATAGCTGTACTGGCCATACATTATAGTATTCTAAAGAATTTTTATAATGGAATGTACCCTTACAGGTTAGTAGGCCCCTTACAGGTATTATGGGGTTCAATAGAATCTTGTCTAAGAGGCTATGGATATATAAACATCAAGGGTATCCCCAATTTTACATTCAATACTAATATGTAAGGTATCAGTGGGGAAATACCCATTACAATGAAAGAATGGAATGTAAGGTATTATATTATCTTCTATGACATTTTATCCTTTAAATTTTACAGCATAGTGTGGAATTTTTATATAGATGATACAAGTGAGGTGAGTCTTAAGGAACCAGATTATATGAATTCAAATTAGGAGGTTGTTCATTCAACCTATACTGAGAGGGATATGATCTAAAAATGTTGTTCCACTATCGAGTTTTCAATAATTTCTTCTATGCATTGTCATGATTTCCTCAATGAGTTTATGTCAGGTCTGTGGAGTATCTTTTGGTGGCTCACCAATTTTGTTTGATGTTCACTATAGAAGAGATTTAATCATAGATAAACCTTTTTTAATGAGATTCAATAAATATTTTTTACCATAACTATAATAATGTTTGGATTTTCCCATATAACATTGAGAAATTATCCAAATTGGTAAAAGATACATCCAAAATATGATCAGTTTCTACGAATAATCCGTGTTATGTAAATAAAATATGTTTTAGAGGGCCAATAGATTCCGATACACGCTATAATAAGATGGGGATTTTACCATCATTATCTTTTCCAGTGGATGTTGTTACTAATACGGCTATATTGAGTGTGGCACTAAGGGTGATGCCAGGTCAAAATTTTTATTTCATGTTACTACTCAACTATTGATATCTTGGAGGGTGAAAAAGTCAGAGTATGAGATCTGGGGTATAATGCACCAATCATAGTAAACATTGTAGGGTTTTGAAAACATCAATGCCCCTCTAGTTATCACTTTTAATGACCAACCTAAAGAGGTCAAGGAATTCTTCCAATACTATGAAATAGATTTGGAAAGCATCAACGATCATGTATTTTATTCATGGATGGTCAATAAAAAGGATATTTGGGATACATAAAAAAATTTCATTGATGATCATGGTTTTCTTTTTATTGGGGAAGCAGTGATGATGAACTCATTATTATGATTAAAGGTTCATGGTGACAACCCAACATTACTTACATTCTTTGTTTTGTTTTGTAATTTTTTAGTCAATAGTAGGTTTTAGAGGTCTGTAAAATCATTATTTCCCTTATATATTCTTCCAATTGTACATTGGTTGGAGAAGAGTTTGGCCGGGATTGAGATGCCAATGATGATGGACCCATTTGGTCGAATGACACAGATGAGTGTATCGATTTCCTCTTCTTGGGAAACAACTTCATATATAACATATTTCATATATATTAATGAAGAAGGGAGGAGGAAAAGGATGTGATTTTCATTTATAGGGTATTATCCCCTATAATTATAATTTATGTGTGAAATTTCACTCTTTTCTTGTTTTGGATTATTCTGGCTACACAACCATACTTTTCCAGAATGTGAAGGTCCTCATCAATATCACTTGTAAGAGAAAGTATCTTATCTTGAGGATACGAGTGAGAATTCATTTTATATTTTTAAACCCTTCATTATTTTTCATGGACCATCACAATGTGAAGGTGGTTGATGTGACAGATCAAACATGCATGTTTCCAACTGTAGACATATCAATGATAAGACCTGTTGATCCAGTACAGTTGAACGTAAAAAAAGAGGATACAAACATATTTATCTATTATGATACTATTTTATCCCTAATGTAATTGAATTTTAGAGGAGGGGAATATTTATTCTAGACTAGAAAAATTTTCAATTTCTATCATATCACTTGATATTTTATTTTTCAAATGTATTCCTCATGGGTGGTGGTATAATCATATCATTAAAAAAAGAATAAAATTTTCCATAAAACCACTAATCATAGGGATTTTATTCTCTACCTGTGGAATGGTTTGTGGTTGTTTATGTTTCCAGTGACATAAACATTAAAGGTATGTTTCAAACATTAGTCATCTTTGTTAATTAGTTAGTGATACCATATCAATAATATTATGACTAATAAACAAATGTTCCCCTTACTATAATGTCATTCCCTTAGAGTGTGGATGCTATAATTCGTACTCCATTGGGGTTCCTCTGAATAGATCAAACAATATTGATGTAGGATCCCTTCCACTCCATCAAAAATAAAATGTATGACTCTTACATTATGTGATTGATTCTCAAATAAGTTCTGATTGTTAGGAGTGTTTAAAATAGATGATCATGGTCTATGTCATTCTACTAGTTGATGTGATAAAAATGTGGAGGGAGATTTGGGACATAGTTTTGATGACCCCATCGAGGAGTATAAGGATGGTTTGGTTCAACTTAAATTTGTATTTACTACCATTAATTACGATGGATTTGGTTATATCTATCTCCATACCCTAGTAGAAGAGGTGGTCATTATGAGAGAGTAGAATTGGCCCCTTTAATTGAGGGTGGTAGATATTGAGTCCTCCTCATTAATGATATAGAACTGGGATGAGGCTATAAATGAATCTTCTCAGCATTCAATGGAGGATCATGCTCAGCTTGACATAGTCAACACTGTGAAAGAATATATTTCCCATTTCTAGTCTACGATCAGTTGTCTTCATTCTTATATTATCGTTCTTCAAGAAGATCTATACCAGTTTCAACATGAACTCCAGATATTTATGAATATTATGTTAGAGAAACAAGGAATTGTTTATGTGGAAAAGATGGTGAGGATTGAATCCAATACTAGGGCAGATGAGATATATTAAGGTTTTAAAAGTGATAAATCTGTGTATTTTCTAGTTACACCAATCATTTACCTCCCTAAAGAAGAAGCATGAAGAGTTCATGGATTCTTTTGAGAAAATTCTATGATGGGGTAGTAATTTCAAAACATTTATTTAGATTGTACATTCATAATAGAGATTCCATTATGTGGATATTATTCATATTGTATTCTATCAAAGAATATATCTTCTCAACATTATTTATTGTTGTCTAGTTCTTCATTAATTCATGAAGTGAATGAATTTTCGCTGGTATGATGTTATATAAATCGTCAAAAATAACCTTCCTTACCATGATATCAAGTAAACATAAATTTATGCATGTGAAAAATTTAATCATAATAAATTCTCCTTGGAAGTGCTCATGCATTTATGCCATCATGAGATTCCTTATTAATGTGGCTTCACCAATTATCTTGAGATTACCTTCATTAAATAATGAAAATAGGGTATAATAAATGTCTTATAGTTAGAGTGATATATCTCTCGCATAATATTATTTTTATGGTGAAAAGAGAATTATTATTTACAAGTCCAAATGGTGGTCCCTAAAATCTATTTCGTTCATAGTGACAAAATTTATTTTGTGCCGTAGTTCTTTTAGTTCATACATTTTATAGATTTAGTTTAGGATCTTTTCAATTAGACCATACATAAATTTATCTTAGTTTCACTTATATGATGACTTCTTTCATTTTATTTTATGGGAATCTAGAGAGGATTGTTTTTCACTATAGTTTAGGGTATTTTTTCTTGAAATTTCTATACCTATATTTTAGGGTCTTTAAGCTCGGACAAACTGTTATAGTAGTTTAGTTTCATTTAGCTCTGACCTTTTACCACATTAGTTTAGGGTCATTTAGCATAGACCTTCAATCATTGTATTTTATGGAATTTTTTTTGGAATATATTGAGGATCAAGGAATATTGTGCATACTTGATAAGAATCACCCTAAAAATCATAGTTTTTTGAGTTCTGTCTTGGCGTTTTTGAGGTTTACAAGGTTCAGAGGTCCTTTACTTAAGGATGATATGCCTCTCATTAGTACAAAAAATCCATTATGTTTCCATATATTTTTCAAATAGAGGTTTCTATACCCATTTCCAGGTGTCATTGAAGATGTTTGGATTAAAACAAATTTGTGGGAGAAAGACTACTGTTTCTAGGTTCACATGTATAGATTGAGTAAATGTGATATATTTAAAAACCCAAAATTTTGAGTCTATAAATGTGAGATGGGAAAGACATTTTAGGGATAAACCATAACACCCAGGAGTTCATGAAAATGAATATTGTGGTTGGGATAGAGGCTAGTGGTTTTGTCATCACTATGTATCCTATGATGGTAGGAATCAAGACACACGTTGTTATTAGATGGATAAATCCCCAATGTAGTTCTAAATATCACACAGGGATGGGTGAATTTAATCCTTCCTCCACATAGGCCTATCTCATGTGTGATGATTAATTAGTGAGAAGAAGCTTCTAGTGTAGTTTAACATCATTTAGTGAGTATGGTCTTCTAAAGTATAACATCATTCAAATAGGATGAGAGAACATGTGCAGTTTAGCATTGTATTTCTATGATGGCTCCATATAATTTAATGTCATGTAGTCTGGATGTCTCCATAATGGTTTATATCATGTGGTTTTAACCTCTCTATATACTTTAACATAATGTGGTTTGGATGTGTGGGTTTATTCCATTTAAAACTTTTCTACCCAAACTATCTCACTGGACGATAGCTATGAAAAGTATTTCTCGAGATACCTATCATCAGTTAGAAGTATGAAATACTCCCCATAAATTGTCGATAATGATTAATATCTATTGTGATAGTTCTTTTATATGATGAAAGGACTTCCTCATGGGGTTTCATGTTTTTAAAATTCATTATTTGTATCATTTGGGTCCTAAGAACCAACACCAGTTCTCCATGGAGGAATGAATAGAGGTGAACCTTCTTATTAAAGGCATGTGCTAACTGATTCTGATGGACTTCAATGTTGTGAAATGTATGCAATCTGTTCTCATCAATCAACTAAATTTCACCCCATCGATTTTGCAATTGATCATCATCAGAGAATTTTATGAAAAGGCCAATTCATAGAGTCAAAAAAAGTGTTTATGGTTAAAATTCCCATAGAATCATATGATAACGAGTATGTTGTTTCTTGTGTATTAATATGTATGGTGGTACGGTAGGACCATATCATGTGGAGGATATTTTTAATCCATGAATTATTGTCCTCGTTCACCACATTTTAGATTATATTTGAAAGAGTCCTATTTAAGCCTATTTTCTAGCCATTTTATGCTTCATGAGATCTATATGAGTGATTGGACATGATGTTGTACTCCGATATCATTATTTTATAGTAATAACCCTACATCCTGATGTGGTTAGACAAACATGTCCCAGATTGACGATTGTCACAAGAGCCAGTGGAATTCATCCATTACGGTGAGAATCACTCATTCTGCTATTCATATAAGGATTATTTCATTAAATACATGATTGTATAGGGACTTATGATCATTTTCACCAATATGTGGGATATATTAAAGAACACATTTCTGAATTGGTTCCCTTTTTTCTCAATATATCAAGAGAGTCCAAATTTGGATATAACTGATTTTGGTCCTAGTCTATCTAGTGGAAGATGCCATATCATCATGCACGATGGTGGTTTTGACCACATTTATTTATTCCATATTATAGATGGTGGATGATGATACCCTTATTTACTATGTGATATGAATGATGTCTTCATCCAGATCTGGGTCGACCAGGACTATGGTTGTTATAGCCAATGGGTTAGCATGATATTTTGTGATCGGGAACCTGGTGCAATGTGGGATCAAAAGGGAACTATTCCATTAGAACCCTAATATAGCCATTGATAATGGATATGTAATCATTTTTTATGGGGTAGTCACCATCGAAGTACTTTATCAATAGTTATACATCCCTAGTGATATTGAGGATGGGAATTTTCATCATTAGAGATAGTTCTAACATGGGGATGAGGAAATGGTATTTTCCCTAATTATTCATGCAACCTTTGAATTGTTATTAAGAGTTGGTAAAAACTAATTTTTCTAGAGAGGCATGAAGAATTCCTTGATGAAATGTTCTGCCATCTGAAATGTGAAATATTCTCTCGTGAAGTGTTAATTGAGGCCTCAGAAATTGATTAATACCCTAATCGTCCCATTATTTTTCTTGACAGTGACGATATTGGAAATCCATCTCACATATTTGACTTCTCATAAAAAGTTGTATTTTATCATTTGATCAACTACCTCCTCTAAATTAGTGGAATGAGAGGGGTCAATCAACTTATCTTCCAGCATGAAAATTTGATTCTCACTAGGTATGATGATATGGTGCATAGGAACATCTAGATTCATTTTGGGAATTTCTATATAGTTCCAAGAGAACACATATCAGTGATTATATAGAAATGAAATGTCCATTTCATTCTCTTCAAGGTGAATGGTGGCACTAGTAAATGTTGGTCATAGGTCTAATTATGTTCACATTTTTACCTACCTGAGCTCATCCATGGGGGTTGAGACGGCATCCACAAATATGTGTAGGCAATTCATGAGGTCATATAAATCTTCTTCTAGCTCTAATTTTGTGGATATATTTTTAGATAGATTGGGAAATATGGGTGAATCCCTATAACTATTGAGGTGAGAGAATTCAGAAGAAGAGACATCATCATCCCCCACTATAAGATTTGTTGTATTGATATGTCAGAGTATATTCTTTTAACACCATCACTAGCTATTAGAGGATCTTGGATATCTGGAGTCAATGTTATAACCTCAAATATGTTTATGGGGAGCACATAATTTATGATGAGCATACTCCATGTATTTTTAGGGGTGATCCCTAAGTCACTGGGGGCTGCAACCAGTATATCATCATTTACAATTTTTTCATTTCCATCTCTGTTATAGAATATTTATTAACTTCTGTTTATCTAGAAGTATCCAAGGTAGAATTATAACTATATAGTATGAAAACATTTCCATCGAGGTGGTATTTTAGTCAATGAAGTTATGTTGAAGGTACCTATATTTGGATATAGAGTTAGGGCCTTATGAGGAGGACATTATTTTTGTTGTCTTGTTCGATGACCATTAACTCAGTGTTTGATATGATTTCCCCAAAATGATTTTTGAGTTTGATCTTTCCTAGTGGCATTTGATCGCACTTCTCATAACATTGAATGATTTTATTTCTGGTATAAAAATCCCCTTCAATATATCCCAATCGTTAGAGGGTTCAAATCATGATGAGATTGATCCCCAAGCCATTATAAAAATTAACGCTTCATATATAAAAATTATCATGTCTATTTGAAACATATAATGGAATGATGTGACCTTGGATGAAATAATTCAATCATGGATAGTGAATAGTTTGATGATATGGAATTCATATAAAATGGTATCACCATGATAAACCATCGATGTAGTGACTTCATTATTGAACTCCTCTTTGATTTTGTGGGCTTCAAAGAGTGCCTCCCTGAGTTAAATTGAATAATAAATCATATCTATGATTTAGAAATTAGATAGGAAAACAAAAAACTCTTCCATAATATCATATTTTTGTGCCATAGGTCAGTGCATCCTAATGTGGTATTTTCATTAAAATGTAGCTCCGGATCTGAGGCATTTAAGGTGGATATGCCTCGTACATATGAAGAAGTCAAGGGAGAATCTATTTCCAGTGCAGAAGGTCAGACCGACTGTTCCCATTGGCCAGGATAATCAGAAAATCTCACCCCTTCTAGTAAGTCATGTAAGACTACCTTGAATGGGTTACTACTAGAGGGTTCAAGGACACCTTTATTCTTCTTTTATGCCGGCTAGTGAACGTCCACATGACTCTTGAGTTTATATATCTTCTCTATGGGGAAATGAACTATATATTTTGTCCAACCATAATAATGACGATCCCTATATCATTTATTCATGCACATTTGACCTTTGGTTTCCAATTAATGTGTGGGAAAATCATATGTTGAGGTATATTCATCATCAAAGAAGGGGACCTCAAATTTTATCACATTCAAAGAACAACATATGGTCTCTTTGTATGTTGAGGGTTCTATTTGGTGGGGGTAGTTACCATGCTTCAAATGTTTCAGGGAAAAATAATACAAGTGTTAGATATTGTGTTGGAGAATAATATTAATCCTCCTCTTATATTTATTGTTTATTATGATGGTCACATCCTACTTCAAGAGTTATATTTGATGTTACATGTCTAGTTGTAGGAAATAATGTGGGTCTACATGATTTTGATCTTACAGTGTCATGGGATCATTTAAATGATTTATTATTCAACCATTTGTCATAATTCCACTCGTGCCAGTATGATAATTTCCAATAGCAACCCTATTATTCTGACTAGGAAATGGTAATGTTGGCCACATGCTCCATGGATTTATCTGTCACCACCCTTCCAAAATTTACCATTCCTTCAAGGATTCCATTGAAGATGAATAATTTCTGCATATTATGACTGAAACATTGATGTAAATGGTAGTGGTCAGGATAGTCGGTGAGGATGAAATCATCGAGAATCCTTGGATATGGTATCATGAGCAGGTTATCATCTAATACTTCCATGAAATAACTGGGGACTTTTTAATTATAGATAGATTATTATTTATTAATACATTCCTCTAACCTAAGGAGGCCATGATTTCTCTGTTCTTCTTTTTTCTGGTGATTTTTTAGTTTACATATCTCGATGGGATATACATGGTGCTTCACCACATACCTAGGTGCATGGATGATCACTGATGTTAGATTTTAGGTGACATATATAGATTTTAATTTACCTATCCTTTTCCCATGTACTGAGAGAATGATTCATGATTTGGATTAGGTTCAAAGAATGAAATTTTTGAGACATTTTTTTGATTATGAAATCTCACAGAAGCCTCATGCACACATCATTCGGATAAATTTCATTTAAAATTCACCATGGTGATTTTCATGATAATGATATAGATTTTTCAACCAAGGGAGATTGATGGTGAGTTAATTTGTTAATCCTTCTAATATAGATATGAATTCTGAAACCCTCTAATTTTTTCATTTATTTCCATATTTAGGTCAATGATTGTCATTTTCCTTAGTGTGGATCTAATGTAATAATGCAATTGAAAATGAATAAATTCACATCCTGCATCAGATCCTCTTGGAAAATTATCACACCAAAGAAATTTTTTTCCTATTAGATTATATACAAAAAAACTCATATGTGTTTCCTTATATTTATCTCAAATGGCGATTATCATACCACATCATGATAAAAAGTGTTTGGGATGTTGTTTGGAGGTATCCGACAACTTCAAAGGTAGAGAAGGTAGGAATTTTGAAATATAGTGGGGGAATAGTATCATCCACCAAATCCGGATATGAATTCCTCTCAGGATGCACAGGTTCACATATCCGTTTAATTGAAATCATTCATGTATCTATGGACTTGATGATGTTATGAATATCGAGAGGAGAATCTGTCTGAGGCACCTCACATCTATAGGAAGCTGGTAGGGAATGACTAGGTATTCTTTCTTTCAACTCCCACTAATTCTCAATTCATCCTCACACTGCTTGTTTTCCTTTGTGAGGGACTAGCTATTACCCAAATGGAAGGATTTCAATATCATTTTTACTTCCTAGCTTATGTAAACCTGCTACCTTGATAGATATTTGACCTAACTCTCATATAATTCTCTTTCTAGTGGATCTGTTATGCGATGGATAATATTTTTATCTTCATGATAATGTTAACCATATAGAATACTTCCTTCAACTATCTCCTCATAGGGTGTTCTAATAGTTTTTATCTCATTATCATATTATGAAAATTTCTCATCTATGGAAGGAACCTCTACTCTTGTATGTGGTGAGTGGGATGTGGCCACAACTTTCCATTTTTCTTTTGAAGTGATCCACCAGAGAGTTGGAAACATGATATTTATAGGTGGAATAATTTGTATATTGATTTAATTCCAAGTTATTGCATCCTGATTTGGTGTGTCTAGATCTCTCTCCTCTCCTAGAAAATTTTCTATGATGAATCCATATATATTTTCATCGTGATCCCCCATTTCTATCTTGTTGATAATGAAGTCATTTTAATGAATATGAGATGAATAAATAATTCCATAATCATGGGTATTCTACTATTCAAATAACCACATGACCCATCAATAAAATTTTCATAATGAGGGAATACATAATGTGGGACATCATAACCTTACCATCAAGTCCTCATTCCAAGACCATAAATAATCATTTTGTCAAGACCTAGTGCCAAGAAAGTAGTTTGACTCATGAGACCTACCGCTGCATCGAGGGAATATAGAAGGAACCACATGACACATAATATGTCCAATACATTCCTCATATGAGAGGGAATAATAATAAACAACATATACATTCATAGTGAAACTATAATATGAAATGTAACTAACATTTCCTAAATATTATGCTTAAACACTAACCATTCAGAGAAAATTGGTGAATAGATTTAGGATTGAACATCCATAATAAAACTAGTCATAAACCTTAAAATTAAATATTGTAGATGATATAATAAAATAATAATCCCAATAATACATAATAATCAACAAGTGTGTTGAAATAGACGAAAATTCCCTTATAAAATCACTGAGTTAATCTTGAGATAAATGATCTTTTATTTTGAAAAGAATAGTTGTTTTGGAAAATTATTTGTATGAAAATAGTATTGATGTAAGATAGTATTTTAATAATAAAATTAGGGATTTTAAAAAGTCAATGGTTTCTAAAAACAAAATATAGAGTTCCTTTAAAATATATAAAAATTTGATGAATTCCCTTGAATTGGGCTTGTATTTCAGAAATAATTTTGTATGTTCCATTTAAAACATGTAACGCACCATAAAAAAATAATGATTCTTGTTTTTAGACATATATATAAAAGTAACACATAATTTATGAGGAGTAAACAATAATACATAAGAACTTCATTGATGTAAGTATTCAATAAAAGTAACCGAAATGAAAATGGAGGTTCTGGTGAAAACCCAATACCTTAAGTCCGAATGTGTTCCTCTCTTGAACATAAGGTCCTAGAATATTTTATTAGATTTATTAATAACTTATTTTATAACATATTAGTTATTTTTTAAGTTTATAAAATTTTTTTTTAGTTCATTTATATATTTATTGATAAGTCATTATATATAATTTTTTCGTTCCACATTGTTCGTTTTCTTAATTTTTAGAATCAGTTAACTTATTTTTAAGTAATAGAGTTCATGTGAAATTGATATACATATCTAGAATTGAAATTAATTTTTTTTATTATCATAGAGAATTTTTAATTGTAATTGAAATCATTTGTTTACATTGTATGAAAATAAATCATAAATTATATATTAATGACACTCACTTAGATAATTTTAGCAGTATTTTGATTATTAGGAACAAGTTTTGTCATATGATTTAATTATATGTATGTATAATGGTTCATGAATAATAATTCGTTTATATAACATACATTATAGTCTGTTTCAACCATAAAAATTGTTTTTTGACATGTAAAAAAGGATAAATTGAAGAAAAAAACTTCGTCATCCACAAAGGTTATAAATTGGAACTTCATGGACGTTGATTTCTTTTATAATATATATGCGAGTGAGTAAGAAGATTGAATATGGTTCTTACATTCACATGATATAATTAATATATATGGATGATTCATGATATATCATGGTTATTTTGACAGAGGAGGTGGGGATAGGATAACAAATGAAGATAAATTGAAATGAAAGTAATTGAAAAATAAGGGTGCTTAACCTCTTCAAATAACCTCCTTGAGAACATTCTTAATGGAATGAGTTTGGTATTTTTAGAAAGAAAAATATATTATTGGACGTGGGGAGTGACTAGGTAATTTAATTTTAGAATAACAATTATTAGATTTTGGGAGAAGTGAAGTTCATAGAAGAGGGAGTGATGGGGGTTTTATAGGGGAGAAGAAGAGTGAATTTTTTATGTTTTATTTATTATTTTATTATTTACCTAAATACAACCAATAATATTGATTCATGTGACCCCTAAAAGTAATAAGTTCATGTTTTTTCAAACCATTTGTTATTAAATCTCTTATAATGTCATAAATATTGAATTTAACTGATAACTTTTATACAGTATTTTACCATATTTCACTATTCACAAAAAATTTTAAAATTTTAAAAAAATCCCTAAAAATCCCTTCTATTCCTTTTTTGACATTTATAATTACAAAATGAACTCAAATTTTCGAAAATAATTTTCTAAATTTAATAAATTTGACTTATAAATAAAATCATAGTTAATTCAAAAATTAAAAATTTTAAATGTATAATTTGTTTTACATCACATTGAAAAATTATTTAAGATAAAATTATATTATTAAAAAAAGAAACTAAAATAATAACAGTATTTACAATTAATAAGGGTCATATTACTATTCCTAATACTATTCATAAGGGTATGTTACTATTCACAATAAATAATTTTTTATTATATCAGACTCAAAATGACTTAATCATCACAACTATAGATGACAGTTTTTCAAAATTCAAAACCTAGTAGAGGAAAAGATTGGTTTAACAGAAAAATTATATAATTTGTTGTTTTTTGGGCTCAGTATTTAATTCATTCAATATTTATTTTCATAATATTAGGGGTTACAACATTCATAGAGGAAAATTTGGAAATGTGGGGTGTCCCATTACATTTAACACAATAAAATGATTTTTTACTATATTCCTAAGGGTATTTACACAAAACCTGGTCCATATTGGGTAATTTTATCTTGAGTCCTTATAGATGTCCAATTGACTTCATCATATGATCCCCCCATCCTGGACAATGAATAGTTCCTTTGAGGGCATTTCATATCATGTTTTCCAAATGGGACCTACATAACAGAGGGTTGTATTGTGGTTGGAGGAATGGAAGGGATGCAGACTATCAATATTTATCACCCAACCAAGAGAAGAGTAATTATCTCTATGGTGAATGATGATGATGATGATGATGAAAATGAAAAAATTCCTATTTGTTAGGGGTTATTCAGATTGATAATTAGCATTGATTAATCATATTGCTGAGGATAAAATAATTCCCACTAGGGAAATAATGAATATCGAGACAAACATTGAGATATAAATTCCCCAAATCTAGTTGAATGGGGTCGATCTGAAATAATTTTGATTTACCAAATTCCATCTTAGTGGATGATGATCCTT
The DNA here is from genome assembly GCA_963277665.1 of Viscum album. Classification (NCBI taxonomy): domain Eukaryota; kingdom Viridiplantae; phylum Streptophyta; class Magnoliopsida; order Santalales; family Viscaceae; genus Viscum; species Viscum album. Next base: position 1,844,683,713 of record OY728141.1, on the reverse strand, counting down.
GGGATGGTGATTGAGATATAAATTCCCCGAAACTTGTGGGGTGGGGTTTGATTGCAGTTTCTTCTAATATATCGTGATTCATATCGGTAATTGATGATCTGAGAGGTGGAGATAGGGTAAGATATTCCCCCTAGCCATGTGAGTTAGTTCTTTTCTTGGAAAACATCATTGGAATCTTCTACTATAACTTCTTTGAAGTGGCATAATTGTGCGTGTGTTGAGTGTGGGTTTGATGGAAGTCCATGATGGTAATCATTCTTCAAATGAGGTCGTTCGATTAATCCCAAAATTGGATTTTGTGTCTGATATTAATTTGTATTCCATTGATGGGACTAATTATAGGGTTAAATGTGTTTCCTCCACTCTATTTATAATATCTGGGCATCATTGAAGTGGTTTAATTCTGTGGTATTTACCAACATTCTCACATGTTAAGCAGTAATCTGATTTCACTAGAGGTTATGAAATTATTGGACACTATATCTGATGGAATATGTTGTACTAGGAACATATTGAAGTTAAAGTCCCCATATTTCACCTATTCTCAGGTAAGAACATTTAGAGATTCCCTATAAATCAGGTAGTGAAGAGTTGTAGCAATGTAATGGAAAACACTACGTAAGAATCTATTATACCCTACCACTCATGAATTCTAGGCTATAGAATAGGTGTCCATATCGAGCTGAAAATAGAGTGTATTGATGAGATTAAGGGGACACTCATATACAAGATATGGGAGATTTCATGGCTTTACTCGCTGATGAGTATCCCAAATATTTTTTCATAAATAAGGGTTTCACTCCATTTCTTAATCTTCTAGGACCCAATATTCAGATGTTGTGAGGGACTCAAACATGATGGGGATGTTTTTTATTGCTAAATCTCTCCTTATTTCAATATTTACCTCCTCATCATCATACATACATGACTCTATCTAGTCATATGATAGAGGATGTTTCTTGGGGTTTCCAACTGATGAATGTGTAGTAATACAAGATGTTGATGGGGGAATAGAATTTGGTTAACTCTAATGTTTCACGAAACTATATATAAAAAAGCATCTAGTTTTTGAGAACCCTTCAATATTGAACTGTCTAGGTAATCGGAGGATTTATTTGGCCATGGAAGATATCACCACGGGGAAGTTCACTATGGTGGATGTTAGGAGTGTAGAACCTAGGATCCATCCCAACACTACCATGACGACGATTATCTTGGTAATGGTCTTCTTCGTCATATATTTAAGAGTTTACATACCCTTTTAGTGATGTGAATTTGTCTCAAACAACCACAATTACACTATAGTTGATAAGGATAGGAATATAGGCCTTGTTCTTCATCATGGACATAATATTTAGACATTCCTTTTGGAATTGTGTAGGGATAAGAGCCGGGTGAATAATGGTTTTTGGAAGATGTACATAATCATCTTGTGATGTGGGATTGGGATCCTTCTACTAATAAGATGTTGGAATTAGCCAATGATATTTCTCATTATTGATAACTATATGACCCTATCTAGAGGCATGTTCCATAATCCCTTAGTGAGCCTCGATTATATTGAGAGTATGGGCACGATCCTAAGACCTTCAAACATACCACTAGTCTTTTTTAGTAGGAATATATGCCTAATTTGAGGCAATAGATTTTATCACATGATGATCCATGGTTTGAATAAGTAGATGGGACTTCTCTAAATATAAATTCCCCACAAGAATATACTGACAGACCTCCATAATGGGAGAAGGGATATAAGCCTCCTCATGTATTACCTCATAATGATCCTCGTGATGTTATTAATCATAGGTAAAATGGATTTGTTCCCGGATTCTATGATATACTAGAATATGCCAGGTTGATTCCATGACAATAATATGAGTCTTTCCCAAGGTATGTTTTATTATCACACGGTTAGCCCTCACCAAAATTGGTATATGTGCTCGACCCTAGGACTTTTCTGTATGGTTTTGATATTCTTCAACTAGAATATGAGCATTCCCCAATGTATGTTCCCCTATAACATTGTGGGACCTTTCCAGAAAAACGATTTGAGCCTGATCCTAGGACTTTTTAATATGGCATAAAACTTTTTTGATTGGCATGTTCCCCTGTCCTGAGGTATATGCTACTCTAACATGGTGAACCTCGATTGGAATGGGATTATGATACCGTTCTGACGCATGGTCCATTACCATAATATAAAGATAATCCTCCTATACGGGAAGAAGAATATGAAATTTCGCTAGATAAGCCACTATCTCATATTGATCATTATGTTGAGATTCCATGTATATAGGGATAGGAATATGGGCATGTCTATGTATCTGGACCCATATCGGAATATAGTGATAGAGTTATTCAGTGGTTTCTAATATGTAATAGAATTTTTGAAATCAGTGTGTAGGTATTTATGTTAGCACATTTTCCATCTCCCATATGTCCAGTTAGAAGTCATTAAATTAATAGAGTATATTATGCCTCTATTTCCCTCGTTGTTCCACCATAACATTCAGATGGGCTTCATGCAAGGGGTGGGGATATGTTCCTCCCCCATGATTCTTACAGGAATATGTCTATAGGCTTGTTCTGAGAGAGCATGGGTATAAAATTTCTCACTATTCATTAAATAAATATGACAATAGAAATCATTTTTGGGAGTGGGGATGTGTGCCCAATCTTTGATATCCAGTACCTCCATCGCTCGATGTGTCTTCTTTGTTGCCCATCCATGGGTTTCAAAGGTGGTAGGGTGGTGGGTGACACCCATATTATGTCAGTGGTGGGTACTGGTTGGATGTTGGCTGATATGATTCCTCCACCATCATCCCTGAAAATAGAAAGGAGTTGTATTTCATTACATAAACCACCATAATCAAACATTGAAGGTGATTATTTTCATTCTCCGAGGATAAGCTTATGATGTGGTCAGTCATGGAAATGAGGGACACTATATTTGACGCTACATTCCTTATTTGATGTAGAATAGTCTATTTTAGTACTTAGAGACCCTCATTGTAATATGTTAGTGTTAGGATTTTACTATATCGATGGTATTCCCAGACGATTTTTTCTACATGATGTTGAAGCATTTGGAAAGGTGAGATCATTTTGTCACCTACAAGGGTTGGGGTCATATTTGAATTTCCTGAATGGTCATTGGATGATGACATTATCATGGATTGGGATGCTTTGGAAGGTATCATAACATGTATTCATTCATTCAATAAGTAAAAAAGCTCAATGGTTAGGGAAATATCATAGGCATGATGTGCTCAATCAGATATACATGGTTAACACGATTTTCTTTTTATTCCTAATCTAACCATTCTTCATGAATGGAAATGTAAAAGAGAGAATGGTATTATTTAATGGGACCCCCCGTTATTAAGGATCATCTATAATGTTTATTCTAGAATTTTCATATTTGTTTGATATACTGAGAAAGTGGAATTCCATTTAGTAAATTAAGTAAATTTCGATTTGAGGTTTTTTTCAGGCTCATCATTTTTTGCATAGAGTATACAATATAAAATGTCTTGATGAATGATTAAATTTTCATAGGTTTATTTGCTAAATTCACATTGAGGTCACAATTTTTATTTTTGTATAGTGTATAACCAAATTTTTCATGCTGTATAATAACTAAATCATTTTTTAATTTGAGTGATTCATGTTGAGTTCAAAATTTTATTATCCTATTCTAGGAAAAATTGGAATTATTTTTTTTGAGAGACTCAAATAATGATCCAATTTTTTTCAACGGGGAAGAGACAAATGTGATGTGAAATTTTTTTCCCAATGGATGATTGTATGTTAGGGGGTATTTTATAATTTACAATCATTTACATCAGGTTTCCATTGTTATTATTTCTGGAAACACCTAATGTTTCCCTCATACATACCTAGGTATAGATATTCTTTCCAATGAAAGGTGTACAGTTGGGGTTCCATAACTAATGATGCTTAGGTACTCACATTGGTCGAGAGGATGGGATATCAGGATCATCTATCCCTTTTGGGGGAATTAGATCTTACCCTAGGACTCTATAATATATTTCTGATATGTTCATGAATCTCTTCATTATCCAAATATAGGAACAGTTATCTTAAAAAATTGATCAACACTTAACACCATTAATGGAAATAATAAGTATATCTAATTAGTGGATCCATATAAATGTATCTAATGATCTTCATCCAATTCCCATTAACGAATTTATGCATATAGTCTAAATCTATATAACCCAAAACATCATAATTTACATTCTTGTAGGGAGATGGTAAATATTTTGATATGGGGATTGAGCTCTTATGTGGTGTCCATTGTATCTTGTTTTTTTACAGAAATCAAAACCCATGTTTTTTTAAACCCTTATAGTTTAATTTCATGGGAAAAGGACATAAGTGAGGGAAAATAGGCACTACATATTTTAACTTGAGTAACAAGGTTATATAATATGTATCCTCATTATATTCATATTTATAGTTATCATATTTCATTAACTCCCTTAAGACTAGACCCAAAGTAGATTCCCTCATATGGGGGAATGTTATATCCTGACACTCATTAGACATTAAATACGAAGATTTCCCTAGGTGGTGGATATTCATTGTGTAAAAAATGTGACCATTGAAACTTCCTAATCCCACTTGAGCTGTGATTGGTTTGAGAAATATGGAATAACAAGTAATCAACTTCATAGTATATGGATGTGGGTTTTATGTAACATGAAGCCCATTGGAATATTTTATATAGATATCATTCCATCGGAAGGCATCCAATATATATAAATTAATGTAGGAATAAGGGTTATCAATGTTCAATTGGTTTCTCAGTCCACTAATGGATGATTATGGATGATTAAATTATGGGAAATGATTGGGCCACAATGGTTTAAAATTCAGATACATGGTAGGAAACATATCAAAGTGGGTGCCCATTTTAAATGAGGCTCAAACCTTAGGATGGTGTCCAACATATCTAGGTTATTGAAGGATCCATATTCCTCAAAGATCAAATATTTTCTTAATCAACTAATGGATGAGGCAGAATGATCATTCCATGGGAATGATTGGGCCTGATGGTTGAAATGTCAGAAATTGAGGGGATTATATCATATTGGGTCCCATTTGATATTTTTCTTAGGACTTATGAATGGATAATATATATATATATTGGTTATGAAATGATATAGAGTCCTCATAAATTATCTCATCTCGGCTTAAACACTAACAATGACCTTATATGCAGGAAAAATCATATTATGCAATGGATCCGGGATTATACAGTAATTTTGGCCTCATATTAGGTAAATATGTTATTAAACCATTGATTGGCGATAAAAAAATTAAATTTACCTTTGGAGGTTTGATTTGGAGCTTTCATCATTGGAAGGTTTCCTACAATTCCTAGTTATGGAAGGAATTAGTGTTCCTGTAGTTCCTTCAATCAGGTATTACATGCTAAGGTTTCCCTTATAATGAGTGACAAAATAATGATGATTGACTTGGTTATTGAATCATAGGATTCAGTTCGGACTTGGATTTCTCTCATTCCTATCATGTGTTCATTTTCCACTTGACACAACATGATTGTCTACAGGACATGTGGGAGAATGTCTTCTGGACATGTTTAAATAAAATCTCATGATCCATTTGGCTTGTTCAAGGGACTACACATATCTATGATATAATGTATAAGGTTTTTCATGTGACCATGGTTTATTTTTCCATATTACATCACACGACTCGACTATCTTATCATGTAATCCTTCACATGATCACATTTGACATGATTAGAGGGTGTCACATGACCCCACATACATTTCCTAGTGTCATCACGAATGCTGGTTGACATGCTCGGACGACACAACAACATTCCACTTGATATGTCTTAGTGGGTGATGAATTATTATTTATAACATGTCTAAGGGTCATCATGAGATATGGTTAGTAGGCAAATAGGGAATATCAAGATCCTGTTTTCATGATTGGGTGCTATCACGAGACATATTTGATGTGTACTGATGTCTCCATGAGTGTCTTGTAAAATATTTAGAGGGAATTTTGAGGCATCAATGGATATCCCATAATGATTTTTGACATATTGGTGGAATTACTTGGGGTAACAATGCGACATTCTATGATATGTCCAAGGGACTTCAAATGATTCCAATATAATGTCAAAGGACAAACACATGATCTAGGTGGCATGTATTGGTGTTGTCGCATGACCTGGGTGGGTCATACAAAGCACATGAGGACTTACATATATGATATTAAAATAAGTCTCCCATATTTTAGTATTTTCACTTGATTTTTATTTCATATGCCTTATATTTTTTCAGTCAATTAAGGGAACATTCTCTTGTGTCTAGGTGTGTCAATGTGAGGATCAACCATTTTTTTTTTGTTTTTATTATCTTAATGCCCTTTCAGTATGGGGATAGGTATTTTTTATCTTCTCAACCATGAATATTATAAAATTTTCATGGTTCATATCGCATGCATATTATATCGAATTGGTTAACAGATTAAACATAATGAATTATGTATGTTTCCACTGTATGTTATTTCTTGGGCCCAAAACGATTTTCAACAACAGTGACAGTATCCCATCAATTCCATCCATGTTGGATTATTTACAATTAATGGGGTTATATTTTCTCATGTAGACAGGTCAAGGGTCTTCTATATTTTCACGTCTAACATGTCCAAGGTCATTCTGGAGTTCACAACACTTATAGAATGGACTTTACGTTATCCATGGAGACATTTCTAGGACTTACTATAAGACATGGTTGCCCATTAAAGGGGCCTTCATGAAATTAGACTGGTGAATCACATTAGATTTATAATATCAATAATCTCCCACATTTACCTTTCTTTATTTTCCTTTCTTAACATACAAAGTCCTACGGTCTTGCATGATTTCATGTGTGTTATCAAGGAAAATCACTTCATCTCTTGGTGATGCGTCATGAGACCAGTAAGAGGTCATGTGGAGATGCAAGAGAATTGTAAAAACAATCTCATATTCTTATCCTTATGGTTCCAATGTGAGAGAATGAAATCACAATGATATTTCTATAGATCTATACATGATGAGGATGCCATGCCAATTGTATTTCATGAGATTTGGATGGTGTTTCATTGGGTGCTTGTGGTATCATTCTGGTTTCCAAGGGCTTGTTGTGTTATTTTTTGGAGCCTGAGAGACACTCTACTTCTCACATATTTATTTAACGTGTCTATTTTACAAAGGATTTGGATATCACTAGTATTTTTTAGATTATTATAAGAAGATTATTAACGTTATCTATGTTGTTTCATAGAGGTTTTATGACCATAATATGCTTCCGTCATTTTGATATTTTCATACAATTTTTCAATTGTATTGGATGGTTTTATGGGCTCACATAGGTGGAAAAGTCTCATGGACTGGGGGATCTTATCTTTATATCATTCCATGATCACTCATTTTCTGGGGTGCCCAAGTAAGAGATGAAGGACATGTCATAAGGGACTTTACAAGGCCTTATATAGGCTATGCACTACATATGACTGTCCACATGACCTTCCAAAGGTCTTGTGATCTTGAGTCTCATAGGGGTTCATATAATAAGAATGATCATTGACACCTTCCTAATCATTTAATTTTTGGGGAAAATAATAACAATAATAATGTATTTCATCCTTTTTTTGAATTTTTTTATTTTCATTTAATGGGAATCAACACCCATTATGATTATTGTTTCTAATACTATGATTTGTTGGTTTTAGTCTGTGTTGAGAAACAGAAGGATCATGGTTAACTATGAATTTGATAGAAAATTTTATGATGAGAATTTAATAAAGAAGATGATTGGACTGAATGATTTATTGATTATGCCTAACCATATTTCATGGGTCATTAGTTACAATTTATACCCTAAATAACAATCAAAATCATTAATGAAGAGAATGAAATAGTTTTATTAGTTTATGGGTAGTGAAAATTATGGAGGAATGAATACTTACATTACTATATTTAGAGAATGTTGGAGGAAACACCAATATGGATTAATCATAATTGCAAAAATATTTGTTTCCATGGAAATATGACACAATGTTTGTAACAAAAAATGAAAAATGAAGAGTTTGGTAAATAAAAAAGATGTGAATATTAGTTTCCATAAGGTATTATCAATACATGAATGGTTTAAATATGTAATACATGGTAATTGTGAAAATAGGGGTCCTTAGGGGAATTTTTGTGATGATATTAATAATGGTGGTATGAATAATTGTTATATTGATACAATAAATGACATGGAAAAGGAACTAACTGTCAAGGAATAATATGAAAAGGCTTAGTTAATGTCTTGAGAAGAATATAGGATGAAATAAGTATTTATGTCCTATAATTAAAAGGTTATGTTATATAAATCCTGAATATATATATATATATATGAATTTCTCATCATATGTTTTCCATTAAGGATTTGAAAGGATATGTTGATTGATTTTGATGGACTGGGAATGTGATTTAATGATAATGTAAAATTTTGGGAGAAAACATGATTAAGGGAATTATAACCCTTAATATATTCATGACGATGGGATAATAATGAGTTTAATAGTTGTTTAATTGTGATAAATGGGAAAAACATTCATTAACTTAAAAATGAATATAAATATGATGACAAGGTGGTTTATGGGTTAATTTTATAGAATGTTTGGATTTATGGTATGAGGAAAGAGTTACATTATTAAAATCATGCTTGTTTTATATAAGGTTTTATAGTAATTTTAGTTATTAAAATGTTTCAGTTGAATACATGATAATGGAATTCATAGTTTTGTTATGTGATGATAATGATCAAGATTTAGTTTTTTGTAGGATTAATTATAAGTTGATTTTGAAAATTTATTGGCCTTAATTTGAATGTTTTATATTTTAATCATTTGTAATGGTAATAATTTTATATTTTATTCCTTTTAACATTGGATGAGCATTTAGTAATTAAATTATTTACTTAACCATATGATGATTTATGGGTATTTGATACCATGTATTAATAGTTTTTGTTGTGATGATAAATAGAGATAGAAGATGTGACTTTTCATCACATTAAGGGTTTCATTATTTAGTGGTTCTATAAGAACTAAAATTTCAACATTATTCATTAGATTAAGAAATCTAGAAAATATTTGTCAAGGAACAACCATAGAATAATATTCTACATATGAGCTGAAATAAATTAGGTATATCTTCTCAAATTGTTTTTAAATAAAATGGTATAATATTATTATAATTTATGATTATATTAGTAAACATTTTATGATCTATTTAGTTTTTGGTTATGGGGTCAATAACCATATAATTACCACACTATATATCTTTCTCTATTATATCATTAAATTTATAATTCTCTTTGAGGTTGATTTTTTCTATTTTAGAAAAATTTCCCATAATTGCAATTCTAGTTATGTGGTGATCTTCATATTTTACTTATCCTTTTTTATGAGGAAGTTTTATTAACCCCTTTTCTGATGTGGGAATTATATAAATGAATTTTTCAAACAATCAAATTTTAGTTCAAGTTCAATTAAAAATTTTCATAGATGTAATTTTTTTAAATTCATGACTGTATTAGGTCAATATTTTATATATCCACTCTACCACTGAATCTCCCTCAAGTTCATGATGTGTTTTTTGTATATCTCTAGAGAAAATAAATACTTGACCCTTAACAAGAAATAAATTCAAAGGTCATACTATTGGATAAATATATTTCATATAAGGGAAAATATATAGAGATCCGAAATAATAGAAAAAATATTCTATAAAATAAATCCATTCACCTTGATAATGTTTTTTAGAGTAAGCACCAAGTTGAGGATTCTATATGAGATTATGAGGATGTGATAAGGAAAAGGTGCCCTAATAGGTTTATATTTGAGTAATGATTTTTAATGGGGAAATTAGTTTTAATGTGACTATAATATAAAACCCAAAGAAATTATTTTTTCAATAAATTTAATCACTTTGAAATCATACATTTCACAAAATACCATCCTTTAACCAACTACAAAAATATTAGTATATAATTATTATATTTATATATTAGAAATTTTAATATATTGAATAAATGAGGTTAACTATATTATAAAAATTAATTGTATACATTTTTATAAAAGTAATTTATTTGTTACCAATAAATTATAACTAAAAAATGAATTGAATGTAAATGAAGTGATTTTTATAAAAAACTATTATTTATGATCACAATGGAATTTTACAACATTGAATTATATTAATAACTTTTATTTTAATATATTAATGTATTTATATGTTATATATTTAGTAAAAGTTTTCTAATTTTCTTCAATATATTCCTTACGGTTAAGATAAAATAAATCATATTTGTTGAAAAAAAAAGATATATTTATCTAAAGGGTTATTTTGTAACCTATTAATGGATAAACTATTTTTAAATTGAAATTTTAAAATATAATAGGTTTTGTTTTTTAAAATAATCTTCATTTTAAATATCACGATATCAAAATTATATGAGGGTGAATTTTTGGTATATTTTAATATGTTTTATTTTGTCATGAATATTGAAAAAAATGAATATTAATTGAAAAAAGAGTTTTAAGATAAATAATATATAATGTGATGTTAAATATTAAATTTATTTAAAACTATAAAATTATAAATAATACAAATTTATATCTAATTTAGTTAATGGGAATTATTTTTCATTTTTATTTTGATATAAAACCACTTTCAACATTTGAACATTTGAATTTTAAAAACTAGTTTTCCCATTACGTCTATGGGATGAATTTTAAATATATTTTTCACAATTTGTATAATTTAATTTGGATAAATTTATATCATATTTATAATATGTTCAAAATTATGTATTGGGACATTTTATTTTTTATTCATAAAAAAATTACTATTGTATTTTTTTTACCTTAGTATAGGTAAAAAATGATGCTAATTAAAAATTAAATGTAATGGGAATACATTACTATAAAGTAAAAATTAAAATGTATGTATGAGGTATTTGTTTACCATAAACACCATAAAAAAGTGAAATATATATATAATTATTTTATATTAATTCCACTTCTATGTGGTATGTATTAAATACAAAATAAATATTATTTATTCACACAAAACCACCTCTCTTCAAGTATATATACCACCACTTGACATCAATTTTCTCCTAATAAGCCTATGACATCCTAATATAACTAAAACTACCTATAATACTAACTCTACCCACGTCCAAGTTCTAATTTTCAATCCAAATTACCAAATTAATGGTCCTTAAGGGATACTTCAAGGAGAAGATATTTTAGAGGTATTTTTCTAAAAACACATCTATTATTTTGTTTTCTTCTTCTACCTTCTTCTCACCTCATTAATCATTAATGGAATAAAAAATTCAGAATAATACATATAATGGAATTTTATTTTTCTAATGTAATATCTTATATAAACCCCTTTAATTACGACTTAATATTCAAAGATATGAATATATTATCCAAATAATGCCAGTTAATGACCTCTGAAAATCATTTTTTTGTTCTTTATCAATTACCACCTTCATGGAAGTTAATAAATATTTCATAATGTAAAATAATAGTTTAATAATTATATAAAAACATATTTCATTTTATTTATAAATATATATTAATAATATTAAATTAAAAAACAAGTTCATGTTGTTCAAAAAATTTCCAAATTAAACTAAACATTTATCACTTACATTTTATCAAATGATCCATGCTAATGTATGAAATAAAAACTATATATCAGACTATTTAAACTTCTGTATGTTCAGGAATACCATTTCATTTAACTTTTTATTATTTTTCCTTTTGTAATGAAAATCCATAATTATACACAAATGAACTGATAGTGAAACGATGAAACGAATGCACCCAAAAATAAGAAAATAATGAAATATCATTATTAAATTGGTCATATTATCTTATTAAATAAGATCATAAGGTGTTTTAAATATTAATACTAGTCAGTATTGAAGATATAACATCCCTTACCACATTACAAATGAGGTTAAATTACACAATACTAAAGTGAACAATGTGGTAAGGGTTTCTTGTCTATATTTTTATTCTGTGATATATATTCCTTATTAAACACTTATTTCTTATATGTAAGGTATATAATTAACTTGTAAATATAATTAAAATAATCATCTTATCTTCATTTTATTCAATGATTCCTTTGATAATTATTGCGGAATACGATTACATTGATTACCATGTGGTAAGTGAATTCAAACCCCTATTTATATTCATTGGATTAACCATATATTTCATTTAATATGTAATTATATGAATATGTATAGGGATAATTTTTACCGCCATATCATGTATTGTAATTTTTATGTGGATTTAGAGAATATACAAAAAATATATTAAATTTATTTATACTTAACAAAATTATATGATTTTATAAATGGAATTTCTTTAAAAAACCATAATTTTAATGTTTCTATTAAAACATAGTTTTTCAATAGTGTTTTATATTTCCTAAAATAGTTTCAAATTTTTTTTAATATTTTTTTATAATTTTTCTCAAAATTTTTTTTCTCATATATAACTTTATAAAAAATAGTTTTATAGGATTGTTTTTTTATATTTTACATGTGATATTCCTTATGACTTCACTGAAAACAATAATGAAGAAATGTTTTTATAACTTATACTTTATGAGTATATTTTCCAACCATCATGATTGATTCATTAATTAAATATTATATTACAGTATTACAAATTTATTTTCAATAATTTTTTTAAATTTCATTAAATTTTAAAAACATTATTTCAGAATAGAAAGGATATCTTCTTCATGAATTATATAAATTGATATATCATAATTATTTTCCATCAAAGGTAACATTCATGGATGTTACTTATTATTTAATGGGGGTATTAATCAAGAAAATTATCTTTATTCCCTTTTTGGTTGGTTTATTTTTATGATGGATTGATATTAATGACACATTTTGTTCTATGGGGTATGCTGTGATGAAATGTATATAAAACCTATTTTTTTCAGGAGTTCTACCCTGAGGAATGATTTATGTTCTTGTGGAACACGTTTTTATGGTCCTCATAATGTTGTGGGTGGGACCTATATCTCTATAAACTTATGTGGGTAATTATATAATATCTCATGATATATAATGGATTAGATTAGGAAATGAAACTATTTTATTAATGGACGTATTCCACCATGATATTATTGGGAGTGAAAATTTACTACTATAATGGTTTGAAGTGTTAAACAATTCCACAATGATAGTCTTGGAAAAGATCCTTGAGTACTAATGAATTTTTTTTCAATGGTTTTGTGTTTATTATATATCCATGTTTTATTCCATTGTTATTCTTTTATAAATCTTGTATAATAAATTTTTATGACTTATTCTATGACTCTAGTTTACAATAATTAGTATAAAGGGTATAATTTTGAAATATTATGTTCATATTAATATTACCATATAATTACAATCCATTTATTTCTTAGTTACCCTTACAGATCATTTGATCTCAGCCATCTGTTGTGTTTATTTTCCCTAGTATATGAAGGAATATGTTATGTATGACACGTCAAAAAAGGTTCTAGTTATAAAGGAATTAATGGGAGATGATGTAGACATTCTATGAACCCGTTATTTTTATCAATAGTTTCCAAATACACTAAACTTATATGATTATGGTGATTATTATACATTATATAATTAATATTAATCTATTTTTATTTAATATAAACGTATGTAAATGTTAGGTTGTAATAACTAATGAAGTGTAATCATAAAAAAAATCGAACAGGGTTACCAATATTATAAACAAAATCAATGTCTACCAAAAATATGCATATCTAAGTTTCCATAATACCTTTACCAAAAGATTGTATATAGTTAAATTTTATTGTAATATTTACGAGCATATGTTACATTGAGAATCACCAGCTCATGACACCATTATTCAAGGACAATATATATGATAAAAATGATTTCATATCATCACGATCCATCTAGAAACTTGAATTAAGGTATCCTCTAACCATTAGTTCCTTATCTACTCTATACACTAGAAAAATATCCTTTAACGACTCAAGTATATTACGATAGTTTTTAAATCTACCAAATGCATATCTATTTAATTAGATTGATATCTTCCCACCACACATAAAGAAAAGGAAACATGAATCCTAATACATTGTATAGAATAATAAATAGATCACACTACCATGGAACAACGGATTATAATCATTCATCCAATCTCATCTTATGTTTTGTTGATATATTTTCTAGGAGAGATAGAGATAGTTTGACATTATCAAGAACCATCTCGTGGATTGTTGAATATTTTAACATTAAGTTACATTTTCAATATGTATACATTGACTTTTACCAAGAATCCTTAGAGATATATCTTGATAAATCTTGATACCATGAATGTAAGATTCTTCACCAAAGTCCTTCATGGATAATAATTTATTTTACATATTGTTATCTTGTTTTGAAACTAGATATTAGTTTTCCATAATTAATATGTCATCAAAATATTATATTTGGAAAATTATGGAATTCCAAATAACCTATTTTTAGACAGAAGGATTTATTTAATTTTTAAGAAACCCAAATTCTCTTATCAACTAATCAAAATTAACATTACTTCATTGTGTTAAATTCATTAACCCTTAAATGGATATCTACATCTTGAAAATTTTCATTTCATTCATTGAATATATATATATAATTCGTATTGATTAATAAGTCATATTAAATAGACGTACCAATTAGAAAATAACTTTTTACATTAATTTTCAAAATATCATAATCATAGAATGATGTTACTGCATGTAATATTTTTATAGACTTAACAATCACAACTGGTGACAAGGTTTCATTATAGTTAATTCCTTGACAACTCTTTAAACCCTTCTCTAACATTATTTCCTTATATAAATTTACACTACAATCTATATACTATTTTTTCATGAATACCCATTTCACCCAATGAAATTTATATTATCTGGAGGTTTTACCAAAATAAAAACATGATTTTGGTACATGGAATCAATATCATAATCCATAACATCTTTCTATTTACAATAATACATTCCTTTTAATGTATTATTATAATTATATGTTCATCATTATAAAAGAGTAATGTTTCACATAACTTTGATATAAGAAAAACATAATGATGTGGTTATCTAAAATATTAAATTGACCAATATATTACTTGTATCTTGGGAAAATAGTTATCTCTCACAAAAAATTATGGTGATTTTTTTATGAATAATCTTATTCATATAGAGAAATGAATTCATAAAATTCAATCTAGATCCCACTATTTCCATTTCAAATCAGTTACCATTATATAAATATGACTATTAATTCCCCAATCACTATTCAATTTTTCTGTTATTATAGGTAATATCATATGGTTTTATTAGTATAACCAATAAATTGTCATTTTCCACATTTGGATAATAAATTATCACTTGGTATAGTATTGAAAAAATCCATTCATATCGATAAATATATGTGTGATATAATGGGTTTCTTTTCATACAACAACCCATATGAAGCCCTATATGCCGCATTAGTTGATACTCAGTTATTGTTAAATGCTATTGTCTTCATGGCAATACCCCAAAAAGATAATGGAATAGTTTCATAACTCATCATTGATCTGACCATGTCTAGCTGGGTTTGATTCCACCTTTCAACAACACCATTGAAATGTTTTGTACACAATGGTTTGATAAGGGACACAATTCCACACTCCTTTAAGTGATCAATACCATCATCGAAAATATAATATTATCCAAAATTTGAGAGATGTTCCTTAATATTTTTTTCCATGATGGTTTTCTACTTTATGATGATATTTCATAAACATCAAGAGGGAATATTACTTATACCAAATTAATTAGATATAGTTTTATCTACTATATTCATCAGTAATATTAATGAACTACCGAAACCAAACCCTTTTAGCAACTATAAATGGACCACATAAATCAGTATTATTTAATTCTTGTAATTTTGGGTCTTTTACAACCTTCCTAGAGAGGGGTAATTTGGTTATTTTCCCTTATAGGAAATATTTACATACATATAGGGGTTTTATCTTAGTTGACTCTAAATAACCAGATTGATATAAGTTTTGTAATCACTTATCATTTACATGACTATGCCTGATGTTCCATAGTTGTTTGTTATATGAGTGATGTATACAATTATTTCACTGATTTTCTTACAGGGTTTTTATATTCATGTATATATTAACCACTACTAGGATGTAACATACCATAATCCGTGTTATCTATATAAAATAGAGATCCTTTTTATCAAATCATGAATTGAAATCCCATGGTGTCAAGATAGAAAACTGAGATTATATTTCTGTTTAATGAAGGTACATAATAACATTTATTCAATAAAATAATAAAACCACATAGGAAATTTGGAAGACAGTCCTCCACTACCATGTTTTCTAGAATCAAACCCTTTTCTACTCAGAGATCCACTCCACCTCTTACAATATTCTTGAATCTACATGGTTATTTTATAAAAATAAATATATGTAATCCAAATGACATATAATATATCCAACCTCAATATAATGATATATTTCGTTAAATTAAAATAATACTTAACTAATAACTATCACCTTGTCTCTTCATCCCAATTTTTTGGTTCTTCTAGTTGTCTTTATAACCACATTGAATGTATAAAGCCTCCTACTCATTTTCCTCCCTCAGTATCATTGGATTCATGGAAAGATGGTGCATTTATGTCTTTAGATTAGACATATCCTTAGACAACTTATCCATTCCATTCCTCATCTTATTTACCATAAAGACTGAATTGATGGTTTTATTTATATACTAATCATCATGGAAATCTAAATCCAAAATATATGGTAGTACCATTTTGATGTTACCCATAATTCAATGAACAATGAAATTTCAAAATATTGGTGGTAAAGATGAATGAATGGGATCAGTTAATAGTTCTTGGTTTAGCTTTAACTGAATATCTTCAAGTCTCTCGTTGTACTAAATCAGCTTGAGTACATGAGATACTGCATGATTCAACTATTCTTGTATTCAACAATAAAATTAATGTGATATCTCATACATGTCATTAATAGGTATTTTTAATATAACTGATTAAGATGAGTTATCATCTTATAGGAATATACATCCTCATGCATCTTATGAAATTGTCTACACATAGATGACACAACATGATACACTATACTTATATTTCATTATCCAAATGATTTTTTAAATATATTTATTGGACATTATTAATATTTGAAGAGTCTTAGCTTCTTGTGAGGACTTTGTTACATAGAACATTATTTCTCTGAAATGTTCAATTCATATGTGCCATTACAATTCTTGAATGTGGATACCATTATGGATATTTTTTTTCTAGTAGGTATTGTAGTTTTCATTTTTTAGTGTTGATTTATAATAATTGTTTTATCTAAACCAATTAAACATTAGCAGTTAGAATATTATCTTGATTACATTTTTGGACATTTATTATTAATTAAATATATAATTAAATTAATTTCACTATTTTATAGAATTCTAATCGACCACACTACTAGGATCTGAATACATGATCTGTTGAGTATCCTAGTAGAAGGGATACATGAAACCATTCTTCATAGTCTAAAAGATATTATTATTCTACTACTCAGAGAGTTCAAATTTCCCCACTAGGGTAGCCAACCAAATTTACTCATGGTTCCATGATATGTTGAGTAAAGTCTGTCCTATTAAGAAACTTATCCTTGATTCCCACAATACTATGCCTCTAAATTGATAGAAATTAAAAAGTTTCATCTCATTTTCGACCAAAATTACTTAATTCAACCCATTACTCTCATAATTAATTTTAGATAGTTGGATGAACCCTTGACTAAGGCTGAACAACACCCTGTACACTCGGGGTTTTTTACAAATATTAAAAATGGATGATTATACAACTAAAATTTTTTTTTGGGTATTTTAAATATCTCATGATGAATATAATCCATATATATTTAATATTTTCACACTATATTTTCTCTCTCACAACTAAACATCAAATATTAGAATACAATTAACTATATCTTTATGTGTTTTCCTTGTTTATTATTTAATCTGTTCTCATTGAAAGCATGTATGAAATGGTTCGTGTATTCCTAAACCATTAATTTTTCATGTTATGGGTGTTGTACATGAGTGATGGAGTCCTAGAGAAGTTCTAGTAAATATTTGGCTACTAAAATCTAGATGAAAAGGTAATACATATCATGTAAAGTGTAAACATCATGTAAAGGGTATTTATGGCCTACGTGAGTTCAGTTTATGACGTGTAATAAATAAGTTTTAAAAAAACATTTAAGATGATATATTTTATAGTTGAATATAAATTTATACATTTACCATAAAATTAGGCATTACACACAATGTATAATAAGTTTTTAGTGCTTATTTAAATGATGTTGGAAACGGTGTTATTTCTCAAAACCCTTGGGAAGTGCTCCCTTATCTCATTCTAAGAGATCCAATGTTTCCTTCTTGAAGTAGTTTATATTACTATCAACATGGATTGATTCTTGGAAACCCATATTCAATCTATTGTGAGTTATCCTGTTGTTATAATCTATTTCCTTCTATTATTTTTCGATGTTTCCTTATAGTGGTGCCGTTTGGTTTGAAGTTCTTGATTGAGATGTGTTTTGATGGTATTTGGGGGCAGTGTTGAATGATTTTTTTGTTTCCCATCATTAAGTTGTGGTTTCCATGAATTCCTTCTTCACCCTAAAAATATAATTATTTTGGTGATGCTTATTTTATATAGGAAATTTCTCATTTATCTTTATTTTTTATCATACAGTAGTGGTATTCTCTTAGTTATCTATGGGAAAAGATTATGGTGGCTTAATAAAATATGAAAAATTAGTTAGATTGAAATTGATGAATAAAAGAGTTTGATTCAATTTTTTTTGATGTTTTGATGTTATTTTGATATTGTGATTGTACGGGATTTATTCCCTATAGAACTTTTTTGCTGATGAGGGAGTTTTTAGTGTTGGATGTATGTGTGGTGACTTCTTATATGGTTTTCATTATTGTGATATCACTATAAAATGTAAATTGGATAATCACATAATGTTTTCTATTGAAACAGTTTCCTTATGATTAACAATTCTGTGATAATTCTCTTGAAATAATGTGGAATTTGAAAAAACCTACCATTATAACGTTTTAAATTGGATTTTGAAGTTATTTAATGGGATTTCCAGATTTTGGAATAGTGATGTGCATTTTATGTGTGGTTATGTCATGTGGTGATAATGATTTGATTACCGTGATTTTGGGGGTGGAAATGTGTTTTTTTCAATCTTATGGGGAGACATGGTGGTGATTCGTTTCATGCATTTATCAAATTAAGGTTTTGGTATGATGAGGATTATGATAAATTTATTTTGTATGGTAATTTTGTGTTAGTTGCTTGATAGTAATGGAATTTTTTAGTAATGATGATTTTAAATGGTTTGGATTAGGTATGTTAATCATATGGAAATGGGTAATGAATAAATAAATGTTAGTATGTGTTGTAATATGTGTATGATGCTTAATAATGGACGGAATGGGTTTGATAATGGAATTGGATGGAAATGTGAATTGTTTATTATAGATGGTGATGTTGTTTTTTCAATTACATGTGGAATCTAAAGTGGGGATGTTGTTATATTGGTCAAGGTTTTTTTGTGAACCCATATGTTGGTCTTATGTGTGTGGATATATATATGAATAACATGTATATTATGTTATTTTCTATATGATCCCCACCCATATTTAGAACCTAGTATCGACAACCAAATGTATTGGGGTTGTTTTTGTTGAAATCATGTGATGATGATCGATGGATAAGTGCACTCTATTTCCCTCTCTCCCTTCTATGAAAGGTAGTTATTACATAGACTGTATTGGATGATGGTCAATTTGTTCCTTCCTCGGTGGTTGTGATGGACATGTTTCCTATGATCAATATGTGATGTTTCCAAGGTGTTTGTGAGCTTGATAAGATGGGATAAGGGGGATTATGGTGGGGGTAATTCATGGTATTTGGAGGTGACAAGATTGATGTGCTCCAGGTAAATTATATCCTACTACTCTTGTTATGTTTTTTGATGTGTTGTGTCCCATATTTGTTTGGTTGAGAAGATATGTTGTTGTATTATTGGGGTAGCGAGCACAGGTCTTTGTGGGCCTGATGTGATTAGACCATTCTTGTGGGATGGTGTGGTATATGAAATATATAAGAGTTCTAGGATGTATGATGTTGGGGTTCGAATGTAGAATACTAGTAAGTAAATCATTCAGGGTACCATTTTCATGTGATTTAGGAAATATTTTATTATTTTGTTTTTTTATTTGTTGAGTGTTCCTTATTAAGGTTGGTATAGGAAGTTTTTCTGTTTAGGTACTATTGGTTATTTTGGTTTATCAAAGGTGAACTAGTAATATTCTTTCACATTTTCATGATAGAATTTTTTCCTACCATGTCTACTTTTATCCTCACTGTATGTATGTAATATTCTATTTGATTCCAAGAGGACATTGTGGACTGTATGAGAAATTACTTTCTTGGACATTGGATATCTATTGTGTCGCTGATTTTGAAATACTTTTTTGTATTTTTAATTTGAGATGTTTTTCTGTTTAAATTTTATTTACACATGCATCGTGGGATGTATTTTTTTATATAAATTATTGGATTTTTTTGGTATGATTCATCTTATCCCCAAATTATATGTTATTTAATTGGTCAATTCCTCTCATACTATGAGTGTTTTTTACCCTTGGTTCTAGTCACCAACCCGGGCTTGCTGGAGGTGGGGAAATAGGGTAATTATTTATCTCCCTTCATTGTGGTATCTTTGGTGGGACAGATTATGAAAGAGTGATATCCAATGTAATGGTGGTGAAATAGAATGGATTATAGAGTACGACACAATGAATATTTCATTGGTCGGTTTGGAAACAATGACACTTGACAATGGTGTGTGACAAAAATCTAGGAGACCGGCTATGACTTTGGATTTTATGGACCCCATTATCCTTTTCACCATCTCTGATCATATTTATTTAAAAAATTAGGTTTCCATATTTGTAGGGTAGAGACTTTAGAAATGTACATGAATCATAATTTCTTATGATATTGTCATTATTGGGTTGTTCTAGGAAAGAAATTATGAATAATGTAAATTAAAATGAATATAAATAAAATTCCATAAGATCGGGAATAAGATGTTCATGGATTCATTTCATATATAGATCATATTTTTCATCAACATGAGGATCAGGATATTTAGGTTTAGTAGGATGATCCTATTGATCCCATAATGGTAGATCTGACAGAGTTGGATACAACATGGTATGTGGTGTTGTGTTCTTTCCAGTTGTAGGATTTTGAAAAATACGAGGTCATTTTTTCAAATGTGTAGATAGAGATTTGGCTGGATGATATTGACATATATTTAATTTTGATTCATTTCCTGGTGGATTATTGGGTGCCTATAATAATCTATCAGATATGCAGAGCTATGAGTCAATGGTGGGTGTCATATCATGGTCAATTGAAGGTGGTATATGTTTTGTGGGTCAACATGCATAGAGTTTTTTGGGTGGAGTTTCCATTTTCAACCATGAAGGTGATAAAGAGGAAATAGATTATTTACCTTTAGTAAGGGAGTATTTTTGTTCCAGATATGGGAATTATGTTCAAGGACCAATAGAGTTTTTCACTAGAACATTTTCTAGATGATGAGTCTCATGTGAGGAATCTTTAGGAGGAACACCTTTCTTTTATCCAGTATATGGTTACTAATTTTATATTGTTGATGTATTTGGATGTTAAAGATGAGGATGAGGTTATTAAGGGGATGTAATCAAGATAATTTTTACCATACAAGGGGATCCATCGGGTTTCCAGGAAGTGTAGAGTTTTCAATGGTAGGAACCAGGCTCGGGAATCATTGAGGTATCAAAAAGATGAGTTTAGTTATAGCAGATTACATTCTAGCATCTTAAAAATTTTAGACTAGTTTTTTATCCTATGGAGGCCATGTTTATCACTATAACCAATGACCAGTGGTTCCTCGTGCTCAGTTTTGTGGAGGTGGTTAGTTTCAATATTAGTTTTAGTAACATCATCAAGAGAGGCCATTTTAACAGCAGGGGTAGTAGGATGATGATCCACAGAGTGTATATGTTGTAGGAAGAGTGTGACCTTATGATTTTTTTTCATATGAGGGACCCGTTATGGATCATGGTATTGAAGGTGTCCTTTAGAAGAGGGGTAGAGGAGCTGGGCATGTCAAATTACTTTCATTAGAGCCAACTGTGTCAGAGGGGCCAATGATAGTTTGAGGTATGCTTAGTTATTCATGTTCCCTGGTTTATAATTCTTTATTAGTGTATGGTTTTTATTTTTGGGTTTCTTTTTGTGATGTGTGATTAGAAATATAAATAATAGTAACAAGGAGAATCATAATCCCAACTAATTATGTCTTATACTTTTATGTGATTCAAACTGCGTGGGTGATTAAGTGCCTCCCAAAGTGGGTAATATATTAAAATCAGAATTGGAATTTCTTAATTTTTTTTTAGAATTTGTATTGCGACATTTTGGGGCTTGTTTTTTTATGAGATGTTCTATTCTCTTGATGTGTGAATAATTCCATACATATGAAATGAGGATGAATTAATTTCTAACCGAGACAAAATATTTGTAATGCAATTAATCTTGTGTGGGAGAGTAAGTGCCACATAGAGTAGATAGTATCTTGACATGATGGTTGAAATTACATGATTCACGTATTCAAAAGGGTTCATTTATTTGATTTTTATGATTATTGTTTTGGGATACATGGAGGTTAAAACAGTTCTGTTGAGGGGTGGTTGTATGGAGCATGTGGTTCACAGGTATGTGGTGATGTGGTTGTGTGATGTGATTTGTGGCTATTATGTTTGGATTTTTTGGATGGTGATAGAATTTTATGTAAGATGAGGTCATTGAGAGGTATCTCTCATGGTGGTTATTCTGACCTAATTTCTTATAGAATTTGTTTTTGATTCTCAAGGGATATAATTTTCTAAGAGGTATATGATTTAACATTTTATGCCTTCTTGGGCCATTAATTTTCTTGTTTTGGCTATTAATGGTTCTTAGAGGAGGTCTTGAGTGGATCTTGAGGATTTTTAATGATTAAAGTTGGATATAGAGGGAATATAAACCTTGTAAAGCGTAAATGGCATGTAAAGGTGATTCACATCCTATTTTAGGCTAGTTCAGCACATGTAATAAATCAGTTGAAAAATATTAAAAGGTGATTCGTTTTTTGGTGGAACATAAATCATGACATTTACATGATGTGTATGGATTACACACTGTATAAAAGTCAAGTGAATAATATATATAAAGGCAGTGGAGCACTCAGTTATCTCTCAAACCCTATGGTTGGGACTCCCTTTTCTCATTCCTAGATATCCAATGACAACTTCATCAGGCCTTCAGAATTCCTTTTGATAGGGATTGATTCATAGTCCCCTCTCTTTATTTCTGGGTGATATATCTACTCACTCTTATATATTTCATTCCACTCATCTTTATATTTTCACTTTAGTGGTGTGGTTTGAATGGGGTTGTGTTATTTGGAGTTTTTTTGATTTTGTTTGGGTGTGGTGTAGTTTAATTCATAGTTTCTCATGGTGAAGTTACTGTTTTTGGGAATTTCTTATTTTTCCAATGATGCACAGTGAGTTGGAAAATCATATTTGACATAGGGAATCCATAATTCCTCTTTATAGTGTATCATATTGGAGGGTCACCATAGTCTCTTTATATGGGTTATGTTTGTGATGGCTTAATCAATGATAAATAATTGGTTAGATTTAAATTAATGGGTAAAGGGTTATGATTTTAATTTTTCAACAATTTTTATATTGTTATATAATTATAATTCTATGAGCTTGATTCCCTATTGAAAACTATGGCTATTAGTCAGTTTGTTTGTGCTTGATATATGTGTTATGAATAATATTTTTTTTGATTTATTTGTTATTACCCTAAAATGGAAATTGGTTAACCAATTAAATTTGTATAATGAAATATATGGCTTAGGATTATATATTTTAGGATAACTATTCTAAAATACTGTGTAATTTGATAAAATCCCTTTTTCTATACATGTAAATTTGATTTTTATAGGACATGTTTAGTGGAAAATATTATGGGGTGGAAATGTGTGGTTGATATGTTGGTTGGGAATGTGGGGTTGATGGTTTTATGGTCATAGTTTTAGGGTAGAGGGATAGTTTATTGGCCATGCTTTAAGTGTGGTCAGGTGGAGGTTGTTTGGCTGTGATTTTTGGGCGAAGTGGTTATGGTATGCTGGGTATTTTGTGCTATTTTTTGTTTTCTTATGTTAGATTTTTGGTATTAATTTAATTATTTAACAATGATATTTTTAAATGGATCCAGTTTAGTTCAGTTAATGGGATGTAAATGGATAATGAATAAATAATTGATATGTTCTGTGGTTATATTTTTATTTTTCATAATAATGAAATGAATGGGTTAAATAAGGGAATTGTAAGGAAATTTGAATTTTTGTGAGTGGCTTGCTATGCGGTGTTGTACATTTAGAGGTGGAAGCTATAGTTGGGATCTTGTGAGTAGCATATAGTTTATTTGAAATCACATATGTTGTTCTTCTATGTGTGGCTATATGTATACAAACCTTTCATATTATTGTGATTTTATTTTTTTTGATAAACCCTTGTTGAAAACCGTGTTCTGAAAAAAAATGTTTATGGGGTGCTTCTTTAAACCATTCGGTTAGGAGGATATATGGATGGGTAACATCACCTTCCACCTCTCTCTTCCAAGAGAGGAAGATATTTAATAGGATGTTATGTTCAATGGTCCTTTAGTGCATTATATTGTGGAAATGATTTTTAGGTGTCTTCAGGTGAGATGTGACATTTACCTATTGTTAGAGGGTAGGATTATGTGGGACAAGGTGCCTTAAAGTGAAAGTCACGCATGGTAAGATTTGGGAAGAAGGTTGATTTCCATTGCGATAAAAATGAACTTCTATTATGGTAATGGGTTTGGATTTGTTTTTGGCCTAGGTGTTTTTAGTTGAGTTCTGATGTTATCTTGCTTGTTGGGTGGAGAGCCCATGTTTTTTCTCTAATTATGTGATGTGAGCACGCATGTGGGGAGTTATGGTATATGGAAGAGATTGGAGCACCAATACATATTAATTTTGGGAGTGAGATCATAGTACCAGTGGAAAAGAAGTGTAGGTTCCATTTTTTGATTTGATAAATGTTATATTATATTTCATGGCTTGCATTATTTGGTGATTTTTAATTGGTTATGTTGGGAAGGATAGTAAACCTATTTATGTGATGTTGGTTCTACAATTTCCTCAAAGTTGAATTAGTATTATTATTTCACATGTTATTGGGCGACATTGGTTTTCATTCAGAGTATAATTTTATTTCACTATATTTATATAAACTATTTTATGGTATCCAAGAGGATTAAATAAATTGTGTTTGACATTACTAGCTTAGATAATGGACAACTGCTATGTCGTTGGGTTTCATTAGGTTTGGGTTCTTTATGGTTGCACAATTTTATCCATATCAGTGTTATTTAAACATTAATTTTGAGATGGTTTTGGTTTCATTTTATATTATGTTCTGGATTGATTTTTGGACGATTTATCTTATCTCATGATCCTACATTATTAAATAGGGAAAGTACACCCATACTCTGACATTTTTCTACCCTTGGTGCCAGTCTCTTTCCCGGGGCTTGATAGAGGTGGGAATTGGGAAGTCATTATCTATCTCCCTTTAGTACGCTCTCTTTCGTAGGAGGGGTTCATGAAAATTCTCATCCATAAAATTACAAACAATTCATAAAGTAAATAGTTTCCTTACTGGTCTTGCGAATTTAATTTCTTTTGTCCATTTTCAATTTATTTGAAAAACCATTACATATGGGTATATTACATGAATAATGTGCAATATAGCATCACATATCACCCCAAATTTAGTGTATTATCTTCTATTCTACTGTGGCACCACATCATTGTGGGGATGACATCTTAATGGGATATAATAAAATGTACAAGTATACATGCATGCAAACGATTGGGTCATTGGAGTTAAATATATGACAAATAAATTGGATGCATATACCCTTATATGAATTAAATTAAAAGGATGATGCAAAAAGTACCACATAATTAACTATATATTACAAACAATTTATGTAGATTTTAAAAAAATATCAATATATAAAGGGGTTTTGTCACACGATGAAGACTTTTGTAGGGTTGTTCGGGGTAATATCGACTCACACTGACATGTTCTGGGTAATGAGGACACACCCATGTCGATTTCATGGAAGATAAAATCCAATAGGCCTTGACGGTGGCCATGGTTGGGGGTCACTTCTTGGATTTGGTGGCCGCACAATGACCAGGATGAGATAATACTACTGTCATAATCCCTTGATTATTATTTTTAATAGGAACGTGTTCTAGAAATATTTAAAAAAATAAAAAAAGTTAAATTTTTTCTTCTATTGTGATAAATCATAGAAAACATTTTCCAAATACAATTGGATATTACCTTTTTTAAATGTTTCCAACCAATAGTTTTTTTTTACAATTTGGATTATTATATGAATTTTTCAAAATGGCTAAATTTAGGATTATTGATTTAAATTAAAATAATAAATAATCTCTATTAACTACTAGTGAAAATATTTAGGTCATCTGGGATAGGGAATCAGGCCACCATATTCTCATCCGAACATGGCTTGGATTTATCAGGGTTTCCATAAGTAAAAATTTTCTGGAGTTTTATCATTACACAAATATAAAAATCCATATATAATTTATTCATTTTAATTTAAAATAAACTACAATTTACTGATATAATATTATTTGGATAGTCATTATTGTGATGTTCAAATTTGAATCATCTTGTGGCATATTCCATTCGGGAGAAAAGAAATCCCTATACTTAAATTTAATGAATTAAATTTTTTATTATCATAGAAAATACATTCGAGCAATTTGATATGACTAGATTTTTCTGAGGTGTAGTATAGAATCTTGTGTGCTAGGGATTTTAATTCATTCATCACTGAATAAAAAACTTCCTTATCTCTTTCAATTCAATCATTGTTATGGTCTAAAGATCTTGAATGACTTAATCATAGCACAAAAATAAAAAATTAATGTGTTCTTAATTTGAATTGAAGAATGGTCATCTTTCACACATCACCATTTACCAATTCTCAAAGGATTCGAGTTTGAACCTCCCAAAATCTTCAACAAATGCTTCAATAATCCATGTATACACCATACATCTAATTCTAGGAGCTAGTGCAGAGCTCTAATGATTTGTTCAATGTCACAATGATCACCTCGTTCACATGCCTTTGATATGTGAAGGAGATTTTGGATTTTTTGGTCAACTACAAGGTTTTTGTCTCATGGATTTATTGGGAGAGGGATGCAGTAAATTGTGACTAATGAATATTACATGGAATTATCATCTCCTTTACATATATAGTGGATGTCCAAAATACTAGGTTATGATTATTGGGAACCAAAAAATTTAACACCCGTTAAATAAGGAATAAATAAATAATTATAATGAACTGAGTAATAAATATTTTTTTTATCAAATTATTGTAATATAAATAAAATATATTGGTGATATTACTTTAATATTTATAAACACATTTAATTAATAAATTCCACCCAATTATTCTATACTTGAATAATAATGGATTTAGTTATTTTTCTCCGATCGATAAAACATGGACATCTCAAGAACCCCATGGTTGGTCACAACATGTCCTATTTACCTATTCACCATAAAAAAGAATATTTTTTAAGATGTTATTAGGTGTGATCCTGCAGACTGTTATCTCATACCATTGAATAGTAATCACATAACAATAGAGGAGTCTAGCTAGCTATTAAGGTCTCTATATATATAAATAATAGTGATAGAAATGACAACCTTCCCCCCAACATGCACAAAATAATATAATATCATTTCCATACAATATCTTATTAATTCAGATGCACAGTAGTGTCATTGTACTTTATATTTTATTATTATTTTATCTAAATAGTGAAACATACCTAAAAATTATATGGCCCTGGATTTATGAATGCACTTGAAAAATCTTAGACTAGACCTGAGATGTCACTTCCTATACTCTAAATTGATAAAATTCTATTTCCGTCATCCAAAAAATTCCATACCACCAAAGATGTACCCAAAACAATATAACTCACCATGATGATATAGCCATGATTTTTTCCATCCCTCAAAATATGTTCTCAAATGGTGCACATTTATAATGTTGTCATTTCAGGAGACCAATACACATGTTCATATATATAAACATCCAATGAACCCTAAAACATGTGGGGTTCCTATTGTTGTTCCTTTCCTCATGATCTCATCTACTCGAGAATACCATGTGTGATCTCTATGAGAACAAGACTCAATTTTTATGATCCCACAACACCTCATGAAATTTTTTATGTCATGTCTGTATGATATAGTCGGAACGTACAAAATTAAATTAATATTACTTTAATAGAATCTCTAGGTCCTCATTATAGCTTGGGAACTGCTACAAGTATTTGATACAACATGTAATCTATAGAAATTATCATAAATATAGTCGGCATAGAAGTATCAAATTTATTTTTGTAAGATGAAGACATGTGTATATCAATGTATATAGAAGTAATGGTAACAAAATTAAAAACACAATTTGGGTCTAGGAAACTCACATTCAGTACATAATCTGCCCCACATCATGGTCGTATATCATATCTCCAAACGACAGCTTGGACACAACTCAAAAACACTATCATATCACATATCCCTTAACGACACATGTGAAATTTCTTAGTATAATGACAAATTTTTTTACATCATATAGTTTTCATATGAACTAACTTATAATAAAGAACATGGAATACTAGGTAGCATTCCATCCAACATCCGAACATGGCTATTGAGAAAATCACCCTTCATTTGAATATATGGATATCAACACATAGTTCCTAATGTGAGAGGAGTGAATATAGAAATCACAAGAAATGTGAATATATATATATATATATTTACAAATATTGGCAACCATTGGGTTCACAAAAAAACAATAATCAACTGAAAACATCCCACCTTTTCTATCACCTCTAAATGCAGAACATCAAATAAGAAACACAATCCACAATCGATGTACCACTATCCAGTCCTATCGATTTTATTCATTCATTGTCTATTTCCATCCCATTTACCAAAGCAACATATTACATTTTCAAAATTATTTTCCAGTTATTCGATATTTATATGGGAATATAGCACAATTCACCCATCAAGACAAGATTTTTATAACCCACATCAAACCACAGCCTTGCTTCACCAAAAACACATTAAAATAAAACTTCACCTCACCATATCAAAATCATTCACATAAAAACAATCATCTTGCACTGCATCACTTCCAAACCCCTGTAGATACATAATGTTGTCATACGACATGACCACACATCACAAAGCATCCCAATACGTGTTACGAATTTAACAAGGGTATTTTTATCAATTCTACTACATTTTTTTTATGATATTATTAAACAATCCAATAAATATATGGGGTGAACATTTTATTGACTAGATATAAGTGGTTACGATGTTTTTTTTATTTTATGGTGATGAATAAAATAACAAAAAGGTTAAAAATACAATGAAACATTGTAGAATCTTATGCCACCAATGACCTGTATTTTTTAGTGGATATTTTTGATTTGTACATATATAATATCTCAAATAATATCCAAATAGAAAAAGAATTTGATCCATTAAAATTTCCATCAATTATAGTTTATTTATCCAATTATTTATCATCAATTAAATGGATATCACTATCTCGCTAGAAGATAACATGATTTTAACACCTACCACATGATACATAAGGAAGATACATGAGGGATCCCCTACATGGAACAAAGAATCTTCAGAAAATTTGATGCACCAAAAAATTGGTTTGTTAAAAGATGATATCACCACAAGAAAAAACAAAAATGATTGATAATAGGGTTCCATGATTCTACAGGATGGGATTCATGACCTCTAATTAGGAGAGAAAGAAAGCATGAAATAATGAATGGGTGTTTCCATATAATAAACATGTATTAAATCATAGTGATTTCCAATCAAAAAAGATTTAATTAAACAAATATTATGGATCACACAAATCTACACACATATGGACTGATTTGGAACCTCAATCATCAAAAAATAAATGATCTAATTATCATTCGTGAAGAAGACATTTAATTCCCCTAATTCACACCATTGAAATAGATATATTTGATTTTTGTCACCACTAATGTTAAACTCCACATGGATGATTCCATGTACTGAAATCCCCAAGTAAAAAAAAAACACCACATAACCATTTTCATGTAGCATTCTCTTATTCGTATCTAATTAATCCACGTAACTAATTCACATAGCCAATCACACATATAGATGATTCCTCCACATATCCAATTCACATATCCTATACATAGACTTATGTGATTCAGAATTCTAATCCATCCCCATAGTGGAATCACATATTAGATCCATCCATGAAGCTGATTAAATAAGCCCATAGAGCCACACAGCCAAACGATTCATGTATTCGATACAACAAGAATCATGAAAACTCTTCCTCCTTTTCGAACCTAGAAATAATATTCACCACTTATGTGCAGCTCCACACATATGAATACATCCAAAGTGACACATCACAAAATTGGCAATGAACAAACTAAAGAAGATCCCCAGATCCACCAACTAGCTTTCAATCTACACATTATAAAAAATTCCATAGTAATTCCACAAATCATATCATTGAATATTACGTAAAATCCTCTACAATTTATCATCCTCAAAAACTATATAAAACCTCTAACAATCGACTAGATCTACCAACTAAACCAAAATTTCCATAATCACATATAAATTACATCCAAGGGTCATAACTGAATGGAAAAAAGGTCTTCTAAATCTTAGGTGGTATTGAATCTTATTAATATTTATTTTATTCATTTTATCTTATTTCACAATTTTTCAAACAAAACCGGCCAATTCAAACAAGAACACCAGTAATGTTTATTCAAGTTACGCTCCTTGGTCTCTACCCTCTAATGTTTCTTCCTCACATAGTCATTCTATAAATCCAAATAATGGGAAAAGGAACATATGGGGGACCTAAACAACCATTTCATATCCAATATCTCAGGATTATATAATTCACCAAGTTCTACCAATAGTGTTTCCCTAAAAACCCAAGCCATACTCACTATTCTTAACTCTAAAATCCATATTCTCTTTCAACCATTACCATCGATAACACTCTATCATGATCCATCCCACTAAAGATATCAGAATCAAGGAAGAGAGTTAATGACCCCCCGATCATAGCCGCCAGTAGGCCCTGGGATGGTGAATAACATCAAGGGTATAAAAATATCCAAAATGGGAGGTGTTACCATCTATTTAAAAACAATATTGGAATATAGGATAAATAAACCGCAAGAAACTCTATGAAGTAATGTAAACTAAGAAAAATACTATCCCACAATGAACATATAAATTAAATAGATACATATTAAAGTATCCAATGTGAATAGCCGAAATAAAAGCAATGCATCTACCAAAGAAACTATCCAAAGTATTGGGATAGAAGTGTCCTGGATGGTCGCATAGTACTCCTAGAATATAAAAAATAAATTTTATATATTTAGGTTGATCATAAATGCTTACTCTATATGAAAACCACTTAGTAATTCACCTCATGGTCCACATACTAGGGTCGTATTCCGTAAATGTATTCTTCCCACCAATGCATTATGACGGAAATGAATTTCATGTACCATTCTTGGGATAAGTAAATGGATCCCCATGAATACCATATTATTATTTCCTCTATCAATATTTTGGGATTTTTGTCCAAAAAATTTGTCATTTAACTAACTTTTATATGTCCTTTTAGATATTTTTGTGAATACTACAAAATGAGATGGCTCTCCCTTTGACCTGGGGAGTGAAACCAAAAATCGAGTGGCCATGGTTGAGAATATCGAATAGAACCTTAGTTCTTACATCACCCTAAGGAAGGTACACTCAATGATCTTCTTACACTAGAGCTCATGATATATCATTTATCAATGAAACTACCTATTTAAAACATTGAAATTACCAATGACATTACTTTTTCACTGACTCACTGAAATACCCCAATTTCTTCCTGGATTCATTTTGAAGGAATGATTGTGCCAATTTTCATTGAAGGGGGATATCTGAACTGCTCTTGATCTGGAAAAATTCATTCAACCGAAAGGGATTTGTGTTGTCTAAAAAAATTTCCACCATCATGACACTATTTTGGAATCAAGCATCAAGGGATAAATATCCATTACTAATAATTCTCAAAACAATCCTGTTGTTGGGTGGTCCACTAAGATGGACATACAATCTGGAGGATGTTTCACTAATGAGTGTTTATTGGCCTTTATGATTCATTAAATTTTCTTGGAACCCCTGAAAATTAGAAGTGGTAAATATGAATCCGGAAGTGGGGGCTCCACAGTCTATGATCCATTCTCTTGGTGAGATATTACTCGAATTTCATTAGCTGTCGGGGTTAGAGCACACAAACCTTCCATCTATCTCATAAAGAGGTGTGGATAAGCTTCTGGTACATCCTTAAACATGGCAGTCTCCCCATTATTTGAAATATTTCAAATGAATTCATCCCAATGGCCAACACCAATGTAGAAATCAACTGGGTATCTCCTTTGGCAAGGAACTTGTTAGTCATGGAGGAGGTACTGCTTGATCAATCCATCAACACCCATTCCCTAATTTCATTTGAGGATTGGATATGATCATTTTTTATAGTGAATGGGACTAGTTCAAGGGTCCACTATAGTCAAACTCATATGATCCAACAGTCATGAAAAATACCATGGTCATATTGTGCAATCCTTGAGGTAGGTAGTACGACACCTAGGGATACAAGATTCGATCTGATGTGCCATCCGAGCTCCGGATGACATGTATATTTGATGTGATTCTGAGTGGATGGATTTTTCCCTCCTAGGATGTAGATACTTGTGTCATAATTTGTACTCTGATGATGGGGGACACTTTGGAAGAGGGCCACCCCATAAAATTAGACATCCCCACTCTCACCCATCATTATGGGATGCTAGGGTTGATTTAGAGAGGGGGACCCCGTATCGTCTGAGCAGGTTGTGCCAATTTTTACATTGCTAGATATAAAAAATCTTTTCCTACTATGAATATCAACATTCTTCAATGGTACTTTATTCATGTATTAATCCATCTCGCCTAAAATTTTCGAGTGATTTTTCTTCAATCCTTAATTATTAATGATGCAGTAAAATTTTTGAGTGATTTTTCTCTTTCTCATTCAAACCATACCCCATGCCCCATCAATCAACTGAAGATAATGGTAGTGGTTCCTTATAAGGACACTCATTCCTTTTTTTGCTATAGGATGAAATTTTAGATGTATGCATAGATAGGGTATCCATCTATGAGTCATATACCCCTTAATAGTTTGAGATGAATTTTAGATGGCCACATAAAATATTACCAATCCATGCTTCCCAGTTGTAGAGAGAATATTATACCATGATTCTTCCCCAATTATGGATGATAATGATGTGGGAGGATCCTATCATGGAGGTATTAGTGTCCCTTGGGGAGGCCTCAACATTTACATCACTATATTATGCCCCGCTATGGGTGACTTGCAACCCTAACACAGTGCATGTAATTCCAATTCATTAGGTTCAGAGGCCATTGACTATTCCTCATCTTGTTCCTACTACCTAGTTGTTCCATCTACATCCCTCCCTATAATGAGAAGTCACTCCATCCACCATATAATGAGGTTGTAATGGTCCTCATATGCACATACCATTTTTTGTATAATGTGATTCAGACTATTATCACCCTGTAGACACTGCATGTCGTCCTAATGTGGGTGGACAGAGAAACGTCTCACCACATATCGCGAAAGCCACAGCCAGTCCCCTATTCGTAGTTCGACATGTCAAACATCAATTAAGTGGGAAATCCCTTCTTCTTGTGCAACCAATCGTAGAATATTTCCCTCTACTGAAATGATTCTTCCTATCTATATAACCATTTCAGTGGGGGAGGACCAAGGTTCGTGCACTATGAGGAGGCATTGAGATGTGTTAAAATAGTCGCAACATCAATTACTCACCCTCACTATTGAAACACCTCATACCAACATCACCAAAAAAGAGGTCTACTTCTGGTGATTATTTTCCAATTTGGGTCTAGGTGGTTTCAACTACCAGCATATACAAAATCATACATGCCAGGTTGTCTTAGCCAGGGAACACCATGCTTCTTGTGCAGACAGCCTTTCAAAATTAAATTATTCACATCATCAGTAAAAGGCCTTAGAAGATGTCTTTGAGGAACTGAATCATCTAGTTGATGGCGAGAGGAGACCTCATGTTTTGATAATCGCCCAGAAGGATGAGCTGTGAGAATGGGAGGCTCATGTGGCTAGGATGAAGGCATATCTGGCATTGTCAAGTGTTGATTACAAAGCCACTAAGGGTGGGACCTTAGAGAATTTACAATGTGACCACATCTAATGGTTGAGGTTGAATATAAAAATAGGTATAATTTAGATAAAACCCTTGATGTATCATGATAGATGACCATTGATCTATTGGAAATAGTGACCTGCGATCGATGGTAATTTCCCAAAATGAATCTATTCCATTACCCTTTTTTGATATCATAGAGAGACTCCAAATTGATGATGGTTCTAAATATCATTTCATGGAATAAACTATTTCTTATTAACTAGTGCTTCATTTTCATTCATTTTTTACAACAATCTATCATAATTGATCATCTAAATATCATTTTAAAAACGTATAAATTTAAACTGGAACATGTAAATCAAATTGTGCTCTAATTGTTTCCTAAGTCACGGAACATAGTGAGCATAGTTTTTCTATTTATACAGTAACATGAAAAAAAACCACGATCTCTGTGTATTTTTCATTATTACACTAATTTTTTCCCATGCCAGTTTGGAATGGTCTTAGCGGGTATAACATGACTTTTTCATAGGCCACCATTTGTGGGTTCTCGAAACAACAAACATTGTGCTCTTTTTAATATTTTATTGCTTGACATTATTGGTTAAACCATACATAGTATAGGTTTAACAATCTAGTACTCGAATTTTATTCTGGGGTTCTTTTTGTGGGTTTTCACTATTGCGAGTATTGTCTCTTTTCCATTGATAGTTTATATTCATAACTATCAGACTTATTACTAATGTTTTGGGTTGAACATCTTTTACCATTATTTATTGGATAGGGGCCCCAATTTGGGATTTATCTATCGAGAATGTCCTAGAAACATTAAAAAAGAATACAAGATTTTACCAGGCCCTAAATTTGTGGGATTTGGATGCATATAGGGAATTGAATCCATTTTAAGCGTATAGAGATTGGAATAGACTCTCATGAAAATGAATTTTCCCTTAGTTAACAATACCATTTTGTGGACAACAAATGTAGAGACTCATGTGATTAATGTTAATAGTCAAAAAAAGGTGCATGTCGGTCAGTAGACTTCCATCTCCAATATCCTTGTAGATTTATCAGAATATTGAATTTTTTTTCTGTGACTTGGATGGAGACCACAGTGGTGGATTATTAAGGGAGTAATATATGAATGTAAAATGAGAATTTATTTTTGGTTTGAATGATAAACTGCTCCCACGTGAATTTGGATTGGGTAAAGTACTATTGGTGAATGGTATAATTTAAATTCATACAACCCGGACACTTGAATCTTATTTTAAGAGATCATATTACTCTATCCAAGAGACAGTAAATGATTCATCAGTTCAACTAGAAAATTTTTCCATCTTCGGTTACATAAAATAGTAAAAAATTAAACTATAATCTATGTGGGTTCTGAATTTGAGGAGTGAGATGTGATATACATTTCATACGGGTGAATAGAAACCAGAAAGGTCTCTCTTGAGGATGTATATTCCTTTAGTTGCTGGTCATTTTTAGGCAACATATTTACAACCATCGGGGCATGATGTTCATAGTCAAACAAAGGACTCTGAAGGAAATTGTTCTTGAGTTTTCTATGGTCATGGAGGAGTATAGGGATTCATAACATTGTAAAATGTTATTATGGCCTATGAAAGTAGGTTCACCAAAACATGAAGGGTATTATTTCAGGTTGAACATCATCGGGAAACCCAAAAATATGTGGTGGGATATATATATATTTTTTGTGGATGAAGTTCATGCATAAGAGTGGTAAATACCAGGATTTTGCAAAACCTTGAGTAACCCGAGGTAAATTAGGGATGAATGTTCTGACATACTGAGTACATGGATAGAGAAAGAGATTGTAAATCATGACTTTGAGGATTATTGAATCAAGAGGAATGACATGGGGCATGGGATCTATTAGTCCTACCAAGCTAAAAAGGAATCTCAAGAGGGTGAATTTTTTCTTTTTTGACTAGTTTTCTTTCAGAAACCTATGTAGAGACATCAGGGAATGATGCACATAGTCAAACAAAAGTGTCAACAGGGAATTATCCTTCAATTTATAATGTCCATGGAGGAGTATGGGGATTCATGATTACTCAATGCATAGATATTTATGTGTTTTCAGAGTGTCTCTAGATACATTATAATCATCTAGGATGTGATTAACCCTTGGAATAATTTAAACCTATACACAGATTTGGTTCATACAATGTGTGAGTCATCTATTCCATTTTTGAAGTACCCTATTGTTTAATGTCGTATATTCAGGACCTGAGGTTCCTTATTATGGGTAAAGGAACCATAAAATTCCATTTTGGGTAAAGCTACTAGGACCAAATGTTGGGGTTAATTTTCCAAAATGAACTAGTGTATTCCATACTGAGGTCCCTATTTCCATGGGAGATATGTTCAGTGTGAGAAACAGTGGATGAAAAGGAATTTAGGTCACCACCTAATAATGTAATAATCAATGGTATGGAGCATTTGATACTTCGTAAAATTTTGTACAGTTTAACGTCATGCTTCAAGGATTAATTACACCCAATTCATCATTATTTTTGGTGGATGTGGTTTAATTAAAACATTAAAAAAAGGAAATATGATTTCCTATGAGTATCCATGTAAATAGGACTTGTCTGGAGTTTCTATAATTTGAACCAATTTGTGAACAAGGAAGGGAACATTTTAATACATTTTTTGGCTGAGTATATATAATAGGATTTGAAACTACCACACATCTATCTGGGGGGAAATAGAGTCACACAAGATTAGTATTGAACATTCCTTGAGGATTTATTTCCCACACTCATGATGGAAATGTGTTTTGTTTGATAAGTTCGGGCCAAGATAAGAATCTATGTGTTTCTATTGTGTGGTGAACATTAGTTTCGTGTAGTTGGGACACTTATGTACTCTATATTTTGAATAGTGTGGTAAGAAAATTGGATGAAAGGTCTATAGTCATGTTACAGAGACAACTCTTTATAAAGTCCATAAATAGATTTTATATAATTAGGTATGTACATTCAAATATTATTTTGAAATGAGTGATGATATAAGATTTAAACCATAGTTATGGGGGAACCTTTGATCAGGAGGAATGACAATGGTCTATGAAGCCATTGGGTGTATAATAGTATGAAAAGCCTGAGGATGAAATTTCCTTTTATTAATAGTAATGTTTTGTGGGAATCATATACAGATCCACCATGGTTTTATTTTCATTGTCAAAAAAATGTGCACATGCGACTCTGGCCTTCCGATTCTGATGGCTATGAATGTTTTTGAGGACCCTAGCTTTCCTGAGATAAGGAGTTTGATGACTGGGGAAGATGTGTTGGAAAGTGAGAAATATCCAGACCATGATTAGCTATGAACTATGAAATATTCTACAAATATTTTAATCATATGTAGCATCATGATATTTTGACTCCTTCTTGGTGTCCGAATTCCTACTTGGAATTTCCATGATCTCTTCACATTTTATTGTGCATGAATTTGGGTGCATGTTCGGGATATAGTAACACTACGAATTGGCCAACACATGATTCTAGAGGGACATTTCCATTTAACGTCAAACATTTATTACCTTTAATGGATTCCCCTATGCAAGTCTGACCATTACAAAGAGGAAAGGATTTTTTGAATGGCAGATGGACTTGGATGGAAGATCCGAGCGTCACTACGTTTACAAAAGGGTAGTAATGAAACCACACATAGTTCTAAAAAATCATTTTGTTGATCCAGTCCATTCACAGGGAGGGGGAATTTTTATCTATTCTTGATTATTGGGCTAGGATATTTGATCCCAGTGTCACTACATATCCTCCAAAAGAAGGAATCATGTCATACATAGTTCAAGAAGTTATTTACAGAGGTCTGGTACTTGTGCATGGAAATGAGTGGGCATTTTTCAATGATTGGTGTATGGGCTAGGAACATAAATATGGGAATCAATATATCTCATTCAAGGGAAATAATGTTGTCATATTTTGTTATGTTCTCAATATTCTTCTTGTATAGATCAGACTTGGGTGTATGAGTAGTGTGGTTTTAGTTTTATCCTATGTTGGTGTCAAGTGTATCATATTCCACAGTGATTTTTTTGGAAGGGGACCCATTCCATTAATCCTAATATGATGTTAGTTATACTCGATGTGAGAAATTAGTGATGGAAAATATTTCCCTCATAGTATGTGGTGACAGAGGATATAACTGGGTCATTCTATTTTTGGTGATGGATTAACAAAGATCAAGTGTCACAACATCTCTATGTATTGTACAAAAGCAGGAATCAAGCCACACATAGTTCATGAATTATATTATTGTGTCAAATATAACCTCTCAATATATTGGGGGATGTTATTTCTATCTTTTACTCAAATGAATTTGTTATATATGTGACTGATTTCTAGTTGGGAGACAACACCTACCATGCAGTTTAACATCATGTGGTATGGATGATGATTCTCATGCAGTATCACATTTATTGATGGGGATGATTTTGGGCATGTAGTTTAATGTCATGCAGTAGGGATAAAGATGCTCATGTAGCTTCATGTCATGCGATGAGGATGATTTTGGCCTCATAGTGTAATGTCATGTTGTAAGGATGAAGATGGTCATGTAATTTCACATCTTGCGACGAGGAAGATTTTGTTAATGTGTAGTTTTACATCTTATAGTCATGACAACATCATCTTTCTATATCAAATATTTCTTTAAGAACCTTGAATTAGTAGTGGATTTGGTGAGCCACCCATCCCTTGAAATCAAGGTGCATGCTCCATTAGTGTAAAACATTTTCAAGATATAAGGTCCCTCCCATTTTGGATGCAATTTTGGGGGCTTCATCCCACGTATCATCGAGGTGATGAGTGCTAAAACATTTCCCCTTCAAGGAAATACTGAAGGTGAACCTTTTTTTAAGGATCGTACGATCCGATTCTGGTAGTTTTCTAAATTGTTCAATGCGTGAATTCTTTTCCCATCTAGTTGCTCCAACTCATCAAACCATTCCTAGTATTACCCAGCCATCGACAGAATATCACAAATAAGAATGCGAAGGGATGTAACTTGAAAATTGTTGGAAAAAATTGCATATGTACAATATACTTTTGAGTACAGGGTTTCATAAGTAGTAGTGTAGGCCATGGTATGGTAATCCACTAATGCATATAAAATCTTTTCCATCCATGATTTATTATCTATTTATAAAAACTTCCCGAGTATTTTGGATATAGTATTGTTGAAATCCTCTATATATTCATTGGAATATCCATGGTATAGGAATTAATGGTTGGATTTGATTCTATACTCATGTTATAACCTTTCCAACTTAGCGATGAATATGTTATCTCCATTGTCTGATAGTACTGCATGACAGACACCAAATCTTGTAAACATGTTGGACTTTAAAAAGAAAACAATACTTATTGCCCTGAGCTTTCTAAGGTGTATAGCTTCATCAAATTTGAATAAGAATTCGATTTCAATGATAATGAACTTTACTTGTCTAGCTATGGTAGGATGATATAGTCCCATGACATCCACCCCCCATATAGTAAATAACAAGAAGTACATAGCTGTGTGAAATAACTCTAGGGGTTGGTGAATGAAATTTTAATGAACTAGGAAGGGATTGAACTTCATGGATAACGTAGAACAATATTGTATCAAAGTGGGACAATAGTATTCGAGACCTAAATTGTGATGGGAGGGATTGGGTGTTGATGTGTCTCCTTTATATGTCCTTGTCTGCACTTATTCTAGGCCAGAAACATACCCTTCTCCATCAATGCACTAGAGAAGGGAATTGTCATGGATTTTATTATAGAGAACATTTTCTTAGATTTCACCATCATACAAAACAAAATTGACTACCTACCTATGGATATGTACTCTTCTAGCCCTATCTAGTTGCAGTTCCTCCCACTATAGGTAATTTTCAATAGGGGTCATCCAACCCGTGATGTGATCGTATGGTTTAGGAATGGGGCTAATATTGTTGATTTCTTCGATTTTGTTCTTAATGAACAACAATTATATCCAATGGTGGGAAATTCTAACGAATATTTCATCCCTATTTGGATTAGCTAGGGACGTGGATAAATTTTATAATGCATCATCTTGAGAATTTTATGACCGGGGGACATAATTCAGTGTTCATTATGATATTATTATTCCATTATCTCTTATACATGGTTCATTAATGAATCCAATACTTTTCTCTTAATGGTATAGTCATCATTGACTATTTAATAACTAGCCACATTTCACTGTTTATCATTAGGCACTCGGCTTGTGCATGAAGTACCTGCTCCATGCCAACAATGAAGGCTTGGTATTCTACTTCAATTTTTGGGCACCCTTTTGAATGAAGTAAGGAGTAAGGTAAGATGAAATTTTCTAGAGATATGAACATAACTCCAAGCCCCCCTTTATTGAGCTCAATTTTCTCTATCATTTTCACTATCAGGCTTCTAGGTGCACTATAGAAGTAAATTTTAATGCATGGGAGCCTTCTAGGATAGAGAATACATAATCATTAAGAAGTTCATTATCCAAAGGGGTCATTTCTACCGGGGATAGTTTTTCCAGGAAATCATCTAACACATGCCATTTTATGGATTTCTGGGGCACGTACCGTATGTCAAACTAATGTGTGATGACTTTTCACCATGATAGGCATTCATTTAGCGTCATCTGGCTAATGATATACTTGAGAGGGTTGTTGTGGGCTGCCATACAGAGTTCAGGGTGATGCTTGTAATTCCAGAGATTCTAAAATGTAATGATTAGGTCTAGAAAGATCTTTTAAATATTTGAATACTGAGTCTCAACATCGATCAGTGTTTATCTAAGGAAATAGAGACTATTCTCGATGTCTTTATCCTTCTTCTATGTGATAAAAGAGCCTAATGATCATTCAAATGAAGTCACAAATTTAATTAGTGCTCTTCCCTTAAGTGGAAGAATTAACACAAGTTATCTTAGGAGATACCATTTACGATTTTTGAATGTTTGCTAATAATCATGATCCCACTTATATTAAACCCTTTTCTTTATCAACCTGTTGAAGGTAAAACACTAAACATAAATGATGGATATGAAGTGTCAAATGTAGGAAGGGTTCCCTTAGAGACCTCTCAACTCAGTGAGGCTATTAGTTGGTGACATGAAAATGATGTATTTTTTCTTCTCAGGGACTATTTCAATAAAGTGATTTCTTATGAAGACGT
The DNA here is from genome assembly GCA_963277665.1 of Viscum album. Classification (NCBI taxonomy): domain Eukaryota; kingdom Viridiplantae; phylum Streptophyta; class Magnoliopsida; order Santalales; family Viscaceae; genus Viscum; species Viscum album. The sequence continues at coordinate 1,844,641,630 of OY728141.1, read as the reverse complement.
CGAGGAATTTCTCAGAGGTTACTCTGAAATCACACTTTAGTGGATTCATTCTTAGACTATTTTGTTTCATGTTATTGAAGAAAGTATCTATATTTTTCATGTGGTTGGAAGACATTACTAATTTAACCATGAGTTCATAGATGTAGCAATCGAATAAATTTCCCATGAAGGGATTTAAAATGCGATGCATGGCACACTGGTTTGTGTTGCTTTCATTTTTCAGCATAAAGGGCATCACCATGTAGTATAATTCTCCATATGAGGCCATGAAGTTAGTGGATTCTTCATCATATCAGGCCATTTTGATTTGGTTTTATTGTATGTATGCATCCATGAATGAGAGGGCCTAAAATCTGGTGGTGGCATAGATCAAAAATTCCACGATTGGTTTCGGGAAATCTTCTTTCATGAAGTACTGATTGAGATCCCTAAAGATAATGAAAACACTGGAATATCTAGTCTACTATTTTATATGGATTTTTTTCATCTAGAATTTATAGTTGAATCCCCAAATGAAGTTATCTATTATTATCTTGTAAACATCATCTTCAATTGTAGTAGAATGTGTCAGGTGGGTACTTAAAACAACTTGATTGTAACTATGATGGTCTTCTAGTAAACACAGGTTATGAGTAGAATCCTCATGATCGAGGCCTGGAATTTATGTGCAGTTCTAGGAAAAAACACATTGATTCATCTTTATGAAATATGCACATGCCCTTTTATACTCAAAGGTTATAGCCACACTAATCAATGTGGACCATGGATCATCATCAGTGCCATGGTTTATCTCCATATGTTCATCGATTGTGGTGGAGATGCCTTCTTTGAATGCTGGATGGGAATATTTGAGATATTATTCTTCTTATTCACCATTCCTATGACCCTATTCGCCATCTTATTAATCTTTTGATAAAGATATATTATTGAGATGATCTCTCTACTGTTTGGAATGGAATCAAAACACTGCTTTTTTATAAACTGAAAATCACCTTTTCCCCTGACTGACTATAGGGAATTTTAAAGAACGAATGGAATGGTGGTGGGGTAGTTTCCTCTCTTTATTTTAGTGATATGACAACATATTTTGGATTATTAAGTGTGTTGTGAAATTTATGGATCCCTAAGGATGGACTGGGGGCATTTCAGTTTGAGCACTCACTGTCATCATGGGTGTTAGAGTGGTTTTCAGTGTCCATGGATTTGGTGAACATAACAGAGATCATGAAGAGGGATGAGTCTGAGTATGAGATTGAACTTTTTCACTAAACCAGTTGGATGAGAAAAAAATGATATTCCACAAGATTTTTGAGGGGATTGGTTTGATCCATATCCAGTCCTCATGAGTAAGTGATCTAATCTATATAATCAACCTAAGAATACATATATTTTGGTTCATAGAACCCTGCATCGATTTAATGAGACTTGAAGGATTAAAATAGGGATTTATCTTTTTGAAATGTGTCATTTTTCCAGTAGTGTAATATTTAATGCACAGATGGTATGATGAGGGTATTGAAGTGTGATGATGCAGCCAGGGCCTCCCTAATAGGATGTTTAAGGATGTATTTTTTCAAACTTCTAGAAACTCAGAATCAAACACAATATCACAAATACAGATTTTATGCTTTATCCATCCCAATGGCTTCTTCTCACTTTTTTCAAATCCCAACAGAGTTGTGGTGCATGGCGTTAGAATGAATTCATTATAGCCCAACCAAATAAGTGTTCCCATTAAGAGGAGCTTAACTCCAGGGCCATTATCCATGAAAATATTCCAGAGATTAGTTGAATTTCCATTTACAGACACATATAAGTGTTTGAGGTTTCCCTACATGATGGTGTCTTCATATTGATCTATAATGTATTTTACAATATGTCATTCAACATGGTTGGTCTCTATCTGTTAGGATTTGACATCTTCTACCTTTTTCTATATTTTGCAGGGTCATAGTAAAGCTTCTATTAACACCTCTCTAAGAAATTCTAAAAGATTCAATGTGTCCATGATCAATACCTTTACTGGTACTATGTGTAAGCTTCTTCAAAATATAATATTTCTTCTCTAAAGGCTAATCCTTCCAAGCATGGGGTTCTCTTTCTTATGTTATTTAGTGGCTTGAGCCCTAGATTTGGATGTGCCAACCACTAGTATATGATCTAATGGTGCTCCAATACTCTTTGTATTTGGTTGGACTGGTCGGCCTACAAGATTTGGGAGATTAGACATATGCTCTTCCTATGACAAATACTACTATATTATTGGGATAAGATTTATTCTATCATGGGAGAATAAATTATCCAGTTCCTTTTTCCTCTATTGGATGGTCCATATATGATTTATTTCAACATTAACATTTTGAGTTAAGGTGTGGCCAGAAATCATTCTATAGTCATGACCACACCTTCCTGGAAACCCTTGGCCTATAAGGCCTCTTACTTTGGCTCTATAGTTAGATACATGGAATTTATGTTCATAGAAATAGTCTCCATTATAGAATGGATCCATTAATATAATTAATATAATGGAGAAAAAAGATTTGTTATTGATCTATAAATGATTATGTCCAACTATATTCTTAGGATTTTGTCATTTAGTGGGGCAGTGTCCATTGTCCCACTTGGAGGGGCTCCACTCGTGCTTTCAAGTCTTCTTTCATGAATTAAGAAAGTGTCAATGATGACTTTTTTCATAGTGTAGGTTCATATTATTTCTCATGTTTTCTTGCTATCTGATTAGGATGTCTCCTAGAAAAATGAACCGTAGAGTTTTGTGGGGATGATGACAATGGTTGTGTTGCTTCCAGAACATTTGGGTGAACGTTCGGGTGCTTCAACAGCTCATAGTGGATTCCAAAATCTTAGTTGACTATTTTTTGATTTATCCAACTTTCAAATAAATTCTTCTTTTTTCGTGTGACCATTTTCTACTCCTCTTCCTCACTCGACTCTCTTTGGCCCTAGTACCGAGAGAATGTTGAAATTAATTGTAGTATTTAAGTTGCCACAGACTTGGTCAAATCGTTATGAGAATAATTTGTTTTTTTATTCGCCGAACTAATTTCTTTTCTCACCCCATTTCTCATCATACCACGGTGGGGTGGTTTTTGTCATCCATGGAGTCCTGTATGGTTTAGGGGATTCCATGAAACTAGAGATGGTGATATGGTGGCTTTAGTGTGACAGAAGAAGCTTCATATTTTCCCATTCTTTTTCTTGGGGAAAATGGGTCCAATAATGGCATGATAATTCCCTACTGCAAAGAGTATTATATTTATTCATAAGTGGCAGAGAAATCTCATAAGTCACTTGTGTATTTCATTAGGATCAGTAGACTTCAAAATTCAACACGAATATTATCTATTCACATAGAAAGAATTTCATCATGGAGGATTGGAGGGATAATTAGGTAAGTCATGACTTTCAATCTAGTCATGATGTCTAAAAATGATTAATGATCTTGAAACTTAGAGTTCACGAGATAACTAATTGATGTATTAGGTAATGTCAAATTTAACTGGAAGAGAAATAGTCACCAGAGATTATCCCAGCCTTTAATAGAGTAAGATGGATAACTATTATACCACATGATGGGTGAAACCTATAGAGTTCACATGAAGAAAAAATGTTTTACTATTTATTGTTTCTCTAGGGTTCCCATCATGGGGTCACAATATTATGAATATTGCATTAGATTCTATTCTGAGTCACCTCAACTAATGATCATTGGGAACACGAGGTTCACAATGTTTGGTAATGGAAGAATGTTTCTCACCCAATCAAGGTAAGGTATGCATTTAGGTTTTATTGGATAACAGAAGCCCTTACATAGATTCCAATAGATCTGTAAATTGTTCGATGGTATTCAAGAGCCCTTGATGCCTATCCTGTTGGACATGAGCTTTGGTGGGTTTAGTAGGGTGGACAACTGGATGTGCTCGAACTTCTAGATTTTGGGTTAGATATCCAGTCGGGGGAAACCTGTGAGGGTTTTACTGAATTTGTATTGGCTATTTCCATAGAGGATGGAAGTATTTATATCCTTTCAGGTTTGGATTCAATCATAAGGATGGTCTGGGTGCTGGATTGTATGGGAGAATGAGCCTAGTTACAATTATGTCGATGAGTGCCTATAGTAGATGCAACACTTAAAGAAGAATGTCTTGTCATTCCACTTTAGGAACACACCCGACTAGATATCTTCTTCGAGGCAGTTTGCCATTTATTTTCCCGATCTCTTTAATTTTATCCTTCTTCTAGGATAATCATTCCTCGATCATGAGGGAATCATTTTCTCACGGGGGAGGAGCTGGGTAAAATACGACCTTGTATATATTCCTATCTTTGTTAGAGATTCACGATAGATGTAGTGATGGGTTTACTGAGGGTACAACCAAATTTAGGGAAGCACTCTAGTTTTGATTATGAACACCATTAGGCTTTGTGTGGACATCCCCTATGCAGAAATAACCTTTTCCTTTATACTCATAATTATTATCATTTCCTATTAGGTTTTTGGAATTATGTCCACCATGTTCACTAATTCACACCAAATTGTTGGTGGGGTACTGAGTACCAAATGGTAGCATAGATTTTTTCATTCAGTTTTGGACATTATCCTTCAATAAAGTGGTATTATTTGAGATTCTTGGGGAAGATAGATCCAAATGGATACCTACTCTACCCTCATGATATGCCTTCATCTTGGTGGGTATAAACCATGAGACGCGATTGAACATATAACCAATCTTCTCATTATTATTCCTAGATGGGAGGAGAAAGATGTCTGATATGCAGTAAATCGATGTAAAAAATAACCCCCTCTTTAAAGGTTGGGGTTTCTCTCATTATTCCATTGTTGTTTTATGGCTCAGATTTGTTGCTCTTAAAAGGTCATTTTGAGTTAAAATTTACCCCAACCCTACAGCCTACTGTTGTTCCAGTATTGCGACGATAACTGCTGATATTGTCAACGTCTTGATTTTTTTCACTCCAACATGTGCATGAGCTGAGTATGGTACTTGATTATCATGGGATTTATTTTCTTCTGGGGACATGATCATTGACTAGTTGTTTTCTTTCCAAAGGTGGGAGGCCTTCTGGATATTCTCGGTTTCTTGACTCAGAAGCTTCTTGATGGATAGCTCTTGTCAGGCCTGATGATTTTTAGAAATACTCATGGATGGTTCTTATTGAGTGTTCCACCCTTCATATGTGGAAATTAAATTTGAAAACTAACTTTGGGTAATGATATTGTAAGATGTCACTTCTAGAGAGTTATATTGGACTGGAAATGGAGAGAAGTGTATCGATCCATTCTCTTCCCATCACAGAATATGAACTCCATATGGGTAATCACCGATGATGTAATATAACTTATGAAATTAATGGAGGTAGGCTTGTTCAGGGTATTCCATTCATCATTATGACTGTTTCTGCCATGCAGATGGGAGAACATACAAGTTGACTAGATGATGATGTTCTCCTACTATGCTGACATGGTCTACACATCCCTAATAAGGAAGGAATTTTTCCTTCACCTAGTAGAGATTTTTCAATATATTTAGAATAATATTAGGTGTATATTAATCTAACAACACTTTGGGGACTTTTAACTGATAAGTGGTTGTGGAAAAATACAATACTGTTATGTCGTCCATAGATAGTTGTATTTTAGGAAGAATATTATCATGATGCTTCTCATCTGGAGACTCCTCTGCTTGGTCCAGCTAACATGAATGCTCTTTAATTTTATTTCGAGCATTTGACATAGCAGGATCTCCATTGACATGAAAGCATTACAAGGATGGATATGAAGATGAGTGTGGCCCCAGGCTATCTTCAGGATGAGAAAGGATATCACTCCACATAGATAGAGTCTTTGACATGTTTGACTATATCATTTCTTGTGCCTCAACATAGATGGGTTTTCTGACATTTTCCCTTGAAATGGGAGTTCCTTATTGGTGGTGTGAATTTGGATGGTGAAGAGTACGTTTGTAATTGGTGCTACAATGGCAAGGGATACAAATGTTATTTGATGCCCGACTGTAGGGAATGTACCAATGTCTAATGCACTAGGAAGGACAATCAGAAAAAGATGAAACAAGTGGTTTTCCTTCCATCTTCTTGTTTTCACTGATGGGAGAAACTCCTCAATGACTTCGATGTTGGGAAGGACTTCACTCATGGATTGATATGTTGCTGTAGGGAGAATTTCTTTTGTGTGAATTATGGGGAGGGCCTTGACTATATACCTTATCGATGGGACAACCTATTCATTTCTTGATGTTTCTATGGGAAGGGCCTCTATAGAAACATCCCTTGAGGGGAGGTCCTTTATAATGGGTGTTATCAGGGTGATGACTACCATCATTATTTGACATCTGAATGTAAGGAGAAGAAAATGTATAGCGTATACTCTGGGGAGGACCATCAAGGAATATGACATCAAGGGGAGGGACTTCAAGATGTTTGAACTTCTGTTCAAGGGGAGGGAAACCCTGAAATTCATTATAAGTTGGGACCCCATGATCAATCATTCATGGAACATGGAGTAAGCCCCAATGGGTGCTCTAAAATTGCCTTTTTGAGCTGCTGGTGGAAGTAGTCTAGGGGGGACCTTCGCAACAGCTACTTCTACTTCTATAATATGGTAATGGATTGATAGGATCATGAGACTCTATTGATATATTCTTGGTTGCATCAAAACATTTAGATTCCAATATAGCAGAATCATTAATATACTTTTCATCTTCCGGTAATATTTGGATCCTTTCATCTTTGGGAACTATTTTATAGGAAATTAGTGATATCTACTATTGATAATTACCTTCATATATAGTTTTAGGATTGGATGGTTCCTACGATGCCATAGGGATATGTTGATGGACATATTCTGATGTGATAGGGGTATATTCTTGCCTTGGAGCGTCCACCACGTTAGATATGTATCCCCATGTCAGAATGAGTATTTTCTCCAGGTCTGGATGTCCGTATATCACGGGATTTTTCAATCTACTGTCTTGGATTGGATTAGGGATTCATTACTACTCTGGAGAGACTAACCTATCTTGTGGATGTGCCATTTTGTCTGAGGAAATCAGTTTGTGTGCCTGATTCCTTGCCTTTACCACTGATTCAATGACATCTTCACTGTTCTAGAAGATATAGTCTAGAATTGATGTCTGATCATCCATTATTTCAATGCTATTATGAGATACATATTTTGCTGAAATAGGTGTGATGTCCCATTCTGATTCCAGATCAAGTCCTTGTGAAAGATCTGGTCCTCCATATGTTACAAATGGATATTTTTAGTTCTCCTTTTTCATTCTAGAGAAACAAGTCTTCAACTAGTGGTCTTCTCTGGTTTCAACCATATTTTACAATTGGGATTCAAATTAATGAGTAATAATTTTCATCTTCTCGACATTCACTATATTTTTACCACATGATTTGTATAAAGCCACATAAATTTGACTCTTCACATATTTTTTTCCGCACAACAAGGATGGCTTTCTTGTTATGCGTCAGGTGGTGTTTCTACCTTATATAGATGGAATTCTTACTATTAGGAAGATGGAAATCTTGTGCGATAAAAAATATTCACATATTCTTGTAATTCACCACTCTATATACACGACAAGACTGGATAGTAGTGGAAGAAATGGACATGTGCTTCAATTATGCCACCGTATTTCCATAGTGGGATTTAGTTGAGTGGGAAAAGATGTTTGTCTACCCATTGAATGATTTCATGTTTATATGGATGATTTCCTCCCCATTAATCATGGTGATTAACTTATCCTAATTATATGTTTTTCCCCTTGGAGGGTGGCTTGAGGGGTATGTGTCCTTTGTAATATAGTAAGTACCATCAGCAAGAGATCCTATTTAGAGCGAAGATATTTAGTCTCATAGCATTGAATGCGATGCTCTATATATCGACCTATGAGTAAGTCCCCTATGCAGCTAGGATGAATTAATCATTATCAACTTCATCTACCTGCATGTGATAAGGGAGTTTCCTTGTATTATTCATTGGGGATGGGCTCTTTAGCAGTTGGAGAGGCCAGCAAGGCTGCCATGTGCTGGGGTGGCGATTACAACTACTGATGAAGCTACTGAGGTTTTTCATATTGTAGGGCTGATCATGTTGCCTCCAATATAGGGATAGTACCTTTTTGGTGGTATTCTCTAATCATCATGTTGAAAACCCAATGTTGAAGAGGCTGGGTCGGTGAGGGTTTTTTCCCTTTATCTAGGCCCCACCCGCCTATGGGATCATTGAGGTGTGTGTCTAAATATGATTTCTAGATTCAATTTTGATCAAAGGTTGATCATGAAAATTTCAATATATATATATGGCATATAGAAACAACTAAATCCCATTAATGTAGTATCTCTTGATCACATACATAAATGGAAATTCAACTTTTCCCCCTTATTTTTTTGAGGTGAATGGGATTGAATGGGGTACAACATCCACCTTTTTTGAGGAGTCAAGTATGTTTCACAATTATTTTTGACCCGAGAAGAGTGTTTGGGGGATAATAAAATGGTCTGATGAGCGATAAGAATTTTTCTATTTTTAATGAGAACTCTACATCACCATTTTTTTGACATGAATCCTTTCATTATTCATTAGGAGGGATTGGATTGCCCCTAGGGAGACTAGGTATCTTATTAATTTTATATTATGATTGCGGTGCCATAATCGAATGGTCCCAGTTGGTGACTGCAAGGGGTTAATTATTTGAGAATTAAGTCCTCTTAGGATTTGATTTCCCCACATGGCATCCAACAGGTTTATTCATGGAGCCGAAAACACCCAAAAACCCTTCTATCAATGATTCGTAGAATTTTTTCCAATTTTAGGCCCTCATTGGATGATTATTTGGGAAATAACACCTCATGAATCCTTTGGTCAAGAAGATGGGAGGTCAGGCTCATCACACATTTTTGGGTGGAATTATTTCCTACTCTAGGAGTCTCTTATTGATTGAATCTATGTTGATATGTTCATGAATCCTTGGTTCATTCCTAAAGGGGGAGCCCTAGTTTTCTCCTAGGTTGTAGGATCTTCATGGATAAACATGGATTTGATGCTAAAGAGTGAATGGGGACTTAATCCATGAAATGAGGTGGTATATAATTTATTTTCATCCAAGTTGGTGGGAGGTGGGTTGATGTTGGGGATGGACCCATATGATATTCTTCTTAGGTATCCTCGTGAGGTGAATTAGAGACCATGTAGTTTGGTTCCACTCAACTATACATATCTTCTTGTTGGGTCATTTTATGTGGACTCATCAATGCAGTTTAATGTAATGTGGTATGAACTCCTAGGAAAAATTTTCTTATTCAAGATTTGGTGTGGGACTCATGCTGATGTAGCCTAAAGTTCCTATGAGATATGTGGTCTATTGGGTTGACATTACCATAATGAGTATATTCCTAGAGAATATTAGTGTTGAGTTAAGGGTCCTATTTGGATCTTAGGGTGGCTTTTCATGTATCCCGATTAAATGGGGAATCAATGTCAGCATAGTTCTAGAAGAATGATAACATATACTCTAAGGAAGTATAGTGTGAGGTATTGGATTCTAAATGGTTACAAATATGTGATTCCTATTTAGGGGTACATGATTGGGGATTACACTATAAGGGGGCCTTAGTGTGGTAATTTCATTTGGAATTACTCAGGAGACTTCCACTTGATCTCAGGAATTAAAAAAGCATTATACGTATCTTGGTTGGAGGATGAATCTGAGTTCTTCATTGTTCTATTAGCTTGGGTATTACACATGGGAGGAATACCATTTGTGAGAGTCGAATCAGGAATTACTCAAAATAGGATTCCCATTTATTTGGGGAATAATTGGGTCAACCATTTGGAATATCACTCATTTGAGCTAGGGACATCATGTAGGTGTCCTACAAATCCTGGATGGAGCTGGAATGAGTGTTATCATAGTTCATTTCGGAGTAGGTGAATGTTGTATCATCATAAACACCATTCTCATGTGAGTCATGATTAGTGTGAGAAACCAGAGGATGTGAAGGATTCTACAAAGAATCACTTTCACTTCTTCACCGATGAAAAAAAGATGACGATGATAGTGAAAGAGGCCATGGATATGAGCCCCACGAGATAGAAAAGTGGAGATTTGAACATTAAATGTTCACCCGTGTTGATATCAAAAATAGAAATATTTAGGCGACCTCTCTAGAAAAATATTGAGCAGAGGAAAAGAGGGTGACGAGTGACTCCACTCACAAAAGGCTAGAAGATTAACATAGGTGGAGTTCCCTAACACGGGTTCTGGGATAGGGGAGGAGCATCATCCTTTGTCAAAGGTAAATGAATGAGTTCAAATTCTATCTAAACACTATCACTCACTGAAAGAAAGGAAAGTGATTACCCCCATACCCGAGAACATGGAGGTTCATGTTGGTATCCAAAAGTTGGTCTCTACATAATCTTGGGAATGTAGACTTAGATCCTTTTAGGTGGTCTAAATTGTTTTGGTAACAACCTTCATGATCCATCTTAACTAGGTTATATAAATTCCAAAAGGTGCTTTGGTGCTCCTGATAATCTAATCATATGTGTCTGGTGGATTAGGAGGAGGATTTTCCCTGATTCTAGTGGGCTGGATCATGAAGGATTTATGGAGGAATGAATGGTAATGGAGGGTAATTATTGGAGCCAGGGGGATGGAAACTAAAATACACCCCATTTCATGTACTGTCTTCTCATTCGGGAAGGGATAAACCCCACGTAGCATAAATCTATGTGGATATAGGGGTTGTCCCTATACCAATGTGGTACGTGGATTCAAGTATGGACCATAAAGTGCCAAAGTGGTACACGGTTCTGGATGTGGTCCATATACTGGAATGATATGCGATGAATGATGGGGTTCACCATGCCACGCAGGTTCTATCTGCATTCTGAAACAGTATTCAGTGTCAGGTTTGCTCTACATAGTAATGTGCTATGTGGAGCGCCAGATTGATGAAGGATCCTAGGGAATGTGGTTCGCAAGGAATTCTTCCACAAGGGATGTATGGTTCACTATTACAGCAATTAGGATCTTGGTTAACCAATTATTACTATGTTCATTATTTTTGTGGTTTGTTATGTGTTATACCTATAGAAAAGTGCACTAGGGTTCACACTTCATTGATGATTAAAAAAATCCAAAATCAACTCAGTATCTGAATTCTCAGTTACAGCCTCTAAGGTCTCCTTCGTGCTCTCTTCCTATGGTTCTAGTTTCTTATTCTTCTCCTTTTGTAGAGAATTGTGGAAATCATATATGAGGGCATGAGACACCATTGGGGGAAGAACATGAAGATATAACTCATCTTGTGGAAGAATTGACCAACTGGGGTTTACAGTGGGTGTGGCTCAACGAACCCACCAGTTTTCCTCATCTGTGAATTGATTAGTTCGCGAAATGATAAGAAAATGGTATTTTTCTATTTAATTCCTCAAAAAAAGAAATTTACGGCATCTTGAGATTGACGGCTAGTCCATGTGGGCCATCACCTCATATGTTTTTATGGGTATCGTCAGTTTTCAGTTCAGTCGACCCACGAACCCTACCTGGTGGTGGAATGTAGTAAACCCTTAAACCCATTTCAAAACCATAATTCATAATGTTTACTCACAAATTTTCAATCCAATATTCATCCATTTTCCTTTATTTACTTTTTTTAAATTTTCCTTACTTCTTCAAATTTTGTTGTGGGAGTATTTACTTCCCTTCGTGATGTTTTCCGGACCCTACAATCTTTTTTTATCACTACACCGAGATTAGATTAAGCTATAAGCAGTAATTTCTTAGCTTGCAGTATACACAATAATAAGTTGGGATTGTGACACACACAATTTTGATTTATTTTTATAAAATCACATTCATGAAAAAAAAAATTGTGAATAATTAAATATTATTATGTTACCATAGAACATAGTCATTAAAGTGTAGGAAAAGAACAATAATATCATTCTTTTAAAAAACTATATAAATGAAAATAAAATAATGAATTAACTCTTCATGGATTATATTAATATAATATATATATATATAATATAAAATTAAATTTTTAAATTTCAACTTATATGTTTTCTAGACATGATATAAGAATAAATTCAATTTTGTAGATAAAAGATGTAATTCTTCAAAAATGATTTTTTCCTCCTTTTGATGGCGCATCCAATTTAAATCTAGTGCCAACATGTTTATATATTATATTTAACATCATAAAAGTTTCCTTTGAAAGTAGGATATAAGAATTAATTTGGATTTATTTTTTATTTTTTATTTTTTATGATAAATTTTATGTTTTGATGATCAGTAAATATAGGCTAAATTTTAAATAAAAAAATTAGTTGAAATAATTTATAAGGATAAATTAATGTAATGAATGCTTTTAATGTATAAATATAATATATTTTAAGAATTTAATATAATTTATTTCTTTCTAATTTATTATACATTGAATTCTGATGTAAAAAAATTTTAATCATTTGTAATATTTCATCATTTCTTAATCCACACTTTTCATTCCAATAAGAAATTTTTTTCATTAATTACTAATTCTTATGTGTTTTTAATTATTTAAAATCAACATCATATTTGGAATCAGTAGGAAAAATTTGTTTAAATATATTTATTATATTATTGGGCATTATGGATAGTAACTTCAATAATTTTTCATAATTTTGTAAAAGGTAAAACATGTAATTAAGGGTAATAATACTATTATATAACGATCCTGACACTTATAATAAACTTATTTAATGAGTTATGTCTAACCAATAAGACAATTGTTATAATAATTTGGCCTCTGGGATCCACATGGATAAGATTAAGACACTTATAACTTTTAATTTAATTTAATGGAAAATATGTTATAAACATATATTTTCATACTAAAACAATATTAATATGGGGTTATATAATTGATATATTTGATTATAAAAATTAATTAGAAATATAAATAGGTTTCACACATCATGGAATATTATTTATAATTTTTATAAATTATAAAATTCAATTAAATTATGGATATTTTGATGTAATGTTCACTTTATTAATTTAGGAATCAAATAAATGATATTATAAATTTTAAAGTAAATATTATTTCACTTAATTCATATCATACACATTTTTTATAGGTGAATATGACACATTATAAAACAAAAAAAAATGGTTACATTCAATTTTATTACTCTGTTTTGATTTTATTAAAATTCAAAATAATAAATATTGTAAAAATTGACATAAATGAGGTTTTATAAAAATAGTAAATTATTATGTTATTTTATAAAACAAATAAATTAAAATAAAAAATTAAATTTGATAAGGGATAAATCACCAATAATTGTAATATTATATGAAATAAACTCCATAAATTTAATATTTATGTCCTCTTAATAATTAAAATGTAGTTACCATAATAAATATTAAAATAGAATGATTAAGGGATAACCGAAAAGATAAGGTTTAAAATAAATAAATACATGTCTAAAACAATTGGATGAGAGGATTTAGAAATATAATAAATTTATCATCGTCTTATTTGAATTTAGAATAATTTGGATTAAAAAATAATTATTAATAATTTAATAATTTAAGAATTTCCATGGTTCCCCCTCACCTCATTTATAAAATGTGACCTCTTCCCTCACCTGTTCACTTAAATTTGATCCTTAATTATCATCAAAACCCAACCATTTTAACTGATCAACATGAATAGTTACCTTATATAGATTTTATTCTTCCTCAAATACTGACTCTACTTCTCTAATTTGAGATTTCGACGAAGTACTTCGTTGATGAGTTAATTTCCTCTACTGATTCGTTCAAACATCTTTGTTCTTCTATACACTATTCATGAGTTACTATAACGTAATAAATATTGTATAAATTATAAACATATATGTTATTATAATTATGATATAACCATATTAAACCTTCTATCCATCCTATTAAAATCAAAATCACCATACGTTTATACGTACAGATTACCGTCTCCACGACGTGGTGTTTTCTGTTTTCCCCTCAATTTACATTGATGGGTATAATGATATAAATAATAACTATATATGATTATTATAAAAAGTTATTTATTCTATAATTATTTATATATCATCTACTTTGATACCATCTCTGAATTAATTTAATGATATCATCGCTCATGTGGCATACCGTCTCCATGGTGCAATATGATTCATTCAAGATGATATCAATTTAAAAATGATTATATAAATGTAAAGAATGAATAAATATGGTGTATATTTTGTTTCATATCATTTTATAGTGTTATAACTGTGACCTAATAAGGATAACGAGAACTAATTCAAAAAACATGGCTAAGAATATACAACATTTTATAACCAACAAATGTAACAAAAAAATGTTACGAACAAATGAATGATAATATGATCATAAATGATATCAAAAAAATGGATATGATTATGGAATATGTTAATTAAATTATTTAAATATTTATATAGTAGGTAATATTTCAACACTAGATATTTGTCCTAAGGTAATGGATTATTTTACAATCTCGTTATTAGCTAATATTTTTTATTCCTATGTATTTATAGGGGTATATTTATCATCCACATTCATGTTTCCTAAGTATATATTTCATAACATTATTTATATCAATAAAAAATTATTTACTATAAATTTCACCCATATTTGAATTTTTATTAAATTGTATAAAAGTAATCAATGGTCATTTTCTATGCAAGGTACTTTTTGAATTTCTGAAAAAAGTAGTAGAAGAATGTTTTATTTTAACTTATATGGCTTGAATGTATTTTTATGCATTCATGACTCATTATTGGCATGAAAATTATTTTATAAGTTATCATGGCTATATTTAAATAAATTCATTTCATTTAAAGTAGGTAAAAAAGAAATATTTTTGAAGAATAAAGTATATTTACCTCAAGAATCAATTTCAAGTGTTTTATCAAAATTATATTACATCTATGATTAAATTCCATAAAATAGATATATTAAAAGTTTAATATCCCTATTATTATTATGGTGTTGTTATCCATATTCTATTTATGAAATAAATTTTATTATTATTGGATTATGTTATGATGGAATGTTGATTAAGAGTCCCATTTTATATTATTAGGTAATGTTATGATGAATAATTTATGTTTTCAGGGAACATGTAATCATGATTTTATTATAATAAGGGTGAAACCTAAATCTTTTTCCAGTGCATTGGGTAATGCTGGATAACTCATGTGGTGTGTATGTTATTCATTATCCTAATTTCAAATTCATAGTTTAATGAGTGGACTAGGATTCCATGTCTATATGGTTATGCAAGGGCTTGTTTTCATGTCTGTAATATAATGAGTTAACTTGTTACTATTTATACATGTTCACAACATTATGACTTCATGTGCATGCCAAAATTTCATGTCTTATGTGACATTTATGATCTTATGTATTGTGATCTTTTATTTTACTTTGATTCTAGTTTTCTATTGACATATAGAGAATGATCTTCTAATATGATGATCAGATTATGATAGAATTTATAGTCATGTTTATATTTACACATCACACATGTTTTCTCTTAATGAGAATATGAGATTATCCCTTTTTATGTTTATTTTTACTAGTATTTAAATATGGGTGTTGAATAAGATGTGACAAAGTGGGTTCTAGTTATGAAGAATAATGTAAGAGATGATGTTGAAATTTTATAAAACAATTTATTTTGTTTCCATGTTTCCAAAGACACTAAACTAATCTAGTATTTAGCCATATTTTTTTTTATTTATTAATTATGCTGCAAAATTAAGGTGATTTCTATGTATGTCATGCTTGGGTCGATAGATGATCCGACCACATATCCAATTCATATAGCCAATATAACCATGTATCTACGTCACATAGTCGATCCTTCCATGTATCTAATTCAATAGGATGATCATGCCACGTAGACAATTAACGTAGCTGATCTATATTTTTAGTTGATTTAACTGGCTATATAGACAAAAAATGACCATGATTACTAATTGTACGACCTACATGCCTACATAATGAACAAATAATTTATTGTATAAACAATACACTTCAATAACATTCCTACCAAATTAAAAAATGACCATGGAAGCTAACAGCATGAACAAAAATTGACTAAAGTAATGGAACATAGTAGGACAATAGGAAAAGGGTCCTGATATTCTAGTTGACTCTATAAAGCATAAATAAACAAAATAAAATGTTTTAAAAATCCATGACTTTACATCTGATACCTCCTAAAAAAATTTCCCTCAAGAATCCATGTGAAATTAAGGAATGGAATGTATATGTCCAAACAACCATCCCATAAGTTACAATTCATGGGTCATATAACAACTAAAAACCTTCCACCTTCTAGACACACCAACAACATTCCTTTTATCTTCCCCATATCTTATCAAACACAATTTCAACCATGACATAACACAGAACAAAAACTACCACAACCAATACACAACATACCCATACGCATATAAATCAAGAAATTCAATTTCCCATGTCAATATACTATCATCATTGAGTGAAACTGACTCACCCACATGCCTCAAATTGCATCAAGGTATAGTGTGTCTTGATTAGGGCATGGTTTTCCCTTTAGTTATATTCATTTGATCCTAGAACACACATAATATAAACAAGAAATAAACAAATTTCATATAAAATAGAAGATTCCAAACATCACATCAGCAAAAAAATAGAAAAGAAAGAAAATATCAGAATAAGGAAAATAATGACACCCCCATTATTAAATCAAAAAATAATATATCAATATGAAAAACCATGAACCACATGAAACCAAGATAATGTAATTCATATTACAAAAGTACGAGTTAAATAAAAGACTAATTAAAACAACTCAATGAGATGATGGAACCAAAAAGAAAATTGTATAATGTATAGAGTTGGAATGTTATCAAGGGAATAGAAATAAATACTAAAATGAAACACTATTTTTTTATTTAATAATAATAAAAACTATTATAATTTATATATAACAAAGGTAGAATCATTTTTTTATAAGTGCATCCAAAATAAGATTATAAAACCTAGAAACTAACCAAAACATAAGAGTCTGAGTAAAAACCTCACAAAAGTTCATGTATTGTCAAACATTCTTCTTGATCAATCTCATAATCATTGATTTGAATGATCATAGATAAGTTTTATCACAAAATTATTCAATTTATTAAACATTGGAATGTAAATTTCTTAAATATGATCTTTCCTATTAACCATGTTTCTCACTTGATGGTACTTTCAATAGCTGATGAATGTTATTTTTCAATATTCCTCTCTCACATGTTGGATAAACTGATATAAAGTAGGGAGATGAATAATAAATAATAACATGATAATCCATTAAAATTAATAAGATAAATAAAAAACAAAATAAATATTTTTAACTTACTAAAAAAATTGATTGGGTAAAATATAGCATGTAGTATAGAAATAAAATGTAGAGAGTAGAAAGGAGGAATGTTTTACTTTTTTAATTAAATCACATTTTTAGAATCTCAAAATCTTACTTACATTGAAACAAATTCTACAAGAATTATAGGTAGGTGAAATCATTAAAATGATAAAAATGAAAAAGAATTTGTAGTTATCATAAACTATTTCTAGGGAAATATACACTCGATGCTTGTAATTATGATATTTAAACAAAGATAAAAAATAAGGTATTACCCTGTGAAATAAAAACCATTAAAATCATGTTTAATGGATGGTATATAGAATCCCCAAATCATTTTAGGCGGACATAAAAATATCATGTATCTCTTCATAATCGTGAACAAGGAAAAATAGTTTATATAAAATACCTATAAAAATATGTTTATCATAGAATTTTTAGAAGTAGCTAAAAAATTTATTTTTAAATCATTTTTAAATTAATATGGATTTAAGAACATGTACTGCCTCACATAAAATGGAATATTAAGCGGATGGTGGAAGTAACCCCACTAAATATATATGGATTTTAAAATTTTGATTAAACTTATTTTAGAACCCTAATAAATCCATTGTAACCAAACATTCTTAGATGCATATTAAATCTAACCTTTCTTCTCTAAAAAAGTTCATAGTAAATTATAAAAAAAAAGGTTCAAATACCAAAAATTTAATTCTATTTCCTCAAACACTTATTGAATAAGGGTCAGTAACACTCACTCTTTCACAACAATATAGTCAAACAAGGACATAAATAAAAGGACAAAATTTGGGTCAATAATTTTATTTCAAAATGTGAATGAAATATTTTTAACGTTTCCATTCATGTAGAATTTAATAAAATTTGAGGTGATGCTTCTTATATAGCCTAAAATAGAGTTTATAACCATATTCCCATTGAAAAACTTTGATATTCAGTCGTCATTACCTTGCCTCTTTGATAGAGGAATGGAAATCCACTAAGAGATCTTTAGAATTATGAACGTTGGAGATCACCCATATGAGGTAAAATAATCTGAAAAAATAAATAGTATATATTTTGTTTTTAAATAATAAAAATATAAGAAAAGATATAATTTTCTATATAGATAATTGACCAGTTCATTATTGTATTTATTTCACCACATAATATGTAGACATATGATGTTATAATTTTATATTTGAATATGATAATCTATATAAGGGCTAATGGACACATATCTAATTTTATTTTGATAATGGGATGATCCATTAACCTGAGAAACACACTAAATGTTAATCATCTACTTTTATTCACTTATGAAAATTCCATTAAAAAACATTGGAATAATTCAAATTTCCATGAATTCAGAAATATTTGATTTAGTGTAATATTATAGAAGGAAGTCAAAAAATGTACAAAAACAAATAGATATCACTAAGGTATGAAAAGAGAACATCTAAAAACAATGAAAACTAAGACAGAAAACATTCCTTGAACACTATTAAATGGGATTTGCTACATTGGTCAAACATCCTTAATTAGCACTATTAAAGATCAAATGTTCATAGAACACATTTACAACAGGATCATCATGACTGATTTTTTTAAGGGTTATTTTAAGAATTTATAATTACACATACCTTATTAAAACATGAGTTCCAAGTTTTTATTATAACATCACTCTTAGTAACAATTAAAACATGATCACAAAAATTAATTTTGAAAAACATGGAATATGAATAAATATGTTTAGGTACATTCTTAGATAGAAATGTAATGTTTCAACTCAAAATGATAATATAGTCATTATTAAATAATATTTCTGAATAATTATATAAAGAATTATATATAAAACATGAATGTATATGTATTTTTAATGTTATATAATCCCAAAGGGTATAGAAGAAACAACTATAGACATCTTAATACATAATAAATATTTAATTAAATAATGTGATTATATTTTGTGTATCAATGCTACAGGTTTCAAAATCCATTTTAATATGATATGAAAAATCATGATCAAGAAAAAATAATATATTGACTATTAATAATACACTAAAATGATGTTTCATATTCATAACCTATAAGATTACCTAAGAGGAAAAAGTTTCAAACCAATTTGAACAAACATCTGAACTCAAAAATGAATTCCCATTGATCAACATAAATAGTATATATTTTTATTTTAGTGACATAAATAATGAATCCCTAAAAAATAAGATTTGAAAAATATTAAAAAAAATGTAAAAATAGATGTAATGCATTACAATTAAGGTCTAATTGAGGAAAAAATCAGATAAAGATTCATTGTTGGCTTCTCTGATTGTGCCTCTATTCGCGCAGTCTCTAAGAATGGGTGTAGTAGCAGCTAACATTTATCTTCCCAGAAGTCGCGTAAACACATATCAGGGATGTTTTCACCTTCATCAAGGAGTTATATAAACTAAAGTTATCTGTATATGTGGAATTAGGAGAATTTTTATTTTTATGGTGTGGTAATAAACATGTTGGGCATCAAAGGGTTCATTACATAGTGGGGATACATGTAACTAATGTGACTAATTCTCTGGTTTGTAGTTGAGTTTCATATGGTAGGGGAGGGGAAACTACTTCTCAATTGTAGAATCTAATTTAGACATCACATTCCAACCTTATAAATTTTCATAATAAAAAATTAAAATTTCGACATATGAGTGCGATCACAGCTTATGAAGAAAGAAAAATTTCATGATTAGATTTTACAATTGTTTGAATCATTGTGTGAGGAAAATTCAAGGATATGTTTTTTCTATGTGGGGTGTCCTTTGATTTATTATATTATATGTATAATATATTTTTTTTCATTATTATTTCGTATACAGTGCATGCATGATATTTTTAAGTAAGGTCCATTGATTTTTATAATCATTTATTGATTCTAAGTGTTTAGAACCCTATATTTTTAGTGAGAGAGCGGTATAGTTTCTCATTTTCCATTTGGATGAAATTTTTAAAATTTTAGTTTCATATATGGTGTGATTCTATATCAAGAAGAATTTTTCAGTGTCCTAGAAAGATATATTTTTAGAAATAATTCTACTAAATTGATGGAAAGGGTTCACTAAAATAGATTTGGTTTTTATGTTTAGGATTCAAAAAAATTGTTCAATATTTACTTTCTAAATAGGACTAATGGGTCTAGGTTTGATTAGAAATTTTTGTATGAATGGACTGCTTACATGTGTGATCACTGCAATTTTTTTTCGAACTACCAAAATTATAAGAAATTCTTTTTATCTATTTGAGTTTCAAAAACTGATGAAAATAAAAAAAAATATTATTTTGAAGGTATTCCTAACTAACCATTTGGTACGTTTTATCAGTATAATGTTCATGAGAATTCAAGGATGTATTCTTATTATTACTCTAGAGTGTAGAAATTCGTGAAGGACAATTGGAGGTAGTGAAACCCGACCCTTTTAAAGAGTATAACGTGCCATATCCCATGAAAGATTAAAAATACCCATTTCAATTTGTTTTAAGTTATAATAATAGGTGAATATGTTTCTTCTAAAGAAACAATTCCATATAAAGTTTACTAAAATGCATGATGGTCTGCTGTGAGTTTCCATTTTGTCAGATAAAGCATATTTTTTTAAGTCATCATTGCAGTTTATCAATGGATGTATAGAAGGATTAAGGATTATGAGTATATTATCCTTTTATATTGAAATAAAGATAGTTCAGGTCTCAAAGGTGTCTAAGATGAATAATTTTGACACTATTCAAAGATGAAAAAACAAATAAATGTCCTAGGAAAGTTGGAAGGGATGAAATTATTTATAATTTTGAATATTTCCAAATGGAATTTTTTGGATAAACATGTACTCAGAAAGAAAACATATTATGGTGTTTTTTAAGGAATAATAAGGTGAAAATCATGGCTATTTTAGCGATGAAATTGGATTCTAATAATGTTACAAAGGTTTCCTTTTGTTATTTGTTATCTAACTTGTGGGTGTTCAAAAATAATTTTCATTTTACATAACTTGGTATATTTTTTAAATTGCATGATATTCTTATTTTTCTATTTTTTGAATTTAAGATGGATTCTCAAATAATACATTGTAGATTATCATATATAAGCTGTATATATTACCTATGCATTGTTTATGGTTTAAAAATTTAAGCTTATATGACTTAGTTGAGTGATGGTATTATTGTTAATATAGATAGTATATCATACATGTAGATCATATATAGATATTATAATAGTTTTTCACATGTCAATGAGAAATTAGATGGTATTAGGGAAAATCCCAAGGATTTATTTTCATAATAATATTTTAGTAAAAAAATGATTTTTTGTCATAAGATATTATCATATTTGAAATGGTTGTTATCATGGTAATTTAATAATTTATATCAAATTGGAATGTAATTTATAATTATAAGTGGATTCTAAATTAGACCAACTCATATGCTGAGTTCCATGGAATTTTTGATTCTGGTCATTTACCTAGTGATAGGTGAATTAGAGAGATGAAAACGATATATAATGATACTATGAGTAAAAAATATTGTAATTGAAGTATATCATTTTAGGATAAGAAGAAAATAATGTATAAATGGGATGCAGAATCTCTTAAAGTTATTATTATGAGGCCCTTGGGATGCAGCCTCCAATATACATAGTAGATTAAAACCTAAAAAAAACCATAACCGCCACACACCAGAAGCCCCCTTATTTAATAATCCCCTATCACTATCTCACATCACTTATAACTATCCTCCAATTATGTATTTACATCACAAAAACTATTTAACAACCTTGAAGCTAATATCATTTATTGTGTATATATCTGTACCACTATCTGACAAACCTACCATCTAGCATCAAATTAGGTATTTAAATCACTTCCATAGATGTTTATAATAGACTCTCTTTATTATTCAACCATCACTCCTATCATTACTTCCCCTTGAAAATTTCACCTTCTCCATATTGGAAGGGGATCAATGAAGATGGATGTGTAATAGTTTTCAAGGGAACTATGTCCTATTATTTCTAATATTATATGTAGTGTTGGATGGGTTTTTATATTGTATTATGTGAGGGAATCTGGGGTATAATTTCTATTTTTCACATTTGTTGGTTTTTGGGGATTTCAGGAAGGATCAAGGTAATAAATGATTGGTGGGGTAGTCAGAAGAGGGAGGCACTGATAATCATCTGGTAGTAGCTTTTCTAAAGGGTATCATAGGCCTTACCCTCATGGGACCCTTCCTAAATTTCTTCTCCTATTTATTTTATATTATTCATCTTATTCACTATCTTATTGAAACCTAGTTCTCTTATCCTAATATATTCTATAAATTTTTCTCTCAATGTCCAGAGTCTTATTAGGAAACCTACCATATGGGATATTTTAATACTCATAAGAAAAGAAAAATCCCTATATCATTATTTATTTCAACTCATCCTTCGATTGATTTTATATTCCCCTCTATTGTAATAAATTTCTTTCCTACACGATTCCCCTTATCACATTCTTCAATTTTAAGAAAAAAAATCACTACACTAGTTCCTCATATCCTCCTTTGGTTACTAAATATATTTTTCCTATTTTACAAATCAAACTGTTTGTTTATTCTATTTATAAAAAATTCTTATCTACTATCCCAATTAGGGTAAACAACATCACATTGATATTAACATAATTTATCATAATAGATCTCCCTATTTCTATCCTCAATCCCACAATAACAAATCACACACATGACTTTTAAGAAAAAATAGGAATCCATAAATCCAATCATTAATACTATTTGATATATAAATAATTAATTTTGTTTTTCATGTATCCATCAAATACATCAAAATATCCTCCTATACAACACCATTATATCATATTGACAATTCCTTTTTATGCTATGCCAAAGTGATCACCTTCGGTACCAAAATCAATGACATCAAACAATATAGGAAAAATCCTTCCATGAACATTAATTCTATTAGTTTCATCATATCTTCGCACGCATGGTGGTCTAAAAAATATCTCCAAGATTATGAGATATATTCTATAATATCCTATCTAGTTTTGATCATCATTTCTAATAGCCTTGTATGATGTGAATATCTTTGTCATCCACATTTATTGTGTTACAATGAATACTTCATTGATCTTATTCATTTAAAATGAATTCACCTTCATCCACTTCAGATTATATCTCTAATATTTTCCTCTCATTTTTATCCTTAAATTGTTGTGTCTCTACCACTTTAATCTTTATGACACTCAACTTCATCTCTAAGATACTTGAAATCACCTATTAAATATTCATTTTTGTGCATACATAATTTTTTTTCTAAATTATCGTAGAAATACATTGTGGAAATATGTTATTAATTTTATTAATAATGCTTTCAAAATAGTTCATCCATTTATGTACATGTATTTTAGTCCATAGATTCTTCATCTCTGACTTTGTAGTGATTTTTCCTACTATGATTTCATTTATGCAACTACTACAAGAATTCCACTTTCGATGAAGGGACATTATGAATCAAGATTCTCTATAATGTGAACACCTCATTAACAAGATTTTACTTCATTCCGTCCAAAATTTGGTTTTTTTTAAATTTAGAATTTATGATGAAGATCCAACAGAAAAAGGGCCTCTTTAATCATGAATTCTCTCACAAGAAAATCTCTCAATAATGGCACAAAATGAATGAACCAATTGATATGTGAATAATATTGGAAAAAGTTATAATCTTACTAGAAACAATATGTAATGTTATTATAGTGTATTAGTGTGGATGATTATTAACATGATGCTTAATTGGGAAGGATAATATTTTGAAGATTCCACTACGAGAGACTTAGGGTATGTACTCTAATCTAAATAGAGAATTAGTACTTAAAATATTCCATTAACCCACACCAAAAATACCCCATTATATTAATAATATAATAACACTATCTAACATCCATTACAACTATAATCCTATTATATATTTACATCACTACCACTAGAAATTTAGAATATACTCCCCATTTAATTCTACATGTACTCTTATCACATGGTATTATTTTCTTTCATTCTTGAAGAAAAACATTCCCTCCATATAAATTTTTTAATTAATTGTCCTCATAAGAAGAATTACTTAATTTTATTTAGCACAATTGGTGGAGTGGTCCTACTTGGAGAGAATTTGTTCCCCTGAATAAAATGTAGAAACATGCTACTATTGAAAAAATGTCCTGGTTTTCTCTAATGACTATATTTTTCGAGTGCAAGATTCATTGTCAAAGAAGAGTATTGATGATGAAAAAAGTGAACTAAATTCTATTCAAATATTAATTGTAAGTAATTCTATGTATATTTCCCTTAATGGTTTAGAGTGAATTGTTTCATTAAATTCAATAGAACAACCTTGTTCAATCCATTTCTTTTGAAAAAATGTAAATGCTATATGGCACGATGATAGAGAAATACATGTTTTTTCATTCTTACATTAAGAATAAGACTCAAAATAATTCCATTGAGTCTCTTTATAGAGATGATGGATCCATATTCATTAATCATATTGATACTAAATAGGATGTGATTGGATAAATTCAAGTAATTCTCGGTTCTCAATGTTCTGATGCCATATTAGATTTGAGGTTGTGATTGCTGGTAAGAATGTTGATGAGAATATATGTTTATTTTTTTTTGAAATATGTAGTTTAATATATGAAAAGGATTATATTTTCAAAATCAAATATTATAGGAATCCTAGACCCTATGGACTCAGTTAATAATTTTAAAAATTCTAATGAAACTAATTAGTGAAGAAGTTAATAACTATGACATGAAAATGTATCATTATTAGATATTAACTATAACACTGAACGTTTAACCAATAACAATGTTTTGTAATTTGAACAATACATCTATTGTGACTGAGTTTGGAACTATTTATTATTGTTCAGACATTTATAAATATATATAAAATACTATAAAAATTGGAATTTTATAACTTCTATATTGTATCATAATAATGGATAAGTAAACCTTTTTAATGAGAAATTATTTTTTGACTAATGATTTTATACCATAGGGGTCGGTTTAATACAATGGTCAAAAGAATTCTAGTTCTAGGTCTGCAATCATGATTTATCTTATAAAATAAATAGAAATCAAACTATAGGTATTTTTTTGAAAACAAGATGAAAGTGTGTAAATTTTATTTAGCTTTATCTAGTAGAGTGTATTGTCTTTGAATTATCCATATTACATTGTGTTGGGAAATGTGGATCACATGTGTAACATTCTAGGAGTGAAGGGTCTCATTATAGGTGATCAAATCACACCCTACATGTTTACATTCATGGATGAATACCTTTTGTACCTCATGTAGTCGATGAATATGAGAAGTGACTACAAAATTCATTAAAGATGTTAGAATACTAATATCATGAATTTATGTTATGGTTACATTTCCTTTTTCCAATGATGGGTTTTTCATCTTCAACAGTTGAATATGTTTGAACTCACATTGGTAATGTATCAATGTATATTTTTTACTGAGAAAAATGAGGTATATTTTCTAGAGGGATCTCATATCGGGAAAGGGAAAAATTATCATAACATATGGTATTATAAAAATATTCATTTCCCATCATTTTTCATGGTGTTACTCATTATCAAAAAAGATTCCCAATTATGGAATAGCAAGCCCCCATTCAAAAAGCTATATTATACCAACTATTCATACTTGTAATGTTATTATCTAATTTTAAATGGTTCTAATAATTTTTTTTAGTTTCAAAGAACATTAATATAAAATGATATATGATTACTCCATATATTAATTATATTTTCATGTCTTTATAAGGAAATGAAATGATCGGAATTCAATAAAATCAATTACTTCATGAGATGATGTGATAAAGCCAAATGAAGTGGATGGCTTTAGCCAAAAACAAACTTTATGGAATTAAAATGAATTTACTCTACATTCAATTTTATATAATTTTCCAGAAAAAGAATATATATGGGTAAAATGGTGTCATAGATAACATTTTAAAAGTAGGAACTACAAGAATATTGATGGTGGTAGGATCACATCATTGAACCCAAAAAATGTTTTAAATCTATTGGGGGTCGTAAGGTGTTTTTCTATTGATGATAATTAATTATCTTGGACTACTTTTTGGATAACCATTTTCAATTTTTTCTAATTAAATGTCTCTTATTCTAGAATTAGTTTATTATTCTGAAACAAATCTTTTTCATGAGGTTAGCCTATTAGGATGATCTATAAATGATAGAATAACACTACATGTGGAATCTTCAATATTTTCTATGTTGTCCACTTTTTGGTATGATAGATGAAACATATAATCATATTTTTCATTGAATGATTTATTTAATTTAAATTTTTCTATATGAATATGATCATCGTTGGGATTTCTATTCCTATCACTAATTAGAATGTCTTCAGACTTGAATTGTTTTTTTCATGTGAATCATTGTCAACATGGTACACAATTATCAAGGATTCATTAATCACTCTTGTGTATATAATTTTGAAATATCATATTTCATCCATAATTATCAATATAATTAAATATTCTACTATCATATTCTAGTAATATATTAATTTTATGATGTTTAATTATTAACAAATCAGTAGTAATAAGGATATGATAAGTAAAATACATTAATATACTAACATGGGTGATTGATAGAATTTTTTCCATGATATTTTAATGTTTTCCCATTTTTGTACATTGGTCCATATAATTTTCTTTAATTTTTTAGTCATTTATATTCAGAAAAAAAAACTAGAAAGAAACATTACTTCAATAATAACATTTAAAATCTATATATAAACACATTTTATTTATACATTTATATTTATTTAAAAAATGTTATAATATATTTGAAATACGTGTTTCCAAAAATATTACAGGTTGGTTTGATTGATTCGGTTAACTGTAACAAACATTTCACACATAAACTATAGAAAATAAATCACAAAGAGGTAGATAGAAAATAAAATAGGTGAAAAACATTAAAAATATATGACAACAATATCTAAATCAGAATGATATCAAGGTAAGATAGAGTAGAAGAATAAGACTATCTGAACTAGTAATCATTTAATAGATCAAAGAGTTTTTTCCAAATTTAATTGGAGAATATTGTCTAATTAAACACATTGATAAGTGATTTTTATATTAAAGTAATAGGAAAATTTCTATATGGGCTTTTTGATCCATCAAGTCGGCCTGTGTGTATGAGTTTAAAAGTATGTAAGTCTTTTCATATGATTACATTATAAAATATAAGAGTAGAAATACCTACATTTTTATTCATATGACCTCTAAAAATCATACCAGAGTAGATTTTTCTTCACTCACTGTCACAACATTATCCTTCTTACTACATCCATGAATCCTCAACAATTAATACTTATTTTCATTCTTCTTCTCATTTTATTTGATAATGAATACCTCTATTAGTGAAATACCATACGGTGACAGAGAATAAATTGATGAATGAAAATAATAAGGTGCTAATTGAAATTGATGATAAAAAGATATATAACATCCCATATTGAATTCAAAAGGATTTCATATATTGTTTCCAAAAGACAATCCTCGGTTATCTATAAAATAATTAATAGTATTAAAATTAAAGGATGATATGGGAAGAAATCATGTCATATTAAACTTATTCCTCCATTGACTACAAAAAATTAGTAATAGGTAAATCCATATTAAATGTTCACATTAATTGGAATTAAAAATAGGAATTATTAGTCCACAACCAAATTCCCATAATCTCAAGTAATGTTAATGTAGATTTAAATGATTATATTTTAGATTCAAATACTAAATCCATCGCCAGTTCAAAT
This sequence comes from Viscum album, assembly GCA_963277665.1. NCBI lineage: Eukaryota > Viridiplantae > Streptophyta > Magnoliopsida > Santalales > Viscaceae > Viscum > Viscum album. Next base: position 1,844,613,240 of record OY728141.1, on the reverse strand, counting down.
TTTTTTAACCATCCATGAATAACCAAATGGGGTCTCTTTTCAAAACTATGTGACAAATTGTGGAAAAAATTCAATTGAAAATGATGATGAAGAAAACTGGGTAACCATCATGTGGTAAGGTGGTAACAAAGATTCATGATAAATAAAAGATGATTTAAAATACATTTTATTAAAGCCCAAAAAAATATGGATTTCAAATTGATAGTTTCCCTATGAATATTCTAAATAGAAAAATAGAAGTAAACACAATAATTGAAGAGCTTATAAATTTTATATTTATTATTGAGTTAATAAATATTAATTAATAAAATCATGAAATGTTAATGAAATTTTCTAATTTGAATGTTCATGGAGTTATGGAATAATTATGAGAGTATAATTTCCAAAAATAATCCTTGAGGGTTCATCTGGTTCAAGTAACTAGTAAGGGAAGAAGAAAACATTGAATTCATTGATTAATGGAATGGCCATGATTAAATTCAGAGTCTTTTATATTCATTCCATTATTCTAGAAAAACAATTAAAATAAAGACGAAATTTTGCATCATCACCATCCCCTGACCATACAAATTTTAATAAAAAAATTATGTTTCTTTATAAATTTATGAAATTGAATTTTCAATCATTTTAATATCATGTTTACATGTTTTTTAAACATAGGGTTGTTGTTTATTAACATTAAAAATATTAATTTTACACCTAAAAATCTATTTCATGCTATCAATTAGTAGTGATGTTCCCCCATCATGAAAATTTTTGGACTAATGAAACCAGGGAAGGATTTTCTCCCACTTGAGTCTTATATCCATGCCAAATCCATTTGACCAATACCATTAAATGTTATCGTTTTGAATCACATGGGTACATTTAGAAATTCAGTGTATCATTGATTTCTCTCAAAATTGATTCTAAAATTCTTGTATATTTTTTATAAAATTCACAATTAATTAAGTAATAAAAATACTAAATTAATATTAAATTTCGGTGCCTAAATCGATCAAATTTAATAATTATTGAATGTTTTTAAAAAGTTAAATCCTAAACAAGTCATAAAAATCAATATGTTTGAGTACTTCATTATTTAGATATATATTATGGGGATATTTCCATGAAAAGTGTAGTAAGGGTTAGTGATAATCAAGGCATGTTTGTATTTTAGATCCCAATGAGGAATACATTTTGAGAAATGGGTATCAGATTTGTAATATAAGAGTTAAACTATCTTTAAGAGATGTATTTGTGCATGTAGTAAGAGACCCGATTAGTTTTTCAGGTTATTTGACCATTCGGATAAATGTCACTACATTTTTCAGTTATGTATAGGTTTGTAAATGGTTTCTAATGGATGGTGTATATTGGGAGAGTCTGAAGAAAATTTGGGGATTTTTGAGTATCAGTAGATATTCCGAAAGTTTCCAAGTATAAATCCTTACGTTCTATAGGGGGAAGAAAATACATTTTACATTCATGATATATATATTATGTATGAGTATATTGTATTAAAGATATTTTTTTCCCAAGGGAAAAACCTTATATATGAATATATAATATACCACTTATAAGAGATGCATTAAATAAGTTTTCTAATATAATTGAATTAAATTATGAATGGATATAAATATATTATATTTGGGCTTAAAATATTACGTAAAATATTTTTCAAAGGAAAATATCTTCTACGTGGAAAAATATATTATGCTTTGAGTAATATAGTTTGTTTGGTTTTTTTGACAAAGTGACAAATCATATGTAATTAAAATATTTCACTTATGAGGGGAATATAAAAGACTCAAAGATTTTTATAATCAAGGAAAAAGTTTTTCAAATCAAAATATGTTACATATAATATTTATGGCTGATAAATCATAGTTATGAACAAAATATTAATTATCTAATTTTAACTATAGTAAAAACCATTTGAAGAGGGTGGTATACTATGTATTGATTTCCCTATAATGATAAACCATATATATAAGGTAATATATAATGTAATTTTTTTTTGAAGAAAAACATATTCAAGGAAGAATATTACATATAGATATATGACTAAAGATAAAATATGAGGCATGTAAAATATATTATATATTAGAAAAAAATGTTATGGTGTGGGAATTTAAACCAGGAAAAAAAATATCCATGGCCTTTTTTGGAAAAATATTATTTTTTGAAAAATAATATTTATAGGTTATTAAATAATCAAAGGAGGTCCTTCCTCTTTATGGTGGAATCAGCTAGACATGATAGGGATTTTTTCAACTTGGTTAAAATGTTTCTGAAGAAGATGATCAAACATATTGTTGTGTGGATTAAAAGTGGTATTTCATGGGCGATGTGTACCTATTTTATCGAGATTTAGACATGATAGTTCACCCGATGATGGATTCCTTACTTATGTCTAAAGAATTATGGAATGAATGTTGGTTAAATGTATTAATTAATGATAATATATTTATAATTAATTTATGTGATTTATTGATTGTGTTGTTACCTAATTTTAATAGATGGTGTCAAGTTTGTATTGGAGGAGAACAGGAAAGGGTGGTCAAGATTATGATTGACATGGATGAGCTTTGGAAAGAGTGATTGATATTTACCTATGAAGGGAATTACTCCATAAGAGGAAGGTGTTTTGGATTAGATTACCCAATGTTTAAAATAATTATAAGAATAAGGGGGTGATTTTTAAAAAAAAATATTTTCTAAAATAACAAAACTAAACAAACCAAATTCTTTTTAAGTAGGTTGTGAGAATCCACCATCAGATTGATTAATAAAGTCGTGTAATTGGAATCGTAGTATGTTAGATCATACCAGAGTGTTAAAGATCAACATCATGATGGATATGATTAATCCTAGTATATAGTTTCATTAATTCTAATTTTATAAAACTAACGAAATAGAAATATGAATATGATTAATCACTTTCTAATAAATGTGAACCATAAAAATTCCCTGTAAAGAAACAAGTAATAAAATTTAAATGTAAGAGTACAAATTATTTAAAAGTTATTAATAAAATTATATCGCTTTTACCATAAGATAAATGGATTGAATAACATTACCTACATTTATAACCCATTTTATACTTATAGTAATGTCTGTAATTAAATACATGGAAATCACTTGATATGAAAATAGAAATAAATATATCATTTTATCCTCAGAATCCCTTAATATGGTTATCAGATCTGTATTACTATCCCTATAATCCCTCTTCATAATGATCAGATTCTACATCTTCCTATCTGTAGAGTCAGTTGATCATTATGATGATTTGATGCTAGTAAAAATTACAAATTTTCTTAATGATACAAAAAAACATGATTTTCAATAGAAGAAAACTCCCTAAAGAAATACAATGATTAAAAACAAGATATTAACACTAAGTATTAGTCATAAAATTTGAGTGTCAATGTAATAATCCATCACCAAATTCTTCAAATGACTTTGTATTGATACGCATCCTTCCAAGAGTTATATTTATCTGTAAACATTCTTATTTTTCTAAGTTTGTTATAATGAATAAAAACACCATGTACTTGATATCTCATTGTAACTGAATGTCCGATTTCATGTTGTTTTACACCATTATAGTGAACAATAATTTCCATACATTAGAAATATTCCTTATATATTATTATTATAAACATTGATAATTATGATTTTAAATATGATAACCTTTATGAATATCAGTCATATTTTCATGAATTTTATTAGTATGAGAGACATGACTAAAATCCACCTTTCGTTCTGATAATGGTGAGTTTTATTTATCTCTCACTTACACATTATGATGATCACAATGAATAATATATTGTTTATTTTCATTATACTTCAAAAAATATAATTTTTTTTTAAATTTTATGTTTTCAACAAAAACATTATAAAAGACTTGGGACATAAAAAGTATGTAAATATGGGTTAATAAAGTGTTTGTGATTTCCAAAAATAAAGTAATTGATATTTAATATGTACTTATTTAGGCTCAATAATACCCCCCATTCTAGAAAGCAAAAACATAAAATATAAATGAAAAATACTATTGAAAAACATATAGTCAATGTTCATTTAAGTCTTTAATTTTTCAATTTAATTAATAATCCTTAACTCCACCTAAATTAAAAACTCTTCTGAATATGATTATGAATATAATGTAGTATTGAAATATTTATTCCATTAATAAAATATCTCCACCTTTGGAATATAACATCCCCTAAGGATCATATTGTATACCATAATGAAATATCATCCCCTTTTATTAAATATTATATTTATAATAACTTCTCTACAATTACATAAGATATCCCATTTCTATAAAATTATATCCCTTTGTGATTTTCAGAAAGGAATAGTGAATAAATTTAATGTTTATTCAAATGTTAGAGAAGGAAAAATATATGAAGTAAGATAATTAATTAACTAATCGTCCACATAAAATATGAAAGAACTCTAAACAAATCCGAATTGGAAAACTACATGACAAAAATAATTAGGTTAAAAAGTAATTAATTCATTAAAAATGATGCTAATGTTTCTAAAAACAGAATAGAAATAGTGTTCAAAATAAAATTATTCTTTTTTCATCAATTTTTTGAAAAACTACTTCAAATTCTTGAATTCTTCTTGGTCATTCTCCAGATTCTCTACTTTTTCTTCCAAAGACATTATCTTCTTCACATTCTATGAATCAACATTTTTCATTCTTCAATACAACGACTTCATATTAACAAGATCAGAGTTGGGACATCATTATAACCATGTCCAAAATTTTATATTTAAAAACATTTACCTTCTCAATACGATTATAGGTTTCTTCTCTGAACACTTCAATAAAAATCATTCTATAATACATATCGTTCAAGAATTAACTAAATGATCTTGTTTTCACTACCATCAAACCGTCGAAATAATTAAATTGGTCATCTGGAATTTTCATAGAAGCATAAACTTGATGACACTATTTAACCATATAATTGAAATAATTTTTATGAGTATGAATAAATTCATGGAAAATATTTAACTAAGATTCAATATGAATAAGTTTATCTATTTAAACTATTATCAATTTTATATTATAATTATGAATTTCAGGAATTAACTATCTTCAATATTCAAGGATAAGAAAAATAAGTAATAGTTCCTTCTAATCTTTCAAAATAATGCACAATACAATCAACTCCTTTTAAACAAATGGTTCTAGATAAATCTGATTGATCTTGTTGAACCTCAGTATTTTATAATCTAATTATTCTAGAATCAATTTCCTTTAACTTCATCATATCTATCATAGAAAATTCCTTTTATATTTCATTATAATTTATTTTATCAACTTTCTAATCATTTAGAAATTCCATGATATCTACATAATTGGTGTGAAAATTTTCAAAGACATTGTTATTTGATTTTCGATCACCTTATACATTCATTGAAGACTATTCAACTTCTTTTTTATGATGATTTTTTCTTCACATAATCAATCATTAGAATTCATATCTATTTTAGAAGGAATTTTTGATTATGATGAGTGGGGTGATCATGAATCTAATGTCTTCTTATCCGATAGAGTTTCACTGCTATCATATTCTTCCCATTCTCATCATGTAATTCATTTCCTTCATCAAAATATTATCCTAAATCAGTTTAAACTTCTTCATTTTTATATTCGTATCCCTAATCTTCTTATTTACTTTTCCCAATGTGTTCATATTTGTATCCTTATTTATCTTGAATATATATAATTCATAATTTCTCTACAATAGGTAGAGTAAATAGTTTAACACATATTTTTTTTCGTTTCCCTTATCATTGATAGATCGGAATTCAGAATAAACTATAGAAGTTTCATGGAGAGATAATCCAAAAACTCTATTTTTAGGATTAGTTAACGTGATTGGTCGAACACCGTTCTAAAAGTCCATATCTACTCTATTTAACAAGGTCCTACAAATTATAACTTCTTGAAATTTTATCTTCTGTTTCATCTTCTTCTCTTTTTCATAAATGGTTTTGAAAAAAACATTTATGGCCAATGCCTCAACTATCTTGATTCTGATTTGTTGATCCCCTGAATTATTTTCCACTTTCTTTTTCATCTAGTCATTATAAAACTCATCAACAAAATTAGATTGTTACAGTTATTTATTTTGTGGGAAGTTCTCATAATTCATCTTCTTTTTCTTGTCGTCCTTCTCTGACATTTTATATGATTATGACTCTAATGAAACTACTCATCTTTATCATAAAATTCATTGAATTTTTATCAAAAACCAACATCATCCTATTCATCATATTATCAAAATAGAGAAGAAAAATTTTCTATAATTGAATGTGACATATTTTTAAATTAAAAAACCTTCATAAATCCAACAATCAAATTTCTTATAGTAGTAGGAAACATAATGATCTTGGATTAGAGAGAGTTTTATTTTGATGTTATCCTTAATAATAATAAGAAACATGGCATGATCAATATTTCTCATATTTGCCAATAAATCCAATATAGTCACATAAAATACCTTTGTCGTACCTTTATTCCCTATTATTTGTAATAATAAACTGTGCATCCATGAATCAACCACTCGATTATCTGGATTCATATGAGAAACCATCCTAAAATTTATCTTTATGGGAAAATAATAATCTTCTACATATTTCATATTAAATGTTTAGAGATCAAATGGAATCTTATGTGAGTGACCATATGAGTCTCCTTTAGATGTTATTAAAATCAAATAGGACTGTTTCTTATGTGATAAATTATATCCATTTTCTTTATCATAATATAAATTTTATCTTTACCATCCTCTTTGTAAAATAATAGAGAAGAACAAGATTGTCGTACCACATCAGATTAAAACAAGTGAAAATACTTATCTAGATTCTCAATACATGTGGATATATAACCGTGGAAGGAGATAATTTCCTTAGGTATAAAATATAATTTTTTTAAAAAATATCTTTCGTCCATTTTTTCTCTTAAAATGTACCACACTGATAAATATTCATTGTCAGCATGGTACTATGACCAGATCTGGTTAATCAGATGAAAAGTAGAATTTTGGACTAAGAAAGTTGTAGCGGTTAGTAACTTGGGAAAAAAAATTCATAACAGCTGATGTAGGTAATAGGGGGTTATCTCATTTTATATTCACTCACGGTGTCAATTCAAATTCCAAATAGAAATGAATGTTTGATATATAGATATATCTAATCTAATGATAATCATTTTTTATGAATATTTTCAAAATTACTTTTGAACTGTTCAGTTTTCAAAAGTTTTATTTCGTTGAGAATGAACCTAATTATGATAATATTTAAAAAACATTGAAAAAAAATACAATGATATTTTTATAAAACTAGAAAATATAAACAACAACTACTACTAGAAAAATTAATGACTAACATAGTGATATAAAGAGAAAACATAAAAGAATATAATATCACCTTTTATATTGAAATGTGTTTAAAGTATGAATTACATATTATTCATGGTTATTGTAAACTATCAAATTATTAATGTTTTTAAATTTATTAATGAATTCGTTAGTTTTAGAACCAAAATTAATTACAATAGTTTCATTATTATGATAATTTTTTAATCTAAAATTTTATTTTCAAAAATTTATGTCTACAAATTTTAAATCATTTCATGTGTTTGAAGATCCTTTTGAGAATTTTGACTCTAAAAAATTTATAAAGAATAATGAGTCTAGAAAAGAAATTATGATAAATACTTTTGAAAAATCTAATACGTTTAGACAACAAAATATGTTTTTAAAAAATACACATGTACTCAATTATTTGTATGAGTAACATTATATTGGAGATGTGTAAATAATATTTATATGTGGATGATTAAATTAAATAAGTCATTCTTAGAATCTACTTAATTTATTCAAATTTATAAAAAATTAGTGCTTTAGTAAAAGTGTTAGCAAGTAGATATTTCATATAAATGAATTATAAAAGGTTATATTTTTTAGTATTTAATATGAATAGAAATTGTCTCTTATATCTATGTGCTCAAAAAATGAGTGATGTATTATGTATATTCAAAAATAATTAGCACTAGTATTATCAAAAATCATTTGAGATTTAGTAAAAATAAATCTATATTAAATGCGTGCAACACTAGTAAGAAAATCAATTTATAATTTCTCCATTTTCATTATGATTTTTTAAAAAAGATGTGAAAAGATGTGAAAATGGATTTTCATGTAGGTTCTTATATAACCGATATGAAAAATCCATTTCACTAATTATTCATGTCTCTTATCTAATAACCTATGTCAAAAATAAAAATTCCTCACTTTTTCATGTTGGTTATGTAGTTACTACTGTGAAAAATGATTGAAAAATTATTTTTCATTTCCAAATATTTGATTTGACGTGTCTTGGAGATGAAACAAAGTTACTAATATAATGTTTTGGTCATTTGAAGTGGATCACCTCTAAACAATGTCTTAGAGAAGTCCAACATCTGATGGTCGGAACATTTGATTCATAACTATTTTTGACCTCCATAACCTACAAATTATAATTTTGGTAAATAAAATAAAAGATATTAAATATTTTTTAAATTATATTTTTGAAAACAAACATGAAACAATTACATTATCACCAGTTATTAAATAAACCAACGTTAAATTCTAGTTTTCCATGTCATTTATCAGAAAGTCAATTTGAAAAATAAAGTTTTCACCTTTGTTTTTAGATAATTGATGTAAAGATTGTAAATTTAATTATCTTTTCCTAATGTTTTCATGAAACTGACATGAATGGTCATTTTAATATCCCACCATTTTGGAATTCATTTATTTACCGCACGGTATAGAAATATTCAATTTCAGCCTAAAATCTATAATATTGTGTTTTATTTTACCATATAATTTATATATTTCAATTCTAAACACGTATTAATATAACTATCAACTCTTTCAAACATCATCATTCCACTGATTCAACTCGTTTGGTCTGTATCGTGAATCCATAATTTACTCTTTTTGAAATCTCATCAGGGAATTTCTAATTATTTTTCCATTATTTATGATTATTATGAGTAGGGTAATTAATTTATATACATGTGAATGATTATAAATTTAATATTATTAAAAATAATTCTGTATATCATGGTTAAAATACAATGCTTCATTCCGATTCTTTATATTATTCTAATATGAATTATTGGTTGCCGCATGAGATCTTTCCGTAGAGAAAAATTATTTCTAAATATTATATATTATAACATTAGTTCTATAAATAAATTTTAGGTATAATACTAGTAAATCAATTCTTGGTAAATTATGTACCTATTTATGAACATTTTTTATGTTGATTTCAATAAAACGTATCTTATAATTGATTTTTAACATCAGTTATTACAGAACTATGTGAAAAAACTATTTTAATGTATTTTTAAACGAATATTATGATGGTATTTCATGTTGCTTTTTAAAGAATCCATTATAATCATATATTTTTAATTTTTTTATTAAAACATACATTATAAAATTCAACATCACCTTTAATGAATTTTCCGTAGGAACTGACGTTAAAAATATAATAAAACTGACATAAAAATGAATCTTTGTACTAGTGTGATTTTCATCCACGACACTTGAGAACAAAAACATCCATCTAATACATATTCATATTGAGTTGTGGAAAGTTAAACAATTTTTTGTTTTATACAAGACCAATAGACTATGGAACCCCCTATGAAATGTCATGTTTCAGATGTGATTTTAATATTTGTTCTACAACATCCAAAGTTGTCATCTGAAAAACATTTTAGTTAAAAATCATTTCCAGAAGAATATAAAAGTCCAAAATCCATAGTTCAATTTATATAACAAAAAACTAAATTTATTTTTTTAATGTTGAATTATGTTGGGTTTTCTTTATATCTTGTACACAATAATCAATAAAACATTAAATCTAGCTGACCAGTAGTTAAGTAAATTAAACTGCTTGTCATACCCCTAAATTATTTTGATCAACATCATTCCCAAACTCATTAACATCTAATGTATTTGAGTTCCCAATTGGAGTAATAATACTTTAAGTATTGTTATATCTAAAATCATGAAGAATGTATTTTATTTACTTATGTTGAGACATAAAACATTATTTTGATTTTTGATAAATTTGAATACTAATAAAATTTGTTAACTCACCCATCAATATCATCTCAAACTCAAACATCGTAAGATCCACAAAGTAATTGGTTAAATATTTTATCATTCATCTAAATATAATTTCATCATCATAGATTATTAAAATCATAGTATTTTTTGTTAACTTTCTAAATAATATTTTTCAGATCTGCATTTCCTTAACAATGTTTTTCTGAAACATTAATCTTATTAACATATATTACCACTCACTAGGTTCTAAGAGTCCATATTATGCTTTGTAAAGACAATAAATTTATTCAAAAAGTTTTTTATTTTCTAAATTAGGGTTTCTTCAACAGAAGCTTCATCCTCCACATATGAATTATTAAAAACACCCATGGCATCCATTGAAAAAAAATTAATTAATGAATGCTGAAAATTATAGTAGAATAGGAGTAGCATAATGTCTACCTTCCAGATAATAGGTTTCATCACATTCAATTACCTCTTCATTATTATATCTCTTAGTAACAATTAATTAATTATTTATAACAATTATTCCATTTTCGTCATATTTTTTTTTCTAAAACCCCATTTTACTGAAATTCTATATGTTTTATTTGGGCATTAAACCTATATTCAGATATTTGTTTCTCAAATTAATTGAGATCATCTTTAATTTTCTTAATCTAATATTCATCACCTATATCCTCCTCTTGATTCATTGGTTCTTAATGTGATAAAAAAGTTAAAAGACCATTTTAATTATTTCAGGAACATTGACTCTTAACAAATTGGTATACATCACCAATTAAAATTTCACATAGGATGATTCCTATAAAAATATCTACCAACATGGATTTTGTACTGTCTATTATTATACAAAATTTAAAAAATATTCCTGATGAATAAAATTAGAAAAAATATCTTCAGTTAATTAATCATTATAATAATTTTCTAACAAGGGTTTAAAATAAGATTTAAAAAAAGATCTGAGGATGTTAGGTTTGTATCATTGAAAACAAAAGGATTTGTTTTATAAAACCAAACATGCATTGTTTCCAAAATAGTGAACATATTTTATTTAAAATCTCTATTGTCCTTTGAAGAGGTGGATTGAATTAAAAAATCATTTTATCATATTTGGATGAAAATTTATGTATATGTTATTTATTATTTAGGATGAATACTTTGAATTTAAAAACATTGAATTAAAAATATTTTTTTCTACTTTTCCATAAAAGATAAAAATCATTATTGAAAAATAGTCTAATTACAAATAAATTTATAGTATTTTAGTGACTACTAACTACTTCATCCCATTTATGTTTCATAATTGAGTATTTTCTCTACATAGTTCTTGTTATTTCCAGAATAATTATATTTATTCATTAAATAACACCATTTCTATTGGGGTTTCAGTTGATGAAATGTTTTTTTCAATACATTTAAAAATTAAATAAAGTACAAATTCAGAATATAAAAATTCTCCACCATGATCACTAGGAATAGTTAAAGAGGAAGTTTTTTCTCATTTTTAACTTTGGATACACAATTTCTACCATAAAAATGCCTTTAGATTTCATTGTGAGAAAATAATCCCATTTATATCTACTGTAGTCATCAACTTATAAATATACATAATATTTTCCCCAAATACAATCAATTTTTGTAGGACCAAATATGTATATATCCACTCCCTGTAATGTATAAGAAGCTGACACATCAATAATAGATTTAATACTCAATGTATGCTACTTACCATATTGAAAAGGGTCTTAATCTATTGAACAATCACATTATAATTCCAGTAGATTCATAAAAAAAATTTTCTTTGTCATCATAGATATGTTTCTGTGGTTATATTTTCTTATCCTTATATTCTATAATCATGATTGATATTCCATTTCACTAAGTCAACGAAGGTCATGGCTCCTTTGGTCTTCTATGTTATGTGTATAAACATTCTAATTCTGATTGGTAGGAAAACTAAATTCATCATAGTATCTTCTTATTAAATAACTATCATTCTTATATTTTACATGGTATATATCATCAAATAATTTAATTATTATTATCTGTATGTTTTTATGACGTTTAAAAAATAATATATTTGAAATAAGTTCTGTATAAATAAAAAAAATTAACTTATTCTGATAGTCCATCCAATATTATTTTATCCAAAAGTATCCATTCCACCTTTATCCTTGATAATATTTTTTAAAAGTTCATTATTAACATTCATATACCTATAACATCCACTATAAATGTACCATTTTTCATTTTTCTCACTACATTATATATTTTCGTAAAGTCAAAAGGATTAGACTTTTTCCACACAAAACATATTGGTTCTAGTATTGATAGAAAAAAATAATAGGAATCGACAATTGATTAAATGTTAGGATATATGAAATCATAGGGACAAATATTTATTAAATGATCAATAATATTTAAAATGGCTATAAAGTTGACACTGTAAAAAATTGATCACTATTATAGAAAAAATGATACTAAATAAATGGTTTTATATGAAATCCCTATCCCTAAAGTACATCCATGTGTAAAAAATTAACAATTTACCAATGTTTTATTTACTAGTTGTAAAAATTGATAAAATTTTATTCATATAATAAATTATATATTCTATTTTTACAAATAATTTTTTATCTTCATATTTAATTGGTTTAGAATTTATTTTATCAAAACATGGTATTAATTAAAATTTCACTGAAACTACATTTTCAAAATCATATGAAAAAATTATATTTTTATGAATTAGGGTGATCAAGATTATTTGAATGATTTATATTTCATTAGTCAAAAAAATTATTCATAAAAAACCTTATCATGTTACCCTATTCCTTCTTATGTCTTTTACTAATTTTATAATTACCATTTTCTAAGATAATATAAAATAAGAAACATTATCAAAGAAGGTAAATAATTATATTATGATATGGACGGTCCTCCATCCATAGAATTATAATTTTTCTCATATGGATAATTAGGGCTTAATCTTGTATTGGTGAGGTATTTATTAGTGTTTTCCTTCTCTATAAAACATTGATTTTTTTGGGACATTCATATTTCAAAAATATTCATTCTCAGATTTATCTTAAGAAGAATATACTATATTGGAAATCTATGTTTCATGAGTATTTTATAACATTATTTCCTTTTGATTTATAATATTTATTGGAATTCTTTTTTTAATTATTTTCTTTTTGAAATTTTCTTTTTTAATTTGAAAAATCTGGCTGGATGTGTCCGTATTTCTTACATTCATAAAAAGTAACATCATCTTTTTCGTCACCATTATCTTTATGGATTTTTTTTATAATGATATTTAAAATATTTGTTTCTGATGACCTTATTATTTATTCTATGGATATTTCTTATTTGATTATCAAAATGATTAAAAGTACTTAAATTGGATTGAATAAAAAAGCACGTCTCAAGCATTTAATTTTTTTAGGAGTTTGAGATTGACTAGGTATAATAGTCATCGAAAAAAACCCAATTTTTTTTTTCATTCTTTCATAGAAACCTTTTTTAGTCTAACGTCATATTTTATATGTTTTCTAATGAGTTCATCCAAGTTAATACTACATACAATTCTTATCACATCAACTGTAATTCTATTTGATTTCTAGTCATTGAAAATCATATCAATTATATTTTCCATAGTAGTTTTATCATGAGGTTATTTCTCACCAACATCCTGTAAACTATCAAAATAATTTATGAATCTCTAGTATATCCTCATAACAGATTCACTAGGAGGAATGTAAAAGGCCTACTAATATTCTATTAACATATCACTCATAGTTTAAAAAAAATGTTGTACCAAAATATATAACTTCAATATTTTTCCTCAAACCATTAGAATATTCTCCATAAGAAATAAAAATATAAATGCTTATTTTCATAGAACATAGAAAAATATTATTTACTTTGTAGTTTAACTTATATAAATATTTCTTATAATGAGTAAAATTTATAACTTACTTATTCAGAATTTTATAATCTCTAGAAAAAATTAAAACATTTTCAATAGTAGTATTGATAAAAATATTATTCATTCTATCTCTCTAGTATTCATAGTAATAATCCTATAATATAGTAAGTCTATTTGGATTATTGTTTTATATTTAACTAACTTTCAAACCTGCCATATTACAAAAAAATTTATTTCATTTTAAAAAATACAAGTTAGTATAACAATATTTATAAATAGGATGTCTATCTAAAATCTGTTAAACAACATGAAAATGACAGAATAAGTAAAAACACAATGAGTATATGAGCAATAGAATCCCTCTATAAAATCAATTATAGTAATCAATATTATAGATCTATTGACTAGGATATGATACCAATTTTTGGTTGAAATGATATTCAATTTAATGTAATAATTACTAGAGGGTGAATTTTAGTTTAAAAGATTATTCTATAGGAATTAAACTAAGAAAACCCAAAGCCTATTTTATTATGTTAGAATGTACATCCCTTAATATCATTAACAAAGTCATATAATTGGAATCACAGTATGTCTGATTATAGCTAAGTGTAAAAAATTGGCATCATGATGGATCTGATTAGTAGAAGAATATATAATAATCTATGATTTCATTATAATAATAAAATATAATGATTAATATGATGAATCACTTTATGATCAATGTGTAGTGGAATAGTAACTTGTAAAGAAACAAGTTACACAATAGAAATGTAACAGTAAAAAATATTTACATACTATTATTTAAATATAACCCTTTAAACATTAAGAAAATGGTAGTAGATAACATTAACTAATTGTATCTATTATTTTATTCTTAATGTAATGTATGTTTTTTCATATGAGGAAAACCCTCAATACAATGATCAGAATTACTTTTTCTTCCTGTCCCTGGAATCCCTCGATACAATGATCAGATTTGTTTTTTCTATCACCATATGCCCTCGATCTGAATATCATATTATCCATATTACTATCCCCAAATTCTTATAATATTACTATGTTTGGTCATGAGTAATAATTAAAAAAATATATAGAAAGATAAACATACAATATTTCCTTATGAAGGAAACTTTGTATTGAAATAGAATTATTATGAATGAGTTGTTCACAAAATGTATTATTCTGAAAATTCTATAGAGAATGTAATACACACGATCCAAATTCTTAAAAATGAAATTGTTTTTATAGGAATCCTTCTAAAAGTATATTTTATCTATCGATGGTAATAATTTTATTAGTTTTTTATAATTACTCTGATGTCCTAGCACTTTATAGCTCACCATAACTGAATGTCTAAGGTCGTATTGGTTTACACCATTACAGTGAAAAATAATTCCTTACCATATGAAAAATCTATCAGTATTCTGATTATAAACATATTTCATTCTAATTTACATCCTTATTATTGTCATTATAATGACAATCATCAGTATAAATCTTGTTTTTATCAGTATTTGTATCAGTATTATTTAATTGTTTTTTGAGTATAATGGAAATGACTAAAGTTAGAATATTTTTCTTAGAAAGGTCACTATGATTTATCAGGATGATACTAATTACGATAATCATAATTAATAGTATAAAACTTATTTTAAAAAATATTTCATATTTTTCTAATAATGGAAATTTTTAATGGTTTAAAGAAAACATACTAAAATAAATGGGACATAAAATGTTTGTAAATATTCATTAAGAAACTGTTTGTTATTCCATTAACTAATGGTACATAAAACAAATTATTATAACTTTCAACTTAACTAAGTTTTCCTTGTACAACACCCTAATGTTTATTCATTGGATTTTATATCAGGTGATATGATGTGTTACCACATCTGTTTGATCTATCTTGATTACAAATTAACATTTTCCCATGAACCTACAACAAATAAGAAACTGTGTATAAGGCCACTATGGACCCCTAAAAACTAGGTTGATACATAGTCTTCTGATATCTATGGGATTAACCATAAACATGTGCTATTTGATATATGGGACTTAAAAATGAATAAGTGAAGTGAATAAACGTATTAGAACTTGATATAAGATCATTCTGTTCCAACTTTTTTCGAGAAGTGTGATGGGTTGTGAATGGCTAGTTAAGGGTTACACAATGGAAAATATTTATGTAAAGGATTTGTGTGAGGGTACATAACTAGTTAATTATGAATGGTAGGGGAATGTTGGGCCACTCCATAGTGTTGACATATATTCCATTTCTAGTGTGGAAGATTATGCCATGAGTCAATCATGGTCTTGTTGAGGGATGATATTCCTTTATGTGATGGGATTTGATCCTTGGGTGGGAATGATATAAAGGAAGACATATGGAATTAACATACCACGATTTTACCTAGGGGTCCATCTTCAATACCATGATATTTTTTGACTTGAGGTATGATTAGTGGTTGAACGGTGGAAACAATATAGCATAGTTTGTACATAGTGATGGGTTTTGGTTGTGCGCTTGAGATGCTAGCGTTGGAGTTGTGTTTTGGGTTTTGATAAGTTCACAAACCATGTGATTGTGTATGGGATATGAGGTACTAGGACACTGAGTGGGATGAAGATCATGGATAATGATGGATTAACGACCATTCCATGTATAATATGAGACCATATGTGGATGTTATATTAATTGTAAGGTATGTGGTGTGACCCCTCGAGTGTATATATGGCCTTTCTAGGTAGGGGATGTGAACAAACATGGGTGAATCCAATATAGTAGTTTCATATAGGCTATGAGACCCCTCATTTTTATGATATCCTAAAATGTTTTTGGTCATAACTTATGTCCCTCTGTGTGGTTGTTTGTTATTCTCAGAGACATCCTACATTTCTAAAACAAGGTATGGTCGAATCATAGTGTCACCATTGAACATGTGGATCAATGGTGAGTTATCATATTAAGTTTGGATGTTTCATTATTTTTCTAATCATGTAACGTTTTAAATTCATGGTATTTATTGATTATGCTACAGTTTGTTTCTCACACCCTACATTGGTATCCCAAAGTATATGGTACCTGAGAAGATCATGAAATTGATGTTATAGGTAATTAAGAGGTCCATTCTTTGATGTTTGTGATGGGGAGTTGGGATTCTGTCAGGATAGGGGATTGGGATGGGACTCAAAATAATGTCTGGTTTTTAGATTCATTTCATTTTTTTCATGTTATATATGATTTTACCATGGGGGATCTAATTGATTAATTCTTGACTAATATGTTATTCTAGATAGTTCTTTTATTATAACTTTTGTTTATTATTTGTTTTCTAGCTTTTGTTTCATTTTTTATTTATTTTAGTGGATATTTTAAAAAATGAATATATGAAATCATAGATGATTGTATTAGATTAATTTTAGGGAATAGTCATCCCATAGTATCACATTAGAGTATTTCTACTAATTAGAATAATATTGAGTATGTGGAGATGTGACAGTACTCATGTGACAATCCAACCTAGTAACTATAGAGTGAATCAGGCCTGGGGTGTTACATTTATACACTTTGTGTAAGATTCTCTCACCCCATAATCTTGTTATCGTTAATAGTAAAATAATTCCCCTTAATGAAAGAAAATTTTCTAAACTATGTAAATATTATGTTCTTAATTTTCATTCTATGTTACCTCTCATGTGATTTTTTCTTAATTTTTTAATAAATTTTTGATGGATCATCCAATTTTTATGAATTAAACAACATAACAACATGTTTTTCCTACTACCCAGACCATGTTTTAGCCTCTTTGTGCCAACCTAGGTGGTATTTATAGATCTCCTATATTGTTAATGTTCTTTTCAAATTTACTGTTCCATCACTCTATGTAGCCTATTTTAATATATTTCATCATATTTCAAATTACCATTTCTATGCAACTTCTTTGAAATAAAAATTTCCCAATAATGCTTTTCAAATGAAAATTTCCCAATATTATTTTATAGAAATCCTCTTCCAAATAAATCTTTCCCAAAAACCACATTTAGATGATAATTTTCACGAATACTCATTCTGATGGCATTTTGTAAACATACATTTCTAGATGAAATATTATATTCATACTCTGTTTGTGACATATTATAAGATTCATCTTCCTGAAATATATTTCATAGCATTTTCTTCCAAATTTTTATTTCCCAGTGTCCTCATACAAAAATCACTTTCTAAAGTATTATTATCTATACAACTTTTTTAAATTTTCTTATGTTCCTATTTCATCACCTTTATTTATGTTCCAGAATATCATGACATTTATAAAACTACTAAAACATATTTTATGATAATTTAAACATTATCATTGGTTCCCATGTGGCCTAATTAAAAAATAATGTTGTTTTATTATCAATTTAGTTTTGTAAATATGAATATAACATCATTTTTACCATATAGTTTGAATTTTTTAGTTTTAATCTATCTAATATCATGTGTATTACTATATTTATCTATAAATAGAGTTAACCAGTCACAATTTCTAGGTAAATTGTTTTTTCAAATATTACTACTATATAGTTCCCTCACAAAACATAATATGACAATACAAAATGGAACAAAAATAATCATTAATAAGAATTTTAAATTCATCACAATTATTTCACCAATGCATTAATGGAATTTTTAGAATAATATCATGATCTATGTGGAATAAATAACCAATTTAAATTTATTATCTATCACAACTAGATAAAAATGAATTATACTCAAGAATAAATCTATGGAGTACATTTGATAACGATCACCAAGTGAAAGTCGATAGACTCTCATCTCCACAGGTTTTTACATCAACCAATATTATCCTCACATGCTTTCAAATGATCTTGCACAGTCAAAGATGTGTTCTAGAACCTTATTTGATGAATAAAAATAGAGAACCAGGCTGCACCAAATATTAAGTTATGGAATGTATAAATTTAAAACACCACCAACTCAAGGTTCACATCTTTATATAGACCTCCTTCCACTAATAAATGAGTTTGAGTGTTGGTATACAACATAAATTACTCAAAATGAATTTTTAGTCGTTATAAATTATCGTTAAACATTTCAATGATTAAAAAAATTAAAAATTCCTAAACTTTAACGTTAGATGATTAAAAAATGATGGAAATAAAGTAGAAGAGATGATAATATCTATGAAATCAGTTTCCCATTTCATGGGAAAATCATATTATAAAACAAAGGCATATCCAGATCCCTTATTACATGGAGGAAATGATGATAGAAACATCCATCTCATGCACGTCTAGTATTGTCCAAAATATTATATTTAGTCTAAGAGAAAATTTTGTCACTCGATAATACTTTTGATGCATTGAAAACAAGTGTGAAATCGTGATTTAATGTATGATAGAAAAACGTATCTTCTCACAAATTTCCATTGAAACTCAATATACAAATGTGTTTGTTTTGATCTTGATAAAAATCATCATGTATAAATATGAAAAAATCACGGATAAATATTTTGTTTTAGAGATGAAAAACGTGCACAATGATTTTTTGGTGGACAGAAACCAAAACATTTAGTAAAAATACAATAATAATGTTTTTATAGAAATGAAAATATATATATTAATATAATTCATATGAATTAGTTGAAGAAATAATTTCAAAAGAATATCGGATAGGTAAAATCAATTACAACTATTATAAATATATTACATTTATTATAATAAAACGAGTCAGTTGTGGATGATAAAAAATGTTTTTCAGGTGAGATAAAAAATTTTAAAATTAAGAAAAAGTTTTTTAAAACCATAAAACACAAGGAATATTATAATACATTATATTAACATGTACATCCTAAAATATATATAATATGTGTGAAACAATATGAACCAAAAAAATTTTCACGTGAATCTCCTATTAATTTGGAAGCTAATAGACTTTGATATTTCTTTTATACTATTACAATTGACTATAGATCTGTCATCATATTCTAGAAATAAAATAAAAATCAATCTAAAAAAATAAAAAACTATTTAGAAATGTGTTTTCCTGGAGTTTGAAGCCCAATAATGACTACATTAAAATCAATGTCCGCAAAAAAATCATTAATAGTTAAAGAAATATGTATCTATTTATATATAAATACAAAAAAATATAAAAGGATATAACCATTGAATGTAACATATATCAATTGTGGAATCATCCATTCCATTAAATCAATATATCATAAATATTAGTTGTAGTTGATTTAGATTATGGACCAACCAATCGCTCAATATAAAAAATTAATAAATTAAAAAAAACTATTATCAATTTGATTTTAAAAAAATTGTAAAAACTAACCTTAAAATTGAAATATATTTGCTAATTTTTACTCTGGGAATCAACTGATAATTTACATGTTCCATGCAATTTATTTATAATCAAAGAAAAAAAAATGTGTTTCCATCTGAATATGTTATCCTTCTTTATATTTTCCCACAATCAATTACTTCATGGACTGTATTAACATTGAAACACCATATGTAAGGGAAGAATGTTCATTATTTATATCTAAACTCTATATATTTATAGATATTGACTACATTATATTGGGCTTTTTTCTCTCATATAATTCAAAAATCACATCAATTTATTTGGTAAATAGATCATGAAAATAGTATGCTTGCCTCAAATAATACATAATAAATATAAAAATTAAATAATTAAATTAAATAAATTTAATAAACGTATGTATATAAAAAATATCTATATATGTTATGGTGTGTCACATTTATCCACATAATAAAAAAATGGCTAAACATGTCTAGAATATAAATCATGCGAGTTTTAAATAAATATATTATCATATCATTAAAAAAATAGTATTATTTTTAGAATTTTAGATATTAGGGAGATAGATATTCACCATCATAGATCCTCCCCACACCAGGCACTTTTTATCAGCAATCAACACTTCATGATGGAATTCATTATGTTTTGTAAGAACTCAAAACCATTTATAAGATATCAACATCTTATAAAAAGTCATAAAAAACAGTTGAAAAATTCAATAAATCATATTAATGTAATATTTCCTAAGTAAATATAGAAAAACTCTTAATTCAAAAAAATCTTAATGTTCACATAGATTAATTCTTGAATAGTTATCATCATATATAATTATCTTTAGATGAAACAACTTAGTAATAGAATAATCAAAATATTAGAAGATTAGAGGATGTTTAGTAAAATTATGGTTTTGAACATTTTCAAACATTATTATAAATTATTGATTTTTGAAATCAATTGAAAATATATAATAAATGAATAAGTTTTTAATTTTTTTTTCTAAAAATGATTTATATTTTTAAATCAATTAAATCTAGTAGAAAATATTTTATCCCAATTTTGATGTTCCTATATTTATTGCATCAAGATAACATTCCCATGCATTACAAACATACACATTAAAAATATAAAAATATAGAAGAATTAAGATAATTATAAATATAATAAATTATAAATTCAAAAAATCATTTCATGATATAAGTATATATAGTGAAATTAAAATAGTAAAAAATAAAATTTTAATCCAAAAATTAAAATTGGGAAAATGAATGGAATCATCATGTAATATTGAGTAATAAATGTTAATTTTTCTAATTAAAGAATGTTATTTAAAGAAAATTCTTTATAAAATACATGCCTCGTGAAAAAAATGAAAAATAAACACACAATAGTTCCCTTGAATATATTTGATAAATGAATTCATATTCATAGACATCAGATTATTAAAAAACCTCAGGCCCAATTATAGTGGTTTTATGATTTTTATAAATGAATATATATTTTCATTCATTTTTAATGTTTTTTGTATACATTTTATTATTTTCCATAAAAACAATATTTATTGATGAAAAAATACAGTGAAAATATTTTCAACGGACAATGCTTTTCTAGGGTGTGAAGTTTTTTATTTCAAGATACCACGTAATTTTATTTGAACAATTTTCTTCTCCATTTTTTCTGATTGATTTTAATTATTAAAATAATTAATAAGAAAATATAGTCATTAACTCCCTTAATATTCCATGTTTTCTATATTATGTCATTGGGCCGGAGTTAGTTTCACAATAGTGTCCATGACTATGATTTCATCTATCAAATATATTAAAACGCATTGTCGAGAATTACCTTACAATCATTTTTTAGAACTGAGTATTTTTTGATAATAATGATATGTATTTAATTGAAATTATCTAATTAACAAAATTATCCATTATTGGTTCATTATTACATTTTTGTTTCCTAATTTCCCTCTTTTCACTTATTGAATATAATTTTATGTGTTATATTTTTTATTTTAATATGTGTTTCTCTATATTAATATTAATATTTGAATTTATAGTTGTATATAATAATATTATTCATTATTATAAGTTATCTTTATATGGTAGTGTATATTTTTTCAATACAGGGGAATTTTATTCATATTAATTATATACCGAACCGTCAAAATGGTGATAAAATGACTTCTAATAGATTTTATGGATGTGTAAATATAAAAACCTTTTTTACTTCTGAAAAAGTTAAATTCAATCCATTAGTGTAGGCTTTCAATGGAAGTCACAAATCAATACATTATATGTTTTTTTTGAATGTTTTATAATTAAAAAATGACCATAATTCATATTTTCATTGAATATTTTGATGGGACTCTTATAGAATAATTTCAAAAGAACACGAGAATATATGATGAAAACTATCCAAGTTGTCTTCTAATTGAACAATTAGTAATGATTTTTCAATGATTGTGTTTTTTGTTTTTTATTCAAAAAATTGTACATTTATATTAGTTATTTTTTTATTTTTTTTATGACTTACAAAATAATACAGTGATCTCATAAACATTTTTGAGTACCTTTTAAAAAAATTAATAATCATCATGGAGAGATTATTGTTGATCATGAGTGCATGGTTTGGGGATGATTAATATTGGTGAATATTTAGTTCACCAATTTCAAACATCCTAATAATTATTATATTTGTGTATATATATGATACACTTTTTGTTTTCAAATCGTGAGATTAATATTCTATATAAAATTATCCATTTTATTGATTATGTGGCTAAATGTGACATAATTTAAGATATATAAATCATTTTTTATATGAATAAATTTCATAAAATTATATACATATAAAAATTAATGTCTTATATTAATTATATATTATTTAATTCTAACCTTATATAATATCATGATATTTAATTGAGAAAAGATATTTTATTTTATGATTATTGAAGAGAACAATGCCTGATTTAAACTGGTAAATTTCTCCAAAAAATATCTACTTCAAATATGAATATATAAACTTTTCTCCTTAAGAAAGGCATGGTAACAATATACAATTCTAAAAACTATTTTATTATTGAATAATAAAATATGGATGAAGAACATATGATAATAGAAGCCCATATCATTTTCTTATATTTTCATGAAAATTCGTGGAACATATAAATTCATAGATGATTCCTAGTGTAAGAATTATCAATAATATTTCATTTTTTAATATTTTAATCTAATTTTTTATAAATAACACTCAATATATATTCTTTTATCTTAGAAATATTTGATTTCAAGATATTGAATGGACTATAATCTAAAACAACTAAAACCAACATTTATGATGAAGTGGTTCTATGAAATTATTGTTACCTCAATTTATATACCCTACATTCAATGATAAGATCTTTATTATATTTTAATCAAATTTACATATAAGTTGATATATATAAATTTAATAGTTAATTATTATTTTGATGATATTGAGTGTAACAATGTCATTCATGGGGTTCAAATATAGAAAAGATCATTTATATTGAATTTAATTATTTTATTTGTTACATTGATATTTATTAAATTTTATAGAATGTGGTGATATATCCATTGTCACTTGTATGTATAAAAAGGAAATATCTAAATTATTCCACCCTCTAAATTAATAGGGGATACCTTAAATATTTATTATGACGTATGTTGTTTAATATATATTATATGTTTTTTTAATTGACCAGTATTTATGATTTATTAAAATATTTCATGAGTTTTATGGATTATGAAAAAAAATTCAGCAATTTTACAACATTTCATCAGAACCTTAAAATTTTACTTATAATCTATAAATTAATCATTTTATTAGGTTATGTGAAATAATTTTATATTTTTTGTAATGGATTTTACCAAATCTATGAGTTTTGAAAATAATTTATTCTATTTTTACTTACAAATTATATTTATATATAAGTGGTAATTTTTTGCATTTCTATACTATTTTAATTTTTAGTAAATGGTCTAATGTTACTCCACCATGAAATAAATGTAAAATTTATTTATCACTAAAAAAAAATAAATATTTAACTGGAAAATTTTATTATGCGTAAATGCCGAATATTATCGATATCACATAAAACCACTTTGTAGACTGAGTTTCAATGGAGTATTGTTAGATTCTACGTTTTTATTACCTAAATGAAATGGGGAAATTATATTTATTTTCAATGAAAAAAAACTGATAGAGTCACATAGTAATGCCTTATAATAAAGATGAAATATTGTAAAATTATTTGTTCAAAAATTAAGAGAGTTTTCGAAACCATATCCCATAGATTTGTATGGATTCAAAAATAGTTTTAACTTTTTACATTTAGTATATATTGGATTTTAGTGAATATGGAGGACTATTTGAAATGAATCTAAGATATATAAATCATATTATATGATTTATCTTTATCATTATCTAATACATGAATGAGATGCATGTTGTAGGTTACGATTGATCCATATGGGGTGTAGAGATTCGTCTTTTGTATAACATGATTGGCCTATGATTTCAGATACCAAGAGAATAGACACTACCATATACTAAACTTGATATCCTTTGATTTTGAATAATTGGGTGGTTCATTTATGGAATTATAGACATATTAATTTGTTGAAACATTTAGAGTCTATTAAAAAACGATATGAATGAGTTTCATGTAATTTATATTAGCCTCAAATTTTTTTAAACTAGCACTAGAACTCCATTATTGATTTATGGAGGTATATATGAAGATGTGATCCTCTAGTTTATGTTGTGGGAAATTCAATATTTTCCATAACAAACGATCTCTTTGATCATCATTCTCTATTTTACTTCATCGAATAAGGTTCTACCATACCTCTTAATGTTTGAAGGATCTCTCATATCGTGAAAGGATTCATTCAATTTATGTATTTACCTCTAGAGATTAGATATAATTATTTTTCCCTTTCTTGTCACTAAAAAATATACACTATCTAGAATGGAATTGATAGGACATATTATGATTGAGGTATGTTTATTTTTATTTAATGCTGATTTTGCAGTGATAGACTGACCATTTAAATTGGTTTCATATGCATTATAGTTCATTTGATGATTATTTAAAACACATAAATTAATCGGTTCAATAATCCATGTGATTATCAATTTCTTATAGAAATGGTTATTTTACCTTTTAGTATACTCGTACCTTTTGTTCAAGGAGTGTACGACATAACACTGATTCTAGCATAAAGATTTTTTGTGCATGAATGAATGTGACGAAAAGAGAATATCTATTTTAGTACTATCATGAACTGTAGGAGAAGATGAAGAGATACATGGGAGAATAATTGTCCATGTTGATCATGATGTTCATTGAAGAATAAGGTGTTGTGAAATATTGTATTTTCACTAAAAGAGGAAATAAAAAGTGATCCAGTGAGACATTGTTCTACAATGAAATAGAATATTATATTATGTGAAGTGTTTTTCATATAAAGGAATAAATATTTTTCCTTATTTTTTATTAATTAAAACTAACATTTGAGTTTAAAATTATTTCATTTATTTTGTTAGGGATCAAATCGATTTAGGTATTTACTCCCAATATGGAAAATAACACACCCAAAGCGCATTAATTTTCACTATGTTGTAAAAATTATTGGAATAGTATCAAGATGAAATAATAAAAACCACAACATAGTTTATATCAATCAAAAATAGCCTTCAATCATAAAAACGCATCCATTCAAGAATCCATACAATAAATTATGAGTTACCCATAGCTATCGTGAAATGGAATAAACAATAAAAATGATCGTACCAACATTACCATTACATATATAAGTCATATGATGAAACGGATAACTCTACGACATAGTGAAATATTCAACACAACAATTTTCTATGATAAATAACATTCCACAAAGCATTAAATGTGGGTTAAAAAGTCTTGACATGAATATTTAAAGAAACATATAGACCCAAGAACATATCACACACATAAAGCCCCTATATAAATACATTATGAGTATTTGAAATAAAAATTGACATTCATACCCCAAGCCATCATGCTATTATATTTTATTTTCTCTCATGTATAATCATTTTCTAGATCCCATCTTCTCTAATTTAAGGTGTGTAACTACTATAATAATCTATTTACTCTCGGATGTTTCTTATTATGTTCTAGTTTTTCTTAATATTGTTTTGAGAAAATAATTACAATGGTGAAACATGATTTCTTTTATGAAATACTCTCTCTTCATCCCCTTTCGTTCATTATTAATTCTAACTATCATTAAAGTGAGGGATTCTGGTTAATATGTCATTACTGATAAATGATATGGGACTATTCTATTGTATTTTTTTATCAATACCAGTTAATAATCTAGTGTTGATTATATTTCTTATTTCTTATTATAACCTAAAAACATATTAGTTTTGGTGTCTTGGATAGTGATGTACTGGTTCATTAATTCTCCAAGTGATTTAGGTGGTACACATTGAAGCACTTCATTGAATTTTTCAAAACATTGTTACTAAATTTTATGTCTTTTTTACTTTCAACATTTTTAATTTAGATATCACTTTCACTAATTCATATAATCATCACATTAAATCCACCAATATAGTTAATCATTTATTTATCAAATCATTCTTCATTTTATTTTTGCAATTATATTAACATATAAACATATATCAATGTGATTTCCTATTTTATTTTTTTATCTCTTGAAAAAGTTGGATCATTCTAAAGTATGTTTTTTTAATATTATATTAATAATTTTATTAAATAGAAATTAACACATATAATTTTATTTTACCATCCCCAAACATATATTTTGTATCAATGGTATATTTAATTTCTTAATTTGTTTTCAAATTCGTTCAAAACATATTTTATTTTCAAAATATTTGGCTTATTTTTCAAGAAATGTTATTTTTAAAAATGATAATTTCAAACATCTATAGTTCGAAAAATAATCTCTATGGGATTTTATCAATTTAATATGAGAATTATTATTTTAATTAGTAAAGTCACATGTCTTCTTTTATTAGATCAATTGGTTTTTCCAGAGGAAAAAATTTTATACATGATTATATTACAATTACTAAATTTCATGATAAATTAACTCCCAATGATACAAAATGTAACTCATGAAGGAACTAAAAAATTCCAAGATACCTGATTATATAGGCTTAGAAGAGACTATGACAGTTTCTATATGAACCCTTAAAAATATATCACTAACATATTTACTGAATTTATTTTTATTTGTAATGGGTTAAATGATCTTGGTGGTTCACTCTGTAAAAGTATTTTAGTCAAAAAATCATAAGGGATATATAAATCAATCAGGCACCAACAATCACTTCTATTCAATATGGTATTGAAATAATAAATATGGTGGTTGAAGAGTTCATATGTTATCTTAGGACATATGATATTACAATTAAAGACAATAAGAGAAGGACTCAGAGGTGTTCAAATAAATGAAAAAAAAATCACAATCAAATAAATCAAAAACAACTTATCTGGATGTGATACACTATATTTTTTCTTCTTAAAAAATGGGGGAACTACTACATGAATAGAAAAAGATCTACTCTATACATACGAAATGAGAATCAGTAAATTAATGTTGATTTTGTTAAAAATGGGTTACATAAAGAAGAATCACCATGTGAACAACCAATATAATCATGGTGATTAAGAATTAAAAATTTGAAAGTACAATGCGGGTGTGGAAAAACATTTGCATAAAAATTATGCAGTTTATGTCTAAAGTTCCAGATGCCCAATTCCAATGAATTTTATGGAATTAATTATTTTTGTTCAATTACATACACTTATATCTCGTGAACCGATTAATTTAGTTATGAATATATTTTTATCCAATAGAACATCTACATGTTGGTTTTTGTGAACTTGTTTGATACATTTTTGATCATAGAAATATTGAAAATTATGTTTTTTAAAGATAATAAAAAAAATTATGTCATTTTCAAATTTAAAAAACAAGAAAATGATAATAATTTCTAATTGAAACTTAATGATCACAAAAATACACGTTCTCATTTTACCAAATAGTAAAAAACGTAAAAAAATTAGGATCCCAACATGATGGTAATCTAATTACCATATTGTTTTTTCGAAATAATTTTTACACATGAAATATTAAAAGACAACATTTTTTAAAGGAACAATTAATAATAAAATTTTTAATTATTGTATGAAATTTGGTCAAATTGTTTTTGAGTGAAATTTTAATAATTATAGAAATGTTATATATAAGAGCATTCTCCTCTATTCTCATTTTTCTAATTGATGAACTCTTAGTAAACAATTTTTGATTCCTAAGGCTTTATTAGCTAACTGATGCGGGTCCAATATATGTGTACTTGTCCCATTGATATTTTATAGGAAAAGGGTCTTCTATGAAAAATATGTGAAGAAATTTTTTATATGGATAATAGGTACTTGTGGCACATGTGTGATGATCCTTCGAATTTCAGTCATATTAAAGTCTTTGACAAAGGGAATATCACAATTGGAGTTGAATCAAGATTACTTATATATTTATGATTGGTTTATCCAACTGTACTCTAATTAAATATGGTTAATTTTTTAATTGATTGAAGCATAATTTAATAATTATTAATCAATTATGTTATAAAGGTTTTAAAATAATTATTAATGAATAATTTTTAAAATTCTTAATTATATGAGAGAAACTGTATTTACCTCATTTATTATCCAAAATGATTATACATGTGATTTAAAGAATCTCAAATTTAAAAACCTTAAAATTTTCAGTGCAAAATATAAAAAATTATATTGTCTTTAAAATCGATTCATCAGTCATTCTAAATTTCACTCTCTTTTCAAGCTCAACTGTAACCAACTTACTTGAGATTTAACAAAACTTAATTTTAATGATTTTTTGAATTGTGCCTACCTTGATTGAAAATAATTATAATTTTAAATGTAAAAATTTGTTTTATTCTAATGACTTTTATCTTTTTTACATTGACTCATTTTGACCAAATCATTTTATTAATATCAGTTTTAAATCATACAATATTGTGATTATTTATGACCAATATATATTTTTATTGATTTTATTAATAGCTCATAAAAATGAGGATTTAATGTATTTATCATCCTTTATATTTTTGTTTAAAATAAAAAATTCTAATACATATTTTCCCACATAAACTGAAATGGAGAATAATAATTGAAAAAATTGATTTTTGTCTTTTTTTCTTCTCATGGTTGTCTTCAATACTCCACTCTTAGAATATTTAAAAATGGGGTTATTGAAAGGTTAAATATTAACCTATAGAGAATTTCAAAGACTCCTTTGAATATGAATAACCCTACTCAATTATTTTGGGATGAGGTGGTCATTAATTCTTTCATTTTCCTTAATAGTATTTTTATAAGACTCATCTTAGGAAAAAAAACAATAAGAAATTTTTACAGGAAAAATTAAAAATGATTGATTCTTGAGAGTTTCATATGGTAAATTTTTTATCCTTAATACCAAGGATAATCTATGAAATATTAACCCCAAATTAAATGATGTTATATTTAATTGGTTCTCAAACACAATTAAATTATTATGAGTCTTCAATTAGAAGTCTAAAACTATAGAAGAGTCAATTCACATAAAATTTGAGGAGAAACTTTATAAAAAAACATACCTTTAGTAATTATGATGTAGACAAACATAGATTTACCATACATAAATACTATAAAGTGATTTACAATTTTTAAGAACCCATTTGAACTCCATTACACAATGTATGAGTTCAATATAAACATAATCCCCTTTAGAATTTTATTAGTGAATTAAAAAATGTAACTCACACTATAAGATTTGTGTTATATGAGTTTCATCATCAATATTTATTCTCTCACCTTGATCCTCAATGTTACGACCCTAACATTTATTAATGAAAATTCATCTTGATCTAATTAAATATCTTATAATATAAAATAGTTATATAAAACATATAAACATCCCTGGTTTTGTGTTTTTAAATTATAAAATACCATTAATAATTTTTACCATTTCTAATATAGACGTTGAATAGTGATCACTTGATTAGTATAAATATAGGTCTTTAAAAATCCAATTTACTCCGAAAAAGGAGGAAATGGCCTCAACCAGTAGAATTGATCCGTATGAAGGCCATTTTTTCAGCAAATGGAAATGTGGTAGCATCATTGGGATTCTCTATTTTCTAATCCTAGGATGAACATCATTGCATTAAGCTTGAATAAAATAACCTATAGGAGAAGTGGAATTTAATAGAGATTACCACCCGAGAGATGTTATCTGAGACACCCAAAGAGTCTATCACCATTGCACACCTTACCCTTATGTCGTATTTTGGTGTTATAAGGGTTTATTTAAAAATAAAAGAGTGCTATGATTATGTGAAATTTTTTATAAAGAATATAAATTCATATTATCTTTATTATTTGAAAAATGATTTTTAATGTTTTAATAGTATTTTTAGTTAATATTAATTTATGAAATTTTTATTCATGTTTGGAATCTCTTTTTGTCAAAATAGATGAATTTTCGATAAATCTCGGTTTTTATTTTTCAATGTAAAAATTAACATATATAAAAAATTATTTAGATAAAATGATTATCATTTTTTTATTCTGGATGTCTAATTAATCTAATAGTGAATTTTTCATAATTTTCAAATCTTGCCTAATTTTTGGTTAAAAATTAAATACCGATTAAATACATAACGTGTTATATGATATAATAATGACCGAATAGTGATATAATAAAAATAAAAAAAAAAATTATTCGGATAATATATTTTATACCTTGAAAATAATGTGATTTTATATTTGTTTGATTAATTTTATGTAACCTTAGCGGGTCATCCAAGACTTATAAAATATTTTACCATTTTAAAATGATTTCCTTGTGTTTGACTCACTTTCACATATTAAATCCAAATATTTTATTAACATTGCCCATTAGCCGTATAAAATATGTTTTCACTCAAATTTTGATAAAATCATTGGAAAAACAACGTGATGGTTTATAGTTTTTATTTTTCTAATGTGATGTGCCTAAAACATAAATAATAATGAATTCACTCTCACTTCCTATATAACCCCATTCAATCTCCCATTCCACTTCACTCAAACAATTTTGAGCTCGACTAAAATATTCCCTCCTCTCTCTACAATCCTCGAAATTCACCCCATGCTCTCAATAAGCCTCTTTGATCCATCTCTTGAGCCACTGGGATCACACATCCAAGTAATGGATTGTCACTTCCTTATTTATGTCTATGTTTCCTATAATTGTTATGCCCTTTTATTCTCAATTAAAAATGATAAAATAATATTTTTCACATAACCTATACTGACATCCTTATGTTTTAATGGTGATATATCTCTTTATCACTCATTAATGCCTCCCATGTACATCCGTTACCATGCCGAAATTCATTAAGATATTTCTCTCTAATCATTTACATTCAATTAATTATTTTATATTTTACATATAAATTCCATTAAATATGTTGGGATATAATGATCCATGTCCCCCATATTTTCCATTTGTATACTTAATGATGAGAGACCCTTTTATCTCTCAACAATCCATTTTAAGATTTTTATATGTTGTCGTTAGGATATAGAAGTTACACCAAAATTTCCATACCAAAATCATTGTTTATGTGAATACAATACCTATTTATCTATCAAAGGTATTCACCTTTATACCAATATACATGTTGATTTAGGACATTAATTTATTGATGAATCTTATCTTATTCATGGAATAAATTATTATTTTCAATGAATCCATGTTGGGTGATACATGCGGAACACATATGCATGAAATGAAATGATTAAGAAGGGTGCTCCTTGATAGCACTTCAATCCATTGGGTAAATAATAGTATCATGATAAGTCATGTGAAATGAGGGTTAACTAGTGCTAATTCATATTCAATGAGGTTTTACTCATTCTAATTCATGTGTACTGAGTTTTTACTCGTACGCTATGTGAAATGAGACTCGGCTCATGATAATATCATGTTAAATTTGGTATCCACATCTCCGTGTTATGATAATAATTCTATATCATGAATTTATGTTCATTTTTTAACTTTTTCTACAATGGATTGACTATTTTCTAAAATTTATTTTATTCTTAATGTTATTCCTTTTTTTTACTCTCTTTCAATGATTTATATCTTACCCTTTTTTTATAAATGTCCTTAGGTTATCACATGCAATGTAATGTACGATGAAATATTGTGGTAATGCAAAATATGTTTTGAATAAAGATTTGTATTTAATGTTTTCTGTTTTTATGTAATATTTATAATCCCAAAAGACACTAGTCCTATCTATCCTCGGTGTTGTATTATGTTTAAGTTTATGTAATGAATCATGTTGATGTTTTCAATAAATATAATGGTTGTTATAGTTTGGATCAAAGTATATGATTAGTTATTTTTGGGACTAGGATTATATATCCCTAGTGAAAGGCATATGGATAAGTCTATGTATAAAAAATCTTCCTTAAATTTTGGTGACTATATTATAAGTGATTTATCAAAAAAAATAAATCTTTTTCTGGATACAAACAAGTAGAGGATTCTCTAGCATAGATTTAACTAGTGGTAAAACCTAAAAACAATACATTGAGATGGACTCATACTTGAACAGGTGCATGACAATGGTCCTTTCTCCACTCGTAGTTCAATACTCTCATAGGACATCAAATTGTAAATTTAGAGGCAAATTAGGACCCATTATTAATAGAATAAATAAATTCCACTAACAATATATTTTGGAAAGTAGATCATAGATAACCTATATTGAATTCGATAAATTCATAAGTTAAGGAAATAAATATAATTTATAAGTAATCCATTTTTTTCAAAGGATTACCATTTATGTGTTACCCCTAACATTGCTTTTATTCTATCTCTAGCATGTAATAGTAGGACTATGGATAACAACTGATGTGAAGATCAATGTTGTGACAATTCTACTGAGATTCAAATTTGATGGGAGCAGGAACCACAAACATTTTTAGGATAACCTGTTAGTTAACTCAATTGTTGAAGACAAATATGGGTCATGAGGAACTTCCAACCCCCTACCCCAAGAAAGAACAATTTGCCATCACATGATTCATGTGACAAAGGCATCCTACTTTTAATGGTTCATATGACCACTTCATCACTGAACAATTTATCGACTCTATTTAAAATATCTTATCTGTCATTCAATGTTCAGAACAAGAGAGGGTTCTTCAGGATTCTTCTCGTATGGATGGTGAAGTTGATCAATAGTGGAAATTGATAAATAAGACAAAGCCTAAGGAAGACATAGTGGCATTATAATGGTAGTATTTATTGAAAATGTTTGTCAATGAATATTTTTTTTCACACCCTCTGACTTTCGATGGAATGGTACTTACATTCCATCAAAAATAAAAGGAAATGAATCAATTAGAGCGAATGATGAAAAAAATCAAAAGGATTGGAAGATAGGCCTATGTCATTGTCATTACACCTGAATGCAAGGTTGAATTCTTCTTTGGTGGGAATAAATGTTTCCAATGGAAAGCCCTAGTAATCCGTGACTTTGATAGCTATGAGTAAATTGTCTGATGTTCCATCAACGTCAAAATGTATATCGTAGAATCTTAGGGTATCATGGGCCTAAGAATAGGAATGTGGAATTTAATTATGGAATTACGATGGATAAATACAATGGTTCTATGAAAATCTAGAACCCCACTTTCCTAGGGAGAAGAAAGAATCACCCTAGAAATTTCATAAAGGGGATAAAGAAATGCTATAGGTGAGGAAGATAAGGGAACACGACCATTAATTATGGGCAAGAAAACCCCTCTATTGTGACAAAGGTATGAAATTTCTGGTTTGACCCCCAATTAATTTTTTATTTCTTCAAATATAAAGAACCAGGGCAGTTTTCAAACCACTTCCCTAAGCCAAGGGTTTTTTGAGGCAACCAGCAACCTCCAAGGTAGCAAGGAAAATCATTTTCCATTAATTCTACTGATGTAAACCCTGAAAAAAAATGTGGTGATATGTATTATAGTTATTCATTAAGTAATAGTGAAAATACAACTTGAATTTCATTGTACACGTGATTTTATATCCCGAAAGTTTAGTAAGACAATCCCAACACCACACTACAAGTCGTGGAAGTAGAAATTTCGGTGATAATGGAAAATGGGTCAATCATTGCATCCCCAGAATATAACTCCTCACCAATCATAATTTTTGGATATATCTTCTCCTATATCCTCTTAATACTCTATCTTGTGAAATTTGATGCAATTATTGACATGGATTGGAATTCCCAATATAGATCCAAAATAAATTTTCATGAAATGGATATCAATCTGTATATGGAAAATCGACACCAAATTAGGTATAAGTGGAAGGAGGAGGATGAATTTTCTTTATCACTATCACATCAAGAATATAAATTACTATCCTATGAGCCTGAATATCATTCTCATATGATTTAGTCTATGTAAGAAACCATTTTAGGGAATTCACTAAAGTGTTTCCTATGGAATTTCTTGGCCTTCCACCTAGAAGAGATGTTGAATTCTCAATTGATCTTCTACCTGGGGGGATTCCAATATCCATGACCTATATATAATGGTTGTTGAAGAGCATGAGTAGTTATAGAAAAAATTAAATGAGAATCTAGATAAAGGGTTTATAGAACAAATTCATTCACCATGGTGTGAACTGGTCTTCTTCCTCAAGAAAAAGGATGGTTCAATGCGCCATTGCATTGATTATTGTGATCTCAAAAAAATCACTATAAAAAAGTATCATATTCTATGAATTGATGAATTGTATGATTAGATATGTGGAGCACAATACTTCTCTGAGGTGGATATGTGGTCAGGATATTATCAAGTTAGGGTGAAGAAGGAGGAAATCCCCACGATTGCTTTTCGTATATGGTATGGGCGCTAGGAATTCATATTATTGCCTTTCAGAGTTACTAATTCTTAAGATATCTTAATGGAATTTATAACTACTGTTTTTAGAGATTTCCTTGACAAATTTGGGGAGTATTTACAGAGGATATTAAAATATACTCTAAAACCATGTTGGAGCATGAGAAGAATCTAAGCATTGAACTAGTATCCATAATAATGGAGAAGATCTATGCAAATTACAGCAAGTGTGAGTTCTGGTTTAAGGATGTCTCATTCTAGGGGATGATCATAAAATATAATGGGATATCTGTGGATCCCTATATAACCAATTAAATTGAGGGATGGCCGAGGCCATCTTTTGTGACAGATATCCATAGCTTCCTTGGTTTATCTGGATATTATTGGTGATTTTTGAGAAATATCAAACAATTTCCAAACCCTATTACCTAGATAACTTAGAAGGGGGTCATGTATTCCTTGAGTGATGAGTGTGAATAGAGCTTCAAGGGGTTGAAATGGGGTCTTATCGTTGTGTATGTTCTCACACTACCCACAATTGGATAACATTATGTGGTTTTACATTATGCTTAGAATATGGTAATGGGTTGTTTGTTAATGAAAATTGAAATGTCACTACCTATGCTTCGAGGAAATTGATAGTTCATGATAAAAACTATCCAACACATTATCTGGAATTGTATACAGTAATCTTCACTTTACAGATTTAGTGACATTTCCTATTTGGGAAAAAGTGTGAAATATATATAGATAACTAAAGCCTCAAGTATATATTCACAGTGAAAGAGTTCAATATGTGCCAATGAAGATGGATATATCTAATCAAAGACTATAAATTCTCAATTCATTACCACCTTTGGAAGAATAACAAGGTGGCATATTCTCTTTGTAGAAACGGCCCAATTATTATATCATTGATGAGAAACTAAAATATCCAATGTTCTTATATTTTATGAATATGGACATGAGAATCATAAATAAGGGAATTCTATCAATATATTCACAAACTATTTCTCAACCATCTCCTTTATAAGGGTAAATGAATACCCAAAAAATGATATTGGAATTCAAAAGTAATTGGAAACTATTAGAAAAAATAAATCCTTGGAGTTCAAGGTTAGTGAAGACGGAATTGTGATATATGGTTCAAGGTTATGTGCTCAATCAAATCTAGATACAATGAAATAACTTTTGGATGATGCACGTAGTTCTAAGGTTTCAATTCACCCATGAAACACAAAGATGCATCAAGATCTCTAAGATAATTATTGGTGGGAAAAAATGAATAAGGATATCACTGAGTATAAATAAAAGTTCTTAGTATGTCATATTGCGAAGGATGAGAGGTAGAAGTCTATGGTGATGATGCAACCATTAACCATACTAACATGTAAATGGGATTACATCTCCATGGAAATTGTCACTGGAATTCTGAGGAAATATAATCGGAAGAATGCTAACATGGTTTTTTTTGGATCATTTTGCAAATACAGCATGCTTCATTACTATTCAGGATGATTTCTCATTGGATCAAATGGAATAGATATACATTAGATTAGTTTTATGGCTATAGAGAGTACCACTATCGATTGTATCCGATCAAGATACAATATTCACCTCTATGTTCTGGAAGAGTATCCAACACGCTCTGAATATAGAGTTGATCTTTAGTACAAATTATCATCCTCAAACTAATGTCCAATCTGAGTGGACTATCCAAACACTTGAGGACATTTTGATATAATTCTCAATGGACATCAATTTAGTAAGGGATCAGCATCTTCACCGGGTTGGGTTCTCTTACAATAATAGTTTCTTGTCAAGCATCCAAATGGATCCTTATGAAGCCCTTTATTGGAGGATGTGTAGAACACAAGCAGGATTGTATGATTTTGGGGAGCAAAAAATCCATTGAATAGAAATGGTCGATGAAATGGAGGAGACGGTTAAGACTATTCAACATCACATTAAAGATACTCGGATTTGACAAAATAGTTATGCTGATAATCATCAACGAGAAATTGATGTGTATGTTGGAGACATGGTATTCCTCTACATATCACTATGGAATAGAGTTATGAAATTTGGGAAGGAGGGAAAACTTATTATAATGTACATCATCCCTTTTATATTATTGATCACTTTGGAACAATAGAATATCGACTAAGAATCCCACCAAACACATCTCAAGTACATGGTGTATTCCATGTATCAATATTGATGTAGTACATACCAGACCCATTGCATGTACACAATCCATAGGTTGTAAAATTGTAGAATGACCTCTCTTATTAAGAGAAACCATTGAATATCATAGATCATAGAGAAAAAGTTCTACGAAATAAGACAATTCCCCTTGTCTAGGTGTTGTGGTGAAACCACAGGCTTGAAAAAGCAATGTGGGAATAGGATAAAGTGATAAAGAAGAGTTAACCTCATTTATTATAGTGTTGGAAATATAAATTTTGAGTTTTAATGTTCTTAAGTGGGAACGATTGTAATGATCCAAAAAAAATTTAATTAAAATTCCTCATGATCTAAATAAATGTCTTATTATGTAAAATGGTTATTTAAACCATATTCACATCCTTGGTTCTCTTTTTTTTATTTTAAAACACCATTAATAACATTTACCATTTCTAATATAGTTTAGGAATAGTGATCACATGATTAGTATAAATATAAGGCTTTAAAAAAATCCAATTTACTCAAAAAAACTATGTGATGGCCTCATCCAGTAGAATTTATCTATACGAAGCCCATTTTTTAGAGATCAGAAAGTAGGTAGCACCATTGAGATTTTCTCTTGAATAATCCCATGTCGAACCTCTACATGTTATGCTTTAACGAAACCGCCTATAGAAGATGTTGATGTTATTAGAGATTACCATCTGAGAGATGTTCTGTGAGCCTCCCAAAAGTCATTACTCATCGAACACCTTACCCTTAGGACTTATGTGGGTGTTATAAGGGGTTATGTTACAAGACCCTATCATTATTATTACATTCACTATTTTTTTAAAAAATAATATACATTATAATTGTTAATTTTTTAAATGGTATTTGAAACACAAATTATGTTTTTAGATAATATTGAATTATGAAATCTGTTTTTATGAATTAATAGATTTTTTAATTAAATATTATGTTAATAAATATTATTTCTAAATTAATATTTATAATAAATTTATGTTCTAAATTTTTTTGTAAATTTTTTTTTCTTATTATGGGTTGAAAGCAATTTTTTTAAAAACCCATGACCTTTCGATAAATATCGGTCTTAATTTATAAAAGTAAAAATTCACTAATTTAAAAAATTATTTAGATAAGATAAATATCATTTTTGGATTTAAGATTTCTAAATTATCTTATGATGAATTTTTTATAAATTTGAGACACAGTCGAATTTTTGGGTAAAAATGAAATACAGTTTAAATATATAATGTGTTTTATGAGATCATTATGAAAAAATATTGAGGCAATTAGATACTATAAAATTTATATTCAGAAAATATATGATTTTACATTAATATAATATTATTTTATAATTTTTTATTAATAACATGGTACCTTAGTAGACCCTCCATGACTTATAAAATATTTTAGCTTTTAAAACTAATTTCCTTTAGAGTGTGACTCACCTCCACATAAGAAAGACTAATATTTTAATAATTTCGGACATGGGAAATATAAAATAATGTTTTCCACTCCAATTTGTTAAAAACCATCGGTAATATTCATGTTATTGTTGGTTGTTTTGATTAGATTAATGTGTAGTGTCCAAAACCTAGATAATAAAGAATTCCCTCTCCATTCCTATATAAACCCACTAAATCCCCCATTACTCTTCACTAAAACAATTTTTTTCATGACCAAACTCTTCCTTCATCTATATATAATCCTCAAAATTCTCCCCAATCTCTTAATAATCCTCTCTCAGGCCTTTCCAAAGGCATTGGGATCACACTTCCAAGTAAGGGATCCTCACTTTCCATCCTTATTTATGTCCATGTTTCTTTATATATTTATGCCCTTTTATTATCAATTAAAAATGTTGGGGTATGATTTATCACCTCCCATATACATCCATCATCATGTTTATTTATGATATACCCCTTTATCTCTCATTAAATACTCCCATTTACACCCATTACCATGTCAAAATTCTATAGGGTTTTCACACTCCTCGATTACATTAATGAAATTATTTAATATTATGATACTATATTCCATTACAAATGTTTGGATATTATTTTAAATTACCCCCTTACTTTCCATTTCATGTATATATTTTTAGAGACCTATTTACCTCTCATCAACTCATTTTATGATTTTTATTTGATGTCGTTGTGATCCTGATGTTACACCAAATCATCCATGCAAAAATCATTCTCTAAGTGATTACCATTCAAATTTCTCTATCAATTTATTCCACCATAATGAACACATACATGTTGATTGATGACATTGATTTATGTATTCAACATATTTGATTCATGGAATAAATTATTATTTTTATTGAATCTATGTAGAATAATCTATGTGGAAAACTAATGCATGAAATGAAATGATTAAGAGGGTTGTGCCCTGACTGTGCTCCAATGCATTGGGTAAAGAATAGAATCATGGAAAGTTATGTGCAATGAGTGTTTAATCATTATAATTCACATTAAATTAGGGTTTAATCGTGATAATTAAAGTACAATGAGGGTTTACTCATACTCCATGTAAAATGAGCCTCGGTTCATTCTAAAATCAAATTAAATATTGTGGCCACATGTCCATGTGATAATAACCATTCTATATCATGCCTTTATTTTCTTGTTTCTCATGTGATCCATTGATTTTCCTATTAACTAACATGTATTGTATTATTTTTTTCTTGCTCACTCCCTTAGTTGGCTCTATAGCTCACTCATTTCATATGTATGCCCTCAGGTCATCCCATGAAATGCTATGTACGATGGAATGTTGTGGTCATATAAAAGAAGTTTTCAATATATATGTGTATTTCATGTTTAAATTTTTATATCATGTTATTAACCCAAAACTACACTTGACCTCTCAATCCTCAAGGTTTTATGGAGTGCAATTTTATGTGACAAATCATGTTTATGTGTGTAATAAAGAGTAGGGTTATTATACTCATTCCCCTCATGATGCTATAAATGATGAATATTGAATAGATTCCATCCCAGAAAAGTAGAAGCAATTTTAAAATAGCAATGTTTTGGCTCTCTTGGAATGATCTTTTAATAATTATATTATTGGATAAAAATTTATTTTTCAAATCAAACATATTTATCATGTAATTATCATATATAAAATGATCAACTTATTTCTAAGTACTATAAAAATTATAAAGGTTTAGATTATGCCAAAAAAATTCATCCATTTGTCAAATTGAATTCGTTATAATATTTTTGGAATTCACCTATCACTTTAATTTTGAAAATTTTAAAATGGATGTCAAAAGTGATTTTCTAAATGGTTTTATATTTGAATGTGTATTTTTGGATCAACTGCCAATTTTTTAAAATACTTAATTTTCAATTCAGGTTTTAAATTTAATAATAAATCATTGCAATTTAAAACAGGAATGTTGGGAATTTTATGAGAAGTTACCAAAATTCCAAGTAACAAATGATTTAAAATGGGAAAAGATGATTCATGATTTTTCTCAAAAACGTTTTAAATGATTTATTAACTCCTAAAATTTATATTAAGGATGTTATTTTGAAACTAAATAAGTTATGTAATAATTTTTTTGATTTAATGAATGTTGTTTTAAAATAATTTTATTGTATAACTCAAAATAATCATTATATTTAAAATTTATAAAACATCTGATGGCTGATCATTATGTCAGATTAAATAAACAAATAATTTTGTAAAAAATTTTGGAAGGTATTATTCTATTTAAATTAGAATATTGATTATAAGAACATATAAGATAAAATAAAATTAAGTAATTCAATTGGTTAACAACAATATTTATCAATGTATGAGTAAAAATATAAATTACGATAATATAACATGGTCAGACATCATGTTTAGTGTATCTCTTTTTGTGATTTTAAATCAGATCCAAAGGAATCTCATTTAAAATACCAAAAAATAATTGTTCTATATATTAAAATAATTTATAAACATTGATTATTTTTTCATTAGGAAACCATTATTGGACATATATTTCTGATTATGATTTTGGAGGATTTAAATTGGATATGGAAATTTCTCGCGAAACTTCTCATCTACTAGGAAAACATCAAATCTCATTGAGTATTAAGAAGACTAATACTTTTCTAAACCTTTATGATCGAATTATTTATAATTTATTTTAAATTTATTTATTTCATCATTAATTTTTGTTTAAAATAATTATCAATTTATCTCACATGATTAATTATTTTATGGATAAAAATATTGTTAAAATAGAAATAATCCTAGAAGCTATTTTTTTTATAAAATAAAAATTAATTTTAACACATGAAATTATTCAGAATAAGTTTTCAAAAAATCAATCATTTATTAAGATTTTATTTAATTTAAAAATAATTTCATTCTATTGTTGTAATATTTTTGTATTGAATTTTTTCTAATAATTATTATTTCCTTTCTCAAAAGAACTTTAATGATAAAAAAATAGTTTTAAATATTATTTAATATTTTCACTAACCCCATATATTTATATTTTTTGATAATCCCAATGGGGGAGAAGAATTATTTGACAGTAGTTTTATATTATGGGAGAGATGTATTATCATATATGGGAGAAGTTTCATGTTAATGGGGAGAATTTTTTATGTTCTTCAAATGGATAGAAATAATTGTAATCTATGATAATTAATATACATATTGTTTATTATTTAGGAAAATGATATTATTTTACTTATAAAATTTTATATTGCTTATATGTTTTACTTGAAATATAATTTTTAGTCAATTATTATTCATGTTTTTGTAATAATCAAAAATGGGGATATTATTTTTATTTTTTTATTTTAATTAAAAAAATGGTTTAATGATTCCATTAAAGTTATTATGGATTGATGGGGGTCCATGTTTTTACACCTTATCTATAAATCAAGGAAACCATGATACAAAATATTGACAAATACAAAAAAGTCCTCAAATAGGATTATGAAATAATTTGATGTGCAACGTTGCAACACAACATGGTCTAACATTTTGGTAAAATGGCATAGAGTGAAGTAGATTAGAGCCAAGAATTTTAGAAATTTTAAGGGGTGATATTTTATGTTATATGGAAGAAGTTTTCTATTAAGTGGGAGGAGTATTTAATTTTTTTTAAATGAAGTGAAACATTGGTAATCATTAGAAATTATTATTTTTAATTTTTTCTTTATGTATAAAAATAAAAAATTCAATTTATAATATTATCATTATTATATTATTATAGTTGTTATATTCATGTTTTATTCACTTATTATTCAAGTGTATACGATCCTAAAAAAGGGGTATATTATTGTTCTTCCTTAGATTTAATGATCATAAACACCATTATGATTTTATTTATGTTTTTCTAGATTTGAAGGATTCATGTTTTCACATCCAATCTAGAAAATTAGGAAACCACGACGTTATACATTTCAGGGGAAAAAAATTAAAGTCCTAAAACATATAACAATGTAATTAGAAGGACCACATTACAGTTTAGCTGAGTCAATCTTGTAGGCACCATTCACCAGAATGAAAGAACTCCACAGTATCCATCGATCTAAGATCTAGTAGAGGTATGAGGATCGCATGTGAATTTAATCATCACAAAATAAATAAATGAGTACCTCATTTTATTTCGTGGCGCGTTCAAATGTAGCTAGTCATTGAGGATTATTGATTAAAGGGTCCAAAACTGAACCCTTAAATCATCCACAAAGGCTCAATGAATATCTGCAATCTACATTAATCAAATTCTTGGTGCTAGAACGAAGATATAATTAATCTTATGGTGTCGTGAATATCACCAACATCTATTCCCTTTAAATTGTCAATGGAATTCCTAGATCGGTCTCTTAGAGAGATATTTTCTCTCACTAAGTGGTTTGAGGTGAGTAAATGTAACACCCCAAGTTTTTTAAAAAAATAAACGAAATTCATGAATGGTTGTTTTATGTACCTAATTATAACTAGAATTTACACATTTTGTAGCTTCTATGTTTCGAATTTTGAAAAATAGTCATCTACAATTTTGTTCAGTATGTTATTTAGACTCTGATGGAAACAACTAGTTTTTTTTAAAATTGTAACATACCCTTATTAATAGTAATCTGAATAGTAATTTGTCCCTAATCAATAGTAAATATTTTTTTTTATTTTTAAGGATTTAATATAATAAAATATTGGTTAATTTTTTCAATGTGATATAAAAGCAGTTATAGTTTTAAAAATGTTAATTTTTGTTTTTTGTAAGATTTTATTTAAATATTAAATTAATAATATTAGGAAAATTATTTTCAAAAAATGGATTTTTTGTTTGAATTATAATTATCGAAAAATGGTTAGGGTGAATTATTTTTATTTTTCTTAAACAATTGAGTTTTCAGTGAATAGAAAAAATACAG
Source organism: Viscum album (assembly GCA_963277665.1). Taxonomy (NCBI): domain Eukaryota; kingdom Viridiplantae; phylum Streptophyta; class Magnoliopsida; order Santalales; family Viscaceae; genus Viscum; species Viscum album. The sequence goes on along the minus strand of OY728141.1, from coordinate 1,844,569,235 downwards.
TTTTGAGTTTCGGTGTGTTTAATGACATAATAAATGATCTAATAATGATTTAATAAATCGACTCGAATTTTTTACAGTAAAATATTTTATTTGGTGTCCCATGTGGCCAATACCATGTTAAAATAACATGGGAACTCCCATTGTTTTGCAAATACAACTAATGAGGTGTCTATTAGAAATTATTAAAATATCCCCTCACTTTTTCTATAAATACCAACTCATTCCTTCATTAAATTCATTCCCAATTACTCATAAATGAAGCTCTAGAATCCTTACCTCTTTATTAGTCTTCCAAAGGTTTCCTCAATCCCCCAGGGAACCAAACATCATGTCCTAGGAGTTGCTCTACAAAGTACGAAAATTCCAACTTTCATTCTTTTTCCATTCAAGTTCACTTTTATGTGGTATAGAGATCAATAATCCATACCATGTTCTTCTTTCCTTATTATTATTTATATATTCTTTATTATGATTAATTTTTTGATGGGTGACCCTTTTTCTTCTCTTTTTAATATTTTCTAAAACCATGTTGCATTGTTGTCAGGATGCTTATTTTTTTATAAGGAATTCTTAACCCAATTTCAATCATTTGGGTTAACCTTCTTCTTTATTAATTATCTAGTATTAGAATTATTGGTGCGATGAATTTTAGTTTATATTATTATTTATTTTGTATATTTATATTGTATATACATATCCTTTAAATTCTATTAATTATAACTCAAAATATATTTTAAAGGACTTTCCTTTTAAAATCATCTTAAAAATATATTTAATAAATTTTAAAGAGATTATTTTTCCTTATGTGTATTTAATGAGTAGATTATCATGACTTTATAAGACATTATTACAATGATATGTTCCTTTTACATATTTTATATTGGGTTGAGCCCATTATATCTCATGATATGTTGGGTTGAGCCCCTTTATAGCTCAAAATATGTAGGGTTGGGCCCATTATAACTCCAGATATGACTTCTGAGCCCCCTTATAGCTCTCAATGCATTGGATACTCTGGAGATGGAATTTGAACCATGTTTTCATCCATTTGTAATGTTTTATATAAGAGTGATATGTTAAATATTTCCCTTGGTAACTAAATGATGATTTAGGCATATTATTTTTTATGATTATGGGTTTTATTGGTTTTAATGTTATCACATGAGTAACACGTTCTATATTTATATCCCTTACTAATTTTTATACTCATACCATGTTTTTAAAACGGTTTTCAATGTATATAAAGATGGGTATGAGAAAGAACAGATTCATGAGGTTTGATATGATGTGTTGCAAATAAATATTGCTTTAATGTTTAATGTTTTATATTTTGAAATAAATGGAAATAGTTTTTAGAATTATCCTCTTGTATTATTTTGGTATGGTATGAAAGTAAGGTGTCCTAATTCTCTAGAAATATAAACTCAATATATTCTCAATGTGTAATAATCTATATTCTTGACTAAAATTAAAGGTTATGTATCGTTTTAAGGTCAGGTCCTAATAGTTGGTATATATAACTTTTGGGGTTAGGATGATGTTTAAAGAATACCGTAAATACTTTATTACAATATGATTTTTTCAAATGTTATTTTATTTAAATATTAAAATGTTGCTTCATCTAAGATATGTTTTTTCAGAATTATTTTCCATAGAAGAAAAAAGGAATCTAAAATAGAAAGGAACCAAGAGGCTGATTTCATTCTGAATCTACATCCTGAAATGGTGGGAATCAGAACCGTGCCGTTTGTAATAGAAATGGCTTAGCTGACTCAAGAAGTTCATGAGGGTGGTATCCATGCTAGTGCATAACATGATCAACCATGATGAAACATTTATTTTTTAGAGAATTTTATGAGGCAACATCCTCCAGCATTCAGTGGATCCGTAGATCCAGTGTTAGCAAAATAATGGATCAATGATCTAGAAAAGATATTTGATTTCATGGGATGTTCGTAGTATAAAAATATAATACTATCCATATATCGTTTGGAGGTTTAATATGATAAATGGTGGAATTTAGTTAATAATATGAGAGAACGAGATGAACATGACGGTCTAGAATGGGATAGTTTTAAGATTCTTTTGTCGAAAATTATTTTACCAAAACAATTCAACTTTGAATGGATTTACAATTCTTGGTACTGAAGTAGAATGATGTTTTTTCTTCTGAAGCATATTGAATCCAATTTTAATAGACATTCCAGTTATGTACCAGATTTTACTCTGGATTTTGAAAGTAAAATTAATAGATTTTACTCTAGTTTGAAACCATTTTTCAGAAGCGATTTGGCCTCAAAAGAGTTTAAAAGCTATGAGAAGCTCGTTCGTTGTACTAAAAATGTTGAGATGGAGTTTTCTGACACATATGTGACACGTGATAACTAGAATATAAAGAGTTCAGGTTGGTAGTAAATGGGGGAGATCTTATCAAAGAATTCTGGAGGTACGAAAATGAATTTCTTTTCTTATGTAAAGTGTAGGAAAAGGAATCCTAGTAAATGTCTTGTATATTCTGGGAAATGATGAGTATGTGAGATTCTTGGAAAAATGACATGTGAGTGTAACTAAGTTGATCAAAAAACTAATGATAAATCAATGGTGAGATTCTTTAACTACATGGAATTAGGTCATTTTGATAATTTTTTTCCAAAGCTAGATATTCAAGCTGAGAATCAGCAAGATTTGGACTAGAAGGGTTTGGTAAAATCATTTTCAACCACTTCAGTAGATGTGATCCCTCAAATTTTATAGTCTCAGGTACATTTCTTGTTTATTGAGATTTTGAAAAAGTATTTTTTGATTCAGGGTCTACACATTTCATCATGCCTTAGAAATATTTTAAAAAAATGGGAATTCAACCACATGAAATTGAGTAGGTTCTTAAGGTAAAAAGACATATAAGAAATATTGTGTCAAAAATAAATTATAGGAATCTACCTATACTTATCTCTGGAAAGAGTTTACCTACAAACCTTGTTGTTTTTCCTCAAATAGAGTTTGATGTTATTATGGGTGTGGACTAGATTTATTTTTATCATGATTAGATAGATTATAGAGAAAAAAATATTCTTTTTATGAAAGAATTTTAGTTTGTGTACATGAATGAACCCATACCATTAATAATATAACAAAAAGCTAATAAATAGATAAATGTTGGAAATGAATGTTATCTTGCTCATATTTCTGAAGATAAGGAAACTATCCAGATTAATGATGTACTAGTGGTAAATGAATTCATGGATGTTTTTTCGAAAGATTTTCCTAGTGTTATTCTTAATCGAGTGGTTGAGTTTACTATTGACTTAGTTCCGAATTCTATGATAATTTCTAAACCTTCTTATCGAATGGCCCAAATGGATCTTCTGGAATTAAAAAATCATTTGAACGAATTATTAGATAAAGTCTTCATCCGACCTAGCACTTCACCATGGGGTGCTCTTGTCTTGTTTGTTTAGAAGGATGATGGTTCATTGAATCATTTTATCAATTATATAGCCTTTAATAACATTAATATTAAAAATAATTAACCTTTTCCTCATATAAATGATTTGTTTGATCAGATCCAGGGAGTGAAGTATTTTTCAATGGTTAACCTAAGGTTGGGGTACCATCAGTTGTATATAAAGGGTGAAGACATCACGAAGACTATTTTCCATACTAGATATGGTCATTATGAATTTGTAGTTATTCCTTTTGGGTTACCTAATGAACACGGTGTATTAATGGATCTTATGAGTATAATATTTCATGAGTTTTTGGATAAAATTGTGGTTGTTTTTATTGATGAAATTATGGTATATTATAGATGTTAAGAGGATCATGAAAAACATCTATGGGTTGTTTAACAAACCATAAATGAAAATATACTGCATGGAAAATTCAGTAAGTGTGATTTTTGGTTGAAATATATTTATATTCTTGGGAACATTTTAAAAAAGGATTGAATAACAGTTGATACTTCCAGAAACAATGTTTTTGATGAATGGATGACCTAAAAATGTTACAGATATTCTTAGTTTTCTTAGATTATCATGTTATTACCGACAGTTTGTTAAAAACATTGCACGATTTTCTAGCCTACTAACCATGTAAACATGAAAAGGGGATAAATTTGTTTGGACAGAAGAATGTGATATTTGTTTTCAAGAACTGAAGAAGAGGTTGGTGAATGCTCCAATTTTTGGCTTACAGTCACAAAATGGTGAGTTTTTCATCTCTAGTGAAGTATTGTTAAAGGGACATGGTTGTTTTTTATTTATAATGATTAGTTAATTTCTTATTCTTCAAATAAACATAATCCTCATAAGATAAAATATCTCAAACATTATTTGTAATTAAAAGCTATGGATTTTTATTTGAAAATTTTGAAGAATTATTTATATGGAACCAAATGTAAAATATATAATGACCATAAATATATAAAGTACATATTCACTCAGAAAGAATTAAACATGAGGTAGAGAAGATGTCTTGAGCTGATAAAGGATTATGATTTCGCGATCAATTACCATCATGTAAAATCAAACAATGTGGAGGAACCCTTGAGCCTAAAAATAATACATCACTAACCATGTTATGTTTGGAACATGATCCCTTGATTAATTATTTGAAGATTTTTGGATTAGAATCTTGTTGGTTTAGGGAATATATATATTTTGTTTCAAATTTTAGTGCATTCATCATTATCAGAATGAATTATGAATGCGCAATAGGAAGGATGTGATCTACAGAAAAATATATTGTTCAAAAAAATGGGTGAGTTTCCATAATTTATCCTTGATAATGATTTATTTTTATGATTTCGTAAAATGATGGTTGGTCCATGTGATTCTTAGTTAAAGAATGATTTTTTGTTTGAAGATAATAGTTCTACATTTTCTATTCATTCTAGATTTATAAAGAGATAAAGAGACCATCAAGAGTATTACTAGTGGGATGTAATGATTTTGGATATTACTGATTTTACTATAAAATGATTTTCATGTCAAAAAGACAAAGCAGAGTGCTAGTGACCAAAGGGGACAATTCAGCCTTTGCTAATGCCAGAGTGGAAATTGGAGAAAATATCAATAGATTTGATGGTGGTAATACTTATGACTTCTGAAGATAACAATGATTTTTTTGTTATTGTTGATTGACTGAAAAAATCTTCACATTTCCATTCTGTTCGAGATACAGTGTCATTGGATCAGCATTCCCGATTATACCTTAATGATATTGTAATTTTATGTGGAGTTCTTATTTTCATTTTATCTGATCGGGATCCTAGGTTCAGTTCTAAATTTTGGAAGGGGCGTCAAATGTTTTGGGCATTGATTTAAATTTTAGTATATATTTTCACCCTCAATCAGATGGTTAGTCAAAATGGACGTTTCAGACCTTCGAATACATGCTTCGAGCTTGTTCAATGGACTAACAGGGAAGTTGGGATCAACACATTTCAACAGTAGAGTTTTCTTATAATAACAATTTTAATTCCAGTATACATATCTCAAATTTTTAGCCATTGTATGGGAAGCGGTGTTGGAGTCTATCATTTGGGGATGATGATTGTAAAGAAAAGTTGATGGGGACAGAATTAATAATGGAAGTGGCTGAGAAAGTGAAAATGATATAGCTGCACATGTGGACAACTCAGATTAGGCAGAAATGTTATTCAGATAACAGATGGAAATACTTCTCTCTCCATGTATGTGACCATTCATTCTTTAAAATATCTCCTTGGAAAAGTGTGATGAATTTTGGTAACAAGGGAAGCTAAGTCCATGATTCATCAGTCAATTTTACATCATTCATAAATTTGGAACAATTTCATATCAAGTATTTTTTTTTTGAGTTTTTCTTAGTTACACAATGTTTTTCATGTTTCTGTATTGAGAAGAATGTGTCAGATTCATCACATGTCTTGAACGCAGAAGAAATTTAACTATAAGAGATCCATTCTTATGAAGAGAAAGTATTTCATATACTTGATCGAAGGGAATAGATATCACGGAATAAGGTAATCTACAATGTAATGGTTTTTTCGAGAAGCCACATGGTATATGAAAAAACATGGGAATCTAAAAATGTCATGAGGTAAAGGTACCCTCACTTGTTTAATGGGTAAATAAAAATACGAGGATGCAATTCTCAGAAGGTGGGGATAATGTAACAGCCCAAGGTTTAAAATTAATTTATGAAATTCATGAAACGTTGTTTTATATATATAATTAGAACTATAATTTAAACATAATTTTGTAGCTTCTATGTTTTGAAGTTCGAAAAATAGTCATTTAAATTTTTTTAGTAGGTTATTTAGAATCTGATAGAACCCACTTGTTTTTTGGTCAATAGTAAAATTTCATTTTGAATAGTAATATGAATAGTAATATGAACATAATGAATAATAAATTGTATTATTATTTTATTTTTTAAGGCTGTAATATAATAACATCTCCATTAATTGATAAATGTGATATAAAAGATGTTATAGTATTAAAATTGATATTTTTTGAATTAAGTAGAATTTTATTTAAAAATTAAACTAATCATATTAAAAAATTATTTTCAAAAAATGTATTTAATTTTAGAATTATACACATTGATAAATAGTTCGGATGAATTTTTGGTATTATTCTGAAACAGTTGGATTTTTAGTGAATAGTAAAATTACAGTTTTGATTTTATGTATGATTAATGAAATCATAAGTGATGTAATAATGGTGTAATAAATATGTTCAACATTTTTTACAGTAAAATATTTTAGGCGGTGTTCCATGTGGCAAATATTGTTGGTAAATACCATGGGCTATCCCATGGTTTTTCAAATACCACTAATTACATTTTCCATGGAAATTAATAAAATATTTCCTCACTTTTTCTATAAATACCAACCCATTCCTGTAATAAATTCATTCCCAATTTCTCATCAGCGATGCTCTAGCCTCATTACCTTCCTAGTAGTATTCCCAAGGTTTCTTCTTTCCCCCATGGTCCCAACCATCAATTTCATGGAGTTACACAATATGGTAAGAAACTTATAAATTTCATTATATTTCTATTCAAGTTCACTTTTATGTGGTATAGATTTCAAGAATACATACCATGTTTTTCTTTTCTTATTATTCTTGATGTAATATCTATTATGATTCATTTTAGGATGGGTGACCTTTATCCCCTCTCTTTTTATTATTTTCTAAAATGATGTTGCATTGTCGTTAAGATGCAGAATTTTTGTAAGGGAATTCTTAACCCAATTTCCATCCATTGGTTTAACCTTCTTCTATATTCATTATGTCATTTTAGGATTATTGGTGTCATTAATTTTAGTATTTATTATGTTTTATTATTTTTATTTAATCTGTATACACATATCATTTCAATTATATTATTTCTCACTACAATTATATTTAACAAGACTTTCATTTTAAAAGAAATTAACTCTCTTTAAAAAAATTCAAAAGGATTGTTTCTTCATATGTGTATGATATGAGTAGTTTCTCTTGATTTCATGATACATATATTACCATGATATGTTACATGGACATTTTTTTTTGGGTTTATACCATTATAGCTCAAGATATGACGGATGGAGCCCCATTATAGCTCAAGATATGTTGGGTTGAGCCCATTGTAGCTAAAGATATGACTGGTGAGCACCATTATATCTCTCTAATGCATTGGTTACTCTAGATATGGAAGTTGAACAAAGGGATACTCTATGTTTATTTGTGAATTTAAGAGTGATATGGTAAATATTTTCCAAGGAAACTACATGATGTGTTTTTCATATGAGTATTTATGATTATGAGTTTTATTGATTATTAGGTTATCACATGACTAAAGCTTTCTATTAATATATCCCATAATCACTTATATACTCATAAAAATGTTTTTAAAATGTTTTTCGCATGATATAAGGATGTGTATGTGAAAAAAGGGAATCATGATTTTTGTTATGGGGTGTTTTCAAATAAATCATTATTTATGTTTTAATGTTTAATATTTTTGAAAAACTGGAAACTTTTTTTAGTAGTATCTTATTTTATGATTATGCTATGTTATTTATGAATTGTATAGTATTTATTTATAACTCTATACTTAAAAAGATTCTCATAGTTTAATAATGTAAATTCATGACTAAAATTCATGATTATGTAACATTTTATGGCCAGGTCCTTATAGTGGATCTATAATTTATAGGGTCTTGATACATCATATTTACTAGGAATAGTTGACTATCAGGTATTGGGGGCTCATAACGATTGATACTTATTATAATTATGTTCTCACATGGGGATCTCTATTATGAGACATCATGACGATATACTAGAAAATAGTAACACCACAAGTTTCAGGTGTATTTAGTTGATCCTATCTATATATGTGTGTATTAGTCTTATAACTTGAAAATATTATCAACGTCTTCCATATTAGCACATACTTTTATTCAAGAAAAAAAATAATGAAAAATAATACAAGGAAGGGTATCTTGTGTTAGGTGCATCATTGGTTGTATTGCATTGGTTGTATAGTCAATATAGAATTTATCAATTTTGAATTGGGGAAGTTATATCTCAAACCTAGTTTATGCTATTGGAAGTACCTTAATTAATCCTTTAATATGGTATTAAAAATTATATATATCAAATTAGATCTATATACAAAATGATTGAAAGGATGATGACACAAGTTTTTGTCTTTCTTTATGAGATATCATAATATGAAGATATTATATTACATAGTTCATGTTTTTAGGATGGTTATATCTTCTATGATTTTTCCTCATCTATATAGGGGCCTCCATGGATTTTTTTAATCGTATATTGGTCTATGAATAGTATTCACTATTATTGAGAAAAGGGCATAGAGGGTTCCCTAACCCACCCCCATCTCTAAACCAACCCCAATCCAAATCTTAATCCCTAACCCCCAACTAATACCTACCCAAATCATAATCCATAATACATAACCCCCTTATCCACATCCTAATCAACAACCCTAACTAATCCATATGCCCACCAGAAACCCATTAATAATCACTAACCCCTAACTAATCCCAACACCAATATTATTCCAAAATCCATAACCCCCAAACATAATCCCTATCCCACCAATCTATTCCCATTCACTAATCTATATCTAACCCCTAACTCACCCCATCTATCCCTAAACCTACCCCACCCCTAATTATAATCCTAATACCTAACACAAAAAATCGAAATCCTAATCACAAGCCCTTAAAAAATCCATACCCTAAATATTAATCCCTAACACCCAACCCCCATAATCCCAATACTAATCACAAACCCAAACCGAATACCTACCAAAATATTAATCCTTAATAACCAACCCCCTCCTAACCCTAATCAATATCACTTAACTCTATGTAATCCCTACCCCACCCCCACCAGCCCTAAACCACCCCCAATAATAATCCTCATCACTAACAATTTACTAATCCCTAATCCCCCCCACACAATCCTATCCACCCAAGTTCAAAATTGAAATCCCCATCCCCTACTATCATAATCCTAATCAATAACCCCTAACTAATTACCAACCCAAATAATAATCCCTATCCCTACACCCCCATGTATTTTCAACCTCTTTACACCCACCACCCAATCCAAATCCTAATCACTGACCACAAACTAATCCCTACCCCCAATCGTAATATGGAATCCCCACCCCCCCCCAATCACTAACTCCACCCAAATAATAATCCATAATCCAAAACCCCCAATCAAAATCTGTAACCGCCAAATCATAATCCTAATAACTAACACCATAACTAATCACTAACCCCTAAACAATCCCTACCCCTCAAATCATAAAACAGAATTCATACCCCTAACCCCCCATCCCAATCTCTGACAAAACAAGATATTGTTCTCACTTCACTCATCTTGAGATGCAGTCAAAAATCCCTAATTGAATCGGATTCAATAAAGAAGCCTAAATAAAAATAAAATTTTCAATATGAATGTAGAGTTAACTTATTTTCTAAAATCAACATGTTAAATCCTTATAAATGTTTTTATTTTAGATTATTGTGTTATATTATTATATTTTACCACATATCAACTAGTCTTGATATCACTTGGAATTAATATTAAACATATTATTGTTATAAAAAACATAATATTGGAGGTGATGGAATTATATTTGATCCAGTTATCAAAAAAATTCCAATAATATATGCCTAGAAGGCTTTAATAGTGGATGGCCTAAAAAATTTAACCATCCCAATTAGGTAAAAGAGAAATCTGAATAATAAATGGCTGAACAAATAAATTTCACATTAATGCACCCAACTAAATTAACATCTATATAAGAAAGGGAATTTGAAATTAATAATAATATTATTATTAATTAAAACAATACATTTAGTTTCATACCATAATTAATTTTGAAATTTTCCTTACCTTTTTTTAAAATACACTTAAATTGTTTATAATTAGTTAATGGAAGTGTGAACATTATCCCTATTGGATTATTGATTTCACTTTTACAAAAATAGATCTTTATAGGATTCTGGTGTCTGAGTGAATTTAAAAAAGTACCAAGACATCAAATTCAATCGGTGTTTGAGGCACTTTAGAAAAATAATAAGACATTAACCATAAACCAAACACTTCCTTGCTGTTAATGAATTATTTTTCCCTAATAAGGTATTGGGATGAAATGAAAGAAATAATATTTTTCATATTGACTAAATATTTTTCCAATCAATGATGGTAATAATAATTGGGGCCCGTATAGTTTCCTTAAACCTTCCAACAATAAGTAAAAAATATTATAATAGGAAAGGTGTTTGAAAAAATTAAAAATACTAAATTTAAAACATTCATTAAATTGTTTATTGCCTTTATATTTTTTTTATGATTTCTTGATAGCTAATTATAACCGTACATGCATTGTCAAGAGGCCATGTTTTTTATCCAAAAAGTATATTCCTTATTGTATTTCATCCACATATAATTTAAATTAATCAACATATATGAAGAAAATATTGAGTAAAACTCCAACTCAATGTGTGGCTTAATATAGTCTCCCAACTAATTTCATTAATGATGAAACATTATCAAATGATTTGAAAATTTTATTCTCAATTAAAAATTAATTTCTGAAAAAAATAAAAAATAATTGTAAAAAATAGTTAAAGGATATTCAATATATATTTTCACAATAATCTAAAAGTAGATATTTCTAGAGTATTTAGGTATTTCATGTGAAACAACGAGAAAATAATAAAAAATATGATAGTTCTCCATTCTTTTATGAAATTAATGAATAAAATATATCTCACAATAAAAATCTTAATATTTTATACATTAAGAGAAAATAAGGAAATAATTAAAACACCAGTTCTGATTTCATGTTCTCTAATGCCAATTTAAGATAGAAGTTTTAACCTGAAATAAAAAACTAGAAAATGGTCATTTTATTATGATATTTTAATAATAATTTTTCATGAATCAAATAGAATACTGGTTTTTAGGAGGATTAAAATATTGATGATAATAGGTTTCCTTAAACTATGAAACACTAAATTAAAATCAAAATAGGATTGTAGCCGGTTTAAAACATTTTCATGTGAATTATAAAAAAAATCTCCATCCACTAAGTGTAGGTATCTCTATTTCTACACAAAATTAATAAAAATCAATACTTAACATGTTTTTCTCCATGTTCTTAAATTTATTTAATCTAATAAACTATATGTTTATATGGAAAACTCTAACCAAATAAGGAAGAAATAAATTTAATAGGAGATAAATTTATAAAAATACCAATAATATGTCCAACCGATCATTATGAAAAATTTACCATTAAATTCCATTAAAAATTAATGGTGAAAAATAGGAAACCTTTTCAATGGATAGAAGATATGAAAAAACAAAATTCTTGATGACTATATAAAAAATGTTAAATTCAATATAATTCATCTAACATTCACTTTTGAAAACATGTTAGGAAGTTTCCTAAATTATTTGAATCGACTATCGATTGAACCTTGATGTTATACATATGAAAACATGAAATAAGAATCTTTTTCAGACATTTGTCTAATGTCTATGGTTTTTGAGTTGGTCGAGAGCCACTCGGGATTTATTCTTTTCAATTAGTGGTTGTTGTACATTTTGTTTCATTGATTAGAAATCAATTACTAGAGTTCCATACAATTTATATAATGGTTTCAGGTTATTATATGGTCTTAGAGAATTCCATGGGTGATTTATTTTAGGTTCTGATAGTGTCGAAGTCCAAATTCCCTTTTTGGGCTGGTAGTAAGGGCACACACAATTTAGTATAAACCAAGTGGAACCATCTAGCTTACCATGGGACACATTTTTCTACTACAACATGGTTTTTAATAATAATTCATAGAGGAAGAATAGCCTTATGTGATCTTCTGCTGATTTTTCAGAGAGCTACCACATAGATTTCATAAAATAAGTTAAAATTGTTTAGTAAACCACATAGGTACTGCCATAAAGGGAGTACCTATGCGTTTTATCTCACACAGTTCTTTCACGGTTTGAATAACCAGACAGGTAAACCATATAGACCAGTAAATGAGGAAAAAGGAAAATTTTCCACATTTTTAATTTTCTTTTTTCCTTATTATTTTCCCCTAAATATTCCTTGGTTGTACACATAGTATGAGGAAGCTCCATCCTTCCTCTATTATTCAATTTCCTCCCATATCCTCCTAGTTCATCTGATTTCAGATCAGTCATGTGCTTTGGAGTGGTAGATGTATGGATAACCTCAACCACCCCTATTCATCACTTTTCTCTTTCCTAGTGGATTAGTAACCCTATTAGATCCATTTCACCTAATTTTTAGCGAGTTCAATGAAAACTCAATTCTATGCCAATTGGATTTCAATTGGAACACGATATAAGATGTGCATAAATTTATGAGTACATGGTACATGGTTCATTAAATTATGTGTTTTTATAGATTTTTGGGTCATGCACATTTTACCACGCTTTTGGTTATTTTGAAAAGTACCCATATTTGATATGTTGTTTCTCATTTAAATGATTGTTCAACCCATGGGATGTTATTGTGGACACCCAATTCCTTTTCCACTAGTATGAGGCCATGTATGAGTTTTCCTATCCTTGAGATGGTCTGAATAGAGGTACGAAATCCTATTCAATTTATTTTTTTAATTGAATTTGTTTCTTTATAAAAATATAATGAAATAAAAAACCCTACCCTGATTTGTTATAATTGTTGAGTTTACACAATTCAGTTTTATAAATTATAATTCTTTTTTAATGATGAATTTATTATTTAATGAAAATTATATATATATTCTTTGATTGTGTAATGAATTTTTTCACACAAGGGGTCATGAGTGTCTTAGGTCGAGGATGAGATGGTTAGGCCATCAGGAATCAGGGATGTTGATCTTTAGATGGGCCTGTCTTGGATTGCATGATTTGTTTGACCATAGTATATGGAATCAAGGACATAATTTGAGGTAGTGAGTCTATCAGGTTGGGCATGTACCATTATATTTGAATGAAAATTCCATCAGATATGAGAGCACATGGGAATTTGGTGCCAGTTGATGCAGCTTATAATAATTATTTTTTGATTACCGCTCACTCGTGATGGCCAAAGAGTATAATTCAATCATGTGAACATTGTTTGACTCTCTTGATGAGGTTATATAAACCACATGTGTGGGTAGAGGAATTCTATAGATTATGATTACATGTTTATGGATTGGTTTTTCTTTCCATACAAATCCACTTTGGAGGTAAGCAGCTTTTGGATGTCAGAATTAAGGATAACGATTGTTGGATAAGGAATATCATTCTTGACGTTGTGGACCTTTTGACAATGGACTACGCCATTCCACCTTAAATTTTTAATTGATCCGATGATCAATATTATTAGATGATAGAAATTTTTGTTACATAAGTTGTCGGCCATGGGTTGACGTGTTCCTTCATGTACTGGTATAAGGGAATGGATTTTATTATTTTGGAAATCCTTTGAGACGTCGTCACATGTTGTAACATAATGTGTCTCGAGGATCAATGTGGCAGGTTACTTGATAGTTGATTAACCTTATGTTTCACCTAGGATACGACTTCAGGGTTAACTTGGGATATGGGTTAATGACACTCTTCACTTCATAGATCTCAACAATGGTCGATGTAGGTGTCACTTCATGGTGGATGTTGAGCATGAGATATGTTGTTTTTTTCATTTCAATTGATTTAATGTCATTTTTTTATTTATTATATCATTCCCATTTAAAAAAAAAATTCTTCATGTGAACCATTGGGTGGTACCCATTTGAGATTTTTCTCACACCTTTCACGGGTCCTTTGGGATTCATGTAGACAGTATAAATTAATTCTCATGTAAAGTATCATCCATTGGAGTTGTATCTTAGTAGCTTCATGCATGGAGTTTGGAACATGTCCTTGATGTCATTCTTATTTGGTGTTTCTATTTGGTTTTTCTTCATTCTAGTTTCATCATTATATTTGGTATATTATATGTAGCTACAATGATTATCCATGGGAACCCTTTCAGTACATAATTATTATTACTATTTTTGGATTCTTGTTGTTCTATATGCTTACTACAAGTGGTGTGTCTACCAGGCTGACTTACATAATCACATTCCACTGGTTATGTTTATAATACATTCTATATTTATCTGATGTTTTCTGTGTTACATTTTTAGAGGTCTGGTTGTATTCTATTGATTCATAACTTCTTGTTGTGTTATATATTATATATTAGGGACAGTATTATTATCTACCTTTAAAGTGTATATCATCCCAACTATATATATTAACACCCTTGTTTCAAGTTGAAAACCTTCGGTGTTTGTGGAGGTGTGCCTATAGCCTGTGGCACTCGGGACGAATGTATTTTTTAGGTGGCTAATCGGTTTAGGGATTCTACATGTTTAATCATAGGAGTTTTTGACTAGAATATAGTACTAGATTTAGACTGACTACTATTGATATTGATACTTCCTTTTATTTTATACTAGTCTTATAATTTGGGATATTGTAGTCTATAGATGAGGTTATGTTGGAACTAGGATTAATGCTCGTTCTAGGGTGCCTGCAACCCCATGTATAAGGGAATAATCATGTTTCCTAGTGTTTTAGTTTCTATTCTATGTTTCTCATAATACCCTTTATGTAATTTCCACTTTCATGGATTAATTAGAATGATTTTTTAATTATTTGTTACAAGTGATCCTTGTCCCTGTGAGAAAATGATGAGACATGGACCCTATCCCGGCAATTCAATCTGTGTTTTTTCATGCTTGCATTACTATAGGAACATTTTAGCATTTTTCAAATTTAAAAATGTATGTATTCTTTGAAAAATGATTATACCATGTGTTAAAAATCAAATTCCTTGTTAAATATTAGATGACATGACATGTAATGATTTATGCCTTGTTTAATTTGATATTCAATGTAATATATATATATGAAATTGACGGTGATGTGGAAATTGGGCCTAGAATTTATAAGAGAAGGAATATATCCTGGCATGGGTTGTTTTGATCACCAGGTTGGGAGACATGATCATCAAATTGTGGAAATGAAGGTTTTTAGGACAATCAAGGCCTAAGGATTATGTTGATACATTGATAATTTGAGGGTGGATAAGGATTACATGAGGCCTTCATGCTATCGGGAATGGTTTCAATGGGAATGGGTAATGGTAGTGAGAAGTCATTGTGTTTTTCTGATTTCCCTATTTACATGTTATGTATTTCTGTGTGTGATGAGGGTTTTCTAACCATTTGATGGTATTTTGTGAGTTGTTACCATGATCACGTAGTTGTAGCATCAGGAAGGCAAGTAATGGTTGTAATTATCAATGAGCAAGTTCACATCCTATAGGGTTAGGTAGATTTGGAATAGTCTTAGGCTCATGTGTAGGTTCCAGTACATGTATGTTCGCTACCAGATTTAATAACTTTTTGGACATTCTATGATGAGTAGATCTAGTGAAACCTAGTACGAGTTATCTAGGATATAGATTGGGTTCCTCATGGTGAAGGGTCATCGATTTCATATCTATTATGGTTGTTCCAATCATAGAAACTGTCTGTTTTTCAGGATTAGGTTGTACTGATGGCAGCTATAAACTGGATCAACCACACGAAGACGATATTAGAGAACCTCGAGATGCCATTAGGGCTGAGGGTAAATCTGGATATGTACATGCTCAGAGGGTAATTTATGAATTGGTGGTATGTGAATTAATTGGATGGTAGATATGAGAAACTGGCCATGAATTATTTTGAGTCTAGATTCCTCACGTAATTTTCCCAAGAGACGCTAATGGTTGAAAGGGCTCGAGAGTTCCTAAGCCTACATAGATTGTTGTAATATGAGCTGATGAAATCTCCCACTCTCACACCATCCATGGAACCCTAGGTTCGGATGCATCCCCCTTGGATGGTGGCGATTGTCGATCCGCCCGAACCCTCCTTGAAAATTCCCTTCTCTCCCTTCACAGACGCTTCTTCCCCCATGATTTTCCCCTTATCCCCAATTTCTAGAAAGCCCCCAATTACTATCATGGGTATTCCTCCATTCTCATTTCCTTACTTGAGTTCATAGAGGGATTATCACTTTATGATATATTCATGGTGTCTCGCTTTTGTCGTCATTAGCCATCACTCGAAAGGTTCGATAGGTTTTTCAATGACTTCTGGCCACTAAAAGGATAAAGCATAGTCTGTATGTTGGATATGGGTCAGTTTCTACTATATTTTCTAGTTATGTTGATCTTCCCACAACATTGTTGAAATTTAGATGATCTGTTGATGGTTTCCGCTTTTTCATACTTAGTTAGAGCTATGAGTTTTACTCAAGATGGGATCTACCCCATGTGGTGAATTGGGTAAGCTTCCCTGGACTTCCACTTCCGTTCCAAAAAACTACGATTCTTCAGATATTAGGTAATCTCATTGGAAGACTCCTATACTTTAATTAATGTTCGGGATTCTTATTCCATCTCATTTCTCCATGAATATGTGTGGAGGTGGGCATCTTTAAGACCCTTGTAGAAGTTGTTTGGATTGAGGTAAGTATTGAACATTGATATATTTAATATGTGGTTTTTGGTAATTGGTTCTATTATTGTTTGCCCTTCCATCATTTTATAAATCTATAAAAAGACTTTCACATGCCTTGCACTTTGTTTCCAATCGAGAATAGTCATGGAGGTATACTAGTTCAAACAACCAGTAATGAATCCACTTGAATGGATGTTAGGCTGCATCAGGATGATGAGGGTGGCCATCGGCTTAGGGATGTCCATACCGCCTCTCCAATTCCTCATGAGCAGTCTTTTGTTCCTCCGGCTAAACCAAGTGTCTCCTACATTTATCACTGGTTGATATTTGACCCCCCTTTGGAAATTGCAGCTACAAGGGCTACGCAGGAAGAGAGGGATGACCACCTGGAGTCTTCAATGGCATTGAAAATATCCCCTTAAATAACAACCAATATATATGTGACAACTGACACTATCTTTGCAGATCAAGACACTAGTGAGTCTTCCCAATGTCTGGAACAAGATGAAAACTTAGTAGCATTACAATTCACGGGTTGAGGATTAGTATAGATAGGAGCTTCAAAAAAACCCAAACTGGTCACGCATGATAGAATTTTCTACACAGGGATGCTTAAATATGGTGGTTAGTCTTTGTTTTCTCGAAATAGGTTTGTAGCTTTTACGGTATAGGATCGACATGTTAATGAGAAATTAGGATGTATGGATAATAGATATCCCCCACTGGGGGATATGGAAGAATCTAAATAGGAAATGGATGAGGCCTCAGATTCTACTAAGACCAAGGAACGATTCATAGAGGAGGACTATATTAGATCCACCTTGCTGAAGGTCAAGAAATAAAAATATGGATTCAAATGGATTCATTATGAGCAACCAAAGGGAAGAATTAAGGAAAGAATACTCAAATCTACATATTTTTCCTGTAACTAGATCTAGATACAAGGGTAATTTTCCACCGATGGCTCCTACAATTGTAGGAATCACCCCCTCCAAGAAAAACAACTGTTCTAACAATCCTTAGGTTTATGAGTTGTCAATGAACCTGTTGGATACATGATACCTGGTAGTAGTTCGTGTGATTCCCATGGGTAATATGGGGATGCTTGATCCTGGGAAGCAGCACAAGGCAGGCTCCAATGAATACCCTCAGTGACGGGTGTTATTGGTTCCAGAACACATGGATATTTTAATTCATTCTAATTAAATGGTAGAGTAAAATCGGGATATTAATGAATCTAAGAAGATGATTCCACATCAGGTGACCACTACCAAAGAGCACTACACGTGGATAGATTTGCATTCATGTATTCTTCTTAGAGGATTCAACATGGGGAAGATCAATAAGGAGGAATATAGTCAATCAGGGGACAACATGGATCATCTATTTGAAGGCACATTAAAGTACTACCCTAACATCTAGGTACATTCTATCCCCTGGATATTGTATAGGGATATTAGATTCAACCAAATCAAACTAATTTTCAAAAAAAATATACCGTTTCATCATGTGCTGAAACAAGTGTGATTTGAGGGTTCTCACATCTCCATTAAATGTGTTTGAAATACAAAAAAAATAAACTTTGTATGGTGTTCCTAAGACATCAGTAGGGAGCCACATCCATCATCGAATATACAGTGATGTTCACAGAATTGTCTCTCTTCTTACCTGACATAGTAAATGATGAAAGATCCAAGTTGAGGTGTGTAACAACCCAAACTTTTTAATTATTGTTGTTTCCTTTTTTGTTTGTAATTTTATTTTATAATAAAAAACTATTTCATTTAATGAAATGAGTATAATTAAAATGAGACCCATTGGTTTTGACTTTTTATGACTATTGGAAAATATGACCGTTGGAAGAAAAACACTTAACATTATAATTTTTTGGTTTATAAATACAAGTGGTCATGGTTAATAAATATATAAAGAAGATTTGATGGCCTCATCCAATAGACTCGGGTCGTTCGAAGCACATCTGACAGAACATGGGAAAGAGGTAGCACCCATGGGCATTGCTTTGGAACAAGCCCAAGCTGAACATTATCATGTGACACTTGAACGGAATAGACTACAGTAGAAGTTCAAGCATATGGAGGTCACCACTCAAGCAATGTTGGCTGATCCACCCCAAGATTCTATCACCTTAGGACATCGTACACTTAGGTCCCATGCTTCTGTCATAAGGGGATATGTAATGAGACCATTGCTTCTTTGAGTGATCCTACGATATAAATAAAACTATTTTTCATATTATGGTGAAGTTTGTTAATTTCAAATGTCCAGATAAATATAGGATGTATATTATTGATGTATTTTGGAAAAATATATTATTTAACATATTTATGTAATCAATAAATATTTATTAATGTGTAATTCTTTTCAAAAAATGGTCTTCAACAGTTGTGTTCAGTGTGAAATTTTGAGTCTAATAAGATCCAATTAATTTTTGGTGAATAGTAAATTATGATTAGTAATTGTATTCTTATGATTAATAATGTGAAAAAATGGATTAGTAACCTAACTTAGGAAAGTATTAATATAATTTTGGCACGTTGATTAGGTAATGTGATTCAATAAAATAAGTAAATAACTAGTTCAGATATTTTTAGTTGTGTATTTTTTTCTTTTGGGTGAATAGTATTTTTATTTAAAAATTAAATTAAAAATATTTAGAAAACTATTTTCATAAAATGGAGTTCATTTTTGAATTCAGGTCATCAATAGTAGGTTAAGGTAAATTTTGGGGAGTTTTCTAAAACAATGGAATTTTTAGTGAATAGCGTTTTTACATAAAAATAAATATCTCATAATTAGAAAATAATTTTCTTAAAAGAGAGTTAATTTTTGAATTCAAAGGTTCAATATTAGGAAATGTTGAGTTTTTGATATTTTTTAGATAGTTGAATTTTCAGTGAATAGTGAAATTACATTTTTGAGTCTCAGGTGTCTAATGAAATCATTAAGGATGTAATAATTATGTAAAAATTATGGTAGAATTATTAATAGTAAGATATTCTATGAGGTGTTCAATGTGGCCAATAACCTGGTCAAATACCATGGGCAAGCCGATGGTTTTGACAATACGACCGAGGAGGTGACCCTTGGAAATAAATGAAATTTTCCCTCACTCCTCTTAAAAATACAAATCCATTCCTTCGTCCATTTCATTCCAAAATACACCTAAAAAATATTTTGTTCCCTTTTCCTCCCTAGGAGTCCTCCCAAGGTGCCCTCCAGCCTCCCATGGTCCCAACCCTCATTCTCTCTAAGGTACTCTTCATGGTAAGGGAACCTTTCACCATCATTTTATAAGTCATGAATTACATAATTCTATCTCTTATAGATCCAATTTATTGTGTGGGGTATTTTTATTCTATATCCTTAATACATTCCATTTCATGCCCAAAATATGGGAGACCATTTCTTCTCTAATCAATTTATTTTCAGAATTTTTAGGTGACGCCGTTAGGTAGCAGAATTTTTCATAAAAGGAATCACATGTTCTCTTTTCAATCATGTTATCTTTTCATGTGGTATGTCATTCAAATTTACATACCATGTTCTTATCATCAGGTTATTATGTTTTTATACTGTATTATAATTTTTTATTTATTGGGTTACTCTTGTACCCTCTCTTTTCATTACATTCTAAAACCATGTTATATAGTCGTTATACTGGAGAAATTTAGTCTCAAAACTTCACTCTCTTTCTCTTGATAAATTCTCTTGTTTTATATATGTGAATAACCATGCCAATTTAGTTTCTATAAGAATTAATAATTATTAAAAAATGATATATTTTATTCGTTAATTGACATACATGTAACCCTCTCTCCCTGTCCATGGTTTATAAATGAAATAACGATATTATTTTTAAGAACTTTTAAAATATCACGATTTGGAAATTAACCCGTCTCTTTTATAATCTATGGGTGATTTATGAAATGTTTTAAAATGATATATGTGTCCCACATGAATGTAAGGACATATTTAGGGTGCTCTATGATATCTCTCTAATGCATTGGGTAAATAATTAATCTCTAGAGATGACAATTCTCATAATACCTTGGCGAATAACCTCGGTAATTTTTATGACACATTGGGGATGGAACTTGATGATATGTTCATGAATGTCTTAATGAAATGTTATAGCAACATGTTCAAGTTATGATTCATGTTATTTTGGTCATATATGACTATTTTTTCATTTCTCATGTCTTCATAATTTTCATCATGTTCTTATTGATATTCCAAGTAATCTAATTCCATTGTTTACCCCTTACTGGGCCTTCAACTCACCCTTTACGTTGATTTATTTCTCTAGGATATTAGATCCAGTATTTGAAAATAGGATGAACCTATTATTAAGCCTTAAAAGTTGTTTATAATAAATTTTTAGGTTGTTTTTATTTTTTATGTTCTTAATTTCCAAGACACAAGACTTTAAAGATCCTCAGTTTGTAAAATGTATTGAAAAGTTATGTAATAAAAAGGTGGTATTCCATAATTGGCATCAATGGATAGTATTTTATTTATGGATTTTCTGATTTTAAACATTAGGAATAACCATATAGAAATGCTTAAATATATGAAAAATTCCTGGTATTTTGGTGAGTATTGAGAAAGTGGATTATTGAATAGATACATTCATGTCCAGATACGAGCTGGTAGAGGCGGCCCTGGTACAAATGTACATAGGGGTAAAAACCAAATACACAGATTTGAGATAGACTCAAATTGGAACCGGTGCATGAAAATGGTCCTTACGGCACTCTTTGGTTACGAAACTCTCGGGGGATATGTTTGGATAATCGCAAATTTTTTTGAATCATTCTGAAGGAATTGTAGTGAAATGAAATTTTTTAAGCATGATGTTTTAAGACATAATATCCTTAATAGTTAGAAGATTCATAAATGAAATAATTTTCTCACGAAGGATTTATTATTTTAGAAAACAGAGGGAAAAAATAGGAAACATTAAAATGGTGACCGTAATCGATTATGCACTGACAACCCTCTGATGGAAGCTGGAATGGAAACATTCATGCAAAGGATAAACCAACTGACTCAAGTTATGGGAAATAACTTAAATCAAGCTAAGATATCGATCTCATCACGAAGGGAACAACATTATGTTGAGTCCGTTATGCATCAACGACCACTAAACCTTAGTGGATTGACTATCCCATTGATTACTGAGCAGTGGATCATCTCCATCGAAAAAATATTTTATGTGCAAAACTGATCAAAGAAAGAGAAGGTCACCCTCGCTGTCTATCACATTGAGGGTGAAGCATATCAGTGGTGGGAACTGATAAAAAAAATGAAGAAAAGAGTGGAAGTTGAAGCTATGGAGTGGGAAGAGTTTAGATGTCATGACATGTTCCCCGGGGGCTGTGCCGTGACTACACGAAACCCGCCTTCCATGGGCCAAGGGATGACAACTAGCACCAAAGGCTTAAATCCAAAAATCAGGGAATGCATTTAATTTATAACTATAAAAACACAAAACAGATCACACAGCTAGATAAAAAACACCATGTAGAACTGTATAACAAGAGAGATCTGAAAAGTAAAGGGGAAAGAAAAACTCACCCAACTATAATGTACATGTACAACTAAAAAGGAAAAAATAGATGAAAGGAGAAAAGCAGCCCCAAGAACATCTACCAATGATCCTACCTGAAGGGTAGTTATAGATAGCCTCCTCTGAACTCTAAATCTGTCAGTATCCTTCATGTACTTACATGTCGTATGGTCCACCTCCAGATATCATCCAGTCCTGGTACTCTCATCCTCAGTCAGTGATGTCTATTGTCTGCATCAAACACAACGAGGTATTGGCATAGCCCGTGCAGGGGTGAGTATAACAATACTTATTATGGACCTCGATACCCTCACATTCTCTCAAATTACCAAAATGAAAATCCGCAAAGTATAAAATCAACTGATAACCCCACTTAGGTATATTCCCATACATATACCTATGTTATCAAATAACCCATCTCAATCATGATATAAATACAAAAGTTACTGACTCTTCTCAATAGGTATACAAATTATGTAGAGAGATAAAGATGATATTATGTATCCACTGAATCATCTTTGATTTCGAACCCACACAGGATCTAGGAATAGTAGTCGAAGTTTCCAAACCCACTTAGGATTCAGGAACAATCGTCAGAGCTTTCAAATCCAAACATTTTATGTATTAGAATGGATACAGATATTCAGGACTTGTGATTTCATATGATAGGTGTATTTAATGGTTTTATTAAAGATTCTGGCATTATTTATGTTCTACAGTTTGAGGGTACATATCTAGAGATCATACATGGTTGTGAGGAGGGAAGGATACATATGGTGTGTGTCCTCTAGAGTGAAAAGGTACCATGTGTGAAATTGAGAATTATGGGAAATATTGATAGTGATAATGGGGACTTTAATGAAGTTAAACCTAATTTATAGTCATAAAATGTGAGGAAGCATCAACATGAGAATAGATAGGGTGAAACCCTAGTGGGACTAAACATGTCTATGATGCTCTAGGAAGAAATATTCTATTTATCACTTATTAATTGAAATTTTTTATTTACAATTTTTGAACTAAAATTTAACTATTTTCACATTTGATTAAATTAAATAAAACCATCCATATATAAAATAATTTTTTTTTCATTGTAATTTCTTATAATATTTAATATTATATGTTTAAAATACTTTTATTTGGGTTTATGACAAAAATAAATATTATTGTTTTGTTGAATTTTATTTATATTTTTTAATAGTTTTACGATATACGTTATGGGTTTTAGTGTCCAATATCTTCATTGATTACTAGTATCCTTTATAAAAATTTATTTTTTTAAGAATATATTGTTTCTATCATGTATTAATATTTATAAAAAATCATAAAATTTTTAAATTCATGTAATAGTTTGTTAATAACTATTATAAGATTTAGAATATCTGAAACATGTTCTAGTGAATAAAATTTAAAAAGCACTAAAGTTGTAAATTTAATTTTACTAACATAGAATATCAAACAATAAAATATTAAAAATATATTAAAAAAGATGTTGAGAAAGTGAAATGCACTATTTTTTGTGGAGAAATATATTTATCCCCATTTTTATATATGATAATACGATAGAAAAAATTAGTTGATTTTTATTTTAATAAAATATTGAAGAATAAATATGATATCAAGGATTTTTATTCAACCATAAATGCAGTTTAACATGAAATTTTTGTACATCATAAAAAAGTGTTGAAATGATTTATTTATCTTATTATCATGTAATATTTTTTATATAGAATCCATTATTTTTTTGAAGAGTAATAGAGACAGTCCTAAAATAAAGATGAAAAAGAAAAAGAAAAATATCATGATTAACACATAAATGAATTACTCTATGTCAATAAAAACTCATATAATGGTGTAATTACCTAAAAGAATATGAGTTATAATATATTTATCCACAGGATACGTTACACGATCTACATAATGATGTAAATGGATTTTATTAACACCAAAAAATGGCTTTCTCAGCGCTTAAAAATGCTCACATTCTTGGAGTCTTTAAAAGTTCTCATCCTTAATCAATGATAAAATTATGTGTGGATAAAGAAACCATTTATTATCATTGTTAAAGGCCCCCATTATTATTTCATTTGTAATAACTGATAATGCCTATAATAGCTATAGAAAAATTGAAGCCATGTAGGAACCCTAGGGCAACAAAACAAATTAGAAAACATAAAATTATTGGAGTAAAAATGTTAAATAGAAGATTTGAATATATATATTCCATATCATAATCATTTAAATTCAAAATTTACATAAAAAATATATATTCTTAATTCATGTTTTCAATTAATTTAATGAAATTACAGTTCAATATAAAAAATAAAAAACTGTCATACCAGGACTATTTCCAATGTGAATATTAGTACAGACGATTGACCCAATAATTAATCCAATGTTTATTTTAGTAATATAAAATTAAAAAATAATAATTTTATAGTTTTATTTCTATATAATTCTCATATGATATATTATACTATTAATAATTGATTATTTTAATGATTTATACTAGTAGTTATATTATTAATTTTTTTATTAATTATTAATTATTAAGGATACTATTAATTAATAATTATATTATCAATATCCAAATGAATTTTTATTTAAAAAATATATATATTATGTCGTTAAATACTGAATATATTATTGATATTATGAATTATTAATTATATTAATTACTTAAATAGTTGTTAATAATTAATCATTAATCCAACATGTCACTTTTAAATAGAAAACACACCCTTAGAGTCATATTGACAACATCATGCGTCAGATTGACGGGTAGTAAAATCCTACACATCAAATATGGATTATGGATCATTGAATTAAATTTTGAAGACAATTGGAACTCAATTTATCAGATTCATATATGCAGATAGTGTTTTAAACTAAAACGAAACATCAATATTGAAAACACACAGTTCAAGTCATACTGACTACATCATATATAAGATTAATTTTTGGTTGATTCCCACATGTCACAAATGAATTATGGATCATTTGATTTTTTTAAACAATACATGTTCTTTTTCTCAGTTTTATACATGAATCTGAAATTTAAACTATCATAAAACTTTTACATTGAAACCTTGATCATCGATTCATTTCGAGCACATCATGTTTTGGATTGATGTGTGGTGGATTCCTACACATCACAAATAAAATAAGGATTATTTTTATACTTTTTAAAAATAATCAGAGTTCTTTAGATCAGTTTAACTTTTGTAATGTGTGTTTGTAACAGAAATGGCAATTTGTTATATTGAAAACACCAACTTTAAATCATTTCTACAACATTTGGTGTCATATTTATATGAGGTCAATTCAGACACAATGAATATTATTTATGGATCATTTTTATGATGTTTGAAAACAATCTAAGCTCATTTTCTTTATTTTATAAAGGGATGCCATTGAATCTAAAATGACACTTATATTGAAATAATGCACATTGAGCCATATCAACCACATTGTGTGTTATATTGTAGTGTGGATGATTCATATATATATTAAAAAATAATTATGGATTTTATTTATTAATTGTTAAAACAATTTGTTCTTGTTTTCCCAATTGTTTCAGAATGATTTTTTTAAAAATAAAATGAAACCCTTATATTGAAAACCTGAATATTGAGTAATACAGACCACTTCATGTGTCAGATTTACATTATGTAACAACCTACATGCCAAAAAAATTATGGAACGCTTTCCTAATGTTTGAAAATAATCCATTATATTTTCAATTTTTTGGGCATGTGACACGCAATTTAAACTAAAATGACACTTACATTGAAAACATAACCTTTGAGTAAAACTGACGAAATCATATGTCAGATTGACATGTGGTCAATTCAAATCATCATAAATGAAATATGGATCATTTTACTAATGTTTGAAAAAAAATTGATATATTTTTATATTTTATGTCCATGTGGCCAGTTTTTTAATCTAAAAATAAAATTTTCTATTAAAAACACTTAATTGGAGCCCTAATGGTCCAAATGTGTGTCTAATTGATGTGTGATTTATTCATACATGAGAAAACTGAATTCTTGATTTTTTTGAAAATTATAAAATAGTATGAGCTCATTTACTCAGTTTTGTCTGTCTGACACAAAATTTAAACTAAAAAAACACATATATTGAAAATATGCACCCTGAGTCATGCCAACCATATTGGGTTTAATATTGATGTGAGATCAATTATTACACATAAAAAAGGAATTATGGATCTTTTTTAAGAATATGAAAAATAATATGAACTCTTTTTCTTGATTTTTCCATTTTGAATAGTGTTTCAAACTAAAATATCAATTTTATATTTAAAAAGTACACATCATGTCATATGCTAGAGATTGTGTTTTTGGTTGACATGGGGTAAATTATAACACTTTTCAAATGAATTATGGAACATTTTCATAAAATTTATTAATAATTTTATAATGTGTAGAATGATATTTCTATGTGACATGAGTTTTAAAGTAATTTGAAAACATTATATTGAAAATGCGCACTTCGAGTCATATCTACTACATCGTGTTTCTAATTGATGCAAGGTGGATTCCTTCCCCTAAAATGTATATTATGGATTGTATTCCAAAATTTTGATAATAATACTAACTTTGTTTCATATTTATGGCTCTATGAAATTCATTTTAAACTAAAATTACACTATTATATAAGAAAATGCATAATTGGAGTTGTACCATTCACACAACATGTCATATTGATATATGATAAGTTCACATAATTTAAAAACGAATTTTGGATCATTTTTGAATTTTTTTTAAAATAATATGTGAATTTTTTCTTTTTGGACTATGTAATGCTCATTTCAAACTAAAATGACATTTTTATAATAAAAACAAAAATTGATTCATACAGAACATATCATGTGTCAAATTGTTGTTTAGTAGATTACTAGAAGTCAAAAATAAATTATAGATCATTTTGAGATAATATGAAAACAATAAGAGCTATTTTTATTGGGTTTTCATGTGTTTCACGATTTGTAAACTAAAATGGAACTTTTATGTTGAAAACACACACATCAAGTCATACCAACCATAATGTTTGTCGAATTAATGTGTGCTAAATTTCTAAATGTCATGAATTATTTTTGGTTCCATGTAATATATTTTGAAAACTATATGATCATTTTTTCCAAGGTTTGGATATGTGGTGTGTTTTTAATACTAAATTAACACTTTTATATTTAAAACATGCACTCAAAACCAGGACAGACACATCACTTGTGATATTTCTATGTGGTAAATTATTACATATCAAAAAATGAATTATGGACAGATTTCCTAAATTTGGTAAATAATAAATGCTAATTTTATGCATTTCATCAATGTGACATGTGTTATGAATTTAAATGATACTTATATTATGATCACATAATTTATGTTATACCGACCACATCGTGTCTCAAATTTATGGGTATTTATTTATTACACATCCCAAAGGAATTATAGATCATTTTACTAATAATTAAATACAATATGAGTTCGGTTTTAGGGTTTTGACCTTATGGCGCTTGTTTTAAACAAAATTATACTATAGATATCAACCAACCTCTCATCATTTTCACATTTAAACCCAATTTCAACTTACTTCATAGTTAATTACATATATATACATTGAGAATTTGTCAATAGATGGGTGATATTACACTATTATAATTTATCATATATTTCATTTTCATTTCTTTGGATGAATTATACATGAATGTAAAGGAATCCTTCTTGTTTATCCACCATAGAGGTGGAAGTGATTGTAATAGTGCCCAACATCTTTTTTTTCAAAATCAATAAAAGAAAAAAAGACAAAAAATTAAAATTACGTGGAGTGAATAGTTGAATTACATTCCCCAGTAGTTGGTAATATATCATCATATTTGTGGGTAGTTGGATCATTGACCCAATTCTATCTCAACATTATATTAGTGGCACCCTCAAAGTCCAATCCCTCACAAGCACGAGTAGATTCAATGAATTTATTTTCTATTCTAGAATCCATAGTGTGTAACCTTCCATGATACTTATCCATGAGAAATATATCAAATGTTTCTTCCCCTATAGGTTCATCACTAAATCATTTTTCATTTCTTATAAAATCATCTAAACCCATGGATGAAAGAAAAATTAAGTATCAATCCATAATAAAATCATTTTCAATAGGGGAAAGTGCATATACACTTTACAATCATTTAGAAACTATTTTAACAGTTTTAATATGGATGTAATAAATTGTGATATATGATTAGTAAATGTATCTAAAATTATGAATTTATTTTAGACTACATCCATAGATGTTGATTATATTCAATGTATGTAAAATTATTTCTCAAAATATTATGGCTTGTTATCAAGATTCTTTTATTGCTGCTCCGAGATATAGCACACCCAATCAATGATTCCATATTTGTTTCATTAGGTATTGAAACCATTGGTTGGGGATGATCATTAACTATTTTAACCTCACTTAAAAGGGGATAAAATTATATGGATGGGTTTAAATTATTTTGGAATGATTAGAGTATCAACTATAAAAAAACATATGATAATTTCAAATTTAATATTTTAATAAAAAAATATAAAAAATTTCCAATAATAAATGATTATTATTTTATAAAAAACAATATCTAATCATTTAGATACTAAATACTCACATCCCAAATGTATCCTTAAGGTCACCGATTATACTACATCACAAAAATAATAAGTAATCACATTAACTAGATGTTGGAAAACATTTTAAAACCATGTAGTCTCTCCAATAATCTATAATCAAATTCACTATTTCATTCGAGAGTCAATATTTTTGGAAATATTAATAGTACTGGGAAAATATATAAAAACAATTGATAAAAAATATTTTAAATGAAATTACAGTAATTAACATTCATAAATTTAAAATTATGGTATTCTATTGTGTTGATGGTATATGATATTGTTCATTAATTTAAAAAACATAATATCCATAAACATTGTCATAATTTTTCATTTTACTCTAAAAAAACATTACTAAAAATTAGTAATTTTTTTTGAAACATGTTCTGATATTTAAATCATAGAATATATAATTTAATCCTTTTCAATTTTAATAAATCCTTAGGATTCTTCTGTTTAGTTATTGTCATCAAATAATGATTTAGTTTATATTTATAGAACACACTATAATAAAAAAATAGTCATCAAAACAAAAAACAAAATTCTAATTTTATCTATAAAATGTTTACTATAGTTCATTATATATTCACTGTAGACATCATGTGTAGTTTCATTATAGAAATCCACGCATTGGTCCCTAAAAATATACATTTGGGGTATTTAAATTATTTGTGGTGACCATATAGTTCTTCTTAATAATAAAAAATTCATCATGAAAAGAAATATCTATTTTATAAGATTATATTTTATTGTTTCCCCCATATTCTAGGAATCAAGCTGTAATTTTTGTATATAATTTAATATTAAAATGAACCACATAAATATATTTATTTATTTTTTGTTTCTGTTAATTACAAATAAATTTTTCCTCTATAAATGATATAGGGATTAATGATTATAAATATAGAAATATAGGTTTTTCTAATTATATATTATTAATATATATGCATATATAAAATATGAATAGTTATTAACTAAATTGAACATATTACATCATAATTTCGATTAATATCATATAAAAATATACCTTGTGAATGTATTCACAACCAAGACTCTCATCAATTAAAACCTGATAATTTAATTTATAATCTCAATACTAACCACATATGTAATGGGTACTCCAAATAGTTATTCTTAATATTCAATGTAGGTCATATTTTCATCCATAAATGTTTTTTTCACATGAACATGTAATGTTAAAAGATGTGATAGTTGAATTTTTAGGGAGAAGGTACATGTAGTAGGTATTTATGATTTAATAATTGAAAAATTCTATTGTTTTAGTCATACCATTCTTTTACCCATTCTTTTATACAAAGTTATTATCATGCCTCAAGGTATATAATTTTTTTATCAAGTGTTAAGGTTTGTTCATTTGAAAAAAAGGAAATACGTCAGATATCATTACAATATTTGATAAATAAGTCATGAAATTTCCAAAATAATTATCCTCCATTGTAACATACGTGTCATTTTGTATGACAAAAAACTTAGTACTCGACTTGTGATATACTTCAATCACCCTTCCCATGTCCTATTTTGAGTGTTGTTTATTTTTGTTCATGGAATTGGGATTTTTATTTTGTAACATGTCATTTGGGATATTTTATACCAAGTCCCTCATAAAATGGTGATGCATGGGTGTCAATATATATAAATAAAATAAAATTTTACCGTATAAAATTTTAGTAATATAATTATTTTTGAAGTTGTTTGATTCAAATTTGTTGAAATTGTTACAAGAATATTAATTACATCGGGAATGGAAGACATTTATGGGGAATGACTGGCCTCAAATCGAGTTGGATCATTTGGATCTTCATTTAATAATAATTATTGCACTACTAGTTCTCTTTGTCCCTTTCACATATTTTAATCTTCCAAACCAAAATAGAGAACAATATCTTTTAATACATCTATCTTTTTCATCATGCATTTTATTTTCAAATTTTTATATCCTTATGAACTTTTTTCATGAAATATGATCGAGGTGACACTCCAAAACCTAAAACTATAAGGTGGAAATTTTTTGATTGTAGCTTCAAAGAAACTCAAATCTGTTTTTTTCAAATTACAATCATTTTATATTTTCGGTACTAAACAATATAAAAAATCCAAACATAAATACAAATTATTATCTAATAATGTTATAAAGATAACTAATTAATTTTATTTCATACTTACACATGATTCTGATAATTCTTGTGTGTTTTTCATCTATTAGTTTTCCATCTTTATTTACACTAGCCTCCTTCCATATTACATGACATGGGATAGAAATAACTTTTGATTCTAATTCATCAATATTCATATAAATAAAGGATCATATGTTAATTCATATTGAATATAACTTTTTCTGTAGATTTAGAATACATACCATTTCCTTTTACAGTGATGTATACCCCATCCTTACTTTATGGTATGTTTACATAGGTTTAATGAACATTTGGTATTTTCCGTACCCCTTTTTTGGACACTTAAATAATAAGATTTTATTCAATGTGGATATAATAAGTATTTAAAAATAAAATAATATTCGTTACAATCCACCAAAAGTGATTCCAGATTATAAATAATGAAAACATTCAATGTTTTTTAGAATATAATGTGTGCATATGTAGCTAGTGGGTTATGGGTCCACTCTCACCACCCACAATACCCAATGGAATACCCTTCTAAGCCAACAATGGTTGGAGGGAGACAAAAATTTCCCAAATTCCACCTGCAATAGGATAAGAGTTAGTGAAAAGTACTGAGGGTATATCATACATATGAATGAGATAAATTATCTAATAAGAGAACATGTGGAAAGAGAGACACGAAAAATACACCACACAACTCCTGTTCAATATAATAGTTAAATAAAAACAATTTACCTGTATGTAATATCAGAAAAATATACCACAATAACAAAGGAACTACATGCACTAAATGGTAATATTGATAGATACCACAAATCCCAATCAACTATTGAAAAACCAAGTTCAAGTAAAAACCATCCTAATATCCCACCTACTCTTATTTACAAGAAATGTAGTTAATATATATATAGGGTGATCATAGTGTGTGTACTCAGTATGATCCTTCTCGACGCCAATCTTGAAATAGGTAAAGAATGAATATTAAATAACAATGAACAATAATAGAAACTAACTCATGACCTTACTAGTTATACTAGGTTACTAACCCCACCATGACTATATCTCACCATGTAATGCATTAAAGGGATTATAATATAGTTATAAAACCAGGGTTCCCTGCTACCACTACCTCACTATTATTCCACTCTACCACAACGCCATACATCCTAAAACATATCACTACAAATTAATTAAACTCAAATACTCATGGGATAATGTATCACAACTTGGGCCTCAGTAATAACATCATATCATCACACCATGAAAAATCACTAGATTATAGTGATGAATTTTTGGGGATCCACCTTATCCCATATGATGTGAATTATACATAGAATTTTGTACCTCATTCCCTAAAAGCTCATTCATTGATTAGTATAACTTGAGGCATCATAGCCTATACCTATCATGCATATCATATCACTTACGATACTATATTTAGAGATATGTGTCCATGAAAATAACCATAATTCATTACAACCCTCTGAAAAATATATGATAAAAATAACCATCATGCATACCTACAAATAATGTATTAAGATTAGATATTGGGGCCATAAGGGGTAGTCACCCATCTTTTTCCTTCAAACCAAGATGTTTAGGAAAAAACCGTCTCAGAGTCCAATAGGTTTCAACCATTCTACCTATATGGGTCCAAGAATTAATGTCACGACCAAAAAATATATTCGATATTGAAATAGAAAATCCTAAAATCCATAGAGATTTTCTTTTCAGGTTAAATTTAGAATTAATATAAAAATTATTGGAACAGATAATTTCAAGGTCTTATGATCATACTTCAATGATGATTTTGGTTTTCTAAGAAACCCTTTTATGGACTACATAATTATGTGGGGAGGGCCACCCAATGTAGATATCCTCTAGAAGAGATCCATGCTTGTTACGTCAGTCTCTGAACAACACTTAAGGAATTTCAGGTGCTATATAGTATGTTAATCATATTTTTTATCGATTTCTGTAAGATAATTTGGCCTTAATGTTATTTTTATCATTCTATAAATGATGATATAATGATGAATTGAGAGAGAGATATATTACTCTTAATGAATCAGGATTCATGATTGCCCCTAGAAAATATACACAACTATCTATTTAGAGAGATAATTTTTAGGTGAAAATATCAATTAATAGAACAATGGCTCCTAGATGATATAATAAACCTAATCTTAACCCATCCCATATAAATAAAATGTTAATTTTTTATTATGTGAGCTAATTGTCACAATGAAAATTTTAATTTTGATAGCATTTAAATTAATATTTTTCACCATACATGATATTGGACCATTCATATTCCTCATCATTTACTGAATACCAAAACAATATTTAATAAATCTTTTTAATAATAAACAAAAACAATTTATTCAAAATATATAATATTTTTTAATAAATATAGAATAAATAAATAAAATCTCTGTCAGAAAAATATATATATTTTGAATATTTTCCATGGATAAAAAATGAATATTATTATTAATCAGTATTTAGATATAAAATTATTTGATTAATTAAATCGAAACATAATTTTATTATGATCCATGGATGCTCTTAGTGTGTGATACTCTATGATTCATTATCATTAGAAATAGGTGGACCTGCATAAATACTAATATTAGTGCCTAGAAATGGGTCAAGGAACCCATAACAAAAAATTTAATGTTGCAACATTGAGAACACATATGAACTCTTACTATATAATATAATATATTTTTCACAATATCCCATAATTATGTTTCGAATCTTTGTCATCAACAAATACACCTGATATGTATTTATTTTCCTATATTAAATAAATTCATCATTACAACATGGTTATAGAATTTGATATAACAGTTCAATTCGAGTCATAGGATTTATATATCAACATCCATATCATTTTAATGGAATATTAATTTATTAAATTATCTTTTAACATCATGTCATTCGTGACTGACCCAACAAACTCTATTTCATGTGAAAATATGTCATCATTGTTTTTATCGGTAAATATAAATGTGTGATTCATTACAAGTTTTCATAACAATATTATTGTTTAATAACCATTACACAAGTTCAAAGATAGGTATATATGATGTCACATAAACATAAAAAATTCCTACTAGAATGTATTTTGTCATAATCTCTCGTCATGGATATTACGAAGTGAAAACATGATGAGAATTAATCTCATCTTCTTATTAGAACATCCACCAAAAAATAAACTTACTATGATCCCCATAATAGAATTTTATCTTACAATAGATCAATATTTAATAATATTGTTATGTTATTTCAATGTTCTCATCATACTGGGGAACAAATATGAGCTTATCAATTTGAAAAATACTTAATGAAATTATTACATTAAATTCATTAAGAAAAATGAATAGTATATAAAAATATATTTTTATTAATACTAAAAAATTTTAATATATATATATAATACCAAGTACAAATATTTGGTTCTAGAATACCAAATCCAAAATTGATTAAGCTTATAAATTTATTTTCTTATTATATATGTGTTTTTTTCGGGTGCATGTGAATCCCATGGTGATAAGAGGGAAATAAAAACCTCATTTACCTTAAATATAAAAAAGAAAAAATAAAACGGATAAAAATTATAAATTTAAATTAGAATAAAAAAGTAACCAGTAATGATTAATTCCCTTTCACTATGGTACATATCCCCATTAGAACATTCAATAAGTATTAACATCAGGTTCACCATTCACAGGATTGTAATATTTAATGTTGTATTTTTGAATATTTAATGTTTCTTTATTGATTCATAATGAATTAAAATAATAGTGAAGTGATATCTATCTAATATGAGAATTTGTTTACCAAGTCTATGACGAAGATCAGAATATAAGGAAGAAGATAAGATAGATGTCTCTAATCAAAATAATAAGTTCTTCTAAACTATAAAAATAATCATGATATATCTGGGTTCAATTGAGAAGAACAAGTGGTTAAAATTACTACCTTGGAGGATAATATAACTACCTCAATTGGTCACTAGTTTTTTATAAATTATATTGAAAATAATGAAAAACAATATAAAAGTATTAGTGGGAGAGATAAATAAAATTTCCAATTCATAAGAAATGTATTTCAAATGATTAAAATATATGTTTCATTAATTTATCCAAAAAAATAGATTCCTTCATCTATGGGTATTTTGAAATATTGAAAAAATAAATCACATGGATTGAAGAGGATAGATATAACATGGAATAAGATTTATGGAAAATATATCAAACTTTTATAATTATCTATATAAATGTAAATATAAAATAAAATAAGAATGAGTGGCTTGAATTTCAAGGGAGATGATATTGGATTGAGATGATTGGATCAATACAATCAATCGTAAGTAAAATATCACTGAATAATTTGTTAAGATTCATGCATTAGATGGAAATTTGGAAAAAATATTTATGAAAAGAATTATAACTAGAAGTAATGTCAACGATGTTGTGAAAAGTATATTGTTCTAATGTATCTATGATTTATATGTTTTGATGATTCAAAATATCCATACATTGATTAAAATAAGTTTTTTTAGTGTTTCAAAATTTTATTATCATACTCTGTGAGTTCAATTAATTATCTTACATAAGAATTTTATCATACAATAATTAAGAGACATCATTATTTACTAAGAAAATGAAATAACAACATAAACATAGTCTCATGATGTTCAGATGTGATTCTTATAATAGTAAATTAAATATGAAAGGAATTTATTCTTCTGAGAAGAATATTTATAGCTATAAAAAGTTTATGAAAATTGAATTCAACATTATAGTAACATTTTGTCACAAAATTTAGAGTTGTCTTACGATATGTTGAGGATATATTATATTGAAAAGGATATCATATGATGAACTCTTTGTTCAGTCGATATCCTAGGAAGATCGAATGTTGCAGAAGATCATTATTATCCTTGATAATATCTTGATAAGTCGTATCATATATTTTGAGTAAATAAAAAAAATAATATTTATTTAAGGAAATAATGGACTGTACAAGACTTACCTTAAATAGGAACTATTAGATTATGAGAAAATATCATACATTATGATTCAGAAATAAATTATTTATTTGGAAATAGTGGATATAAACTCTTATTATAAATTCTTATTAGGCTCGCTGCATGGAAAATAAATCATTATAGTTATACTATACAGAAATATGAATTTCATATAAATGGAACAATCAAGAACATAAAAAATTAGAGATGATAATGAAAACAGAAATGTATTTATTTTTTTCTTTTTCCATATATAAAACCAAATAAATATATGTTCCATGACTAAATTTATCTAGTTAAAATATTATAATCTATATATATTTCACTGAAGATCATCCCATGATACAATTTATGTTTTTTTTCTTAGGATGAATCATGGCATACTGTTAGTTTCTTCTTAAAACTGCGTGCTACAAATATTTCTCAAATCAGGTATCTGCTATTTTACCATTCTTTCAAAATGTATAAGACTGTGGTTAAGTCCATGTATATTTATTTTAAAGTGATATGTTATTTAAAATATCTTGGACCATTGTATTTAGTGAAATCTACTCATACTCATCTAGTATCCCCCCTTAAAAGGGTTATTTAGTGAAAATAAAAAATCTCATGGGGTAGAGCATTGGAGAAGTGGACTGGGGGATCTATGTTAACAAAAACACTATAAATTTCTACGGTAAATTTACATTTTTTATATTTATTAATTTACACTACATAATCCCTTAAGGAAGAAAAATATTTTTTTATATTCAATGAGGGTAATTATATTTTTAAATATTATGAAATTTTTTTTATGAAATCAATTCATCACCCCATTAGTAAGTTTATTAGTAATTATTTTGGAAAACATTTTTCATCAAATCTTATGAATCATTAGTGAATAAATATAAATGATGAGGTCAAAGTCACATTATCAATTGGTTTTTATGGTTGATAAATGAGAAGGTATGTCAATGAATACTTATTTGTACATCAAGGTTTAAAAATATGGTTGTTGGAAATACATCACGATTATTTATCTAATGAAACTTGGTCTGAAATTTTATGTCAATGCATTTAAACCCTATGAAATTCTTATGTCTAAAATTGAGACAAGGGATGCAGCAACTGATGAAAATTCTGATTTAAACTCTAAATTTTTGAATTTTATCAATTATATTTTTGTACCAGAATTGGTCAACAAGATCACTGATTTTTATAAAGAGAATGAAATATGGAATACTCTAATAGTAGTATATCAAGGTAATGACAACATAAAAGCTCTTGGATATGACCCATCCAAGCATAATTTCAATACATTCAAAATGGATGAAGGAGAAATTATTACTCAACTAAATGGAAGAATCACGGATATCATGAACAAAATTTATAATATTGTAAAGCATATCATTGATGTAGAACACACATTAAAATTTCCCAGTTTAATAACTCCTAAATGAGTGACCTTTGCATCCATCACATAATCTATAAAAGTTAAAAACATCAATATAAAATATCTTATTGTAACTATCATTATTTAAGATGATGTAATGGAAACCATTGATGAAGAGCCCAAAAATTTTAATAATGAATATTATTTCTTGAATGTGTGTACCTCTAAATGTAATATATGTAGTAGAATAATACATGCTCTGGAAGCATCTAAAGATCATTAGTTCTCATTAAATGGTGGATAAAATGATGAAATCACTCAATTTTCATCAAAGTTAAAAGAAATTATAACAATATTTTAGATTTCATATGACATTTTATTAGGCATAGAAAAAATTGTGACAAATATAAAGAGTTGAGATGATATTAATGAAAAATTATATGACAAATCAATCCTGACAGTCTAAAAATAAAAGATTAAAAGAATTCATTAAGGTGGTACATTAAAAATATTTTATATAAGAATTCTTAGAAATCTATGAAGGCTATAAAGAGTGTGTTTTTTGATTAAATGTAATTCATTCAGCAGAATAAAAGGATTACATAAAAAATAAATGTTCCAAAATATTATTTATAGAACAATTATACGAGGAGAAGTCGATCGATCGATAATTGGCTTTTTTATTATTTTGGAAGCAGATCAACTGCCCAAAAAGAGATTGTTACAGGGGTCTAAAGTGATGCAGCCCGAGTGAATCCCCCCACACAAAATGATTACACTCCCGGGGCAAAGATCCCAAACTAGAAAACACTATTAACGGTACCTCCGGACTGCCTCCTCGTGAAAGTGCGTCCGCCGCGAAGTTAGCCTCCCTTTTCACATGATGAACCGAGCAAACCTGTCCAAGTTCCAAAATGCAACTACAGACTACGTAAATTAGCTGCCAAGGGGGTCCACCTGTCTGTTGATAGCTCGTACCTCAATTTCAAAGTCTGAATCCACTTCAGAACACCTCAAGTTCATGTCTTTGCAGAGCTTGATACCTATTTGAATAGCCTTGAATTCCGCACC
The DNA here is from genome assembly GCA_963277665.1 of Viscum album. Lineage (NCBI taxonomy): Eukaryota > Viridiplantae > Streptophyta > Magnoliopsida > Santalales > Viscaceae > Viscum > Viscum album. Next base: position 1,844,530,266 of record OY728141.1, on the reverse strand, counting down.
GAGCGAATTCCCCGGCCCAAAGAAGCTGCTGAAGGAGAACAGCACAGAACCGTGTTCATCCCTCAGCAGGCCGCCCCCATGCATTTGGCCATTGATTCATGAACCATCCACATTAAGCTTGTGTCTGATCCTCGGCGGCTGCCATCGGATCCAGTTTCCCTGAATATCCGGGACCAAAACTCGGTTCAGCAACCTGCAAATCACAGACGATTGCTGTCCGCCTTTCACCATAGCAGCCAACTCATGAATCATCCCTTTTAATCTAACATTCAGGAAAGTATTCGAAGGCCGCAGATCATGTCTCGCCTTATTCCTAGCCTCCCACAACGTCCAGAAGATGGCGAGAACAATAATGCCGCGACTCTTGAATTCCATGTCTTGATTCCCTGCACCCATAAACTAGCAGGCAAAGAAGTCCTGCATAGAAGTGAAAGCAGAATTTTGGCAGCCCCAGCTACCCATAAGAAGCCATAGATAGCTGGCCCATTCACTTTGGATGAATAAATGGAAGGTAATCCATTATTAATTTCTAATATAGAAAAACTAATCCATTTAAAAATATTATAACAAAATCATTGGTGAGTAAGAAAATATGAACAACCATATTTCGAGCTAAAATAATATGTTGGAAAATTATACTATCTTCAATACTGAGTAGTAAAAAACAATAAAACCCCAATAAAAATATTATTCTCATTTAAATGATGATACATGTTTTTTTACTAATGGATAAGACTCTTTAAACCATATTGTTGGAAAAAATCAACATAAAAAAGAAAAACATTGAATTAGAAGACATGGTGAAGGATATATGATTTAATGAAAATATTTTTTGCACTACTCAAGAAAATGTCTCCAAAAAATTACATGTTTTCATTGTTGTGAAAAAAAATCAATAATATTTGTAAATTGTAAAATCCTCAAGTTGGAGGGGTTAAAATTATTTTTATATAAAAATATTTTTTTAAACATACTATAATGATTTCTAGAAAACAGAAGAATGTTTGGATTCCAATATCTCTAAAAGATAACATATCAAGAACCAAAATAATTTGGGTACCAAAAAAATATTTCATTTGATTATTCATTATAAGAAACTGTCCATATGAACAACAATACAAAAAGGTTCATGGATAGTCAATTTTCATGTAATATTAGTGTAGATCACTCAAATTTTCATTTTCTATCCATTTTATATGTATGATATGTCATGATTGGAGATAATGGAAATGGAAAGTTAGTTGGAATTTGTTCAGTTGGATATCCACAGACTATCCTTATAGAAAAAGTAATTTAGGTTATATTCTTGGAACAAAATTTGATAAGTATTCCTCAAATTTGTGACTATGGTTATTCAATTTATCTTTTAAAATAATTCCATTTTGGTATTAAAATATAGATATCTTATGTTTGAAGCACCAAGGATAAGAATTAATTACACATTATATCTTAACTCATTGTGTAAACCAAATTTAAATTTTTCAAATGGAAATTTCTTTTGAATCAAGGGTTTGGCATATAAGGGTTGGAATTACAATGTAAATTCATTAAGAATATTTTTTAAAAAGATATTGATCTCTAACATTCCTAATATTTAATTGGACAAAAATAAAATATGTGATGCATGCCAAATTGGAAAGATGAAAAAGACATCTATCAAACCAATTAATGAATATTCAACATCTATACCTCCTGAGCTTATCCTTAAGGATTTTTTTAGAGATTCTAGAACAATAAGTCTTTTTGGATATCTTTGTCTATATGTTAGTTGATAATTTTTCAATATTTACATGGATATAATTTTTAAGGCATAAAAGTGAAAATTGATCAATTTTATTAATTTTCACAAACATGTGAAAAATCAAATATGATTTCAATATCATGTCATAAAGAAGATATCAAAGGGGTGAATTTGGGAATCATGAATTTAATTATTAATAATCAATGAAAATAAATAAATATAATTTCTCCACCCCAAAGACACCTCAATAGAATAGTGTTGTCAAATGGATTAATATGACTCTTTATGAAATTTCTAAAACTGTGTTATGAGAATATAACAAGCCCTCTCCCTTTTAGATAGAAGCTATTTACACAACATGTTTTATAATTAATAGAGTGTTGATAATACCAATTTTAAAAAAACCCTTTGAGTTTTAGAAAAATAGAAAACCCCAAGGTAGTAAACATTAATGTGTATTTATGTATGATTTACATCTTGAACACCATGGATAATCTTGAAAAGTTAGATCCAAAGAATGACGACTGTATCATTCTAGGCTGCTTTACTAATCAAAAATCTTATAATGTTTTCAAAAAAAGGAGAAGGACTGTTTAAGAATAAACTAATGTGAAATTTTATTAATGTAATATTTTCAATCAATAAATGAATCATTTTGAAAATAATAATAATTTAGTTAAAAATATCAGACCTAAACCATTCATTTAGGGAAAAAGGATGATTATTTTGAACATGATTAAATTAAACCAAATCCAACAAATTTCGACAGATGTGAACTAGAAAATGTGTTTCCTAGAACATCTATAAACATTAAAATACATTGTTTTTAAATTGTAATAGGAAATCTAGATGATGGAGTGAAAACCATACGAATTCTAGAAAATCTAGAAGAAATATATCCCATTTTCTTTTAGTTAGAACCTAAATACATACAAAATTCATTATCAGATTACATTTGTTTCATATCAATGAAAGAGGATCTGAACTAGTTTAAAAGAAATATGGTATAAGAACTAGTTTATAGACCATAATACCATCCTATAATCTGAATAAAATGGATTTTAATAAAAATAATGATGTTTATGGTTTAATAACTATAAATAAATCTAAATTTGATGAAATATGGTATAATATAAATGAAGGAATATATTATGAATAATTTTTTTTCACAATTCTATATTAGACTCTATTGGAATTATTCTTGCATATACATCCAATATAATTTTCAAATTACATTAGATGGATGTAAAATTTTTATATTAAATGGTTTTTTAATTGAAGAAGTATATGTAGACCAAACACCTAGTTTTTTAGAACCTAATTTTAAAAATTATGTATTCAAACATGCCAATTAACAACATAGACTTAAACAAGCTCCAAAGGGAATAGTATGAAAGATTATATTCTATTATTTTATCAAATGGTTTTACATTAGGAATATAATATCATTCATTATTTAACAAATCTTCTTCTTTTGATATTTTTCAATTACAAATATATATATATATATATGATTTTATTTTTGGATCAACAAATCCAATATAAGAAAATGATTTTTGAAAAATTATGTAAAATAATATTTAAATGAGCATTATGAGAGGACTAATATATTTTATAGGGAATAATTTTTATCAAAAATATTTTTTAAATATTTTAAATAAAATTATATACATACTTGAAATAATAAATATTTTTGGAATTGAAAATTTTATGAATTACTCAACTCTTATCAGATCAAATATCAAACTTAACATATATGAAACTAGAGAAATAGTTGATAGAATGTTGTTTACAGGAATCATTGGATGGTTTTTTATCTTTCAAAAAGATGAAAATGTATTATATTTTCAGTATGTCTCTGAGTAAGGCTTCATTCCAACACAAAATACTCTCATTAAAATGCTACAAAAAGAATTTTAATATTTTTAAAAGGGATGGTAAGTCATTCTTTTATTTTTACAAAAACCATTGATTTCAATTTAATTCCTTACTTGGATTCCAATTTTTCTGGATGTATATTGTATTGGGAAATAATGTTAGGAGCCTTCCATTTTCTTAGTAAATCTCCCTTGTATTCTTCCAGTAAGTATAAATATTTTGTAGCAGTGTCAACTATTTAAGTTGAATATATTCCCAAATGAAGTTGTTTTTTACAAGTGTTATGGATTAAACAATCCTTAATGTCTTCTATTTTTTTATTTTAATAATGATCTAATAAGATCTGATAACACTAGTTTTATCGTCATCTTAATGAATCTAATAAACCACTCAATAACAGAGCATGTTGATTTATTTCATCCTTTCTTAAGAGACTATACAAGAAAATATTATATCTCTTTATAATTAATTTTAATATAATAAAATGAAGATATTTTTTATAAACCCTTTCCTATTGAAATATTTTATTCTATTATATTATAATTTGTTATGTTTAATTTTAAGAATTAAAATGTTATATTATATCTCTAATATTTATAGTAATAATTTTATTTATTTTAATTAAATATTTCATTATGCTATAATTTCGAGTATTGGTCACTTCCAATGGACCATGTAACCTATATTTAGTAATACATTCTCTCACATTACTATGTCACCCCAAATTATTGAGAATAAAAAGGACTGAGTATCATCTCTACATGTGAAACAACTAAAAAATCCATCCGATCCTTTTTATTTCTCTCATCATGAACCCTTGTTTCCATAATCTTATGACCATTTAATCTCTCAATTTCTATGAAAATTCGAAAAATTAATGGAGATGATGGAACTTCATCTACATGATGAAATATCAAAATATACTAAGGAATGTTTTATGTGGAAACACCATTGATTCTTATCGATTGATTTGAATAGATATGCAGCTAAATAATGTTATCAACCATAATGTATTAGAATATTTTTTTGATGCATCGCAAACAATATTTGTTTTTAAAAATAATTTTTGTGAGTTCTATGAGTCTGATACTTCCCACATCAGTGATTATAATGATATAGTTACTGTAAATATAAACCAAAAATTATTTTTCTCTAACATCGGTCCTGATGGATGATGAGTTGAATGTTCTTCATGATGTATAACCATTCTTACATAACCCTATATCTTCCATAGATGGTGTCACTCCTCCAAAAATCATGAAATATCTATTCAAAACTACCTTTGTATTGAATAAGAAAGTGAGTAATCTAGAACAAAAAAAAGTAAAATACTGATCAAATTCATTTAATTCAGAATCACTCAATCAGATGGTTAGTTTGAGAAATTTATTTTCAATATGTTTCATTAGATCACATATTTATACTTGAAAAGACTGTGAATTTTCATCATATGTCCAATGATATATGTGTCCCATTAAAAATGCATGTAAACTTATACCTATTAATAATAATCTTAATTCTATTTTTTGGAATACCAAAGTTGTTTGGATTCATTTGTTACAACATAATGTCATGTATTGACAAATATGAATGAAAGTGTCATAAGAAAGAGTTGTTTGATTTGGTATTTATCCATAAAAATTTTGATTCCATCTTTTTGGATGTTGGATATAGACCCTAATCATTTTTAGAGGGATAAATTGAGTTCCCTTAAGACACACTGGTGATGGAAGAAACACCTTGTAAAACTGAGACTAAAATAATTGTGATGAGTAAGTAGAAACTCTTAATATAAGAGGAAGAGTTTGGGAAGGCCATTATAAATGTCCTCAAACTATATATTAGGAGGTCATCTTTTTTTTCTCCTGCCTCTCCACCATTATAACTACCAACTAAAATGATAGCCATTTCCATCACCCAGAGGTTCTCAATCTGTCATGATAAGACAATATCTATAAGGTCATGATCATCTCATCTTATTATCCTGTCACAATACCTAGATATAGAGATAATGAATGAATAAAGAATCAGAGGAACAAATTATCAATAATTTCCTCACACGGATTCAGTACCCAATGTTGCTAAGAATCAATCAGCTCGAGAAGAGATTTCTATTTTTCAATGAGAAATGGATTCCAAAACCCCTCAAGAATCACAAATTGTAGAAATTCAAAAAAACTAAAAGGAAAACATCTACAATAAATCAACAAAGCCTTTTAATGTTAGAATCTGAATATGAGACCAAAAATATGAAATATTTCATTCACATCAAGAATTTTAGACTATATACAATCATACAACCTCAAAAGATAGCATTCCAAAAGTAATATTGCCATTATAGTCTTTCATACATAAAGGATCAGGAAGACCCCTTATTGAAATTAATATTATATATGATGTACAATTAATAATAATGGATATTTCACAAGTGGTAAATTTTGTCACATTAGCTATTAATCCCTTCAAGGTGATGTTGTTCAATCATAAATATTTCAAAACATTCAAATAACTATAATTGACTATGTTTCAGTACTATCATCTAAAATAAAGGAATCAGCTGAATATGAGGATTGTTCCATGAATGATATTGGTTCATCACTTAACCAGAAGCTGGAATAAACACAATAAAATGATCTACATGTAAATAAGACATAATATTCCTCATTACTCTTCTATAGGGACTATCTAACACTATTTCAAACAACTATGGTTACATTGATATTAAAATTGAAGACTTATATGAATAAATGATGACACATATTAATAAAAATTCCTCGAATGACGATGAATTAGAATTTTGTTCATGTTTAGATGCACCATAAATGGTTGATCCCTCTAAACCTAAATAAGTTGTATGTGTCATGAAGATATAGGATAACCAATTTATGTTCTATGGAATCTGATAACAAATTTTTCTATGAAAGAATATCTCCAATACTGTGTTGGAAATTTTTCAAAAATAATGTCGTATGGTCTTACAAATCACTTTAACTTCTACAAGCATTACATGGTTAAAATAATCTATGTGCGTCTTGAAGCTTTGTTTCAAATTCACGATAGAAGGCTGTATAGTCCTTAGATTGATGATCAGTACTCATATACCTCTCAACATATCTAGGATATCATTGGTCCGTTAGTGGATCAACGAAGGCAATATAAAAGGTTTGTAATAGATAAATATTTATTATTCTCAGAAATGATCAATAAACCATCCTTTACTCATGTAGTTAAAAATTACATGGAATGGGATCAGAAAGAAACTCGCCACATTCAGTCACCACGAGTTAAGTTTTCTGGAAAAGATCATGCCGGTCTTGGAGAATCATCACTAACGTATGGTGATACTGATGGTACAACAGCTGATTGTACTCTGTTAACCCTTTCAATACCTCATGAACAAACCCTTTTATTCAATAAACAACCTTCAAAAATTAATTTTTCATAAAACATTCGATACTTATCCATCATGATGTATGCGATTTTGGTTTCCTAAGGGATGTGCCTTTCTAAAAACATTTCTAATTGTGACAATGTTTTTAATGTAATTTAAACATCTTTATCTATTTAATTTAACAACTTTGTTGGACCATCTTAATGATTTACATTATTATTTATCTTATAAATTTCTATCATCATAATACTCTTTATGTTATGTTGATCATTGTGAATCATTTATATTTATCTAGTTTATGTTTCTCTATTAAAATTTATTTTACAATATTTCAGTTTATTCTCTTCTTATATTGAAATTTCCATATTTTTTTATGATCACCTCTTACATCCAAAACCTAGTCTATCAACTGATATATTTGTGCAATAAAATTATTTTTCATTATATAAATTCATTTTGATAACCCAAAAAAGGGGGAGAAGATAAAGAAAAAAAATTCTTATATATGAAAATTTTTTCTTACTTAAATAAAGGGATAAAATGTTTTTTAAGAAAATTAGAATATATTAAATTCTGAAATGTAAAAATATTTTAACGGATTTTTTTCCCACAATATGGGTTTTGTGATCATAAAAATTGGGGACATTGTTTTTAAATGTATATTGTTATAATATATATCTATTATATATGTTTTTATGATTCAAAAAATCCATAATTCTATTATAATAATTTTATTAAGTGTTCATTTTATATTTATCATACACTTTGTGTTTAAGTATTTATAATATGAAATCATTTTTTCATATAAAACTTTTGAGACATATTCTGTTACATAGAATCAAAAAAGAAAATGTAAAACTTCATCTTATGAAGTTTAACTGAGGTTCATATAATAGTCGATGAAATATGAAAAAACATTATTCTTCAGATAAAAATATTCATAGCTAGATGAAATTAGTGAAAAGTGAATGCCACATCACAGTAAAATTTTATCATATGTGGGAGATTTATCTTACAATAAATTAAAGAATGATTATCTTACAAAATATATCATAGGGTAAAAATTATGTTAAGTTAAAATTCTATGAATATCTAATCTTACAGAACGTTAGGAATATATTTTCTAATCATTTGACATGTCGTCTCATATATTTTTATTAAATCAAAATAATATTATCTATTTATAGAATGATCTTATTACATAAGAATTACCATAAACAATAACATTCATGGAATGGTAAAATCTCATATATTGGGATTGAAAAATAATTATATATTTTAAAAGGGAGGATAAAAATTACTCTTAGAATATCTTATTAAGATCAGAAAATAGTTCATTAGACTGTTAGAGTTATATATTGAAAACGATTGAAATGATATAAAGGGAACATTCTCTAACACCAAAATGTTGAGATGGGGATGAAAATATAAAAGTAATGTAGTTTAAAATATCATTGTCAAACACTGGAGAACTATACATAACATGAATCGATTCATTTAGTGTTAATATTATCATCACTATCTATTTCACTTAATATAATTGTGGGCTACACATTGTGGTCATATTTTCTCTTGAAAACCCTTCATCTACTATTAGTGGTTTCTTAAAACTGTGTGTCACAGATATTTCTAAAATATTGTATATCTTTTTTACAAGGTTTGAAATCATTTTAAGTGAGTGATTAAGAACATGGATAGGTCTTGTAATGGTGGATAATGGTTAAAATCTCTGGATCATTGTATTAAGTTACAATTTTTTTAATCATCTAGGATCCCCTATTAAAAGGATTATTTAGTGAAAATCAACATGATCATGGAGTAGAGAATTAGTGGAGTGTATTTGGGGATTTCATTTCCTTGAACCACTATAAATATCGATATTCAACTTCTTTTCTGCATGAATTTTTATATTTACTGTGTATATTATTAATAAAGAAAATTAAATGTGCACACATAAAATTGGGTGGTTATATATATATATTTAAAATAATTTTGTATGAACCCAATTCACCCACTATTGATTTAATCATTCAATCATCATCTGGTAGAACATGAGAATATTAACGATCTTGAAACATAGATTTATGAAAATATCAATGTTCATTATAATGAATTTGGAAATAAGAGGGAAGATAGAGTAAATAAGGTGAATTTTATTTTTTATTAAATGAACAACCTCAGTATGATGTGCATTGATTTAGAAGTCATACCGGTCACTGTGGAAATTACCCTTATTATATTCCCAATGTTGAAGATGAAAGAGGCTACTGACACATGTTATTTTGATGTGTATACTAAAATTGGATAGACTCTATTATATGGAAGAATACATTTCATAATATAATGATCATTATCCTGAAATAATGAAGAAAGTGGTACCAGCAACACCTTTTTAAATTATTTTAAAAAATTTAATTACATGGTTAGTGAATGTTTTAAAAACATTGTACATGACTGAATAAAGATGAATAAAAAGTATAATACCACCACATAAATGGTGGGTAGGAGTATGGGAGTCTATTTCACATGAATCAGATGAACTAGTGAAGAAGAAATTCAAAAAGTAGCATGCTGTAAAATCGGGATTGCATAATGTTTTGAAAATAAGATAAATATTTTATGGACTATGTTAGTGTTACAATACGTTATGGAACTGTGTATTTCATTGTTCATATAATCCATTAAGTGTATAAGATCCTAGGAAACACCTTTCAAAGTTGATAACTATAGAGAATATGAAACATCAATGTATTAATATGATTAATATTTATTGTTAAATCAAATTTGGGGTTCTCAGATATCGTTGTGGTGTTTTTAGTGGTGGTCACAAAATATTTCCATGCTCATCTCAAAAAAAATAAAAATAATGAAGAGAATATAATAATGAAAAATAAACCCTATATTAGAAACATGAGACTGATTCTAACATGAAATCCTCTATGAATATATCTAACAGGACATCTGAAAGATCCATGTACAGAAAAAAGTAGAATTTTATGATCCAAGACAAGTCCAGGAATCTTAAGAATATTGTATCATATAAAAGGAATAATGAGAAGAATAGAACTAAAAATAATTAATTAGGAGACTCCAATAAGGTTTATAATGTACCGAAAGACGTCATAATATGTTGGAAAGAAAATATGTAGAAGAAAAGGAGATTCAATGTGACAAAGTCAAATTCAATGGGTAGTTTTCAACAAATGTCAACAGTTGTGTTGAAGATGTTCAATGTGAGAGATAAAATAAGGTAGAACACATTACACTATATTTTTTACAACATTTACATCACAATAAAAAGGTTAATATCACATGACAAATTCAAATTTCTTCAGAGGATGTTGAAAAATTACAACCCTTGTGTTGAAGATGTTCTATGAGAGAGATGCAATAAAGATTGAAACACTATGAGATGTGGTTTCTCCATTTCACATACACAAGAACTATCCAAAAAATAATGAATATTACATTATATGTAAAACCCAAAGTATTTATAATATTATCCATTTCAAATAAATTAAATTTTATAGCTTTCTTTATACGCAACACTCTGTTGGCTTGTGATATACACAATACCAAGTTTAATTGAAAGTGAATAAGACACGTAAGACCAATAATTGAAGTGTATATAACATCTTAAGACATAATTATATATTATGTTTTATAATATATATTCAATAAAACAATTTAAATATGCCTGATATATTTTATATACATATGATCAGAACAAACCATCTTTTATGAATTAAAAATATTTAATTTTCTAATTTCATTATTTCCTTCTGTTAATGGAACATATATTTAAAGGATATTTTTTATCCTTATAAAATTTAATTTTTTAAAATAAACACAACTTTTTATTAATAATTTATAAATTATCTTAAGTTGAATATTTGGTATTTTTCTATGACTTTTTAATTTTTTATGAATAATGAAAATACTAAATTTTAGTTGAAAATTTTCTTTCCCTTTAAATAATTATAAATGTTAAATAAGATTTTATTTTTTTTATTATAAAATTGATCAATTATACATATATAAATCCAATAAAGTGAAATTTAATAAATTTTTTTTCAAGTTATATTAGATATTTTAGTGGGATTTTGGTCATTTTCACTTTAAAACCTGCTGTCTCTCTACGTTCATGGGATTAGATTTTAAATTTCAATTTATCATTTAAGTAAATTGAATATTAAAATAATAATATAAATAGTAGAAATTAGTATAAATTTTAAATTATAATGTGATAAAATTAAAATTTTTACAATATTAATTAGTGAATGTAGTTACAATTTATTACAGTGATTAACGGAAAAAGGAGTTCACTTATTAGTTAATCTTTTTCATTCCGGGTCCAAATGACCTAGAAACATTACCATAACACATTTGTGGGCCATAATTTTACCATATCCCCTCATTTATCTAATTATATGTGTTATTAGGATATTATTTCATGAAAATGACCTATATAATATGCTAATTATTGAAAAAGACAAAAAAATTACATTCCTTAACTTTTACATTAAGAAAGCCTTGAGATATAGAAAATTTAAATACTAACAAGTTTTTATCATCATATTAATTTATAATTAATATTTAATGATTAATTAGTAAGATATAATACTTATAGAATTCCAATGCGATAATTATTTAGTTAATAGTTAAATAAAATAAATTATACCAAAATTATTAAAATTGAGGTCAATTTATTGACTTATTTTCATTCATAGGTTCTTAGATGAATATATCAGGTTACATAGTTTTGAAATTATTATATTAAAATTCCATCATTGGTTTCATATTTTAAAATTTAAATTATGTAAATAATGTCCAAATTGTCATTAACGTTATTCACTAATAAATAGTATTTTATTAAAATATTTAAAATTACGAATAATCCAATATTTTAAAAATTGATTTATAAATGTTAATAAATATAAAAAAATTTCTATTAATATATCAATTTAGTTTTTATAAAGAAATTATTGATACCTAAATAAAAATAACATTATTATCACGGTTCATGTTAAATAAGTGTTTTGGCATATTACATGTGCTTGTTTTAAAATAAATTTTCAAAAAACAATTTATATTTACATTATAAATTAGTATTCATATTTAGAATAATTTTTTCCATGTTATCTAATAATTATAAATATAATTTAATCTTAATGGATAAATTACCTATGTTAGAAAATATGATAGCATGGTAGAAATAAGAAATGGTTAAAATTGATTAAACATAATGACTACAGAATGAAATGAAAAAATATAAATTATTTTTTATGTGTATTGACCATAATTTCTATTAAATCCCCTATGTTTAATTTTTTAGGCACATTATTTAAGGCAGACCTCCCAATAGTGTTTACCTTTTATATTTACGAGAATGTCACTCATCCACTATAAAAATGCACTCACACCCACAATTTATTCACACAATAAAATACCTTTTTATAATCCATAACCACCCAAAATAAACTCCCAAAATACCCCCTCATCCAATAAGACATTATTTGTGAATTAATAAAACCATGTAAGGTGTTGGTATAAAATAGAAGGAGATACCCAAATAAGAGCTAATGTTCTTCAACAATGACTTTTTCTTTATTTCATTAATCCTCTATTTATTTATTTTGATTTCATGATTATATAATAACAAAAATATCTTAAATATTATAATATATTATTTTGATAATGTCAATACCTAAACTCAGACACAATTATATAAAATGTGATACACAGCCGTCGTTCATGTGTACGTTGGACTATGGCCTCATCAACCAATGACATTCGTTATTCCAATACAAAGTTTAATGGTTGGAAATAATGAAGAATTTAGAGTTTATATATCATATATGTATTATTTATAATATATTTATTCTTCTTTAACTATTAAATAACATATTACATCATACTTTCAATTTTGTGTGATCACGACCACATTCTTTGTGGATATCCAGACTACCACCTTTTTAAATTGATGTGACTCATTCACACATTACAAGGAATATATTAAGGATGGTATTAATGAAAATATGTTATATATATAACATAAATATGACACTAAAATGATCATATAAATATTTATATATAACATAATTTTTAAATACGATATGAAAATGGAAGCAGCATTCATGCGTGTGTACAACCTACCGTCTCCGTGAACAATGTATTTCATTTTATATATCTAAATTGATGGACTAATATAAATAAATATATACTGAATATATATTAAAATTAAATCATTTTTTATATTCTCTATATTGTTAAGTAATCCAAAATGTAATAGAAAAAAAACAACAGGTGAAAACAATCTCGAAAAACTAAGAAATTATTACTCGAATCATTGAAAATAATGATGGATTACTAAATTGCGGATAATATGATACTATAATAAGATCATATATGATTTAATAAATATTATTTTGGGTATTTAATATGTTAATAATATTCTTAAAACCATTATGTAGTAGGTTAGATAGATTTTGGCAAAAAATAAGTGTATGGTAATGGTTTTCCCATCACACATTTATTTCTTTGAGATAAATTCTATATTCACCACTTATTTTTTATGAACTGTATATATAATGGAAATTAATTTATTTTATGTGTCATATAATTAATTTTTTGGGGTTTTAGGTAACCATTTTATGATCTGACTTCCATGGGTTATATTTTTTCATAGTTATAAAAGTGATAATGTATTTTTTCCCCGTTTTCCCTTCTTGGAGACATTTTGTTATGTTATACAACAATATTATTTTATAAGGTGTATATAATTATAATTGTATATGATATAAAATGATTCTTCCAATTATAATAATATTATTTGTTTCATTTAATGATATTAATTCATGAGGATGTTAATCCAATTATTTCAATTTGGTATGGGACACATTAGAATGTTTAAAAATTATTTTCCTCGACAATGTTTATAATGATATTTTAGTGGTATTTAAATTCGTAAACATAAAAAAACCTATTGTTTCATATCCATAAATGGGGATACATTTCTTTTATACCATCCCTATTCTCTCTCTAGATGTATTATGGTTATTTTTTCCATGGGTAGTATTGATATTAACTTCTGTGAATAGTTTTTCATAGTCAAAAACTTCCCCTTATGTTTTTCACATTCAAGTTATCATTGAACATTAATTCCCCATAAATATAATCATTATTTATATTGTATTTTATTTAAAACTAAACATTGAATGATGTTTACATATGGTTCCAACTTTTAATGTTATATGATTTATTGGGGAAATATTGATAAATCAATACCCTTTACTCAATACAGATACCTGATAAGCCACATTGTTTATGATTTAAAATAATTATTCAATAAATGTGAATGTTATGAAAATACATTAATTGTGTTAGGGTCTAATTATAGAAATTTAATTGATCAATCAGTAGAATAATGGGATGAAATTATTTTATAAAGAACCCTTCACATTTGATTACAATATGTTTTTCATTGCCATGATGATAGATCTTAATAGAAATCAAACAAATTTCAACCCACATATGAAAAAAACTAGAGGATATATATTGATTGTATATATATATTGGATATATATTTATAATGATGAGGAAAAATATTATGAATTCCATCATTATTATTATTCAATGTGATTATTGGATTAGTTAGAGTAATCCATTGCCAATTTTAAGGCTCATGTGATTATTTATATGGAATTATTGATTCATATTTTATTCTTTTAGTATTGAATATTCATTTTTAATTCAATATATATTTTCATATATTTTACAATTAATAATAATTTGAGTTCACCCTTATTTAGGTGTTCCCCAATTTATGATGAAGAATCCAAAGAATGAGTTTCGAGGATGTAGATAATTTTAAATTTTTATGCATTATGTTGTTTTATTACCAATGTAAAATGTGTTCCATGTATGTAATATTGTAAAGACCCAACCATAGTTTCCCAAAGTTGGAGCCTTATTTGAATTAATTGGAAAATAAATAAGAAATTTGAATTAGAAGGATCGAGTAGTTCAGTAGTGTTGGAAACAAGATACATATATATGTTCATCATTACAACATGAAAGGAAAGAACAACATACAAATTTTTTTACAAAATCCATAACTCCTTGGTTATTTCAGGATGTAATTCATAATAAAATTCATTATTTGTAGAGAAAATTAGAACATAATAAATGGTAGAGCCCAAATTCAGGGAATGAAATATAGAGGAAGATATCATAACATAAACATCAGTCATGTTGAATAACTAAATCACATGCCTTTAACAAAAACTGAACAAATTATGAAAGGAATAAGATTTGAATAAATAATTCCATAATTATGGGTATTCTACTAGTATAATAACCACATGAACCATTAATACTATTTTCATAATGAGGGAATTATTAATTTGGGACATCATTAAAATATCGTCAAGGCCTCCTAGAAAGAAAAGAAATAATTATTTTTCCAAGGCATTGTGCGAAGACCATTGTTTGTCTAATTAGACCTACCGATGCACCAAGGGGATATAGAGGGCCCCACCCGACAAATATTATTTAAAATTAATTCTTTATATGAACTGTATAAAACAAATAAAACAAATACATTCATATTTTAACTAATATAACAAATTTAAATAACTTCCCTTGAACATTAAGTATAAACACTAACAATTCGGAGTAAAATGGTGAATGGTTTTATGATACCACATCGATAGCCAATATAATAATAGAATATTATATTAAATATGGAGGACTATAAAATAATATATTAAATCTAATAATACATAAGAATCCACAAGAGTTTTAAAATATATGAAGATGCTCTTATAAAATCTTTGAGTAATTCATGAGATAGATACACTTTTACTTGGAAAAGAAAAGTTATTTAGGAAAAACATTTTTATGAAAAAACAAGTGATATATGATTGTATTATCATAATATAATAAGTGATTAAATAAATATAATTTTTTTTCCAAAAAAGATTATATAGTGCCCTTGAAATAGGTATGATTTAGAGAAATTCCCTTGAATCAGACTTATATTTCAGGAAGGATTCTTTAATGATTTATTTAAAACATATAACTCTAAATAAATGAAAGTAGGATTCAGGTTGGTCAAAATATATATAAAATTATAACTTAATATATGTGGATTATATTTGAATAAATAAAATTTTATGTTATGTCAGTAGATAATAAGAATAATTTGAATGGAAATAGTGTTTCGGGAAGAAAACCCATACAACATTGTAACTAATCGAATTGTATGACCAAAAATTAATAATCATAAAGTAATACATTTAATATCATGAAAATAATTATATTCATGATATGATACATCAATTGTTAGTATACATAAACCATACATAAGTAATAGTGGTGACTATGAAATATCTCACGAAAATGGAAGTGAGATGAAGAAACCCCTTACATTAAGTCTGATACTATTCTTCCCTTGATCATAGTGTCCTAGATAACCAAATTAAATTCATTAAATAATATTTCTAGAACCTATTATTTATTTCATTAATTTATTAAAACCTTATTATGTTTATTAATTTATTTTTTATGGGTTTAAGTGGATCAATTTTATTGTTTTGGTAGTATTTTCATCCTTGGTTTTGATGATCATTTTACTTGTATTCATGAATATATGGTCATTTAAAATGGGGAAAACATCCATATTTGATAAAATATTTTACTAATTTCATTGCATCAATATAAAATATCTTCTAATGAATATATTCATATACCTTTGTGATGATTTGATTGATAAAATATAATAATAAACACTTGCATTAACATGGCAGTTGTGAGCATAATGAACTTGTTTAGAATTATTATTTTATATTATGAGGATGTAAGGATTTCAGAACATTACATAAGATTAAATAAATATATTATGATCTTTTTAAACCTAAAAATGGTTTCATGACCATAATTGTAGATGCTAATAAAAGTCAAGAACTCGTCATCCTATAATGTGATAAATGAACACATCTCAGATGTTGTTTTAATTTGTAGTATAATAGAAGTAGAAAATATATCTGATGATGAAATATTTCATTAGAATAATAAAATTACATTTATAGTATTTTAGTGGAATTACTATATCATTTAGATGAGGGGATATGAACAAAAGGAAATGACCTTCAAATAAAAGAAAAGTTTAGAAATCCTTCACGAAAATTCAACTGTATAACAGCGTCGCTTAATATTTCATAGAATATTCTGATGATAGAGAAAGGTTATATAATTTTAAATACATAATATTGAATGTTAAGGTGATATGTAATGATATATCCCAGAATAAACAAATTATAATTAAAACATAATAATATAATAAGAGTTCTTGAAAAAGATAGTGATTTTGAGACGTAAATTTTGCAACATAACTACTATGAATCATGGTTTTAGAAAACATAAAAAATAGAGCTGGCAAGGGTCACCCATTCCTAAAATAATCATAAAATATTATAGGGATATAAAAATATGGAAAGGATAAAATGGTTTGAAAACTTGAAATACATAGAAAATAAAAAATAAAATGGGTGAGTAATGATAAGTTGAGAATTCACATACCTTGTAGAGTAACTTCTAAAACATAAGGGTTAGGGCCTTGAGGTCTTGAGGACACCATGTGAGGACTACCAAGGAAGTAAAACTACCATATATTCAATGATAATGTGTTTTTAATGAATGGAAACTGATGAAGGAGTGGTTATTAATAGTAAATGGCAGGTCGTTTTTTATTAATTTAAAAGGAAATAGCATTAGTGGTTTTTGAAAACCCATGGGCTTGACCATGGTATTTTACCATGTTATAAACCAAATAGTACATTTAATATCTTATTTTAATATAATAAATTCAACCAGATTTTTATTTTAATTATTATGTCATTATGATGTCATTAAACATACATAGAACTCAGAACTGTATTTTTTCTATTCATGAAAAATTCATGTATTTTAGAAAAAACACCAAAATATAACCTATACATTTATCGATGTATAGAATTCCAAAAAGGAATCTATTTTTTCTAAATATTTTTTATTTAATTTTTTAAAAAAATAATAAAATATTCCAAAAAGCATCTTTAAAACTGTAACTCATTTTACAACACCGTAGGGAATTAATCAAGTTCCCATAAAATTAGTTTATAAAAATAAGACAATAAAGAAAAAAATTATGTTTAAATTTTATGAAAATACATTTCCATTTTAACCTATTAAATTTATCATAAAATTTTAATTATAATATTTATGAAACAAAAAATTCCTATACTTATATAATGATCTTTTTTCACTTAAAAGATGTTTAAATTGTATGTTTATACTCATGGGTGAAGTTTCTATTTTATGGACAATTTATTATTCATTAATATTCATAAGGGTATGTTACTGTTCATAAGGGTGTGTTAATATTCATCAAAAAATAGGATTGTCTTATCAGGCACTAAATATCTTACTAAACTCAACTATTGATGTTGGTTATTATAAATTCAAATTATATATGTGGAAGAATTATGTTCATTGGTTTGGTTATAAGAAAGTTTTGTTTTATAGAGAATCAATTTTTCATGCATTCTATATTAAATCTATTTATAAATTCATGGGGTGTTACATTATCCCCTCCTCAACAGAATTTCATCCTCAAAATTCAACACTACACATCAAAATTTACATGTTGGTGATTGAAAATTCTCTTGTGGAAACCCACATCAAATATAGTGTTAATAAAATATCCTCCTAAAATGTGTTAAGAAAAATGAGGTGGTCACCACAATATTATTTGTTTCGAATGAGGTGACATTAGTTGGAAGTAAAAACATGTACATGGATGGAAAATCTAACTATGATGTTCTCATGTAACATGATGGAGAACATTTCTAAATGAAATAAGATTAAAAAAACTGTAAACTATTATAAAAAAATCATTGATATTATCAAAGATTATGATAATAGGATTTTTTATATATTTATTTTCTTTTAATTGAGTAATTATTCCACTCTATATGAGTATAAATATATGTTTTTATTTAAAAACTAATCCTTTTATTTGACAATGAACTATATTTACCTCATCACATATCATATGTTAGGCCACATTGTGATGTAATTATTTAACCTATAAAATCTCTTACAATGATCAACTTAAACTATTTAGTAAATGGTTAAACATTCCAAAATATAATGAATCAACACATTATAACATAGGTCCCTAAATTTACTTGATGAAATTATCATTAACCCTTACCAAACAATAATAATCTCTAAAATTCATATTCCAAACAGGGGAATAACTTCATAATGTATCCTCTTGAAAATTTGTAGTAACATGAATTACCGTAAAATTATATTGGAAATATTCATGTTATGGGATATATTATAAAAATCCAGATGTGTTATAAAATCTATCAATCAAATCATAGATCACCTTTCGACATGTCAATAATCAATTGTAATGTAGACAATACATATCCCAATCAATGATTTTTTCATTGTTATCACAACATCAGATATATATTATGGGTTTTGTTTCCCACAGTCATGTTTTTTTCTAAAAAAATATATTTCTACTGAAAAACATTTACATTGTACCATTATCATACAACCTATAATCCATAATGAAATAGTACTATCATAAAATCCTTATATATCTCATTATTCTTATAACTAGTACATTAGTGAAACAATATTCAAATAACATGATTGTTGACTAGGTATATTAATCATTCTAATTCATCTAAGGTAGTATCATTACTTTATCATTATCCAAAAACATCATTTGGGGTATATTTTTTTGACACATTGTATATTTATTCACACAGTGTCACATATCCTTGAGGTTGAATCATTGAACATTGGAAAATTCTATCATTGTATTACAATTGTGGGAATGATGTCCTTTTCTCCACACTTGAAGGAAACACTTTTTCTTCTCAAGCATATACCAAGGTGTTTCCTTACAAAATTATCACATTTGGGAAAATAAAACTTTCCCTTCTTCCATTTATCTATGTTTTCCGCGTCCATACTCTTCTTCATATTCTTCCCATCAAATCCATAGGACTCAGATAATACTTTACAAGCCTTGTCAACACATGATACCACTTCCTCATATGATTAAGATACATGAGAGATAATATTCCCTAGAAATTGTGGAATAATACCATTAATTATATGGTCCTTCTTACTCTCTGAATCACATTAATTGTTGAAGTTCTCATTCCCTACATAAGTAAGAATTTCTAATAAATTTGATATTATATATTATCTCATAAAATTATAAACTCTCTAAATATCTAACCATGGTATAACAAGTAAAATAAATTTAGGCATAAAAAATCCTAGAACTCTATACTTTGGTAATATTGAGTGTATAAATAATCCATTATTGTTTTTTAATAAGCTTATGAATTTACCAAATCAAAATCCGATGGGGGTGTCGAACTAAGAGTGCAACAATTCTTGTTGTTGTGCACCAGTTCCCTTTCTAGTCTTTCTCAGTGTAGTGTTTTTATGGGTTTTACCCATGGATACATCTATGCCATAGCCTCCTCAACATGTTTGTATCCAGGTAGGGATATGTTTTCCTGATAAACCACATAATATGTTCCTTACCAAAACACTATTATATACTTGTATTCCAATCCCCACAGACAATAATTGTGTATTTTTACTAATCTACATTTTCTACATCTAGTTTCCATGTTTTCTATTAAACATCCCTTGCTACCAACTGTGAGGACCTGACCCTAGTTTCTCGGAGTCGGTTCCTTATTTGATTTCTTTGGAATATAAAAAAAGAAAATTAATTCAAAAGTAATGATAATTTTAGTTGTTTTGGAAACACGATACATTCATAAGTTTATTATTACAGTATGAAATGAATGAACAATAAATAAATTTCTTCGACAAAATCTATAAATACTATGTTATTTCAGTAGTCCATTCAAATAAAATTCTTTTTTTCCTCATAAAATGAAACATTAGAAAGTGTGAGATGAAATTCTCAGTATGGGTATGAAATAAAACATATGATATCCTAACATAAACATTAAAAATGTTGATTAACTAAAAACATATTCCTTTAATAAAAACATCCACACGTTATGGAAGAAAACGGTTTGAATAAATAATTCCATAATCATGGGTATTCTGATAGTACAATAAAAATATGAACCATCAATAATATTTTCATAATGACTAAATTAATAATGAGTTACATCATAACCATAACATCAAGGCCTTGTCCTAAGACCATAAATAAAAATTTTGTCAATGCCTTGAGTCAAGGCTGTAGTTTGTCTCATAAAATCTACCAATGAACCTAGTGGCTATTGAGGGGACCACCTGATACATAATATCTCCAATTAATTGATCATATGAATGGGAAAAAACATAAACAACATATACATTCTTATTGTATCTAATATATTAAATCTAAATAACTTTCCCAAAATATTAAGCCTACACACTAACCATTCAGAGTAAATTTTCTAAATGGTTTTCTGAAATCACATCCACAACCAAAATAATCATAGAAAATATAAATAAATATGGTAGATTATAATATTAAATATTAATCCCAATAATACATAATATGAAAAAATAGTGTCTAAATAGATGAAGATACTCTTATTAAATCATCATGTATTTATTGATATAGATACTCATTTACTTTGAAATGAAGAGTTCATTTGGAAAAATCATTGTATAAAACTAGAAGTGAATTAAGATAGTATTTTCCTATTAAAATGAGTGAATCTAAAAATATAATGGTTTCCAAAAAATATAATATTATTCCAATAAAAAATGTATGAATTAGAGAAATTTTGATGAATTAGACATATATTTCGGGAAGGATTTTTTAATTGATCCTTTTTTAAAATATAAATCCCTATAAATGGAAGTATAATTCTACCTGGTAATAATATATAAATCATTATTATAGAATATTTTTGGAGTTAAAATTAATAAATAAGAATTTAATTGAGGTAATTAGACAATAAGAGTGACCCGAATTGAAACAGAGGTTCGGGAAGAACACACTGACAACATTGTAACCAACTAATTTGTATTACCCAAAATTAATAATCATCAAATACTAAAATTAGTATCATGAAAAAAATTATATTCATGATATGATACATCAATGTTAAGTATACATACACCATATACAAGTAATGGTAGTGAATATAGAATATCTCACAAAAAAAAGAAGTGAGATGAAGAAACCACTTACCTTAAGTCTGATGGTGTGCTTCACTTGATATTAGCTTCCTGGATAACCAAATTAAATTCATTATTTAATATTTACAAAAAATATTATTTATATAATTTATTTATTATAAAATAATTATATTTATTAATGTAACATCCATGACTTATTTTAAAGGTACACTTCATTAAATTTCCATTCTTTATTTTTTTGTGGGGGGTTTCCATATATTTTTTTAGTAAAGGGTGATCTTTCATAACTTGGGAAAAACATTGAGATTGTTTCTAGATTTAAAAACCTATTCTTTTCTTTCATTACTATTTAATTTTTCAACATTTTTCACCAATTCCACTTCTATAATGTCTTACCCTGACATATTAAAACCACAATATCAATTTGGAACCTTTTAGGAATACTTTATCATGATGGACTTGGGCTTTTAATTTAAGAACACGGCCAGCCCGAAATCACATTTCTAGTTTTTAAAACAATTTATGATTATTTAATATATTATTCAATTTTTATGAATTTCCCGTGATTCCATGTCTTAACCGATCTCACAAAACCCAAGCATTCCCCCATTCTCTACTCTCCCTGTTTGGATCTCATATTCATTGTGAATTAGGGAATAATTTCATACGCTTTCTCAAAATGTGTAGATTCGAAGAGGTAACTTTTTTCCTTCATAACTCCATAAATTTATTCTTTTTCCCCCTTTTGAGTTCTCACAAAAAATTATAATCCTTATTATAACTCCACATTCATTTTTTTATGTTTTTAAATTAAGTTATTGGTCTATTTGGTGAGATTTCTTCATGATCCCTCAAGTCTGTGGGTCTCCATTCTTCTTATTTCAATTTTCTTAGAGTTCCTTCCTTTTTCGTGGGGTTTCTACCCTTATTCATGAATTTCATTTTTTCCTGAATGTAGGGTTTCTATCATTGGGTTGGATCGTGGGTTTATTGGTGTATTCTTCTAGTTTTAGGATTTATCTATGTCCCTTTGGATGCAATGGTGGTGCGGTTGAATTGTCTCAGGAATATTGATGGGTTTTGATACTTTTTGTATGTGATTACTTGGATAAATAATGATAGATGAGTTACATTTTTGGAATTTTTATTTTTAGCACACATCTCTTTCATTATCCTTACTGTGGAAAATGGATTTGGTGATTTTTGTTATGAAAATGATTTTTTGGTAACAATATTGTGATAAATTGGGTGTTTTGCATCTTTATTTTATGTAATGTCCATCGGGGTTGTTTTATAACTCATGGAATGGGTTTATAAAAAAAATTCGTGCTTAAATGACTTTTTCGGTAAATATAGGTATGAAAATAGTGTCCATGGAGGGGTTTTAAAGTATTTTGTGTGGGAAACAAAGGTTAAAGTTGTGAAGTAATTTTATTGAAATACTAAAGGTTTTATTTGGTGGTATAAGTGTGAAAAGAATTTGTAGCTACTTTTTTGAGTTTATTATGATAAGAACAGATTTTTTTATGTGATAATGGATTTTTTTATCATGTTAATGTGGTTTGAGCACAATGGGGAAGCTCTGGAATCTTGAAGGACATATATTTTCTAGTACGCTAGTGATCAGGAGTATTTTTATCCATGATTTGATGAGAAAAATGGATAAAAACAATACTAAATGTAATATATTTATGATTTTAGGGAGGAAATGGGTTATGGGTACATTCCTTACTAGTGGATCATTCACAAGAACATATTTTTTCTATGTTTACTTTACAATGAGGTATGAGGTACATGGGGCCCAAGACTAACTAGTTCCTGGGGGTGTTCCTAAGATTACTGCCTATTGAATATTTTGTAATTATATTTCGCATATAGTTTTTTTGAAAACAAATTAGATTACATGTTTCAATTAAATTTTATTCTTCATGGAAAATTCACTTTGAAATTTTTTTACATTTAATGCTTTCATCCTTTACAAATTATTTCCATAACTTTCTGCATATAAAAACAGGCATTCATTTTATCTTATATTGTATATCTATGGAATATATCAGTGTTAAACTATTGGGATAATTATAAAACCCTACTTACACCCCTTTTGTGTAATTATATTCGATCATGTTTGACACAGGTAAAGGAAATTCCTTGGATGATGGCGGTTTGGGTAGTTACCTCCCTTCCATGGTGCGGTGTTGTGGAGACGACATGTGGGTGATTTACCTTTGTCTTGTGGGGTCCTGTGGGATATTTTACTTATACATATATGTTTCTTTGGGTCACTTTTTATTTGTTTAATCGTATTTATTTAGTTATATATTTTCATTAAATCTTGTTTGGCATTAATTTTCCAAATCGTTTTATTGATTGTTTTTTATGTTTTAACAATCCATACTCAGGTAAATCGTTCCCAAACCCAAATCAATGATACCACGACAGTTGTTAATGCCCGTGGGGATAGGGAATGACCTCATGTACATTTCATGGGCCATGTTTGGTGATAGTTTTGATGGAAACCAGATTCAGATATTGACAATTACATTCTTTTCTAATGGGTCAAAGTGGATCAATTTTATTGTTTTGGAAGCATTTTCTTCCTAGGTTTTCATGATCGGTTTACTTGTTTTCATCGGTGTATGTTCATTTTAAATGTGTTAAAACATCCATATTTGTAAATATATAATATTATTTACATTACATGGATATAAATGATCTTATAATGAATCTGGTTATATACCCTAAGGTTGAATTGTTTGATAAAGATAATGATAAACATCATGGGGTTATATTATTTTGACACTTGGTACATTTATTCACATAGTGTCTCATCTCCTTGCAGTTAAATCATTGAACATAGGAAAATTCTATCATTGTCTTTCAATTTTGGGAATGGTGGCCTTTTCTTTTCACTTGAAACAGAATCCTTTTCTTCTCAGACATATACCAAGGTGTTTCCTTACACAATTATCACATGTGAAAAAATACAACTTTCTTTTCTTCCCTTTATCCATGTTTTCCCCATCCACCATATTCATCATTTTATTCCGTTGAAATCCATATGATTTAGATAATACTTTGCATGCATTGTCAATACATGATAATACATTCTCATAAGATGAGGATACTTGGGAGATAATATCCTTATAAATAATGTCTTAATACCTTTAATGGTATGGTCCTTCTCACTCCTGGAATCATGTTCATTGTTGAAGTTATTATTCCCTACACAAGGCACCATTTCTAATAAATTTCATATTATATATTAGCTCATAAATATATGAACTCTCTATATATATAACAATGTTTTAACACATAAAATAAATTTATCCATCATAAATTCTAGATCCATATACATTGGTTACTTTGGGTGTATAAATCCTCCACTATTCTTTGTATTAATCTTTTGAATTTAACAAATCAAAATCCCCTGGGAGTGTAAGACTAAGAGTACAAAAATGCTCATTATTGTGCACTAGTTCTCATTTATGTCT
Source organism: Viscum album (assembly GCA_963277665.1). NCBI lineage: Eukaryota > Viridiplantae > Streptophyta > Magnoliopsida > Santalales > Viscaceae > Viscum > Viscum album. The sequence continues at coordinate 1,844,504,570 of OY728141.1, read as the reverse complement.
AGCTAAATGCACAATTTTTGGGTTTTATCCATGGATACATTTGTTCCATATCCTCCTCAACATGTTTATATTCAGACATGGATATATTTTCTTGATAAACCAAATAATCAATTCCTTACCAAAACTATAGTATTTTTTGGTATTCTTATCCCCAATGATTATCTTTGGGTATTATTCACTAATCTACTTTTTCTGTATGTAGTTTCCAAGTTTTCTATTAAACATCCTTTGATACCGACTATAAGGACTTGACCTTATTTTCCCAGAGTTTGTGACATATTTTATTTCATTGGAATATAAACAAATAATATGAATCCTAAAGGAAGGTTAAGTTTAGTAGTGTTGTAAACATGATACATTCATAAGTTCATCATTAAAACTTGAAATGAAAGACCAACTTTTATATTTCTTCGACAAAATTCATAGCTCCTATGTTATATCAGCAGGTCATTCACAATAAAAGTATTTTTGTCCACATAAAATTAAAAATAGGAAAGGGTGAGCCGAAATTCTTAGTATGGGTAAGAAATATAATGGAATATATCATAATATAATCATTAAAAATGTTGAATAACTAAAAACATGTTCCTTTAATAATAACATAAACACATTATGGAAGGAAACCAATTTGATTAAAAAATGCCTTAATAATGGGAATTATACGAGTAAAATAACCAAATGAACCATCAAAAATATTTTCATATTGAGTGAATGAATAATGAGGGACATCATAACCATAGCGTCAAGGCCTTGTCCCAATACCATTATCAAGGCATTTTTCAATTCCTTACGTTAGGACTGTAGTTTGTCTTATGAGACCTACTAATGCACCTAGTGGGAATCAAGGGCCCCACCCGATACGTAATATCTACAAATTCATTCCTCAAATGAATGGGAAAAAACCTAAACAATATATAAATTCATATTTAATCTAATATATGAAATCTAAATAACTTTCCTCATATATTAATAATACACACTAACCATTCAGAGTAAACTTTTGAATGGTTTTATGATATCATATCCATAGCCAAAATAATCATAGACAATATAAGTAAATATGGTATATTATGATATGAAAGATTAATCCCAATAATAAATAATAATAAAAATAGTGTTCAAATTGATGAAGATACTCTTATTAAATCATCATGTAATTATGGATATAAACACTCATTTACTTTGAAAAGAAGTGTTCTTTTGGAAAAGTCATTGTATAAAACATAAGAGATGTAAGACAGTATTTTTCATATTAAAATAAGTGATTCTAAAAAGATAATGGTTTTAAAAATATATTATATTGTTCCCATCAAATATTTAAGAATTAGAGAAATTTTGTTGAATTAGACCTATATTTCGGGAAGGTTTTTTTAATTATCCATTTAAAAAATATAACTCTCCATAAATGAACGTATGATTTATCTTGGTAATAATATATAAAACATTATTATAGAATATAGGTGGATTAAATATGAACAAATAAGAATTTAATATAGTAAATTAGACAATAAGAGTGACTTGAATTGATACAGAGGTTCTGGAAGAAGACCCTTACAACATTGTATGAAACTAAATTTTATGACCCAAAATTAATAAGCATCAAATGCTACATTTAAAATCATGAAAAAAATTATTTTCATGATATGTTAAATCAATGGTAAGTATACATACACCATAAACAAGTAATATTAGTGAATAATTAATAGCTCACAAAATAGGATGTGAGATAATGAAACCCCTTACCTTATGTCTGATGGTGTCCATCACTTGATCATAGGTTCCTAAATAACCAAATTAAATTCACTAATTAATATTTCCAATAATATTATTTATGTAATTTATTTATTATATCCTAATTAGAATTATTAATGTAACATTAAAGACTTATTTTAAAGTTACATTGAATATAATTTCCATTCTTTATTTTTTTGTGGTTGGGGGGGGGTTCTCATGCATTTTTTTGCGTAAACAATGATCTTTCATAACATGCGCCAAACTGTGATCCCGTTTCTAGATTTAAAAACCAATTTTTTTTAACTGTTTAATTTTTCAACATTTTTTCACCAATTCCACATTCAAAATTGCTTACGCTGACCTATTAAATCAACAATATAAATTTGGACCCTTTTATAAATCTATAATCATGATGGATTTTGGTTTTTAATTTAGTAATTGGGCCAGCCTGAAATCCCATTTCTAGTTTTAAAAAAAATTGTTTATTTAATATATTATTCTATTATTATGAATTTTTGGTGATTCCATGTCTTAACCAATCCCACTAAACCCAAGCATGACCCCATTCTCTACTCTCACTATTTGGATTTAATATGCATTGTGAATTAGGGAATAATTTCATACGCTTTCTCAAATCGTCATGATTCGAAGTGGTAACTTTTTTCCATCATAAATACGTATATTTTTTTCCAACATTTAAGTTTTCACTGGAAATTATAATACTTATTATTGCATCACATTCATTTTTGTATATTTGAAAATTCATCTTTTGGTGAATTTGGAGAGATTTCTTCAAGATCCATCAAGTAAGTTGGTATCCTTCTTTCTTATTTCAATTTTCTTAGAGTTCCTTCCTTTTTCATAGGGTTTCTTCCCTTATTAATGAATTTTATTTCATCCCAATAGTAGGGTTTATAAACTAGAGTTTATCTTGGGTTTCATGGTCTATTATTCTAGTTTTAGTCTTAATCTAAGTCCCTTGGGATGCAACGGTGGTGTTGTAGAATTATCTTAGAAAGATTCAAGTGTTTTGAGACTTGTGGAAGGTGATTCAATGGGTAAATAATTCTAGATGAGTTTGATTTTCTGTATTCATATTTTAATCACACTTATCCTTCATTATCCTTAAGGAAAAACATGGTATTGGTGATGTTAGTTATGAAAATGATTTTTAGGTAACAATTTTGTGTCAAATTGGGTGTTTTACATCTCTATTTTTTGTTATGTCAATTGGAGTTCTTTTATAACTCATGTAATGGGTTTAGGGATATTTTTATTGTGCATAAAAGTTTTTTTGGTAAATATGGGTATTAACATATTGTACAAGGGGGGTTTTTAAGGTATTTTGTGTGTAAAACATAGTTAAAATTTGTGAAGTAATTTTATTGAAATCCTAATGGGTTTATTGGGTGGTGTAAGTGGTTAAAAGCACATGTAGATACTGTTTTCAATTTATTATGACCAGAACTAATGTGTTTATGTGATAATGGATTTTATATCATATTAATGTGGTTTCATCACAATGGTAAGCTCAAGTATCTTGGAGGACTAATATGTACTTTTACGCTTGTGATTCAGAGCATTTTTTTCCATGAGTCACTGATAAAAATGGATAGCAACAACATTAACCATAATATATTGATTATTTTTGGGAGATACTAGGTTATGGGTATATTAACTACTAGTGTATCATTCACCAGAATAGATTTTATCTATTGTTACAATATAATGTGGTATGAGGTACATGGGGCCCAATACAAACTAGTGCCTTGGGGTGTTCCCGAGATTAGTGTTCCTTGAATATTTTGTAATTGTCATTTGAATATGGTGGATTTTCTTGGAGAATAAATTATATTACACGTTATAAATAAATTTTATCACTCATGGCAAATTATCATTGAAAAATTATTACATTTAAATGTTTCATCCTTTAGAAATTGTTTCCACCACTTACTGCATATCAAAACTGGCTTTCTTTTTATCTTATATTGTTTAATCTATAAAATATATCAGTGATACCGAGTTGGGATTATGGTAACACCCTACTTACACCCATTTAGTGTAATTATACTTGATCATGTTTTACACAGGTAAATGAAATTCCTTGTATGATGGTGGTTTGTGTAGTTAGCTCCCATCCATGGTGCGGTGTTGTGGAGACGGCTTGTGGGTGATTTCCCCTTGTCATGTGTGGTCTTTGGGGATATTTTACTACTAATATTATGTTTCTTTGCACAAATTGTTTTATGGTTAAACCTATGTATTCAATTATAGATTTTGTTTTAATCTTTTTTTGGCATTAATTTTCAGATTTGTTTTATCGATTGTTTTTTATATTTTAAGTATCCATACTCATGTAAATCGTTCCCAAACCATAATCAAAGATACAAAATCAGTTGTTCCAGTCCGTGAGGATAAGGAATGATCTTAGATTCATGTCATGATCCTTGTTTTGTGAAATTTTTTATGGAATGAAGATTCAGATCTATAAAATTACTTTCGTTTATGATGGGTCTAAGAGGTTTAATTTTATTGTTTTGGAAGCATTTTCTTCCTAGGTTTACAGGATCAGTTTACTTGTATTCATGAGTGTATGTTCATTTTATATGTGGTAAAACATCCATAATTGTAAATATATAATATTATTTACATTACAGGGATATAAATGATCTTAAAATCATTCAAGTTATTAACCATGAGGATGAAGTGTTTGATAAAAGATAATGATAAACACTTGGATTAACTTGGAGGTAATGTGCATAATGAATTTTTTTTAATTATTATTTTATAATATTATTTTTTAAGGATTTAATAACATTAAATAATATTAAATACATATATTATGATATGTTTCATCCATGAAAATGGTGTCATGTCCAGAATTGGATATTGTAATAAAAATCGAGAACTTATCGTTCTTCAATGTGATAAATTTACACATCTAAGATGGTGTTTTCACTGTTAGTATAAGAGTTGTGGAAATGAGAGATGATGAAGAAATATTACATTAGATTAATTAAATTATAGTTCAGGTAATTTAATATATTTATCATATCATTTAGATGATGGGAGATGAGAAAAATAATGTAACTCGAAATAATAGAAAATTTGAGAAATCCCTCATGAAAATTTGGAAGACTAACAACATATATTAATATTTCGAAGAATATTATGATGAGAGAAAATGTTATAAAATAATTTATAAATTATATGGAACTTAATGGGTATATAGAATTAAATATCCTAGAATAAATCATTTTATGTTAAAATATAATATCAAAAAAACAGTTCTTGAAAAAAAAAAGATATTTTGAGACCAAAATTTTGCTGCATAACAGTTTTGAAACATAGTTCTAGAAACCATTAAAAAGGGAGGTGGAATAGGTAAACCATTAATAAAAGACTCATAAAATTGTATATAGACATAAAAATATAGAAATAAGAACATGATATAAAACATGAATTGTATACCACATAAAATAGAACTTGGATGGGAAAAGGGATGTTGGGAATTCCCTAACCTTGTAGAGTAACTACTAAAACATCATGGTAGGGACCTTGGTGGCTTGAGGAAACATTATGAGGTAAAATATTGAGGTAAAACTACAATATCATCTATGATGATGATTTTTTAGTGAATGAAAAAGAAGGAATGAGAAATTATTTATACTTAATAAGAGGGAGTTTTTTATTAATTTTAAAGGAAACCACATTAGTAGTTTTTGAAAACCCATAGTCATTACCATGGTATTTTCCAATTACATTAGCCACTTGGGACACCTAATATCATATTTTACTATACAAAAGTCAACTCGAATTTTATTTTAATTATTACATCATTATGATATCATTAAAAATATCGAAAACTCAAAAATGTATTTTTACTATTAATGAAAATTCAAATATTTTAGAAAAATACAGAACATTTAACCTAATAATTTTTTGATGTGTATAATTAAAAATAAAAATATATTTTTTGAATTTAATTTTCTAAATAAATTTAATTTAATTTTTAATTAAAATTATAAATAATTACATGAAAATAATTTTAAAACTATAACTCGTTTTATAACACTTTGAGGAATTAATTAAGGTCCCATAAAATAATATTATGATCATTATAAAATAATGTAACTATTAATTATTACATTAAATGAAAATAAATTTCTATTTTAAATAATTAAATTAATCATAAAATATTAATTTAAATGTTTACGACATTAAAAAATACCAATACATATACTATGCTATATTTTTCACTTGAAATATGTCTAATATGTATTTATAAACTCCAGGGTGAAGTTAATATTTTTTCCTATTTAAAATTATTAACTATTAATTAATATTCATAATGGTATGTTACTATTCATAAGGGTATTTTACTATTTATAACACATTATTATTGTGTTATCAATCTCTAAATAACTTACTGAATCAATCCGTGTATGTAAGTTTTTCAAATTTGAAATTATTGAAGTTTAAATATTATATTTATTGGTTAGGTTCTAATAATTTTTTGTTTTATAGATAATCAATGATTCATGAATTCTATATTAAATCTATTTTTACATTCACAGGGTGTGAAAAATATGGTTTTCAGAAACTGTAAATTGATTCATCCTTCATTATTTGACTCCATGTAATCATTCAATTAAAAAATTAAGGCACTAGCTCTAAGATTTCGGGGTTGGGGAATTGATGTTTGTATCAAATAGAGGTTTAACAGAAACCTTGGGTACTATATTTAAGAAAATATAGAATAGATAACATAACCCTAAGTTATTAATTAAGAATATGTATGTAATAAAATACAAAAGAAATATTTTTTCGATTATATAATTATCTATACATAAATATTCAATTTATGATTAACTATATCTCTAGATTTGGGATTATATAATATGTTTAATAGTGTTGTGACATAATTCAGTATATTTCATGGTTTAGAGAAAGAATCTAGGAGGAATAATGGTGTATATACTCAAGGATAATGTAATGGTTTCACTTTTGATAATGTCGATATAGCACATATTGGAACTAAGAAATTTCTGGATATATTAGGGAATCTTAATCATGTTATAACACATAACCATACCATGGTTGGAGGAACCAATTCCACATTGAAATTATCCTATTCTATACCACAATAAGGGAAATATTACCCCATTATTTTGTAGGAATATAAATCCAATGGAGGCTGAGAAATGGAATAAGTCTCCATAGAATATATTTATCGCCTTAGGATGTGACGAAAATGAAAAGGAAAAACATAGAATCTATTCTCTCGATGGTGAAACAAATAAATGTTGCTGGTTAGTCCAGAATAACAGGGAGGTTGAACAAATAGAACTCAAAAAATTGAAATATTATAGGGATACATTCATCGAAAAATATTTCACTTAGGATAAAACTAAGATGAATATAATGTTAATTGCATTAAATTAAAAGAATAAATTGTTTCAAGGAATAAGGTTACCTTTACAAGGTTATCATTGTTTGATTCTAATTAAATATGCACCATGTAGTGAAATATTAACCACTTTCCTTGAAAAAATAAGTCATGACTCTGAATGGAACTCGTGTATTAATCATTTTCCTCTAATAATGAAATAGTCTTTGTGCTATCAACGGAGAGAAATAATTATCGAAGTCTTATAGATTTAAAAGGAAGAAAGAGAATTATAAGATGTTAGATCAAATAATGGATAATGGGAAGAAGGGAAAGAATGATTCTCCCAAATATGATAACTATGGAATGAATCTTCCTAGGAAATACTTGAAGGCATTTTGTGTTTGTTATAAAAATAGATAAATGGGTCCCTAGAAAAAATATTTAAAAGGAAGGAAATAAAAAATATTATATTTAGTGTGTAAAATATGGTGAAATGGATAAATATAAGAATAAATTCCACTAGTGTCAAGAGAATATAAGGGATTAATGTCAGGGATACGCTTTTGACACAACCAATGTGGAATGGGTAATGTAATTATATATTTGGATATAAGAAATAGGTTACAAAGGTATTTTATTGATGTTTTTCTCATCTTATAAATTATAAAATATTTAAGGATTCTATTAAAATAATATTTAATTTCGGATTAGAGATAATATCATGAGTAGTACTATGAAAAGTGATTCAGTGGAAATTTAAAATTTTTGTAAAACACTTGGTTGAGGTAATTATAAACCTAAAAATGTTCCTGATGTTATGATAATTATATTTTGAAAAAGATTATATTGATATGGATAATTAAAATTGTATATTACTGACTACCATGGAATGTATTTTGATGTTTTTTATCATAATACATTGAAGGTTCATAAGGATGACCATTTATTAAATAGTTTATTCTTATCATTAGATGAGGTTTTAGAGGATAATATATTACTTCTAAATTTGATATAACCTTTTATAAGAGATAAGTACAAATAGATCAAAGGCACAATCAAAGTATATGTTTGTTAATTTAGATTAAATAATGTATCAAGTAATAATATTTACATATATTCATAGATGGTGAAAGAAATTATCCACATTAATAAAATTGTATTGAATCAAATTTGGTTTCCTATTAAAAACGTTTTTTATGATATTTTAGTCATTTTTCACACCTCTATTTTATAGCATTGTGCTCTATAATATTCCTATGAACACGTTCCCTATAACTCTTTCTCAGAGCCTGATAATTTTATTTCTATTCCATGACCACATTATCCAAAATATTAACTTGTTTTATTTCTTGGTTTATGGTGACCTTCAAATTTACCTTCCCTATTAATTATGAATATTTTTATTTAACCCTGTTTATGATGTAGGTTTTTTAATAAGGGACATCAAAAATATCAAACCCTATATTAAATAAAAAAATTTAATTGTGAGGATAAAAATTATTTAAAATTGGTAGAATGTAACACCCCAAGGATATGAAATTTTTTCCTTTTAGAATAAATTTAATTTTGCCTCTATATTTATTTCTATACAACACTAAGATAGTTGGTGTTACACATAATAACCAGTTATTTCAATAATATATAATTCACGTAAGACCAAGAATAGAAGTGTATATAACAACCTATGAATTTATGAGATATTAATTATTGTATTATATATTCAAAAAAAATGTTTTTACATTTATAGTATAGATTTTATATTCATATGATATGAACAAACACACTTTTAAGCATAAAATATGTATTTTTAGAAATGTATTGTTTCATCATTTTAATGGTGAACCTATTCTAAAACATTATTTTTACTCTTTTAGAAATTTCATTTTTCAAAATAAACATAATTTTTGAATTTGGAATTTCAAAATTATCTTAGGGTTAATTTTTTGTATTTCTTGAGAAATTTCATTTTTTATGAAAAGTGGTAATACCACTTTTTAGTTCAAGAAATCATTTTCATTTAAATAACTATTAATTTTAAATTATATTTTATAATTATTTTAATTTCACAATAGATTAATAATCCACTTAGTAATAAAATTATAGTAGTTGGAATCATTTTTTATGATAAATTTATATACAAGAAACATATTGAACTACTAAATATTTCGACTTTAAAAACCCACTGTCTCACCACATCTACGGGATTAGCTTTTAATTTAAATTTTCTTTTTTTAAATTGTTTTTAGAAATTTTAATATAAATAGATGTAATAAGTATAATATTTATAGTCTAATAATTTCTAATTAATTTTTTACAATAATAATTACTGAAATCATTTAAAATTAATTATAGCAATTGAGGAGAAAATGATTATACTTAGTGGTTAAAAGTTAATATTGAGGTGTCAAATAACATAGAAACACGTCCAAAATAAATTTTCTGGCCATATGTTGAACATATAAACCTTTTTATATAATTTTATGATTTCGTGGAATAATATTCATTGAACGTGACCTATATAATATGTTAAGTAAGGAATAATATGAAAATGGATCCCTTCTTAGATTTAATGATTATAAAGCCTCAATATAAAAAAAATAGTTCGGTAAAAAAAATTAATTTGAATGTTCATGGATATTTTAATCATAATATCAAATGATATTTAATTTTTCATATGATTTATCATGATAAAATGATTATGGAATTATTATGATGAAAATATTTAGTTGTAAATTAACTAAAATAAATTATAAAAAAAATATTATAAGTGATGTAAATTTATTGAATTAATATCATTAATTTTTTGTGAATAAATCATGTTATATAAAAGTGTAATTTTATTGATTTATATTCAATCACTATCTTCATAGATATAAAATTAAATTAATTGATTAATTCCATAAATGATATTAATTTTATTTTATAATAAATAATATTATAATATTTATTTTTCATTAGGTGGAGGAATTGAATATTTTATTGGATAAAAGAAAATAAAAAAAGTCTCTAGGAACTGTAATGGAGAAACAAAAAATTCTTACCTGATCATAAAGACTAGTGACCTAACTATTCCCTCAATCATTCACCAAGTATTCTATCCTCATCTTGTATAGCGTACAATTAATATCTTGAGCGTCTACATCAATGACATCTAGAACTTATCGAATGAGAAGTAAGAGATTTTATCCTTTAATATAGGGGCTCACCATTAGTTCTTTGAGAGGTAGTTTTTTCTGCCTGAATCTCATGGGTTTTTTCAGGAGGGGTGTCCCTTGAACCATGTATCTCAATCACACAAATAATTTTTTGTTTAGAGGAGGGTGCCAAAACAGGTGTCTCAACTAGCACATGGGGATCCAATGGATAACATGTCTTCTTATAAGGAACAAGATGATAACTGTCATTGTCTAAAAAATATTATTAAGAGGTGGGGAATGATTAGAACACATTAAAAATAACTTCTAAAATTTGGTTACTCTTTCAAATACATGATGATTCCATCCTCTACGATGAATGTTGTTTTTCAACCACAAACTTTTTGTATTTTTCCAAAACTTGTTCATTCAATTCATTGACATGTCCTGAAGTTTGGTAAGAATATAGAATTTAAATTTGTTGCAAGTCAACACTTTTATTATTTTTATTAGAATCAGCATCATTGGCAGTTGACTCCTTGAAAAAGATTTCAGTCCCAGATTTCTTCTTCATCGAAGACTCGACCAGAAACCAGTTGCAATTCAAATCTTTAAGAATTATCCAATCCTAAAAATGTGAAACTAGTTCTTTAGGGGAATCTGCATTATGAAAAATAGGTTTTGACAATTTTTCATTTTTCATCATTGGTATATTTCAATAGAGGTTGGATGAGTGTCCTATCATTCTGCATCACTCACAAGAAACATTCTTCCGACACAACTCCAAAGAGTTTCCAACAACCACATATTAATTATAGAAAAGTGAATTTTTTTCATATTCAACATTAATTTGAATGTTATCAGAGGGAGTCTCAAGGGTTACCTTTTCAATTAGAGTAGATCTGAGATCAACCTCCATAAATATCCTAGCATATTGTCCATACCAAACATCATTCATCTCTTAGTCAAGGCATATAGGAGTTCAAAATGTCATACCAATGTTAGGAAATATCTTTGGATGCCAAAGGACACAATTAAGTTCATCCAGACAACCAATACCTGAAAAATTGCATTTCAAACACGTGAAAAATTAATGTCCAAAGACCATTCATGTAAAGGTATCCAAATAAGTTTCAACAATTGGGATCCCAATGCTTGCTGTTTCAAGTCATCTAAAGAAAACAGACATTGTAAAAATCATCGACCAAGAGAGTTTCATTTCTATTTATACAAACCCCAAACAATTGATATTCTACTAGTCAAATCTTCATGATTCCATGGTGGTTCACCATTAGGTAAAACGATGTCAACAATCAAATAGTTGATTATAGTTGTTATACTCTCAGAAAATGCTGTAGAATTTGATTTTAGGTATGTAGAAGATCCATTTAAAAGGGTTCTTCCGAGACATGAATCTCAATAAAAATTTACTGATCTATTTCTAACCACCTTGATCATTGAATCTACATCAGCATTGGAGACCCTGAAGGATTATCATGAGAATCATGACAGCCAAAGTCATAGGAGGGATTAAAAGTTTTTGAATCCTTCCATCTATTAGACTACATGTCAATAGATCAAAATATATATGCTCGAAAATTTACACGAGGTCTATTGACATGACATGGATCACAGATCAACTGACAACTGGCTGACGCTTTCAGCTTCTCCGGTACAAGGTGTCAAACCGCATAAGAGTAACGCGAAATACCAGTCATCTATATCAACACACAGGTCCTCAAAGACAAGGAAGATTCATGAATCCTACGTAATGTGTAAATGCCTCTAGGAGAGCACATTAACTATAAGATGTATTATTTCTTCGGGGTAAAGAACTCATGCTTCCCATCTTCATTCCCTCCACCTCCAAAGGAATAAATCAGAATAATACCATTTTATTAAAATATCTAAAATTTACAAGAAAATATTATCAAAATTTGTCTTTAAATATAAATAAATATAAAAATTGTAATATTAATTTTCCAAATTGTCTTTTATAATGAACATATTGACCCATAAATAGTAAAAATTCGATTAGCATAGTTCATGTTAATGTTTTGTTTTGTTCAGAACATATACTTGTTTTAAAATAAATTTTCAACACTCAATGGATTTTTATTTTATAAAGTGTATTTTATATTTGAAATCATTGTTTATAAATTATATAATAATTCAAAATTTAATTGAATCATAAATGATAAATTATATAGCTAAAAAACTAGTTACCATCATAAAAAAAATTGTTTAAATTTGAGTAAACGTAAATACTAAGGAATGAAAAGATTAAAATATTATTATTATTTTTCGTGGATGTGTTTTATGAAAATAATTTCAATTTAAATCAGTTTTTCTCAATTTATTACTGTCATTATGCAAGGGAAACCTCCCAATAGTGTTTACCTTTCTATATTTACAAGAATGCGACTCCAACTCCACTATAAAAAAGAACTCACCCCTCTAACTTATTCACACCTCTAAAGCCCATTTAATCATCCAAAACCATCTCAATGAATATCCCAAATACAAATCATCATCTTATATACCTAACAATGGAAAAAAATCCATGAAATATTTTGGAAGAATCTAAATTGAGTTACCCAAATAAGTGGTAATGTTCTTCAATAAGAAATTTTGATTTATTTTTTTTACCACCCCTTAAATTATTTTTATATCATGATTATATTATAACCTTTTTATCCTAAATATTATACTATTTTTTCATTCTATGTTATGACCAACACTCAAACACACTTCCATCAAATGGGATACATAATCATCATTCGTGTGGGAGACACATTATTGCCCCATGAACCGATGTCCTTCATTCTTCTATTACCACATACCATGGTTGGTAATAGTTTGGAATTCAATGAATTTATATATATGATATATGTGATATTTATAATGTATTTATTCTAATGTACATATTATAAACCATTTTACTTCATTCATTAAATTTTGTGGGAATATGTAAACATCGTTTGTGGATGTGTGGACTACCGCCTCTTTAATGTGATGTGATATGTTCACACATTACATTAAATTAATTAGTAATGGATTAAGAAATATATTATATTTATAAACTAAATAAGATAATATAATTATAATATATATACCTATATCACATACTTCTAAAATATGATAATAAAATGGATGAAATGTTCACGCAATTGTACGATCTACTGTCTCCACAAACGGTGCATTTCATTTCATATATCCAAATATTATTGATTAATCTAAATACATATAAACAAAAAATATATGATATTGAAATATATTTTATATATTCATGATATGATTAAATAATTATCTATTTAATATTAAATAAAATAATAATAAAAACATGCTCGAAAAATTAGCCAATTAACACTAGAAATAATGAAAATAATGAAATATTATTAATAAATGTGTAATAAAATATAATAAGAAAGAAATATAAGATATTATAATTATGATTTTTGTTATGGTGTAAGTTAATAAAAATATTAAAACCATTATAATAGAGTATAAAGATAGTTCCACTAAAAGTATGTATAAAGTAAGAGTTGTTCTCATCTCACTTTTATTTTTGTGAGATATATTACATATAATCCAATTTTTTTACAAGGTGTATATACATCCCTTGAATTTTTTTTATGTTTCTTATAAAAAAATTATTTTTTACATATCCATTTTATGATATAACATTCATGGTGTTTATGGTTTTAATGATACCAAATTGGTAATAGAGATTTTATCACTATCTTGGTTCTTTAAGACATTTTGTTATGTTATATATCCATCATCATTTGTTAGGTGTATATACTTATCCTTTTATAGATTATATAATTAATAAACCTATTAGTAATTAAACAAATATTTCATTTTACATTACCCTTACTATGCATTAGAGGTCACCTTTATTTGTTCTTTCCCTTAGGATAAGAATATGAATTTGTGGAAAGAGTTTCAATGATACATATCATTTTATTTATTTATTATGTTTTCTACTACCAATGTAAAATGGGTTCCTTGCATGTAATATGGGTGTCCATAACTACTAAACTGATTGATCAGTTTGGGTATTATTCCTTATAATCATTTTAGTGTAATAAACTAAAGCACCTTCTTCAAGCCTTTGGGTTTATGGAGTTATTTTTGAGTATGTATTTAACATAATGTATATTGAAGATCCAAAATGTTCTCTTATATTTCTAGGTCGTATTTTGGTACTTAAATACAATGAATTGATGGTGATGTATGATCTTAGAGAGAGAACCTATGAATATGATAAGGTTTTCAATGCTATATCTCTAATATAAAGAATTTAGTATCCTAGAATTATTTCTAAATTGGTATACTGATTGGAAATATAATAAATGAATCATATTTAGTGATGTTGTAGAAGTATTTATAGCCAAATGAATTTGAATTTATTTTATTTACTAATGGGGTGATAGGTGAAGAATGTGGAATAAACTACTAAAATTAGTATTTCATACAAATTTGATTATTCTATAACATCGTTAAAATAATATCCATGAAAATTTATGTTTTTTAATTATTTAATCAATTATTATAAATGAGGAATATTTTGTATTAATAAATTACAATAAAGTGAAAGGTTGATGTAGTTAACAAGACGTAATAAACTCTACTATGATTTATATTTTTTAATCTATGCATTCTTTTGAATTCCCAAAATTTATGTGGAAATTTAATTTTTTTCCTAATTAGAAACATCATTGTAAAAAACTTGATATAGTTTGATAATCACTTGAAAATATTTTTTAGTTGTTTCATTTCATTTTGTATGATTACTTATAAGGGACACCCTTGTTTCATATATTAAACCCTCTTATATTCATCATCGAGCCAATATCACATTAACATAGATTTGAATGATTCATGTAACATTTCTGAAAAAAGAATTTATATATCTTACTCATGTACTTTATATGTCATTACAAAAATGGGGAAATAGAGAATCAAAATTTTTATAAGAAAGGGAGAGAGAGGTAATGAATGTAAAACACATACTAACATATAATTTTGATTTTTTTTCCAACAATTACAATGGGGGTGTTTTATGAGCCCAATTAGTATGATTTAGAGGATTCAAGTCCCAAACAAAAGTTGAGGTATAATTTCATCTTTATAATTTAGTGTAAATAAGCACCAAGTCCTCCCTTAAAGTGGTATCTTGGGTATTGGGTTACTATCTACTCTATTCTAACATGGTATCAATGTATATTCTATAAACATATATCTCCCACCCCAACCACTCCACTACTATATCTTCCTAGTGATGCTTTTTTAACATTATTTGTCTATGTATATACTCACCGACCAAGGACAACTACCATCCTTCCACCTAATGTCACTACCACAACTGAATACTCACATGATTTAAATGCTCCATCACTATAGTTTTCTATTATGATTCAAAAAGTCTCACATTCCAGTCAATATTATCAAGGATTATATGTTGGTCACTCATGATTTATTGATAAATTGGATGCATACTCGACATTGTGAACTATTTTCGAGGAAATATATCATCCCAACTCATTATAGACTATGCAGGATGAACTTCAGCCACTATACGTCAACCATAATTGGGAATTTTTGTCTCCTCCCTTGGATAAGCATTTGGTCAATTTGGAATGGATATATATATTATGAATAAAGGATAATCGATCTTTTAAAAATCTCAAGGGATACCTTTTTTCCAAATTTTATGTGAATATATATAATCTTAGTTATTTTGAAACCTTTTATTATGGGGAAAATATTGTCTCAGATCACCTAATAATATCACTTTCTTCCTCACCTCACAATCTTCTCCATCAGTTTGATGTTAAAAATGATTTTTATTAATTTTATTAATGAGATGAATTTTTGGAAAACACACCTAAATATGTTTCTTTTTGGGGTCCTCCATGTTCGATGTCTTCATCAATCATTGCATGGACTCAAGTAGTATCCATGTGATTGGTTTGGATATTTTTCAATCTTATGATTATATTTGGAATATTCCAGAGAAGAAAATATTACTCTATTTGTTATCATCAATATGAAATGTGAAGTATTCTATAAGTGGACTATGTGGATGATATTTTTATTACTAGTAGTGATACTAATCAAATACTTAAAATTCATTATTTTCTTCATAAAAATTTTCAAATTTAATATTTTATTTAAAAAATGATATTTATTTATAATTGAGTTCTTTAGATTTAAATATGTAAATTTTTCATCTCATTGAGGGTATGTTCTCTATACGTTGTAGGAGACTAATGTGACTCAATATGTGTCAATTTACTCATCCTTCTAACCTAGAAGATATTTATTTTATAGGGATAGTGATATTTTTTCTACCCCTGAATTATTGAGAACACTTGTTGGGAATATTGAATACTTGATTATGAATCGACATAATATTTCATATGTAGTTAGAAAAGTGGGACATTATATGAAATCTCCAAAAATAGTAATTTGTAGGATATCCTTTTAATTTTTGTATATGTGAAAAACTATCAATGTTTAGTTAGTATATATTATAATCAGGGGAATATAAATAATGATGCATTTTGTGATAATGATAATGCTAGATGTATCTCTTATAGGAGATCAATGTCTCGTTTTTTAGTATTTTTTTGAGAAAATTTGATGTCAAGGTGAAACAAGAAATATAATATTATCTAAAGATCAAGTGAAGTGTTAAAGATTCATTCTATGACACATCAGACTAAAAATATTAATTGGGAAAAATAATTATTGAAGAGATTGGTTATACTACTATGAAACCAGAAAATATCTAGTTTGAACATCATGTTACTAGGACTAATTTTAATAAACTAATAATTTATTAGTGGAACATGTATGTTGATGATGACTATAATTTTTGTAAAGGAAACTTTGAGAAGAAAAACATCACCTTTTTCACTATTCAAACCTCTGATCAACTTGCATATTTTCTCCCATAGGGGGTTCTAATTCTACTCGTCTAATTTTTGGGTAACATGTGTTGAATGATAAATATATATGTCCCAGTATTATGGGGAATATTAGAAGTGTGCAGATGTTAATTTTTACTCTTATTTATCCATGAAAGATAAAACTATCTCTAGGGTGAGAGTTATAGGATATGAGTCTCACATTGAAGTTTAAGTATTATTTCTTCTTTATTATCCAATACTAATAATCACAACACACTCTCTTATAGAGGTTTCGTGTATTTTAGGTCACATTATATACCATTATAACAGTATGAAATGAATTTGTTATCATTGAATGTCTCATATGAGTTATATTCATAGTTATGAAATTCAAATGTGTTGAATATGTAACATAGATGGTTAGTTTTCATACCCATGATTTTGATAGTGAAGAAGAAATAAGATCAGGAGATCCTCGCATTATGTGTCCTAAAATATTTATTTTTTGGAAAAGTTATTAAATATTGGAGTCCTGTTGAGAAGAGTCTATCTATGATGGTGTTGATGAAGTATTCAAGAATCATAATGTCAATATATTGAAAAAAATAAGAAGAAGATTATGACATGGAATATTGATATTTAATGTTTCTTATAATACAAAATATGAAAGGGGGAATCTTTACATTGGATATTTATTTATCCATATGTGAAATTTATGAGACAAATTAAAAAAAGTATGGATTAATTTTGAATACCAAAAAGGAAGTATAGAATTTGTTATTGTGTTTAGAATTGATATGTTATAAATTAAATACTTGACTAGTTAGATATTAGTGCATGGGATTAAAGAAGGTTCATTGTCTCTCATGTGAGGGGTGGCACAGGGGGTCTAGGGTGAGCACTGAAACCTATCTAGTCATGTTATATCCATATAATAGAGATGTTTTTTATATTAAAGAGTTCCCTCCTGAATGAGTTTTTCATGTGGTAAAACAATTTATGGGAGAAAATGATACTCTGAAAAATGATACAAAAATCACATGTAAATTTATTGTGTTACACAAAATGATGTCCCTAAAAAACCATGGGTTTTCATCTACCTTGGAGAATCCTAGATTCTTAACTTGGTTATATTTTATTTCATATAACCACTATGATCATTCTAAAAACATAAATATGGTGTGAATGAATATACGAGATCGTTAAAAGAATAGAAAGATGTAGAAAATCCATTTCGAAGTAGAAGAAAAGAATATATATGGGATTCTAATGGTAGGTGAGTGAATGTGGGTGTCGTATGATAGGATGAGTGATTATGGGCTTCACATTGTTAACATGTTACATTTGGTCTAGAAAACGACACATAGTTGATCAAATGAATGAATGGATCCTAGTTAATCCAATGAATTCTTGTTATATTTCAGTCAATGCAATGTTATTTATTCAAGGAAACATATCAATGTTATCATGAACCTTTCCGACTTCAATGGAAAAGTGGGTTTGTGTAGTGTCTGGGAGAACTCATAGATATAAGAATTCAATGGTAACCGTTGATTTCAAATATATACATAATTTTAAATGAAATTGTATCTATGTAAAATAATGTTGTGTAAGGGTCACTAGATCTGTAGGTAAGAGTAATATTAAATATTTGAAGGATGTGTAAGATTTTTCCAAGTCCTATATAAGGTGTAACCCATCAGTGTATGTGTAATGTTATTGTAATGATTTAGTTGATGATGACATACGTTGTTAGATCACTTGGTGGTCATGGAATGATATAAGTGAATCATGGACACAATTTTCATTATGTCGTGTTATGTTGTTGAGAAACCGGAATGTTGAAATTAGGACATCGATGCGACCGACGTCAACATCAGTGCCCCCCATTCATTGGGAGAATAGATCATGTCAACATAGTAGTCTTCTATTTGATTTTTTAAATTTGATATTTTATTTTAATATAAAATTTAAATTTATAGTGAAACATAGATCAATGATTAATTTTATAATATTATATTAATCTATCAATGCTATGTGTGACATTCTTCAATGGAAACAATAACCATTTTTTTATTTATCATGATTACAGAAGAATGTTTAAATGGATGAAGGTTGTTTTTATTGTGATATATCATGGAGAAAATGTAGATTCCAATTTTAAAATGGAATCTATGCATATAGGTTTACGTTGATTTAAAAATTCATGTGGGGTACTATGGAGAAAATATACGGAGGCCAAGAATGATGGGAGAAGGATGAAATTGTAAATGTATTGTTTCATGCATACATAGAGATTTAACTATGAAGAAAATCTTTTGTGGTAAGATATATATGTATGAAGATAAAAAAAATATTGTGTTAATTTGGTGTTTTTCAATTAACCTAGTTCATGCATAACAAAATATAGTTTCAAAAATATACGGAAGTGGTTTATTTGGAACATATTGTTCCGATAATTTAAGAGATATTAATTTAAAATATTAATATAGATTGATGAATGACTAAAATGATGAAACTGATGCAGTTATATTCATATATATATATATATATTGTTCTATCTCAAATATAATATACAATTCTTTTTTTATACACTGAATGGGAATAGTAATAATAAAATTAAAAATAATAATAATAAGAGGAAATAAGAAGAAGTGGTTGAGTTATCAGTGAATTTTATAGACTAAAATGATGTTGTGCATCCTATCATATTCATTGGATTAAGTATATAGAAGAATAGATCTATTAAAACATTGTTTTCACTAATATATGATTTATGTGATATCATGTGCATAAAATAACAATAAGTGACTCATTACTATGCAAGGGAGAAAGAAATATGTAGCACATCAATAATAAAGAAAAATTAAAAATTGGGTTGAAAGTAAATTTTTGTTACCCCTGATATTCAGTGTTATGGTATGAGATGTACCTTATTATGGGATGTAATAATCAAGTGTGTTAGATACACACTTTCTTATAGAGATTCCGTATTGTAAAGATTAAAAGTATTACTTGTGGGTTGTGAGGCATTGTGTTTTACCAGATCTCACAAATGATTAGTCTTCTCAAAATAAATGCAAGTCATTTTAAATTTTTTTGATCTATTATTTTGTGTTTTTTTGTGTTCTGTGTGAATCCAAATGTAATAATAGTAAACTAAGAGTCTCGTTCCCTATAACTACTGACAATGGTAAAGAAATAGGGTCAAAAGTTTAATGTACAACTAGATTTAATAAAACACCATCATTTTTTCATCCACTATTGTGCTACATATCTCAACCAATCCCTTCAATTATTTATTTAATTTAGGAGATACATTTACTTGATAATGATCATTGAGAATTGAATGCAAGGGAGAAGATTTGTTAGAGAATGTGGGACTCCATTGGGAATGTTGATCACTAGAAGTTGTTATCCAAAGTGTTGATTACAAATAATGTTGAACCATGAGAGGGTGATCTAGAAAAGGATATGCACAATTTGGTTTCCAATTGATTTGTATGACCTGAATGGTGTGAAGAGTAAAAATTCCATATTTTTTAGGGGGACACTTTTGGTTTGACCAGATATTCATAATCTTGTTTTCTTGAAAATAGAACATCAAAAACCATGAAACTATCATAAACACAATTGATAATAGAGTACATAGTTTGGGGAACGATCCCAACATGGTAGTATGAAAATCATGGTTCATCATGGGAGTAGATGAATCATGAAATCATGAAAAGTTTAAAAAAGGTGATAGAGGGGGAACCACTCCATGCTTTGAGGGTTCGTTAAAAAATAGTTTTTGGGAGTTTTTTTCAATATAGAGTAGCTGGAGAGGAAAATTGTGTCCTAGGTTCAAGAGAGGATAACCAGGAACGGTATTCGAAGGATTATATCAGTCTAACTAAACAATAATAATGTGTCATATTTAAGTATGTAATATATGTTTCTGAGCCTATTTAAGAGGAAATAGATCACATGTTGAAGGGGGGAATAATGGTAATCACCAGAAGTTTCTAGACTAGTGATTGGAGTGGCTTCCCTCCTGCATCGCACTCTGTTATGGTTTCTTGGTGATACTCAGTGGGTGGAAGTCCGACCACCACCTATGGCTTCAACCCCTCCCCCATTGTCCTCCCTCCTTATTTATCCCTCCCCCTTTTCTCCCTCCCCTTAGTTCTACTTATCTCCGATTTTGGATTCGTTCAGATTTGTTTGTGTTCTCGCTGATGTTGTAGGCTCGCATTCAATTTTCAGGAAGTTATGGCTAACTGGAAATGTTCCCATTGAACATTTCTGTGGTTGAAGTCATTGTATTAACTAATTCCTGATCTAGATTCCCTTTCTCCTGCTCCTCTTCAGGTGGATCTTGGGAGTAGGATTCTTTGAAGCATTGGGTATAGTTGTTCGGCAGCTGACGGTCTTCAAGGCGATCTGAGAGATATTTTCATGTTTTCTTGGCTTCCAATTTCATCATCATCAAAGAGGTCATCGATGTGATCTCACAACCACTCATATAGCTTCTTTGGCCCCTCTTTTCACTATCCCTCCACAATTCAAATTTGGAGAGCTAGATTCATAGTGGTTTTGGGAAGTGATATTTGGTGGTCATCGGTGTTCCAGGCAGTCACCCCTTTGATGATGCCCTCCCAGTCGGCATCGACTTCTTCATGGATACCATTCTAGTATGTCGGTTTTGATTGGTGTTTTTCCTCATACAATTCGGGATGTTTGCTCAGTTATTTATTAATATTATTTACTGTTAAAATTTATGTTTGAATGGTTAAAGTGATTCATCTCTTTTGGTGGATGACATCAATTATTGTTCGTTCTGAATTGAGGGTTTTTAGTTGTTTATATAGTTGAATGTTTGTGTTTTTTCGGTTGTAATGATGGACTATGGAGAATGGATCTTCTGGCGAGATATTGTGG
Organism: Viscum album; assembly: GCA_963277665.1. Taxonomy (NCBI): domain Eukaryota; kingdom Viridiplantae; phylum Streptophyta; class Magnoliopsida; order Santalales; family Viscaceae; genus Viscum; species Viscum album. The sequence goes on along the minus strand of OY728141.1, from coordinate 1,844,482,467 downwards.
GCATGGCCTGTGATGATGATGTTGAATATTTGATGGAGTTATAAGATAGTGATGATGATTATTGGCAAGCGATGCGATTTCGGATGATGGGTGTCTCTTGGGTCGAGGTCTTATCGATCCATGGGTCCATCATGTGTTTTTGTAATATTGAATTTAGAACATGAATATCATTGTTTTTGTTTACCTTATGGTGTTCGGTTAATAGTAATTCTAAAAGTGGATATTTTGAAAATCAAAAAATAATATTTGTAGTATGCTAGTTAAGAATGGTATAGAATTATTGAGCATAAAGTGAAAAATATTTTTAGTTATATTTTTCCAAAATTGGTAATATTATAATTAATTTATATTGTTATATTATTTTCAACGAGTGATTTCAAGATGTCCAATGGAAGTATCCATGTAGATAATTGAGTTTAATTGTTTTCATGTTCACTATTATGGTATTTTCATATGCTGAGTCTTTAGAAAGATTGATTCTCTTTAAAAGATAACTTGACTGAGTCTTAATATTTGGTAAATGAACATGTAGTGGATCATGAGTGGAATGAAAAATTTTGGATAAAATAGTAATAGGTGAGGAATCTCCTAGAATTCCGTTGGGAGGGGATGAAATATATTTAAATTGTTCTCAAAAACAATGGTAATAAACAGTGGAGTATTATTATTCTTAGAGGATTTGGTGAATGACACTATTTTTTAGGAATTTTTTAACCTTCATCCAGTAAGCATTGGACGAAAATTTTATATGACAATTCATATTTATTATATTTGTTACATAAATATTTCCATAATATAATTTTATAAAATTAAGTGTCCTAGTGACATTGGGTAATTAAATACATAAAAAAATAACTATAAATAGTAAAAATATTACATTAATTAAAACTCTATAAACTTCCCTTATAATTTTATTATTTTTTAATAATGAACTGAATAACCTAGGTAAGTACAAAAGAAAGCAGTTACATGTTAATTCAAATAAAGTAATAATCAATGTATAACGAGATGAATGTAATATATATTTTTCAAGAGGAATATGATTCGTTCGTAAAAGGGTTTTGAATCAGAAATTATAACATTCATGTTTGATATAACTTGATAACCACTTATTTCATCAGCATACACCCAAAGGGTAAGGTTGCGATGGTGATTCATTCTTGGATTTGTTAGGTGAACATGGTCTAGGTCATGATATAAAGATGCTTAAAATACTATTTTAAAAAAGTTTATTCATGTTTTAGTTGATGAATCTTAGAACATTTTTTGTTAATGAAAAAACACAATGATATTGTCTCTCTGAAGAAGTATTAACAAATGACCTTCATAAGGCATGTTCATACTGGATGGGGTTATTGTTTTTTCCTTCAGTGTCTATTAAACTTTTTCAAAACCCATAATATATTAATATTAATAGTCATTGTACTATGTATATACTATCAAGGGTTAATATATTAAAAAATATTTTAAATCTGAAATACTAAATAACGATCCATGACAACCAAAATAGTTCTTATATTTTATATAACTATGTTACTAAATTAGTCATTTATACATTTAATGGTGTTTTATTTATTAAATTATGTTTTTTGCACTCTTCCACCATTCATAATTTTTACCCTAAAAGTTCAATTTTGTACACTATAATTGATGAGGGTACTTATATTTCATCACATCTTTAGGTTCCCATGTTACCTAATTAAACATGTCTTTTTACAACACTTATCTATATGAGTGGTCCTCTTTCAAGGAACATTGTCTCTATGTTATAAAATATTCACTAGATTCTCCTCAATGAATGATCAATCTTCAGGGATACCACCACTATATTTTGTACATATGAGGGTTCTGGAATTTACATCCTCAATAGGGATACATGGAACACATCATGTATTGATATGGGTTAGGTTAGAGTGCTAGTTGATTGGTCATAGCTCTGATGAAATTGATATTCTCAAAGGGCCCAATATATATTGGACTACGTTTTCCCTTCTTCAAAAACCTCATGACTTAGTTCCATGATGATATATGAAGTAAAATATTATCATTAACCAGAAACATTTGGTAACATCCACTATTGTCCACATATCATTTCTATTGACTTTGGAAAATTTAACATAACATTCATTTGATATAACCTTCGTTATCATCTCTTAGATATGATCATGCCCCATAATTTTCCAATCACCATATTCATCCCTACATGTTAGAGATTGAAATATCTTCCCATATAGAGTCTAAAAAGGTGTCATTTGAATGCTACAAATGATGTCATTTTTATATGACAACATCAAAATCAGAAGGTGTTGGTCCGAAAATCCATGGATATCCATTAAACATGATTATAAAATATCATCTAGATTTTTAATGGTTCTCATAGAATGATCATCCATATTATGGTGATAAGAGGTACTAAAAATTATCTCTATATACAATACTTGATGAATTATTCTCTAAAACTATGAGGTAACCTAAAGACCTCAATGAAATACAATAAAGAGTGGTACTCCGTGTAGTATTTCAAAAACCCCTTTTTATATCTTATTGATTTAGTCGAGATGAAAATATTTCTTCATTGAAATTAAATGCACTAACATTGTAAGGTAATTGACTATAACACAGATGGTGTAATTTCGTTTAGATATTCAAGAATTCCTATTAATAATTCCATGGTAACAATTTCTCATGTACTTACTAGAATGGGAAATGGAATAATCATATGATTGAAATTTTATTATTCATCCATGACATGTTAACATTCAAATAATTGATATTTAAATTTTTAAATCTCCCTCATCATTTTATCCCATCATATGCTTTACTTCTGATTTCTATACATCTTACTGATTCCTTGATTAATAGATAAGGATGAGTTATACGCGTCATTCAAATGTTCTATCCTCAACTCTAGTTTTGATGAGACACATATCTCAGTTCCAAACCTTTTGACTCATTCATTTGAAAATTTTATCTCTGAAATATTTGGTGACTTCTATTGTACATCCTTGTCATTTTTTTGCCTCCTAGATCCCTTAAAGAATAATTGTTGGGATGTTCTTTGTGAAAGGTTGTGTAAATTCATTTTTTTATTATAATTCTCATCAATTTCATGTCCATGCAGATTGGATCCCATTTAATCATTATTATCGACTAGGTTACTAGATATGTTACACTCTATGGATCTATCAGTTTATTATGTTCTTAATATTGTAAATTATTGAACAATCAAAATATTTTATGATCTATAACCACCTTTATTGGTTTATATTTTTTTCCATTTGTTTCAATATGAATTTTTGGATTTTCAGATATAAATATATATATATATATATATATATATATCACACCTCTTAAAATAGAGATAATGATTCCAAATCGTCAATTTAGATATCACTATATTCTATTTTATATCATGCATTGGAATTTTATTTTCAAAGATCCATATTTTGAATGTGGAATAACCTATCACTTTTTCATCATACATGAGTAAAAAACCTAAATATTTTTTTATGTGTCATAGTAGATAAAAAATATTTCCCTATTATATGTAAATGTGAGAACATGTATAGTGAATAACATATTTTTTATGTTTTAAATAATTTATCACATTGATGAGTCCATAAAAGCATCACTCCCATTTGTGATAACTTTTTAATTAGGTGTGAATATCATGAGAATATTCTCACCAAATTGATTATAATACCTAGCTAATCCAATAGTATAATAAACCTACATCACATATGTTAGTATGGTCCATCTTTCAATTATTTTCATTTTTCAAAGGGCTGAATACACTTATTTACTAGTGATAACAAGCCCAATGAATGATAAATTCTCTAGCTATAATGTCAATTGAGAAGTCAACCACTTGTTTAAACATAAGACGAGGAAATTCATTAAGGAATATTTTCTCTCATAGTGGGAATGTCATTAGGGAAGATATATTCCCTAGTCTAAATCATATTCACTGGATACATTTTCCATAATGAAACATTATTCAAGCTTCAAATGAAGACTCCAAAGGACATTCATCATGATCCTTGACCTTTTATATTATCGTATGGTGATTCAATATACAAATTTTGAATTACGTCAACCCGAAATTTAGGATGTATTTTAAAAAATAAATAAAATTCATTCCCAAGATAACATTGAATTATTATAAAGGGAGTACAACAAGTTTCATGAGGAAATTAATCCCATAAATATTTACATGGGGGATGTAATATTCTTAGGATGTAATAATTTTTCAATTTTCAATTTTCACTAATATCTCAACATCTATTTTTTGAGGTGATATTTGAATAGTTATACTAAACATTAATTATATGAAATATTTCCTTGAACTATAACCACATATGAAATTTAATGTTCATGATTGGATGACAATCCTGTATTTTTCAATATTCATTTATTACATCAAAAATAGACTTAGGTATATGAATTTTCAAAATATCTTACACACAAAGTGAAACACTATGAAAATTAAAGGTTTAACTTATAGATGGCCTATATAATTTAACCTATCAGATTATAGGTTTTAGACTATGCTTTCCATGCTATATTAAAAAACGTAAAATTTCATTGTAATTATTATTCTCTTCATAATTTTTTTAATGATATTTTTCATTTACTAAATCATATATGCTAGGCGTGTCAAAAATTTGTACAAACTTATATTTTTTTCACACTAGGTGACGATCGAGTTTAAAATCAATGCACACTAATAATGATTATTACCTCTTGATAAAACATTTCCAGGACCACATCCATGTGTAGTATCCCGTTATGAATTTTGTTCTATGTAAACCACTAAATATATAATTTTAAAAGTTTAGTTATGTTTTCCAATGTGTAACACGCCAATATTTCATGATACATTTTTTTAAATGGCTTGTGCTTCACATTAAACCAACTGGGATTACGTTACAAACAAGATTGAGTTAATGTGAAAGAACACTTTAGTTGTAATATTATTAAAATGATATATTTATAACTAATCTATTAAATATATTATTATAAATTTTAATAAATAATTTTTAAAATAATTTTCCTTAAATAAAACAAATTTATAATGAAATTTATTAGTTTTGGTAAAATAGTTATAGGTTTAGAAGTAATATTTTCATAAAGGAACTACTTTTTATGTCCTATTGTGAAAAATAGTAATTTTAGAAACTGATAGAAATTTAATATGGTAAAATATACGTTGTTTTTTAATTTTCAATATATAAATTATCATTAGGTGAATGTTTTATATTTTTATTAGAACTATCAATTTTTTTGTGAAAAGTAAAAAACACAACATTATTTTCAAAAACCATATTTTTTTCAATTAAATAATTAATTTCTATTAAATTGATTTGAAGGATACTGTATATAAATAATACATATATTAACAAAATGTAATTCATTGGAATCAATTTTATTATATAAGTTTATATACAAAATTATTGAACTTTTTTGACTTCTTTTAACCCACCTTCTAGCTACATTTTTATATTAGCTTTAATAGTAATTTTATCACTTGTACGAATTGAATTTAAAAAAATAGGCACACATAGTTATAATCAGTATGATAAACATAGTCTAATAGGATAAAAATTATTTTTGTGGTATAATAGATTAATTTTTTTTCCACGGTTGAAGGAATATAAGGTAATTAAAGGTAAAAATTATTTTCTAATAATATAAAATTACCCTAGAACTAGTCCAATTTGATATGATATTTTAGACCCAAATATATATTAGTTAAGAAATATGATCATTTGTAAGACCCTTTTGATAGATTATGATATTTATAATACATTATTTAAAGAATAGTTTAAAATGTAAAATTCATATATTAATAAATAATTTTTTTTAATTTGAGCTCATATAAGTGTTATGGTTTACTATAAAAATTATTTTGGAATCTTATAATTTTATCTACATCATGATTATTTATATATAATATATAGACATTAAATAAATAAATTAAATAGTTCCAAAATGATTATGCACTAATTGTATAATTAATTCACTACAAGTTATTGGACTAGTAGGGACCGACATTGGCAGTTTCTAGTGGTCTTTAGAGACCACCTTATAGGCACCACGTGCGGTCGCATTAGGCATTTCATTGTAAGGATTGAGAGACCGCCAATGGAGGTTATTGTTGGTCACCTAACTCCCAGTCGAATAGAGGCGACTGTTGGGTTGAGCTATAGCGGCTGCCAATGGCGGTCCCTGGGCTTTGGAAAAAAACCCATCCATTAGAAACTGCTATATGCAGCCGCTAACCTAGGAATTTAAAAAAAAAAATTTAAAGTGATACTACTAGAACAGCAGAAACAGAGCTAAAATAATGAGAAAAAATCAATTCCAAATAGTAGAAATACTAGTATCCTCAAAAAAAATTGACAAACATACTTCTTCACATATCCATTGATCCAAACTACTCCAATTCATTCCAATTTTCTGCCTCAATAAACCTACATTAAGACAAAAAAAATAATCAACTAAACAACAAAAATGAAAATTGGACATATTTATTCAGTTAGTATACATATATAATTTTCAAATTAGGCCATTAGGCCATTAGGGATTTTGGATATTTGGGAATTTGGGAATCATTCAAATTGGACAAGTCTCCATTTTTTAAATTGGCAATTAGGCCAATAGGCTAAAATTCCACTAGGACATTTGGTCATTAGGCCAATTGGATAATATTCCATTAGGCCAATATGCCAATATGTAATATGGACTGTAGTCCATTTGGAAAATTTTCAATTTGGCCATTATGACTTCGGGTCATAAGGTTGTTGGTCCATTAGGCCTTTGGTCCCTTTGTCTGTTGGGCTAGTAGTCTGTTGGGCCATTAGGTCATTGGGCCATTAGGCCATTGGGCCATTAGACTGTTGGGACATTAGGTCGTTGGGACATTAGGTCGTTGGGCCATTAGGCTATTGGGACTTTTGTCCATTTGGCCATTAGGTCGCTGGGCCTTTAAGACCTTAGGCCATTAGACCTTTATGGTGTATGACAGTTAGGGAATTTAACCATTAGGATGTTTGGACGTTAGGGCATTTCGACTTTAGGGCATTTCGACATTAGGGTGTTTGGCCATTAGGGCATTAGGATGTTAGGATGTTAGGGAGTTAGGCTGTTAGGGTGTTAGGGAATTAGGTTTTTATGGAGTTAGGCCATTAGGGCATTTTTCCATTGGGTAATTTGTGAATTTGGCCAATTTCCACTTCTCCATTTAGACAATTGGATATTAGGCCAATAGTATTACATGTCATTTGGCCATTTGGTAATTAGGAAAATAGGCTAATGTGGAATTATTCCAATAGGACATTAGGTAATTAGGATATTATGTAATTAGTGCAGTAGTCTATTTGGAAAATATTCCCTTTGATCGTTAGGCCGTTAGGTTGTTAAGAATTTAGGGAATTAGGGCGTTAGGCCATTAGGGAATTAGGGTGTTAGGAAATTATGGTGTTAGTACATTAGGGAGTTTTTCTATTTGGGAATTTAGCTAATTGCCCAATTATCCATTTATCCAATTGTATATTCGGTCAATTTTGACATTATCCCATTTGTCAATTAGGCTCAATACTCTACACTAGTAGTGACCAATTGTGATTCTATTACCCAATGAAGTGGTTTAGAAAGAGTTTTGGACAACCAATTGGATGTATTCGCTCGATATTGAACAATATAGATTAATGTTTAGTACTAAATATCCCCCCAAACCCTCACCCATGGAAACCCACCTCCCAAACCCTTAGAGTATCAAACCTCCCCCCCAAACTCTCTTGGACAACCCCCCCCCCCCCCCCACTCACCATGAACCCCCCCCCCCCCCCCGCCTCATGGATAACCCCCACTCATAACCCCACCGCCACCCCACCCCCACACACTCCCCCACAGAAAACACCACCAACCCCCAACCCTTGGAGAACACCCCCCCACCCACCCAGATGAGCCCCCCCCATAAAGCCCCCCCCATTGAAAATCCCCACTCCCCCTCCCAAATAGCCCTCCCATGGACACCCCCAACCCTCCACCTCTGAACAACCCCACTTCGACAGCCCCAAGCCCTGATTGCCACCCCCCAAAGAAAGTCCCCCCCAGATATCCCCCCCCCCCACTCACCCCAAACAACCCCCACCTCTAGACAGCCCAAAATACCCCTGGACCCCCCCCCCCCCATCACACCGTAGACATCCCCCACCACCAGAGATCCCCCACTTCTGACCACCCTAGACATATCCCACGGGATAACCCCCCAGCCATCCCCCAGACAACCCCCCCTTGGATAGCCCCCCCGAGCCACTGATAGCCCCACTCAAAAAACTTGCCCAGGACATCCCACCCCCATACACACTCTCACCCTGGAAAACCCCCACCCCAATACATCCCCCACTCCCCCCGAACATCCCCCCACACCAGGACAACCCCCCTTGGACCCCCCATCCCTATTGTAGCATCCCCCCCCACAAACCTTAGACAACCCCCATTCCCCCCACTCTCCCACAAAATCCCCCACCCCACACCTACCAACCCCCACTCCCAATCCCCCTGGCCACCCCTCCCAAATAAACTCCCTGGACAGCCCCATCCCCCTCACCTTCACAGCCCCTCCTCCTCCACCCTGTAACCCCCAACAGCTGATTCATTTTCAATTACACATTCACAATGTGTCAATTTTTTTCATATAAAATTATAAACAATACCAGATTCAGTATACATGACACTTAATTCACTATCCAATTAATTATCAATCAATTCAGGATTTACATTATTTACCAACTTCAATCAAGAACAACATTCTAATCCACCGAATATCCGAACATAGTAACAAGAATAATATATATAGTTCACTGTCTAGAAACATATTAGGAAAAAATTTATCATCGTATAAACCAATAATATATTCCATTAATGGAATATGAAATTTTTTCTTTTGGGAAAAAGTAAATTAGGTCATTTGGTCATTATTCCAATAAGACAATAGGTAATTAAAACATTATTCCATTTGTCCGATTATTCCATTGGGGTGTTAGGCGGTTTGGTCTTTGGTCCATTCAGCTGTTATGTCATTGGAGTGTTAGGCCATTGTGTCATTAGGTTGTTCAAGAGTTAAGTCATTGAGGTGTTAGGCCATTGTGGTGTCAGCCCATTTAAGCCCTTGGTGTGTTTGGCCATTTTGGCCACTGAACCATTCTGACATTCTTCCATTAGTCCAATAGAACAGTAGGCCATTCATAAATTATTCCATTAGGCAATTGGTCTATTATTCTAGTAGTCCCTAAGGCTGTTAGTCCATTAGTCCATTGGGCCACCTATCCTAATTTATATCATCCAATAGAGATTCTAAACAATTACCTTTCATAATTAATTATCCAATTACTGAACATATTCTAAAAATTAAAAAAAATTAGAGTTATTAAAAATATAAATTGTTCTAATCTTAAATAATTATACATTTATATTCTAAATCAATATATAACATTAATTCAATAATAAATATAAAAGAAAGACACCTTGAGATTATGATGCGTCATGTGTGGTCGTGGTTTCTACATCAATCCGTTGTGTTAGGGGCCTACAAAAAATAAAATTTATGATGATTATAATAAAAAATATTAGAAATTGAAAAAAAAATCAGTATAAACCAACATCGTATGATCCCCAACAACATCACCTAGATGCACATATTCTGGTAGTGTTATAACCTCTGCGATCAACATCGCATTTACCTCCCCAGAATCATGCAACCATTCCTCAAAATCTGACATATGATGTCTCATATAAAAAATAGTTGGACAAAAAACATTGGTGTGTGATTCTACAGAATGTGGAATCCCCGTTCAATAGGTCAAAAAATATCTATTCCCGTCATGACCAATAATGTGATGGAATATCTCATCCCTTCACATGGGAAGCTATCGTTGGACCTCTAGAAACTTTTCTAACTCAAATTCAATTTTAACCAGTGAAATATTTAAATATATATACATATACATGTTTGTATACATATTCATGTATGTAATGGTAATGATTACAAGCACTTCCTATTAGAGTTGTAGCATCTGGATCATTTCGATCATGAGTTCTCATCCACATTGACATTTCATCAGTCGGTTCACCATGCATCTACAAATGAATACCGATAAAATATAAAAATATAATATAAAACCATATTTACTAATAAATTAAAAAATTAATAATAAATAAATCATGTTGGATTTTAGACACATGACGAGTCCATAGACTTTGTGGTGGTCCATGTGACGCTCAATTCTCAGAATGGTGTGATGGCACCACATACATTAAATTAACTAAAATATCAATCAAATATAATGTCAAAAATTCATTAAAATATATTAACAAAAATAAACATACTAATTAAAATGGACTCATAAAACCAATATGGAACTATGTCATGCCCTTATGATGGGAGAACACCTCTGAAGACTTTTCCCATAATGTCTAGGGCACCAACATTTGGGTATTGAATACTCCCCGCTTAACTAGCCTTTATACTCATTACACTTTTTAAAACATTTTACCATAAACACCAGACAAAATTATTGCTTCACACATTTATATTATTCTATTTAAGCAAATAAATTCACACATGTTATATTTTTTAAAAATTATTGAAGAAAATATAATGGTCTTCTTACCTGAACATTCCTCTAAAAACGATCTAATGTATCATGAGGGATAGAAGAGAAGTCACATGTAGTCAATGGAAATTTATGTGATTCATTTATGATATTTTTAGATGATGAATAAATATAGGGAATGTCAGTACCACAAGGTGAAACCTCTCGTCAAAAGAAACATCAAAAGTCTTGTCAGAATTCCATGTTGAAATGCCACGAACATGGCCTCTCTTGTGATATTAAGAAGTAGTCGAGTCTGATCCATTTGAAATCATTTTTATAAATAATTTGAAAAATGTGAATATATATATATATATTTATGTGTGTGTGTTTAGAAATTACATGATAAATAAACATAGATACATTTAAACATTACTCGACCCTCAGATGTTGATGTCTTAGATGGATGACGAGGATCTGCTAGGTGTTCCCATGACATTCCTACAGTCATGGAAAAAATTGGTAAATGGTCTATACAAAGTGTCAAGAAGTTAAATTGGATTATTTATAAAAAATAAAAAAATGAACACTTTTTAATAAAACAAAAAGGGATAGAATGATATGTTTTAAATTGATTTAAAAAAAATAAGAAAATTAGAAAAATATAACTAGATTTCTGTAAAACAAAAGTCTTTATTTAGGGGGTTCTATCTGGGGGAGGTTGTGGGTGGATTTCTAGGTGGTGGTGGTGGGGGTGGGGTGTGGAGGCTGTATAGGATGTGGGGGGAGGGGTAGCTTTCCAGGTGGGAGGGGGAGGGGCTGTGTAGGTGGGGGGTGGTCGAGGGAAGTTTTAGGGGGTTGGATGTATGGGAGGGGGTGGGATCTCTGGAAAGTGGTGGTCTGTCTGGGGGGGTTGGGATTGGGGCTGTTTTGGGCTTGGAGATGGGTTGGTCGAGGCTTTCTGGGGGGGACTTTTGGGGGTTGATTGTCTGGTAGGGGAGTTGTCCAGTGTTCGGTTGGGAGTGAAGGATGTTTGCGGCTAGGGGAGGGGGGGCTATCCAGTTGGGGGAGCTGTCTAGGGACTAGGGGCATTCCATGTGGGGGTGAGGGTTTTTTTGGGTGGGGGCTATCTGGGGGATGTCCAGGGGAGAGTTTTAGGTGGTGTGTTGTCCGGGAGGGGTGGTCGTGAGGGTTGGGAGTGGGGGCTATTCGGGATTGGGGGTGGGGGTTATCCTAGTGGAGGGGAGGGGGATGGGGGTGGGGGATGTCCATGGGGTGGAGGTAGGAGGGATGTCCAGTTAGAGAGGTTGAATCTGAATAAAAATAAATAAAAATTTGTATCTGAAAAATTCTTTTTTGGTTTCTTTAAACAATTTAAAAAATGAATTTTAAATGAAAAGCAAGAAAACAATTATATCGTTCCTTAAACATGAAAATCTACTATTTCTCCATCAACAACCTCTCTAACCCAATAAATATATTATTCACATTGAACTATGGTATGTCAATCAAGATGTTGGGAAATGAAGTGAACAATCATGGGTTCATCATTTTTAAATAAAAACACACCTCACAGGGACATTTTCACAACAACTTGCCCACTAGGATTCAATGGAAAATTGATGAAGAATACTTGTTTCACTTGTTATATCAAAATGGAAGGTTCCTCATCAGCTCGTTAATTTTTGTATCATAGATAGTTAAAATTCACCATGTAAATTGATATTGATCAACTTTAATTCCTTGCACAAGATCAACCCAATTAAAACCTTAACTATATGAACATCAACCTTTGTGCATATAAAACGTCTATGATGTCGGTCTATTGACAACCGTAATAAAAAAAATTGAAGAATTTAGAAACGATGCGACTATTTTGTGTTTCTCATTTGTTTTCAACATCATTAACGTGAAATTAAAAGGCATTAGCATCTATATCATTATAACGACAATCCGTTTTTGATGGATCCTCAGCTTGTTGGATAAATCCTTTAATTAGAGTGGGGTTGACTATCTCATTCATGTTATGAACCTATATAATTCACAGAATTCAATAATTATTTTTATAGAAACAAATTATTATAATAATTCACTCAAAATGAAATTCAATTTATATATATAAAATCCTTGAACCAATCATGAAATGATTCATAATGAGATTTTTTTTATTTGATACTCAGTCGCATGATACATCTCTACTTTTAGCTTGTTAATGTGTTTCCTAAAAATGATAATTAAAGGTTTAAATGTTCAACTTATGCAAACAAAACATGTAAATGATAAACAATAAAAGTGATAAAACAGTTACTACGTCAATGGTGAAAATTATGGAGTATTGATCCTGATATATCAATGTGCATGTATCCACTAGATGTTGTCCATATAAAATATGGTTTCATCTCCAATTGGACCATCATTAATTTGAGAGGGCTTATCTAATTTTGGTTCAACATCTATATGATATTCCACACAAAAAGTAGTTCAGTCACCTATAATATAACCATTGGATATTTGTGCCTCTGGATTATCTTTTTTTCATACAAATCATTTCAATGTATTCAAATATTGTTCAATAGTATACATAAAGCTGAATTTCACTAGACTAGCAGCCATTGCTTCATCAGTTAAGTGCACTATCAAGTGACCCCTAACATTGAAAAATGAGGGGGGGGGGGAGTAGTTTCTCAATGTGACAAATCGTTGTACAATTTAGTATCGAAATATTTTTAAATAACTCATTCGTTGATTTCATAAAAAAAGGTCCAAAAATTTAATCATCTAAATAAACAATTGAATAAAATTTGGAGATAAAAAAAAATTGTGATTGGACTCAACTGACGAAGTAGTATGTCATGGTCATGACATTTCATACCTTGTAATTTCTTGGTCATCAGATTCACACACTTTGAAATATTATAAGAGTAACCATAAGGAACCTTGACAATATTAAAAATGGAATGAAATGTATTTTTCTCCATCGTAGTCATCAGATACTATCAGCAAGCATATATTCCTTGTTTCTCTCAGCTAACACTACTGGAATGTCGGTCTATAGCCACATTTTAAGGGACCGTGGATTTTTTTTCATGGAAATGGTCCTCGACCTATTGCCACTAGTCGGAACGTTGTCTATAATGAACAACCATAGTTCAAAACTGTGGTAATATAACTATAGACACGGTTTAAAACCATGGCTATAAAATAGGATGAACAATATTTTTTATTATGGTTTCTAACCGTAGCATTATACTTATAGCCAAATATAATACTCATAGAAATAGACATATAGACATAGTTTAGAAACTGTTGTTATAGGGCCTACATATCCATAAAAAATAACCAACCCACCCCCCTACAGTATCCCACACCCTAGACAGCCCCCAGCCCCCACCCACTCTCTTGTACAGCCCCCCTATAGTGGCCCACCCCCTCTGTAGCCCCCTACCACCAGCAATGCCCCATGGAAAACACCTCCTCCGCACATAAAATTCCCCCTATTGAGAAACCCCACCTCCCCCCGACAAATCCCCCTTAGACACCACCACTATAATGCCCCTCTGGAAACCCCCCCCCCCCAAAGCCCCCCCTGCGCAACCAGCACACCCCTGAAAATCCCTCCATTCCCCTCCCTTGACAGCCCCACCCTCTGCAAAGCCCCCTTGTAAATCCCCTTGCAACCCCCCCCCCCAAGACAACCCGATCCCCTAAAAAGCCGCCCTCACCCCAGAAATGCACTACGACACCCCCTAGCCCCCACCCTCTCCCATGCACAACCCCGCTACAACCCCTCCCCTAGACATCCCCCTCCCCCTACAAATCCCCCTAAACATCCCCCCCATCCCACCTGCACTGCCCCCCCCCCCCCAAGCCCACTGGACTCCCCCCATTCAACTCCCCCACCCCCTATAGTGCCACATGCCTCCTCCCCTGGACAACCCCTCTCCCCTGCAAATCCCCCCTACAAAGAACCCCTTCAAAGCCCCACTGGACAAACCCTATCCCCCTGCAAAGCCTCCCTCCCCCCTACAAATCCCCCTGGGACATCCCCAACCCTCTCCCCTTACATCCCCCTGCAGTTCCCCCTTAAAGACCCCTCCCCTAGAGAGCACCCCCCCTGCAAATCCCCCTAGACTGCCCTCCCCCCTAAAAAGGCTCCCCTGGACAACCCCCTCCCCCTACCAAGACCCCACTTGACAACCCCCTCCCCTCATGCACCACCTCATTTAATGATTGTTTAATAATCTTTTTCTATAATGGTAGAATGAAGGGTGGTTGTACAATGTTTATTTCATAATGATATTAAAGTTATAGTGGAGATCAATAGAATTATGATTCCAAGAAATTGTGAGGAACTGATTGATTTTGAATGAATGGATTTTTGAATTAATTCAAACATAATTATACAATATTCATTATGTGTTATTATGAAGTACATCTGAATGTAATGATGAAATAATCTAATGTTTAAGCCCACCCACCAACAACACCCCCCTCCGGGACCCCCCCCCCTCCCCACACTCCCCTTATAGTAACCCACCACCACTACATCCCCCATACCCCATAGACAACCCCCTTCCTTTCTCCTACACAACCCCCTTCCCTCTTTCATACCCATGTCTCCCTGGACACCCCTCCCCCTGGACACTGGACACCCCCCCCCCTTAATGGAAAGAACCCCCCACCCCTCCCCTCCTAGAAACCCCTCCCCCTAGTCACTGGACACCCCAACCCTACCCCCTGGACACCCCCACCCCCTTGCAGTTGCCCCCCTCCACTTCCCCTTGGACACCCCCTCGTGACCAATGTATTAATTCACACCCCTTCCCTCTTCCCCTAACAACCCCCTTCCCCTGCACACACCGTCCCCCTTCCTCCAGCACACACCCTACCCCCTACCCCCTACCCCCACCCCCTCTACCTACCCCCAGCACACCCCCTGCCCCCAAGTACACCATATGACTCATTCCCCGCCCCCCACCTTCACACCCACCCCCACTACCCACCCCACACACCCCCTGACAGAGTTCAGCATGAATAAAAAATTATTCAGACAACTATTCTTATTCGTGATGAAAGGGCAATTGTGACAATGTGTAGTGTTTAAACAGCAAAAGGAAGAGAAAAACCAGAGGTGGAGAATCATTCAATGGATCAAATTACCATTGGATCTCAAAGGATGTTCAATTTATGATTTTTATATATATTTATCTAGTATCCAGAAACTAGTAGAATTTTGTAGCCTCTTTTAAAAAGGCCAATAAATATGTTAAAGGTCTATATTGATATTACTCCTTAACAATGATATTGGATATTAGAAAACCATTTTATTAAATAATAAATAAATTGTTGAAACATGTTTTTAAAACAATCAGACAATTATATAATTAAAATTAATGTTTTAGGTAGATGGAACCTACCTGAACCACGTGGCCTATTGCTTTTGGAAATGACACCTTGAATCTTCCTTTTTTCCACTTGCATGAATATGAAACATCACATATATATAAGGAAACCTAGCCCATATGTACATATTTTCATGGCCAAATATGCCCAAGGGGATCATTATATATTTGTTTATACTTTCATATATCCCTTTTACACGTACACATGTATGAATTTTTCATATCTATATATAAGTACTCCTAGCCCCAGTATATATATTCATACTGCCATGACTGAATATATATAATGGGGGAACCTATATATGTATATTCCAACCTATGCATACACATGTAATCTTCCCCCACTACACATCTTATCCCCTTGAACACACCCCCTTGCACACCGCCTTGCACCACCCCTGCTGGACCCCCCTTACCCCAACCCTACTGGACACACCCCCTTTGCAAACCCCCCTCCTAGTCAGAACCCCCTCCCCACTAGTAAATTCATGCTCTCAAACATATAGTGTTGGAAGAGAATTAATATTTGCATAATTTCCGTAATAGTTGTAGTAGTTATCTACTCACACAATAGATGAAATGAAAAAAACAATCCATTAAAAAATGGTGTTCGGTGTGTGGCTACACTTGATTGAAAGAACAGAGGAAAATTTCATAAACCGAAAAACACATGAAATGATGAAGTTTTTGATGGAAGAATTAATTATGATTGTAATTTCTAGGGTTTGTTATAATTTTTTAACTAAAATATAATGTCCCTACCTGAATTCACTTCAAATTAGTGATAATTAATATATTTGTAGGTGTGGTGGTGGAATAATTAAATACTATGACTACTCAAAAAAATTTGAATAATAAACATTTGAGGAAAAATAAAATGTTTGTTCTATGGGGAATTTAGTGCCAATATAGATGCAGTGAATATAGTAGAAATAAGTGTTTTAACTAGCACATGATCCTACAGAACTGACTAGTCAATAAGATATATCTTTTTCTTTGACACTGCAATCCGAGAAGAAAAATGGGGAGTATAAGTATATGAATATAGCTATATCAATTTTGGTTACTGATATTTTTTCTTGTAATAACTCACATATTAGATTATTTCATCCTCCTAGGCCACAACCCATCTTAGTGACAAATTTCTCCTTACCCCCACCTATAGCAGTACAACCTCTTACAGGCACGACCCTTCCCCTAACCCCAGAACCAGCCCCCTAACCCCCTCCCCCTTCACCTTCCCCCTCCCACCTTACCTTGTACTAGACTACCTGTTAAACTAGTCCCATCCCCCACAACCATCCCCCTAACCCCTCTCCCCACTTACACCACCCCATCCCCTATCATGCACCAACCCCACTAGTCAGCACCAACCCACCAACCCCCACCCCTGCACCATACCACCTAACCCCCCTACACCAACCATATTCCATCCCATGTACTAGCCTCCCTCCCCCCCAGAACCAGTCCCCACCCTCAAAACCAGTCCACTCCCCCAAAACCACCCCAATCCCCCTAGCATGCACCAGCCCCCACCCTCCTAGCCTGCACAAGCCCCCCAACACCCCCACCCATGCACCTACCCCCAAACTCCCATGCACCACCCCCACACTTACCCTATACTAGCCTCCCCACAAAACCAGTCCCCTCCCCCTAAAACTAGTCCTCAACCCACTACACCACACCCATCCCCTAGCCTGCACCATCCCCCAACCCCCTAGCCAACAATAGCCCCAATCCCCACCAACAACACCACCTCCCATTTAACAGCCTCCGCCCAATCCAGACCCCCCAACTTGTCCCATCCACCATAACCATCCGTGAACCCCCTGCACAACCCTCCCAGCCCCATAGCATGTAGAATTCCCCTTAACACCCCTCCTCTGCACCAACCCCCTAGCTGACACCCCCCTAATTAAAAGGAGTTATAATAATCATCTCTTTTTATCCTTATTCTGGTAGTAGGTTGTCAGTAATTTATCATTAACCACCACATACAAAAAATTTATATATACTTATAAGGTGTCCAATTTATATAATGTTATAAATAACTATAGGTCAGATACTTCTTTGATTTTTCTAAAAAAAATTTCAAAATAACAGTTCAACACATGTATTATTATGTAAATAGAAGATAGAATCATGAATACTTGAATAATACCAAAACTAAAATGTATTACAATAAAATGAAAGAGGATATAAACATGATCTATAATTAAACATCATATAATGATGAAAAATGTCACCATAATATCCAAAAAGTGCAGCAAAACTGCATACAAAAATCATATTGCAACATCCTCCTTTTCTGATCGTCCATAATTAGATGTTCATCACTTCATCAACAAAAATGCCTTCATATTCCTCTTGGAACAACCTGAAAAGCATGTATATAAGCATTATTCATCCCTATATCAAATTTAATCAAATGAGGATTCAATGGAGAATGATTTATAAATATATATTTAAATCATTATATCTGATAGGAATTAACATATAGGCTTCAATAATAATGTCCTTAAACAAAAGCATGATTTCAATAGGATGATAAAAGTGCAGCATGAAAAACACCCGTTATTTCTAATTCAATGGGTTGATCTGATTAAGACCTAACAAAATATAACCACTAATTTACAACTCCAATCTAGAAATTTAATACAATTGAAAATTAAAAATACTACATTTTATGGTGAAAAAAGATAGGTAACCACAAGTTCATGGTAGGATATAATCACTCATTCTCCTCACACCTACACTAATATTACAATATTAATTTTAATATAATGAAATAATGAAGGAGTTGAACCACAATTGCATGGAATAAATAAGAAAATGTGAAAATGTTGAATATAATGAAGGATACCCTTTTTCAATTCTCTCATTAATTATATAATAATCTCTTATAAAATAAATTCACCCCCTAAATAATACCTTAGAATGACCCAAGATCCCAATCCATTCACTCTCCCTTTAGTGTTTAACGATATGAAGTGATAAAAATTATTATTGATACACTACTTTCACTTACCCATGGTAATTAATAATGGTTAATAACTCCTTTATCACCCCTCGCTCCCATGTATCATATTAGAAATGAATGAAAATTGTGGTAGAATTACGCTTAAACCAAATTAATAGAAAAAAAAATGATAAAATCAAAGGCTCATGGATAATAATCAACTACTCATGTGGAATCAATCTGATTTCATGAAAACCACACTTGAGAAATGAAAATACAAATTCATTTAAATCAATGTCTACTTATGGGGAAATGTATCCTTTTAAATTAAATAATTATAAGTTATATTTTAAAAAAAATTATGTTTTATTACATATTATCCTAAACTAAGTTCACATATATCATGAAAATTGAATTTGACATAAATCCAGTCATATAACTCTGGATTGAAACTACATCCATAACTAACACTTGAAGAGGATTCTTTCCCCAGCTGCATTCATGACATAATTCTTACAATGAAAATCTTCCAACTACGAGCCAATATCTTATTTAAAAACATCCTTGTTATTCCTTTTCAATGTGAAAATGGTTTCCTTTGGATTTCTCCTTAATTATGAAACTCTAGAAATATCTTTTCCTTTTTTGGATATGGGGATTGAAAACAGTACAATGATATCTGTATTTAGAACACTCAATACAGCTAGAAAGAAATGGAAACTGCACATCTCTATTTTAACAACTTCATTGATGATGAAGAGTTCAATAGTCTAAACACCATCACCATATAAAGCAATTAACAAATCAAAACCCATTATAATATATTGTAATTTTTTTTGATAACAATCTATTTATATGTGGGATTGAGGTTATTTATCTAATGGTCACATCATGGCCATCTTCCACCCTTTTATTTATGTGTTGATAAGAATGATCAATGTGATTATTCATTGGATGGGATAAATGTGTCTATATTTGAGGGTTGTTATGTATATATCGAAACTCATGAATCTCTTATATTATTGTTGACACTGTCCCATAAATATTACAATACTATTTAGGAAAATCATTCCAAGATGTCAAATTTACCTCTTTTGAATATATAAAATCACTTTTCTCCAGATTTTATCACCCATTAACAATTTCCACAGGTTCCTCTGGTGGAATTTCAATATACCCTAACCAATTCACTCATTATCCAGCTCTGATTTTTCAGTTTCTAATGTTGGTTATTTAGGATTCCTATGATTTTGAAGACTCTATTGGTTTAGGAATCACTATTTTAGTTTTTAAAATAGTTTTAACACACATGGGAATAGTCACAACATTTAGTTATTTATGAAAGGTTTGTCTGTAATAAGATTCTTCTATGATATTGGGGATGGGTAAACTTGAGTGGGAATTGGTTCTATAACTATTTCAATGTTTTATATATCTAATATCAATAATGAAAATTGATAAATCAATTTCAATATTTTGTTAAACATTTATTCTAATAATTTATATGGAAGATATTGGATTCGGCGTTGAGATGGTTGGTTTTGAAATTGGTCATAAGTTGAAAATGTTATAGATGGTCTAGATTTAGACCATGTAGTTTATTGGGTGATTGATTATCCAACCAATTGAATTTAGTATTTTCATTTTACATGTGATGAATTTTTTTATTCATAAATCACTTTAGTAATCAGATCATTCACCTCCATTAATGGTATCCTTAGAAGATCATCATTGATTGATGTAATAATTGGGAAATTATTGATCACTCAAGAAGAACGTGTAATTGGAAAGTCTCACACTTTGGGAGTCTAAATTAGTGAATACAAAGGGTTTCCCAATAACAATAATTTCATAGTAATGTAGAAGATAACATGTAATATGATAGATAACAAGAATCTCATAACACATCTCTTTACTGGATAGATTTTATGTAGTAAAGTTCCCCTCCCTACAAGTATGAATGATATATGTGCCTTGATCGATTGGGGACATACACTTCATAATATTATAAACTGAATACCAAGGAGTAATTGCGTCATTATGTTGGAATCGTAAAATAATCTTGGAGTTCTATTCAACCATACAAATATTGTGGTTATCTACCATCCAAATTTAAAGGTTACTGAGTAAAGATCTTTTCTCCACCCCGATGGAATTATATAAAGCATAAAAGGAACTGTATTTGATAACCATAGATTCCCTAGTACCATGCACAATACCTCATCATTACTCCCTATTTACAGGACCAATTCACATAATGTTTTAGTCCATCATGGGGGGAATCCACTTGATCTTCCCCCCTCGGGGAGCTCTATCATTATTTGTCACATCCCTAGAGAGGATCCCTTTACTAGTATCCATTATCTTTTAATTAGGAAGAAGGGAACCTAGTTTTTCCATGAGAGAGAGTACAAGAATGTGAATGAAAATAGAGAGTTATTCTTGCCTTCATGACCCTTGTTATTTATCTCCTAAATCACCCAACCCACCACTGAAAACACAATTACAATAATATTAACCATATATGAATGTTTCTAAACACTTTGAAATATTTTACAAAAAAATTCAGAGATGTAT
Organism: Viscum album; assembly: GCA_963277665.1. Taxonomy (NCBI): domain Eukaryota; kingdom Viridiplantae; phylum Streptophyta; class Magnoliopsida; order Santalales; family Viscaceae; genus Viscum; species Viscum album. The sequence goes on along the minus strand of OY728141.1, from coordinate 1,844,460,931 downwards.
CCCCCCTAAAATTGAAATCCCATAAGATTCCCAAAAAGGGGCCAATCTAAGCGGTCCCATTATACAGTAAAAAAGTTCTAGACTAACTTAGATTTTATCCTATCACAACACATACATGTTGATGGTATCTAAATTAATTTTCTATGGATATTAATTTTAGTTTTTATTCCCTTATTTCATAACCTCAAAAATTAATGTTCAACTTAATTGCGATTTATATAGACAAGACTTTTCTCAACCACCCATCATGCTCCTGGTTGGATCTTAATAACAAGTGAATCTCCAAAGCATTAAATTACCATAGGGTAAAAATTGAGAATGTTCACATATCTGATTCATTGATCATATAAATTTTATCATAAAAAATATTATGATCCTCATCGTGGTATGCTGATATAAACCCAAGGATTATTATCACATTACAAAGTAAATGTGAGGGTTTGTGAATATTGGGATAAAGTAAAAATGAACTAACATGTTTTCATTCTAGTAATTGATGTCACCCCACCCGCAAACCAACACACCAATTTCAGGATCCTCTACTCAATTTTTTTAATAGAAGGAATAAGAATTGATTTTAGGATGTCTATTTCAATAATTTGGTATTCTAGATTTTAATCCCCATGGTCAACTATACCTAGAAAATATTATATGTGTGGGATCATACCTAAATACGGTGCCATTGAAATCAACACTAGATAAATGTACTTTATTCATGTATACATTACATGTTTGAATCATGATGACGATCCAGGGAGTTGGGGTGTCCATGTCAATGGAGGAGGATACCGGGAGGGGGGGTGGACGTGTCAGAACCGTGTCGGAACTAGGAACGATCTACGTTGTAGATGGAGGGTTTCATGGGATGTGGAAGGCCACAATGATGTCAGGATTGGAGGAGGATCTCCATGGGAGGTTTCTGCATCAAAATCACGTCATAGCCACGTTGAAGAAGGAAGGTCGCGTGGAAGTGGTGTGGCTGCGTCAGATACGTCAGGAGAGGAGGAGGATCGCAGGAGGGAGGATGATCACATTGCAGTGAGGATGGGAAACTCACAAGGTCGTGGTGGGAGGGGGGAAGGGGTCGCATGGGGTGCTAATTCCACATACAACAAAATAGGCGTGATTGTATGTGATCTATAACCATAGTTTTTGTTGTTCATTTCTCTAGATCTATGGCTATAAGTCCAAATTCTAGTAGTGTAACAGTAAATGAAATTGTTTCCTTAAACCCATTTCATCCAAATCACAAAGTGAATTTACATAGTATTTATATTTCCCACTAAAATCTAAAACCTACCACAATATATTTTCAAAAAAAATTCAATGTTCAAGAAAAAAAATTATACATTTTCATGTCATTTTTACAATAGGGGAGATTGTAAAAAATAAATTCTTTTTCCAATTGTGAATGTGCTATGTAATTACACCATGAATATTAGGTAATGGATGACCCACTAAATACTGAAATTCATATACTTTGTGGATGTTTTCTTCCTCAAACTATGATGACATTTTGACTCTTGACCTGATATTTGGTGATGGGATGAACTCTCTAGAACCATAAAATGCAACTCTATCCTTTCTGAACCTATACTGATGGGGAGAGAACATATGTGACCCTTGTGTTCCAATTTTTTGTAATGTTAAATCCATACAGATTTTTTAATTCTACAGCAACAAGGGAAATGAGATTCCCCTTTCATACTCCATCCTAATAATTTTACGTAATCCATGAAGTCAATGATTTTCCACAATAAAGTTACCTAAAATTTGAACATTTCATTCATTTCACAGTCATAATTCATCCAACCATCATCCCAAATTTCATTTAACACATCAATAAATGGATGATGGTTAACATCAATCTTATCCCCATGACTTATAGGTCCATCAATAAGATTGGAATGTATTATAAATTGTTTCTTCATAAAATTACATGGAGGAAGATTATATGGAACCAACACCTCGGGACATGTTCTTGGAGTTTCACTAACTATAGACTAGAATTTATAGAAACTATCTTCTACCATCCATAATCAGACATTGCAAACATCTTTAAAAAAGTCGGGGTCTCTCTTATTGAATCCTTCTATGTATGAGAGTCTGTTGGGTGGGATAACATATCACTTTCCTAATTTTATTCATCATTCCATCACATTAAATTATAATCTTCAGATGATATAAAATATTATATTCAAACTCGACTTTAGGGAAAAGTACCACATTTTCTTTACGAGAAATGGTTTTCCCTATTTTGGAGTCCTACATTGATGAGTCTAATTTTCCATCTTCTCTTTCCACGTGATAGTGCCATAGACCATACAAATATCCAAATGGGATGTCTCTTTTCTATAAAATAATATTTTTTCCACATACATCTATAGTCTCATATGTAAATCTTATGTTCCCCATCAACTTACGAGCATGGTAATACGACTCGAGAGTATTAACATGGGCAGGAAGAACCTTTTTCAATAACACAAACTACATGTAGAAAGATGTTTCTAACCACTAATCATAAGTCTTACAATACATCAACTCTATGAAAAAAAGAAATTTATTATAAGTAGTACATCAAGGATATAAGACTGTTTTTTCATCCTCATGTAATTAATAAAACCTCCTCGAATCACAATTTTCACCAGAGTGTAGATTAATCTCACAGGTCTCAACATTCTGAATATCAATGCTTTCATGATCCAACCCATGTACCATTTCAGTAAGAATTTCATGCATTGTATCATTTTTTATTGAATCAACATCCATCTAAACTAAATATGTACTTTGAAAAAAAAAATATTCTTCCACATGATGAGTCCAACACTTATAATTTTTCCAAAATCCATTAAAAAATAAGTGATCCATCATGGTATCTCATGTGAATTGATATCAATTTTCAAAATTTCTATATGTACAACTAATATGGTCACATTGAAATCCTCCAGTGAACTCAATAAAATGAATAATTTCCTTGAAATATTATGTACACATTCCATTTGGATGATCAATCCATATATTATCCATAATAAAATATCTATAACAAACAATTACACAAGACATCATATTACATGAATTTTTCATATCATATATATTTTAATTAAAGAATGACCAATTTCAGGAGGAAAATTGATAATATAAAAAATTTATATCTATAAATAGTAATAAAGAAAGAGAATAATAGAATGGAATTGAAATCACATGTCATCTCCACCATGTTGGTATGAAAAAATCTAATATTGATTCTATATTGAAGATTCCTTAATCATATTTTGATTAAAAAAATTAAAAAATTAAAAATTAAACATTTCATGACTCTTGAAATATTCGAGGAAAATATGTATAATGAAGAACCTATATTGAGAATGAATTTGTTATGTAATTCTATAGAGTAAACAATTTTCATGAATAAAATATTATAGCTATGGAAGCTCATTATTCAAACATCTAGTATAGTAATTTTTCTTCAAAAATGTTAAATTTTTCACAATCATTGGTTAATTTTTATCCTAAGGTAACCGATTCTATCATCCATAACATGCTTGTCATCTTTAAGTTGTGAATTTCATGTTTGGTTCTAAAATTTCTTTCCATGAAGTGACTGACACTTATCAATTTCTCCTACTATTAACATGATCATTGGTTCCCTTAAATATATTTTTCATCATGATATCTAGTTTGATAGATCATGGTTCATATATAATGACATTATGTAACACATTTGATCAGTTCAGTGGTGGATTTGATCAGTTACTAAACAAAATATAATTTATATTGGGTATACTAAAAAATAGAAGACCAACATGATCAATAAATAATTTGTGGTCTCCTAATATCATAATGCATAATATTTGATACACTAAAATAAAAATATATAATGAAATTATAAATATAGAAATTCAAATTCTAAATAAAAAAATGAAACACAATATAATTACCTGTATGCATATGTCGTACATGATAAAATTCATAAAATACCAATCTTGAACTATCATCCTTGGAGACTAAGTTAATTCCTACCAATAAATCAAGAAATATAATTTGTAATGAATGTTCCCTAAATCAATTAGCGATGAAAGTGCCAATTTAAATTTCTTCATACATGTACATTGTATATAATTCATACATGTATGATGGTCATTTTATTTTCAAGTATCTATGTCCTCAGATGTATGGGTATTCTATGTATGTACAACACAAATCATTAATTTTCACTAGGGGGGTGGTATAAGACATTGTTCACTTCCTATTTTCTTCACCCACAAACACCTATTTGACACACATTTTCCACTTATTAATTTCATCACACACACACCTTCTATGCACACATTTTCCACTTATAATTTTCAATGCACATTTAAATTTATGTGTCCATAGCGTCTTTCATGTGAATTAACCTAAATATGTATTCATGATACCTTTTGAAACCATGTGCCTTTCACAATCATGGTCAATAAATTAATACTTCAAACAAGAATATGTACATTTTTTTCAAACTGAGAGAAATTGTATCTTTGTGAAAATAATGGCTCACTGCCTCTTGGATTCTCATTTCCTTTTGGCCATTAGAGGAAGAAATGATTAACCATCAAAGATATAAATCAATCTTTTTTATGGAAAACTAACTTATATTTATCAAGGATAACATAAAATATATATAAATCTATAAAAAATATAAATCTATCGTGACTTATGTTATCAATAGGGAATATGTGGGATAATGAATGTGATTCCCCATGCTGAATCATAGGGTCCAATATTGTGTTACTCATGGCCTCAAGAAGGTATCATTTTATGCCAAAGGTTTGTTTCTTGCAGTAAGGGTATGAGGGTCATCAGTTTAGAAGGTATACACTTGGTATCAATAAATAAATGGATAAACAATAACATAATAGATTCAATAAATGATGAAAAATAATAATCCATCATAGGTATCATAAGTCATATTGTAAAATACCAAATAATCCCAAAATTTTATGTCAACAAAAGTGTGATAAATAACAAGAATGGGTAAAAATATTAATACATCACTCTAAATTACATCCCAAATATACCTCTAAATAATATTATCCATATCCTAGACCCTTTAATCATGGACATTCCCCTTATTATATACTAGACTATGATGTCTTCACATGCAATGAGATGACTATGGATGGTGGGAATATGAAAGTGGAAAGAAACAACCAATTTTTCCCAAACAAATATGCAATGGTATAAGAGTTTTTGTTATGATAATAAAAAAATGTGCATGAAATAAAACACCCAACCATATTCAGAGTGTCCATGCTCTAAAAAACATTGGTTCCATGATGGAAATGTAGTCATAAAAAATTTCATGAATGTAGTCTACCACAATGTAAAATCATGTATTACAAAACATAAAAAAATTAAGAGTATCATGTCAAAACATAGAAGGACATAAATCCCCATATCTCTCTATCTCTTACTCAATATATAAGACCAACACATTTTTACACTCCCTTGGGCCTTCGTATCCAAAAAAAATACCTCAAGTCATGTCCTTCAATACCGTTATGCTCCATTGTCACATAACGGTTCAGATAAAATAAGTCTACCATGAACATATGTGAGCCTAAAAAATACAATATACCCAATCATCTGTCTCAATCCAATCATCATGGAACATACATCATCTTATCATGCATCCCCTTAAGGGTGATGAGACACTATGATTACACAAGTAATATTCATACCATGCATACATTAAAAAATATTTCATTTTTTCCAACAAGGGTGTATCTGTTGGTAAAAGTTAATTTTGTGTTAGTAAAATATTTTACCAACATATATGTCCCTGTCATTAAATTGTTGGTAAAAACTATGTTGGTAAATGTTTAAGCGACAAATAAAGTAGTTTTTTTACAATAATATTTATACCAACAGATAATATATATGTTGGTTAATGTGTTTTGTAATAGGTTTTGGTGACAAACATATCTGTTCGTGATAATATACTCAATATATAATTTTTTTCCTAAATTACAATTAAATAAAAATTATAATTTTTCATTACAACTAAATATTCATATTAATTTTTTTAATTTATTATATATAATTCATATGTTTTAATTATTAAACAAAAGATGATTTCAAAACATGTTCAAAAAATATAGTAATTATTTATATTAATAATGAAATTCATTACAAGCAGAACCTATTGGATCCTCACTAGGATTGTTCAACAATTATGTCACTGGAACCCCCCCCCCCCCCAATTCTGTTCCACATTTCTGTCGCTCCCCATCCACTACCACACCAAAACACAGTACCAACCATCATTGCCAGCGACCCTAGCACCAACAGCTCCATCCCATCCATGTCAGCTCCAACCCCAGCCCATCAATGCAATCTCCAAACCCAGCCATGCTTTCTCCAGTATATGCCTGCTAATCCAAATCCATCCCCATTCATGCCATCTCTAGTCTATACCATCTCCAGCTCCAGCACATCCATGCCAGCTTCAGACTATACCAGCTCTAGTTCCAACCTCATCCATGCTAGCTCCAATCTATGAAAAAACAAATGAGTAAACAAATTATAAAATACCCCATATGGAATTGAGGCAGGTAGACAAACATGTGACAAAAATACACTTACACAATTGGGATAAATCTAGTCTATACCCAATAAGGAATAAATATTTGTGCTGAACATCTTGAATTTGTGTTGAACATCATTTTGAATTTCAACAAAGGTAGTATCTGAACAATAACGACATTTAAAGGCAACATTTTATTTAGAAAAAATTTAGACTTAGAATTATGTTTGAAATAATAACATGAAAAGTACCCCTGATATCATAATTTACTAGACAATGGGCCTAAAAATATCAATAACCCACCTTCTAGCAATTATCTCCAAGAAAATGATACCAAATCTATACAAATCTGATTTGGTAGTCAACTGTCCAGCCTAAAAATACTCATGAGAACATCATATATAGGTATCTTCGAACACTTCAAGCTAATCTTCTGGGATAATTTCATTGGATCTTCATGCTTCATTACAAAATCAATGTTTGGAATAAATCATCTAAACATTAGATTTGGCTTTCAAGAACCATCAGAATCATTAAATATAATACACATTTAGAAATATAGAATTTCATGTATACTAGAATGAACGCTTAAAAAAATGTAAATAAATAAGTGATGGAAACACATCATATAAGAATAATAGGGGATATAAACACATTACAAAATAGATGTTATAATGATAATTAGTATTGAGAAGGTAATGAAAATAAATTTCATTAATAAGAATAAATAGAAGTAAAACCATGCATAAATATATAAAATCCAACTGCACAGCATAATTAGAAGAGTGTGTCCAAATATTCACTTAAATTGGTGTAGGTCAGATGGGGATAATGTTGCGTACCTTCCATTACACTATCTGGATCGATTATGTAGTATGTATGGTAACCTTTCATGAATACAAAATATATAAAATCCATCTCCATGTTGTTTTGGTATGGAGTCTCTGCACACCAAAAGGAACAATTTTTTTATTCCCTTAAGATTATTGACTTTTTGTATATAAATCATTTCTACCTTTATACCAATCCTACCCTTCCAATTATCAACTATCTCTTTCATGGAACAAACATTTCTATGGTGGCACAAATAAAACACTTTATTATGTGTGTCCGGATAATCCACCATACAAATGGTGAAAGTAGCCATGTCACTTACCTTAAAAAATAACTTTAGTGTTTCCCTCACACAAAAAAACATTATCCCTAAGGAATTTTTTGTCTTTGTTTAGCCAAAGAAGGTACTGAAAAACTAGTATCCTATATAAATCATCTTTTTTCTACCTTTTTCTATAGGAAAAAAATACAGTAATAGAGTAATAGATGAAGCGGGATTTCATAGAACAAAGTATACAGATTCCATACTCCATATTGTATATCATGTATATGTATCTTTTATATAGAATAAAATTCATATTTCTTGTTGAGAATATGTACATCCTATAATATACATTTCATATTTAGAATACTGACCAAATGTATACCTGGGTTTGATTTCCCTCTTTCATTATTCAATATGCGGAAGAACGTCAAGATAAAAAAAATATGAAGTGGAATCCAGTCATAGGGCATCTAAACAGTTAAAACTCCATGTACCAAATAATATTGATCAAAGTGAAATTCAGTAGAAACAAACACATTAACAACATGAAGTATTTATGTGAAGAACATCTCTACATCAAAACAATCATAGTGATGTCCATATAAAAAGTTAACAATGAATTTTCACAAATGATCCTGCAGATCACCATGTTATCTTCGTTGCACAATCCAATCAATTAACCCAGTATTACACCTAAAAATCATTTAGTAGAATAAAAGTATAGAATTCCAACACTACTCAATTTTAATTGAGCATAAACATGAGATACTCGAGAAACATACCAAATATTGGTCGTTGTGTTTGAAAAATTGATATAGAGCACACTAAAAATATTAAAGCCACATACATGACATAAGGATTACAAGTACCCTATAAAATATGATAATGAGATAAAAATTGTTGTTAATGGTTGATAATGAGTTCTACCCTACATGTATGTTATATTGAACACATCTATTGTGAAATAAATATATCCCGCCATTTTATCTATAGAAAATTTTACATCAATGACACCAGAAAATCTGCAATTTGAGTAAAAACAGATTTCCGAGAAAGAGTGTAATGTTGCAACAAAATTAATAAAATGGAATAAGTGTAATTTAAAAAATAAACAAATGCTTGTTGAGTAGAAAATAATGTCATTTCTTAGTGATAATGACTGTAACATTGCTCAAATGTTTATAAAAAGTGATAGTTGAACATTAACAAAGATAACATTCAAATAACACATTAGATAATTCATTTTAAATACTAAAATAAAATATTATTCATTGAAATGAATCACCACTGGTTTATAATCACATAAAAATAACATTCTTATTTTCAAAATATAAATGAAATTCAATATTGGTGTTGTCAATAGTATAAAAGAGGATGAGAGAGAATTTGTTACCCATTTATCTGGGCTGCAGCGGGAGAATGATTCCCTTTCAACAAGGATTTAATTTTATGTTGTTGGGTTGTCATTATCATTGTGAAGTGGGCCTGGTTTGGGTTGGATTTTTGAGAGGATGAGGTTCTTGGAAGTATGGTGTAGGGACAGTTTCAAGCTAGTGAGGGTCTGGTTATTTGGGGAGTGGGAATATGGGAATTTAGGCTGGCAGTGGGGTTTGAATGGGTATTGAAGGCATTTTAGGTCCATCTGCAGGACTTGAATCCATACCAAGAAACACCAACCATACTTGAACCAAACATGCAATAACAACCAGTCTCTATCTAGTCCACCTGTAAGGATTGAATCCAAATCAGTGAGCAGCCACAACAATTCCTAGACAGATATAACAAAGATCAAAAATGTCTCTAAAACAATATAAAGTTCATTAGCCATATCTTACTAAAAAAACCCTTATACTATGCCTGGATCACACACCTTAAATGGATCTAGTGAATGCATCAAAATTTTATCTATATACGTTAGAATAATCTTTGATATGAGAAGTGGAACATCCATCGTCAACTATATCTAGAAGCATAACACAGAAATTATATCCTGGCATCCAGAATAGTACACATTATGGGTCGTTTCATTTATTTGAATATTCTTACTTTTTCAATACTCTAACACCAATAAACTAGCCTCTTCAATATAGTGATAATCAGAGATGTTGTGGAAAAATATTTAAGATACAAGTGGATAAATAATAACTCTTGATCATCTTATTTTTAGGGGGTTTGAGATGAGTGTTAAAATATCAATAAGCACAATAAAAAATCTGACACCACAATTTTCAAGATCAAATGAGAATGCATATAAAATCACAAAATGGGAAAATTTATATATTTTTGTTGGGAGAATAGTTGTTTGCAATGAAAAAATAATAGTTTGAAAAAAAACTACATTAGTCGACCATTATCAAGACATGTCTGAAGATGCTGAAACATCACCTCCATTAAGATGTTTAATCTATCCGAAACTATTCTTATCTATAAACTTCTTCTAATTAAACATTATTTGTTAGTATCAACATAATATTCATAAGAGGTATCATCTATATCTTCCATCCCCATATAAAAAATTCCTTTGCAAGGGTCATTTTGTAAAATGTCATCCCAAAAAATCCTCATATCCAAATCTAACAGAAAATCAAGCACTTATTTAAGATCGATTCTCCAAAAAATTTCTCTATGTTCAATACTCTCCAACAATTATATGTTCTCTACATATATCAAAATTGGATACTTGGGATCCCTCTTGAAAAAATTTGGCATTCATTGAAGAACTATGTTCAAAAAGAACAATGGGGAAAGAGGCACCAGGTCAACAATGGATGTAAGGGAAGAATTCACCCTATAGATAAGATGATTATTCATTGAAATGCCACATGTAATATACAATATATATAGGAATTTATTAAGTCGTTTTAAATTCCATAGAAAAATCTTGATTCATGCATAAAAAATATTCCAATTAACGCAGCCAGGAATGTAATATGTTCCAGCAGTGCATCCAACATATCATGCCCATGGTTCCACATGTTCATTCAAAAAATTGTAGAACGAATATTCCTGCTTAGAAAAATATCAATATATGAAACATCACCTATCAAGGCCATTAACCTAGTCACCAGTAAGGCCCTCTCATTAGGTTCGGTATTTTAGAGAACCCGAATTATATGGTCATTATTTTCAACATCACCCAGAGGAACTGATATTAGAGAATCTCTAACATGTCATGTTAGTTCAATATCACTTTGATTAAGATACTGAACTTCATAAATCCGGGACTTTTTATATTTTAATTCCACACCAATGGTGATAGATCTTGTTAGAGACCTGTTAATTTTCTGAATACCTACATGTGAAATTAATATAAAAGACAACATGATATATCATACTTGTAAGCTGGTTTTCTAAAATGACCAGAAAAAATTTTCATAAAATTGGGATTCCAGGATTTGTATGGGTAGCGTGAGGTGAGGTTTGGAGGTGGAATCACCAACACCATGGAAAAAAGCTGACTATTCCTGGGATATGACATGAGAAAGAGGCAGTGTTAGAGGGAGAGGATCATTGGGTCAAGGGAAGGAGAAAGGTGGGGGAGATATCGTTGTTTCACCTACTTGTTTTTTGAGCATAGTAGTTGGGATGAAGTTGTCATCTTGATTCCTCTTAAATTTGGTTTACCAAGCCTCTGGAATTGTGGGGATTACCCTAGGGCATAGGATATTGGAAAGGGACTGGAGGGTGACGGTGGAAGAAGGGACAAGAGGGGTTGGGGAATGAAAGTGGGGTGAGAGGCGATGGTGGTGGTGGAAGAAGGGATAAGAGTGGTTAGAGAATGGCAGTGGGGCGGGGGGAGATGATGGAGGTGTATGAAGGGACGAGTGGGTCCGGGGAGAGATTGTGGGGTGGTAGGGGATGGCGGTGGTGGATGATGGGAGGGAGGGGCCGGGGAGTGCCATAGGGTATGGGGCACATTAGGGTTTTTTTGTATATATATATATGTCTGTAATGAAAAAAGTTATGAATTTATATAAAAAGGTATATTTTAAGATGATTAAGTATGGATATATATCACAAATAAATGTTACTAAATTTTAGATATTTAAATTAAATTTATATTTTTGTTATGAATATGATATTCTTATAGTGGGTAATATATATATATACATATTCATTTTTTGTAAAATATATGATATTATTGTATAATTTATTATTAACATACTATATTAATGGTAAAATATTTGTTGGTAACAATAATTAATAACAACATATCCATTTATTGGTAAATCAATTGTTGATATTATAATGATAAGACAATAGATATAAGTGTTAGTAAAAGATATGTCGGTATTGAACTACTAATATAAACTGACATATATGTTGGTAAATATAATTGCTGGTACCTTTAGTTAATATCTACATAATTTAATATCTGTTGGAATTAATCATTTTTACAAATAGATATATTATTTGTTAGTAATTTTCAGTTGGTAACTCTAACATTTTTTATAGTGATAGAACAACATAATATAAAATATAAAAATTACATCATAATGAAACATGGGATATAATATAGAGGAAAAACATATAATATTAATCATAAAATATTTTATAAAAAGACACATATGTAATCAAACACAAACATGGTCCTCATGGGATATGAAATCACACACATGTCGTCAAACCTCAAAAATTATCCCATGGGATACACACATATCTTGAAGTGATAAACTCGAGAATGGTATAAATAAATTAACAACACCAATTAATAACAATCCAAACAACATATACATGGAATCTACATTGTATGAAACTTCATGCCTCAAGTATACTATGAAGTCTTCTCATACACACAATGTCAACACAAATTGTTTCATAATTACTCACGCACACAAGCCCGTACAAACAGGGACTTTTATTTCAACACATTTATTCACCCAAAATATTTATATAATCTTCATGCATGACAAATTTGTTTTTTAAATTCAACAAAATCAAAAACCTAAAATGAAAATTAAGGCACAACTGATATAATGAATAATTTGGAAGAGAGGGGAGCCGTAGGTGGTAAAGCGAGGTAGTAGAGGTTGAGAGGAGGAGATACAGATTTGGAGGTGGTGCAGTGAGGGAGGGGACGAGAAGTGCGGCGAGGCATGGGATAGGAAACAACATTAGCGGGGAGCTAGAGGCGGAGGCGATGTGGTGTCTGCAGTGTGGCGTCAGTGGTACAATGGTGTGGGTACGAGTGGCGGTGACAGTACGGTGAAGGGTGGGATGGGAGATTGTGGGGGTGGGGGTGGGTGGGCTCTGGCACAAGAGTGGGGGGAGGGGGAACTGATGATTTTTTTTCTCTGAATCCTAGTGACCACTGTTTGTGATCACCCGTGTAAGGGGTCTCTAAAGCTTCCATTCTTAGTAGTGATTGTGATATCAAATAAATGATAATTTAAATGATATATTAAATAAATTTTAAATTTATTGATGAGTTTAACTAATTTTATAGTTAACTTATTAATATTAGTTACATATTTATAGTATTATATTGAATTTATCTTGTTGTTCTGATATTTTAAAAATGAAAATTTTAATAGTATTAAAATTAACATAATTTATATTTTAAAATAAATTTTAATTTGTTAAATGATATAATAGTCATGAAAATATATGGTTCATCCCACTAAATTCGATAATGTCAAATATTTCATCAATGATCCAATTTGAGTTCATTTGGAATTTTATTGTAACTATATTAATCATATAGTGTATGAATACAATAAGGAATGATAAGAGTTGAATTGTTTAACTAAGGGTTTAATCCAAAAGATAAGGTTATTTTTATTACCTAAACATGTAAAAAATTATTTAGTTGATGATATTTCAACCCATCATCATATTATACAAGAAATAAATCACATTTAAACAATTTATAACAGAAACCCAATTTAAAATAAATTAATATTTAATGATCGTCCAAAAGTTCCCCTCACTACACTTATAAAAAGAAACTTTTCATTATCTTTAATTCACACCTCCAATACCCTTCGTTATAGTCAAACCACGACCATATCATCTCCCAACTCACCTCACAACATACTAGTTTCAATAAATTTTTCCAAAATCATTCCTACAGGTCCCTTTTTTCCAATTCAAAAGGAGATATCCGAAAATGAGCTAATTGGATTATCACCTCTTTCAAAGATATTTCCATCTTATACTTCCCCTTACACTATTGTATCATTAATAAATTAATAAATCATGTATCCACTATATGATGATATTTTTTAATTATTATGGTAAAACCATATTCCTCATTTTACCCAACAAAAAAACAATATCACTATGTGTGCGTATGTATGTCGTACCGTCTCCACGCCATGGTGTAACATGTTTTTCATAAACATTTTATTATTATTGGTATAACAATGAATATAAAGGATGTAAATAATAAATATAACATTATATTTTTTCTTTAAAATTCATATTCCTTCCAATTTCAAACCATTTAACCATTAAATAATTAAAATTGCCAATTTTGAGTACTTACTGCTTACCGTCTCAACGACACAATGAGATCCATCTTCCACATTCACCATTCAAGAATGATTATAAAAATAAATGTTATTAAGCAGTATGAAGTATATTAAATTTTAATGAAACTAGAATAATGTGTGTGTGTGTGTGTCTGTGTGTGTTTATTTTTGTCTATGTACATATATATTATTCACTTATATCCATTCAATATGATAAGAAAATGGAAATAGTTTTCATGCGTACGAAAGACATATTGTTTCCATGAATGGTGTATTCCATTTAGTATATCTATAAACAATGCATATTTAAATTCTAGAAAAAATATGATATATAAAACATTTTATACATTATTTAATTAATTAAATCATTATCCATGTAATAAAATCATGAATAACAGGTAAAAACACGTACGATAAAGAAAGCGATTATTACCCAAAATGTTGGTTTAACATTGAAATTATTAATAAATGGATAATATAAAGTCCTAAATGAACCATATATGATATCATAAATATTATAGTGATTTATTTAGATGTTTATTGTATTTTTTAAATAAATATATATATATTTCGGACATGTACGGAGTTTATGAAACCTAAGGAATGGAAATTTTGACTCATATTTAATTTCGGTGAGATATAAGCCACGTTCGCCACCTATTTCTTGTGTGTGGTTTATTTTCTTGCCCTATTATGTTTTATATCATTAATACATTTATCCTTATGGAATTTATATATTTAATTGAATATATTGTTCTTATTATGTAAACATTCAACGTGGTATGGGATGCATTGACTGTTTGAAGAATTAATACTTTCTCCATTTCAATATTCATGATATTAACATACATATTTATTTATTTGTATATAATGGATTATAAGTAATGTATAATGGATAATTTTAATTTTATTTAAATGTCTTCAAAAATAAAAATTTTATGGTTTTTACATAAGTGTTAATTTCAAAATCACATTATTATATGATACTTTTATACATAAGTATATACTGAGACATCATTATCTACTTCCCCTTACAATGTTGTTTCCATAATAATGTAATAAATCTAGTATCCAATATTTGATTCTATTTTTTTATTAACATTGTACAACCATATCTCTCATTTTACCCATCCAACAAAAAACAATATCAATATGTGAGTGTACGTACGTCTTACCATTTCTACTCCATGGTGTAACATGTTTTCCATGCACACTTTATTTCTATGGGTATAACAATGAATATAAATGATCTACATATAAATATAACATGAAATTGTATCTTTAAAATTTATATTCTTTCCAATTCCAAACCATTTCACCATTAAGTAAATGATATTGTCATTTGTGTTTACGTACAGCTTACCAACTCCACGATACGAAGAGATTATTCTTCTACATTCACCATTCAAAAATGATTTTAAAAATATATATTATTAAGCAGTATGAAGTATATTACATTATAATGAAACTAGAATAATATATATATATATATATATATATATCGTTGTGTGTGTGTGTGAATTTGTGTATATGTATATATATTTAATTCACTTACATCCATTCAATACGATAATAAAATGGAAATAGTGTTCATCTGTATGTAGGACATACCATCTCCATGAACGATGTATCCTGTTTAGTATGTCTATAAACTATGTATATTAAAATTATGAATATATATGATATATAAAACATTTTATACATTCTTTAATTAATTAAATCATTATCCAAGTAATACAATCATGAATAACAAGTCAAAACACGTATGATAAAGGAAGCAATTATTACCCAAAATGTTGGTATAACTTTGAAATTATTAATAAATGGGTAATATAAAGTACTAAATGAACCATAAAAGTTATCATACATATTATAGTGATTTATTTAGAAGTTAAAAATATGTTTGAAACCAGTATATATATGTTTCGGACATGTAAAGTGTGTATCAAACCTAAGGAAATGGAATTTTGACTCACATTTATTTTTGTTGAGATAAAAGCCATGTTCACCGCCTATTTTTTGTGTGTGGTGTATTTACGTCCCCTATTATGTTTTATATCATGAATAAATTTTTCCTTATGTAATTTAATGATTTACTTGAATATATTGTGCTTATTATTTAAAAATTCAACGTGGTATGGGATGCTTTGAATGATTGAATAATTATTCTTTTCTCCATTTCAATATTCATGATATAATCATACATATTTATTTATTTTAATATAAGGGATTATAAGTAATTTATAATGTATAATTTTAATTTTATTAAAAAAAATTCAAAAATAAATTAATTAGGTTTTTAGATAATTGTTAATTTCCAAGTCTCAATATTATTCGATGTTTTTTATACATAAGTATATACTGAGACATCATTATCTACTTCCCCTTACAATGTTGTTTCCATAATAATGTATTAAATATAGTATCCACTATATGATGATAGTTTTTTTACTATTATGGTACAACCATATTCTTCATTTTAGCCATCCCACAAAAAACAATATCATTATGTGTGTGTACGTATGTCTTACCATCTCCACAATATGTTGTAACATGTTTTCATGAACACATTATTTCTATGGGTATAACTGTGAATATAAAGGATGTAATTAACAAATATAACAAGATATTTTTTCTTTAAAATTAATATTTCATCCAATTCCAAACCATTTCACCATTAAATAAATGATACTATCAATTGTGTGTACGTACAGCTTACCTTCTCAATGACACGATGAGATTCATCTTCCACATTCACCATTCAAGAATGATTATAAAAAGATATATTATTATGCAGTATGAAGTATATTACATTATACTAAATCTAGAATAATATACATATATATATATATATGTGTGTGTGTGTGTGTGTGTTCATTTGTGTCTATTTACATATATTTCATTCACTTACATCCATTCAATACGAAAAGAAAATGAAAATAGTGTTCATGCGTATGTAAGACCTACCGTCTCCATGAACGATATTTTCCATTTAGTATATCTATAAACTATGTATATTTAAATTCTTAATATATACTATATATATATAATTTTATACATTCTCTAATTAAATAAATCATTATCTTATTAATACAATCATGAATAACAAGTTAAAACACGTACGATAAAGGAAGCGATTATTACCCAACATGTTGGTTTAACATTGAAATTATTAATAAATGGGTAATATAAAGTCTTAAATGAACCATATATGATATCATAGATATTATTCCGATTTATTTAGAAGTTAATAATATGTTTGAAACCAATATATATATGATTCGGACATGTACGAGGTGTATCAAACCTAAGGTAAAGGAATTTTGACTCACATTTAATTTTGGTGAGATATAAGCTAGGTTGACCACCTATTTCTTATGTGTGGTGTATTTACTTCCCCAATTATGTTTTATATCATGAATAAATTTATCGTTATTGAATTTAAACATTTATTCGAATATATTGTGCTTATTATTTAAACATTCAACGTGGAATTGGATGCTTTGAATGATTGAAGAATTAATCTTTTCTCCATTTCAATATTCATGATATTATCATATGTATTTATTTATTGTATATAAGTGATTATCATTAATTCCTAATTAATATTTTTAATTTTATTTATGTTTTCTTCAAAAATTAATTTTTTAATGTTTTTACATAAGTTTTAATTTGAAAATCTCATTATTATTCGATGTTTTTTATACATTAATATATACCGAGACATTATTATCTACTTCACCTTAAAATGTTGTTTCCATAATAATTTAATAAATATATTATCAACTATATGCTTATATTTTTTTTTATTATGGTAAAACCATATTCCTCATTTTACCCATCCAACAAAAAACAATATCACTATCTATGCGTACGTACGTCTTACCATCTCTACGCCATGGTGTAACATGTTTTTTCATGCACAATTTATTTCTATGGGTATAACAATGAATATAAAATATTTAATTAATAAATATAACATGATACTGTTTCTTTAAAATTAATATTCCGTCCATTTTTAAACCATTTCACTATTAAATAAAAGATATTGTCATTTGTGTATAAGTACGACTTACCATCTCCAAGACACGATGAGATTCATCTTCCACATTCACCATTCAAGAATGATTATAAAAATATATATTATTAAGAAGTATGAAGTATATTACATTATAATGAAACTAGAATTATATAAATGTGTGTGTGTGTGTGTGTGTGAATTTGTGTCTATGTATATATATGTCATTCACTTATATACATTCAATACGATAAGAAAATGGAAACACTGTTCATGCATATGTAAGACCTACCGTCTCCATGAATGATGTTTTCCATTTAGTATATCTATAGAATATCTATATTTAAATTCCGAATATATATGATATATAAAACATTTTATACATTCATTAACTAATTAAATCATTATCCAATTAATACTATCATGAATAACAATTCATAACACGTATGATAAAGGAAGCGATTATTACCCAAAATGCTAGTTTATCATTGAAGTTATTAATAAATGGGCAATATAAAGTCGTAAATGAGCCATATATGATGTCATATAAATTATAGTGATTTATTTAGAAGTAAATATTATGTTTAGAACTAATATATATAATTTTCAGACATGTACGGAGTGTATCAAACCTAATGATAGGGAATTTGGACTCACATTTTATTTTGGTGGGATATAAGCCATGTTCACCAAATATTTCTTGTGTGTGGTGTATTTACTTCCCGTATTATGTTTTATATCATGAATAAATTTATCATTACGGAATTTGAATATATATTTGAATATATTGTGCATATTATTTAATCGTTCAACATGGTATGTGATTCATTGAAAGTATGAAGAATTACTCTTTTCTCCATTTAAATATTCATGATATTAACATATATATTTATTTATTTTTATATAAGGAATTATAAGTAATGTATAATGTATAATTATAATTTTATTTAATATTTTTGAAAAATTAATTTTTTAAGGTTTTTACATAACTGTAAATTTCAAAATCTAATTATTATTCTATGTTTATTATACATAAGTATATACTGATACATCATTATCATTTATGTATGTGTTTATTAAAATTTATTTAAAAATATTATATTCAATTGTTTAAAGACATTTTAACCCATTTTTTACATTTAAAAAAAATTAATTCAATATTTCCACCATTTT
The DNA here is from genome assembly GCA_963277665.1 of Viscum album. Taxonomy (NCBI): domain Eukaryota; kingdom Viridiplantae; phylum Streptophyta; class Magnoliopsida; order Santalales; family Viscaceae; genus Viscum; species Viscum album. The sequence goes on along the minus strand of OY728141.1, from coordinate 1,844,441,606 downwards.
ATAAAAATTTACTCTAGGACATTCTCAGAAAATTAAAGAAATAATTTTTTTAACAAATAAGACGTGAGTTGGTATTTCTTGCAGTTACGATGCTATAAAATTTTGAATATTACTTTACATTATTACAAGGTTATTTATATAAAAAATGTTTTCTTCTATATTTTTACAGCTTCTAAATGATTTTAAAGAAAGAAATGTATATTTCTATCAAATATTTTTAATGAATTTATTAGATTTTTTTCATTTATTTAAACATCATATGTTTTATTTTATTTTTAATTGGTGTTGATTTATTATGATACAATATTCCATATTGTATTTATGGTTTTATGATAAATTTGACTATGGATGATCTATATTTTTACAATTCATGGTTTATGGTTAAATTATTAACATTTCATATGCATGTTTTAATAAGAATGTTTATGTTATGATTTACCCATTTCTTAAGAGGAACGAATTGGACTTATTAAGTGATAGGTGGGGCCTTATATAGCCCCTAGATACAATAGTATGTCGCATAAGAAAGACTAGTTCCTTGGCATAAGGCCTTGATCTTATGGTTTTTTATGGACATTGAACGAGGCCCCAATATTATGGTTATGATGTAAAACATTATGCATTTATTAATTATGAGTTTATTTGTTGATTTTGAATGTTATTATTCAACTATTAGAATATCCATGTGAATTTATGAATGGAATTATTTGATTTATTATTTATATATTTGTCTGAATATTATGTTTAAAAGGATTGTGTTATTATTATATACCTTGCTTTAACAGTTTATTATTATTTATGATAGATTAACTATAGTGTTTATCCTTACTATGAATCTTATCTCACTCCTTTAATATGCATAATTTTACCTTATTATGCGATGAATTATATTATGATTTACCTTTAGGGATAATATAATGGATATTAGTGTATTCAATGGAGAAACTATGTTGTTTTTCATTTCAATATATAATTTAATATTTCAATTTGAATCTAGTTTTTACAAGTCCCCTAAACTAATTGGTCATTCATGATATGATTTTCTAGTTATCAATCCAATGTAACTAAATATTGCTCCAAACCAGGGTAACTGGGGTAGGGGCATTATATTTGGTATTATAGGATGTTTAGTACAAACCATGGAAAATACATTTATAAAAAAACAATAATTAGGTAACATTACCCTAATATAGACTCTGTAGATAAGTATAGAATAACATATTAGAGTTTTGGTAATGTATATATTATGTGGGTATTTATAGAATGTAAATTTCTATCTTGATACTAAATGTCAAGATGGTTCTGGCATAGATGTACCCCAGAGTAACAACCATGACAAGATGTTCCGGGCTTGACTCGGGGTAATCTGGTACATGAAAAAGGGACTTAATGCGCATTTGGTTTGACACTCCCAAGGGATATGATTTAGATAATTCATATTTTATTTACGAACCGTTATGAAGGATTTTTGTGTAAATATTTCCACAAATAAAACATTTTTATGATTATGATAATAGATACATGTAAAGCATCAACTAATGATTATTATTTTTCTAGGTTTTGGATAATACACTAAGATATGATCTAACATAGAGTTTGTATTCAATTATAACTTTTATCTAGTCGAAGTAATGATAACTCTACCAATACACATGATCCAAATAATTAGAAGTATCATATCCTTGATGGCCTTAAGTCAACATTTTTATGTGAAATAGTCTCTCATATATTTTATGCATATGAATAAATAGTATACTGAATTAATAAAACAAGTAAATAATTCTCCATGTACTATTTCTTTTAAGGGAACCAAGAGATGGAGATAATTATTGAGAAAAAAGTGGATAAAGGGAATATTGGAATGATGGATTTTTTCATATGTGTTAACTGTTGAAAGTTTCACCCAAGTAAATTCTTGTTAGGAATGGGAGATTATTATACGTTTGGTGAAAAATGACACCATGTTCATGATTAAAAGGGTACAAAAGTTTTCCAATGTACAATTCTTTATCCTCAAGGATATGGGACACTGCAAAAATTGATGTACCAATCTTTGAACTATAAACTAGATGATTCTATTGGATAATAATAAAGTTATGATATTTCACTTAACGAAAAGGAATGATTAATTTTCTTATGTTTTTATTAAAGAATTATGTTCTTTTAGTATTGTATAAATGATATTCTAATTATATGAATTATGAAAATAAACAAGAATTGTATTGTATTACTTTTTCATTTATGGTTTAAGCATTTACGGTACCATGTAATGTGATATAGTTTCAAGTTTAACATTTTAAAAAATATATGTTTGAGGGAATGATAACCCTTAATAAATTTGAGATACTGATCCTTAAATAAAGAGATGATTTATTTAAATAAATTATATTTGATATTATTTACTACCTTGGAACTGATTGATGGACTATTTATTCTATCGATGTTTTATTTTACACGATTTTTTGAATTAATGAGTCTATTCAGTATTCTGTGTTTTACATAAGGAATAAGGGAGAATGGATATATTCAAATAATATTTTATGGTAATTCGGGGTATTACCATGATTTATAGAATACACGATGAAGGTATTCACAAAGTTTTTTTGTTACAAAAATATCTTTATTATGTTATGTGACCTTGCTTATAAAATATTGGACAACGAGTTTGGAGAGAAGTATTTTGGATAAGTCAAATGGTTGGAATGTATTAAGTTGCACATTGGACAATATTGTTCATGTATAAATCATTTCTTGAGATTGTTTTTTAATTTTATAAAAATATAATATTAATAATAAGAAAAATCGTTTTCATGTGAAAACATGTTGGTTATGTACAACCCATTACTTCAGAAAAGGCTTCGATAATCGAGCCCACAATTGAAGTGAGAAAAATATTTTATCACCTGCCACTTGGATACATGATGTCTTGGTTTGTATAAAGTATTTTTTTATTTAAATGGTATGAAAAATGAATAATTAATTCATTTTTTTGAACCCTATGTGATTAATATAAATATAATATGATTTTAATTTTATTATCTTATTGAGAGAAATATGAGTTTGTTGAATAAATTAGTTAAACGATTGAACCCTACTTGTCAAGTTTTTATTATTACTCTTGTCCTAATTCTGTAAGTAAATTTATTCTTAAACTCATGGTAACGAATCTTAAATCCAAAAATCTTTTCCACATACCTTATATTGTGATAAATAAAATGGATTCATGGATCATCTTAGATTTATTTCATTGTGTTTGTTCAAATTTCCATAATTATGTTCTCTATCATTCTCCATCAGAACATGATGGAAATATTTTCATTTAGGTCCATGTTATCCTAAATGGAAAATTAGTATGTGTTATCTCTAGTGACCATTATAATTCCTATTCTTTATTTTAAAATGGAGGTCTCATTAATCCATTTCTAACATGTGATTTCAATGAAAATATTTTGAAAAGTACAACATAATGATTTTGATTCTGGGTTAAAATTGTTGGGAAAAAGTTATTGAAGGAGGGTAAAATGTAACAACTCAACATTTCACGGTACATTATATTCATTAACTTGTGTTTCATGCAACACTGATGTGGCTTGCGTGACATGAAAGATTGAGTTTCTACGAATCAACACATTAATGTTAAAATTATTTAAATGATATATTTATACTTTTTCATTAAAATATAGTAATATAAATGTTGATAAATATTTTTTAAAATGATTTCACATATATAACACATATTTATAATGATATATATTAGTTTTGGTAAAATAGTTATATATTGAGAAATAATATTTTCTTAAAGGAACTACTTTTTATATCCTTTTGGGAAAAAAAGGAAAATAATTTTAGACACTCATTAAAATTGAATATAATAAAATAGACTTAATTATTGAATTTTTAATATCAAAATAGGGTTAGGATGAATTTTTAGTATATTTATGATAACTTTAATTTTTTTATGAATAGTGAAAAATACAACATTAGTGTTAAAAACTGATATTTTCATTTGAATATTTATCTTACATTAAGTAGGTTTTAATTTCACAATAGATAAATAATACATATATTAACCCATTTTAGGTCATTAGAATCATTATTATAATGTAATTAGAAATAAAAATTCATTTAATGTATTTAACATCTTTTTACTCACCTTCTACCCACATTTTCATATTAGCATTAAACGTAATTTTATAACATATGTGAATTGAATTTCGAAAAATGGGTAGACATGGTTGTATATAGAATGGAAAATTTGGTTTCATATGATAAAAAAATTGAGAAATATAAACTTTTGAATTATATTTAGCACGGTAAATGGTAAATATGGTAATTATTGGTAAAATAATTTACAATAAAATAAAATTACCATAATAGTGGCTCTAATTTAATTAGATAATTAATTTTCAACCCGATTCATTTTAAAGTAAAAAATATGTTCCCTTTTAATAAAATTGTATTATATTAGGAAATTTATTATATTTTATTTCTAGAATAGTTATTAAAGTAATATCAAAATATTAATAACTATTTTATTTTTAATAATAAAAAATATATGTTATATGGGTGACTACAAATATAATTTTGAATGTTACTAAATTTATATAAATCATGAATATTTTTTTATAATTTTTATATATTAAATAAATAAATTAAATGGTGGCACAATGAGGATGCTATAATTGTTTACATAATTGACAGACCAAATAAATGATACTAAAACTGTTAAAATAAAACAATATTAATAAATTAATGAATTAAAATAATTTAATAGATAATTTACATTTGATAGAGACATATTTGAAATATTGTATTGATTTTATCATGTTGTTTGATATTTTTTAACACAAAAATATCGAATAGTATTAAATTTGAAAAAATTTGATATTTTAATATAATTAAAAATTAATTAAATGAATTAAAAGTCATAAAAATATATGGTTTTGAAAAATATATTTTATAATGTCAAATATGTCAACGATTATCTAATTGGGGTTTTTTGGCATTTTATATAAAATATATCAACCCTATAGTGTAAAATTACAAGAAGAAATGGTGAGAGTAAAATTGTTTAACTATTGGTTAAAACCAAAAGATATGGATATTTTTATGATCTAAACTTGTCTAAAATTATTTGGTTGAATATATTCAGACCCAATATCATCTTATCCTAGAAATAAATTAATTTGGATCAATTTGAAACCGAAAATAAATTAATAATAAATTAATATTTTACGATCTTACAAATGTGCCCCTCACATCTCTTATAGAAAACACTTATCCTTCTCTTTAATTCACAAATCTAAATCCCTTTTTCTCATCCAATACATGAAAATTTCCTCCCTTAAATCCCATAATTACATCCAATAGGCCATAATTTTTTCCTAATTCCATACTAAGTATTCATATTGTGAAAATAAAAAATTGATACATGAAAAAGAGGTAATTGTTTTATCACCAAATTAAAATTTGGATTCTTCCACTAAATTCTCTTCCTATATTTCTTAAAAAATAAAGCGATAAATCAAGAATATAATATATGATGATATGTTTCTTTTATTTTGTGATAGAAATATTCCTCTTTTTTCCATCCAATAAAAACTAATATGACCATGTGATTGTTTGTTCGACATAACATCTCCATGCGATGTTGTAAAAGGTTTTTCAGGTGAACTTTATTCTATGGGTATAAAGATGAAAATAAAATATTTAAATTATAAATATAACATGATATTGATTATCTATAGTAAATATTACGTCCAATTACAAATCATTTAATCATTATGAAAATGATACCATCACAGGAGCGTACGTTCAGCTTACCATCACCATGACACTAAGAGATTCATCGTCCACATTCACCATTCAATAATTATTGAGAAAATAAATTTTATTAATAAGTATAAAATATATGAAATAATAATTATACTATAATATATATATATATATACATACATATATTTCATTCACATATATATATTAAATATGATTAAAAAACGGAAACATTGTTAATATGTACGTTTGTCATACCTTCTCCCTGAACTGTGTAATATGTTTCATATATCAATCAATTATTTAAATTTATATTACAAATATATATGATATATAAATCATGTTATATATTCTAGAAGAAAATAATCCATGATATACGTAATACTATCAATAATGATAACTCGAAACTCATAAGATAAAAAAACATTAATTACCTGAAATGTTGCATTGACTTGGAAATTATTAATAAATAGTTAATATAAAGACATAAAAATCATATGAGATATAATAAATATTATAATGATACTATTAGAAGTTTGTAAAATGTTTAAAACCATTATAATTGAATTTCAACATGTATGGGGATTATCAGACCTAATGTAAGGGAATTTTGTCCCGTTTTTAATTTTTATGATATATAATCCATGTTCACCACATATTTCATTTGTGTTTTGTTTTTATTTCCCATATAATTTTTAATATTAGGAATAAATTTATCCTCATGGTATTTACTTATTAATTTAAAGATATTGGGCTTATTATTTAAATATTCAATATGGTATGGGGTTCTTTGAATTATTAATGAATTAATATTTTCTACATTTCAATATTCTTGATATTATCGTATATATTTATTTATATGTATATAAAATATAATAATGAATTATTTATTCCATGTTTAATTTTTACTTTAAATTTTTCAAAATGAAATATTTTTAAGTTTTTATTATTCAAGGTTGATTATACACATGTATCTACTGAGACATCTTTATCGTCCATGTCCATGTTTCTTAAAATGTATCTCAATATATTATTGACAATTTTTTTAAAAAATATTTACTGATGTTTGGTTTTTTATAAATTTTATTTAATTGAATATTTCCATCATTTTCCAAACAAGGTACTCTATGTCATTTTTGAAAAATTATGGAAAGAATGTTTTTAAACTTATATGGAAAGAGAATCTATTTTACACCGTTATGACACTATAATATTTGGAAGATTCCGTTATTAGATTACAAGGATATTTTAATACTAAATTATTTCATTTAAAATTAAAAATATTCAAAATGATTTAAATGTAATAAGGGATATTTTTCTCAAATATTTTTAATTAATTTTTTAGAATATTCCCATTTATGAAAATATCTATTGATGGATTTTATGCTTAATTTAGTTTGATTTACTATGATATAAACTTCAATATTGTATTGTAGGGTAGAGGATTTATTTTATGGTGGATGCGATAGTGTGGTTCCATTCATGGTTTATGGTTAAAGTATTAACATTTCATATGCTGGTTTAAGTATGAATGTTTATGATATTTTTTACCCATTTCATAAGAAAAATGAATTAGACTTAATCATTAATGGTAGGGGACCACTATATCGCCTCAATGCATCGGTTTGTCTCAAGAGACAAACTAGTGTCTTCAAACCAGTTCTTTATGGTATGGTCATTTATGATCTTTTCATGCGGCCATGAAATTATGGTTATGATGTCTGGCACTATGAATTTCCTTATTATGAGTTTGGTTATTGATATTGAATGAGATTATTAGAAAAGTATAATATCCTTGTGAATGATTAAATAGAATTATTTTATTTATTATTTACATATTATTTTGAAGATTATGTTTAAAAGGATTTTGTTTTTTTATACCTTACCTTAATATTTTATGTTTATTTATGATAGCTTTCACTATATTGTTAATCCTTACTTAGCATCGGAGCTCACCCATTTCTTCTGTTTCATTTTACCCAAGGATGTGAAAAAGTATATTTTGATTAAACTAAAGGGATTATATAAGGGATATGTGTGTATTAAAAGGATACCTTATTTTGTTTTTTATTTCACAATGTTAAGTGAATTTTATGTTTGTATCTTGTTTTTTCAAGGAGACTAAACCGATATGTCCTTCAGGATTTGATTTTTTAAATTATCATAAAAATGTAATAAAATAATGCACCGACTCAGGGAATATAGGTATGGGGAGTTACACGATGTTTAGTATCATCCATAAGGATTTTGCTAATATTTTCTAATCATTATCATAGTAAATAACTATACATTTCATCTGTTACCAACCATGAAAACTAATATATTTTTATACCTTATTTTATGATTTATTATGTAGATATACACATAGTAATGTACCAAAATATAGATAGGCCATGTTTTTTGGTAATTAGATATATATAACAACAAATTACAAAAAGGATAAAATTAAATTAATTAAAAATGCATAACATTCTATTTGAATTCCATTAGTCTTCCAAAATTAAACATAATAACCTCAAAACACACTAAATAATGTGGTGGGCTATAAATCCTAGTATGGAAATAACCCATGTATATGTGGATTAATGTAATAAATTTGAATCAATAGGGACATATATTTGTCATAAAGTGGTTGACAATCATAAACATAAACATAAATTCATGAAAATTATAATAACATAATGGAATCATAAGAATGTGGAAACAACATAAAACATAACACCATAATAATATGTCAATGATAACCACTGAGCCATAATTATATTTTGTTTTTAAGATACCATCCCAGTGACTATACATATAATCCTATGAGATAAAAACATAAACCATCACATTGTTGATATTTATAATTTAATGCCCACACATCACATTCATATCATGTACAAGCTTTTGGGTGCGACCTCGATCATACAACATAAGAATTACATTTATAAATTTGAATCCCATGATTAATGAGTGTGTGTTACATTAATAAATGTACATAGTCAATATAATATAATTACATCTAGATTAATATGATTATTATTAATGGGGATGAGTATTCATAATTAAAAATAGTTTAAATTAAAAAATCATGAAATAATTATGAAAGCATAAAAATCACACATAAATTTTAAAGGGATGGTTTATTGGTTGGTATTGGTTTTATATCATTACTATTAATAATAAATATAAAAATGGTGGTGTAATAACACATTAGAACAAGAAAATTTGGAAATAAAATTGGCATAGTACAAAGAAAGTTCAATAAATAAATAAGAATGAGTAGGGGATCAGTTACATCAATATAGAAATGGATTATGTAAATGATAGAATAAGAGAAAATAAATAATATTTAATTATTAGAAAACAATTATTATTGTAACGGTATAATTATGAATAAATGATAACATAACCACATGGAAGTCGGAAGTCATATTATAATGGATGTTCATGAATTGAAATATGGAGGGTGAGAACCATTAACTTGAGTGGGTTCTACTAAAATATTTGGATAACCTTCGTAAGAGATTGAAAGAACCTTCGGTGGGATTTATAAGGGTATAGTTTGATTAAATTAAATATACATGGTTTTTTAGAGAAGAGGAGTGGGTTTTTTTGGGGTATTGGTAGAAATAGATAGGGGATTTATTTGTAAATTTCAAAAAATGGGTTCTAAATTTTATATTATAAAATAATCGAAACCATTTTACTTATTATTGTTTATCACATGGTTTCTTCTAAGGAAGAGGGTTTTTAATAATTTATATGTCCTAGAACTGAACTAATTAAAATAATACAATTGTTTATGTAGATGTGAGTCATGATCGTAAATAATTGATTTTAATGCCATAAATTATAATATAGATTCTGGGGGATTCATTCAAGCATAATAAAATTAATCAAACAACATAAAAAAATTATTTTAAGGGGGACATATTTCTTTGTTTAGGGGTATAATATATATTATTTAATAAAGCACTATATGGGCTATTATAATTTCATAATATGGATAGAATATTTATTCCATATTTAATTTTTACCAAAAAATTTGGTTCTTATGAAATTTTGAAAGATTCAAAATTGGATAATTTTCATGTGCTCTTTCCAAAAATAAAAAATCTTTTTCCAAAAAAATATCTATTTTACCAAATATAATTTTATTAATATGAAAACATTTACATTTTAACAATATTCATTATTTACTAAAAACTACAAGCTTTTACAACACCAAAAACTTTATAACCCTTATAAAAATAATAGTATACTTTATTAATAAAATATTAATTAATATGAAAAATTTATTAAAATAAAATATATTTCAAAAATCGATGAATGTATGAAAATCATATCTTTTATAAAGATATATATTTCCATAAAAACCAATTTTCGTTTTTTCATTTCAAAATCTAATTTTCATTAAACTAATTAAGAATCATTAAATATGAAAATACTATTATTTATTATATATTAATTGTTAATGTATTACATAAGATCACAAATTATACAGCTTGTTTGATCAATAAGACTTGTGTATTTTAGAATTAGTTATATTACATAACATTATAATATATGTAATATGTCATCATTACTGAATACATCCTTAACATGCTCATATTATTCATTTTTAATTACATCTGTATTGGATAACTTGTGAACAGATATAAGAAATCTGTAATCTATAAATCTTAGTAAGGGAATAAACAAGAAATTAGATGATGAAATTAAAAAAAATTAGATGATAGGAAAATCATTGGAGAATAAAAGGTTTGTGTAACACAAATACAAACAATAGAGCATGATATAACATGATGATCATAAAGGTAACATGGGAAATTTGGAAACAAATTAAAACACTGCATCATAAACATATGTCAAGGATAAAAACTAAGCAATCATCATAGATAAAGTATTTTGATTAATTGGGTTCACTCCCTAATCCTTCTAATGATTTCTTGTGAGACTAAAATGCTACCCAATGCATTGGATCACTATATAATTCTTGGTGCATTTGACACTTTCATTTCATTATTATTCTTTAGTGTCCCACATAGATCATACAAAATGGATTCATTCATCGTCATATTTTGATCCATGATCACATAATATAGATTAAATATATTTAATTCCCCAATAAATAAATATAAGTTCATAAATGTGAACACCCTTGATTTTAAATGGGTACTGTTATTCACTACACACTTGTTTGGCATGGAAAATCACAGTGAAATTTTGGTAGCATAACGAGGGAATAAGAATTTTCATCAGAGTGATTTAGGGGATTCTAAGAGGTATCTCATAAATTCAAAATAAAATTTAATGTATGGAGGATATTTATGAACATACACCAATATTTGCAAATGATGATTAAATACAAAAGATGAAGGAGATACTTGAATAAAAATGAGAAGGAGATGATCCCTTACCATGAGAAGGTGATTCAAAATGAAATGTAGGATATTATTGAGAGATTAGGGGATCACTTATTGTAATACCCGATGATTCCACAGTACACTTCTCTACAAATAATACAGTAGCGTATGTTGTACACAACTTTGAGTTCTAACACACACCACAACCAATCAAACCAGCCGTTATGAATAGTAATAACAAATTTTTAAAATTTATAAATTTTATCATTCAAAATGGACTTCATTTTTGGATTCGGAACAATGAAATTATCATAGGGTGAATTTTTGGTATTTTTATGAAAACATTCAATTTGTGATGAATAGTGGAAAAAAACAATAAGTTATAGTTTAAAACAGAATTATTATTTAAATAAATATTTATTTTATTTAAATTTATTTTAGGTCAAAATAGACACATAATACCTATATAAGATCAATGTAATTCATTGGAGTCAATTTTTAATAAGTTTAGATATTTAAAAATTTTATAGAACATTTCACAGTCTTTTACTCACCTCCTAGATGAATTTTCAAATTCACATAAAACATAAATTTACCGCTTCTATGAGTGAATTTCGAAAATATGAGAGATACAGTTAATATCAAGGAGTAAAATTTTGTTCAATAAGATAAAAATACTTTTTGGTGAATAGTAACTTTTTACTTTTATTTACCATGGTTAAAAGTAAATTGAGTAATTAAGGGTAAAAAGGATATTATTATTACCCTAAAAAATGTCCTAATTCTATTGGATAAGTATAATTCGTCCAAAAAGAACCTTAGGAATAATATATTAACATATTGGGTCCACTTATATTAGAATATGACATTTATTATTATTTAAATTAAAGAAGAGTTAAAATAATAAAATCATTGTTTAATATATAATACATTTTTAATAGAGGGTTATACATAAGATAAATTAGATTATAAATATTCATTAGAAAATATAAAAATATTTCCTACATAGTGGTATTATATATATAATTTTTATACATTAAATAATTTAATTTATTTATGACACAATGGTGATGCAGTAATTACCTAATTAATTAAATATTAAAATAATTGATATTATAAACATAAAAATAAATGTAATTTAAAAAATTTTATTAATTCCACTATTTTTTTAGGTTAATATTACATTTTGCTTTGGTTAGATGAATATTTTTTATGTAATAATGATGTTATGAATTTATCAAAAACAAAATACCAAATAATGTCAAAATTGACATAAAAGTGTTTTTAAAACAAATATTATATAATTAATTGATACTCTATTCCTAAAACTCTACAGTTAGGTCATAGGACTTAAATAATGATAGTAGCATCATTAATGAACCACTTGGGGTTCATTTGGATTTATATAGTACGTTTATTAACCATATAATTTAAAAATACAGAGAGAAATGGTAAATGTCAAACTATTTAACTAAGAGTTAAATATAAATGATAAGGTTAATTTAGTAACCCAAACATGTATAAAATCTATTGTTTAAAGTATTTAGACCCATACCCACCTTAGCTTCGAAATATGACACCTGGAAGCCATTATAAACCGAATATGAATTTATTATGAAATAATATTTTATGTTTTTCCTAAGGTGCCCCTCACCCCTCTTATAAATGGGCACCCCCTTCTCTAAAATTCATAACATAGCCTTTTGTCTCAGCCAACCACTACCAAAATAATATCTCAACTTCCCTCACTTCATCCTAGAGGCCTTATTTTGATCAAAAAGCCAACCTAAGGATCCCTTTTGTTCAAATCAGAAAAGATGAACTCGAAGAAGAGGTAATGTTTTCACCACCCTCTTTCAAGATCCTTTCTTCTTCCACATCATCATTCTTTTTTATTTCTTTTATAAAATAATAACTCTGGTATCATATATATAGTATGATTTTATTGTAAATATGGTACAACCATATTCATTATTCTATCCATCCTTTCAATGACATTTCTTCGTACGTGCGTACGTACGACTTGTCGTTTCCACGTCGTGGTGTAATTGTTATTCAAAACATCATTATGTGTATGGGTGTGACAATGATATGTAATTGAAGAAAATAATAAATATAAAATTATAATGATTCTATATATATGATATACCATCCAATTATATATGATTTTAATATCATAATAATGATATTTGCGTTTGTGCGCACGTATGGACTACCGTATCCACGAACCTGTTGAGATTCATTCCCCATCATATCCATTCAAGAATAATTCCCATTAGATTTTTAAAAATAATAATTAATTACGTGATATCATTCTTGATATGAATAACATAAAACCTATCCATAACAAACACGACTTACGTAACAAACCATATAAAGGAAAACGAATCAGTTAACACCTGAAACAATGATAATACTGTGATATTATTAAAAAATAAATGATAAAAGATCATATATGATATCATATTAATGTATATGATTCTTGTATAATTTAATAAAAATTATTTCACCATTATACATGAGTTAAACCAAGCCTAGACCAAGGTAAAGTAAATTTTAAGGGTTTATTTCACAATCTCTTTAGTATCTGAGGATGTTTATACGTAATTATCTAGTGGGACCTCTTTATCATCTACATTCATGTTTCTTAAAAATGTATTTCAAAACATTCTTAGTATTTTATAGAATATGGGTTAAATTAATTTATACCCTTTTTACTTTTTATATGATTTTTATAAAGGAATAATTCAGTCATTTCCCAAACAAGGTTCTTTTTTAACCTTTTCTGCAAAATTAAGGTAAGAATATATTTTTAATATTATACAGCGAGTGCGGCTATTTTCAACCATTATAAAATTTCTGAATCTTACCTTATAGGGTTATAAAAAAATTTGAATGTAAATGTTTTATTTTATAATTATCTTACTTTTAAATTATTTTAAAAAACAGATATTTATGTGAAATAGTTTTGATTCCATCTATGTCAACATCCTTTGATGGATTTTAAGCTTATTTGAAGTTGATTAATTATGATACAAAACATTTATATAGTATTGATGGTCTTTTGATATGTCTAACTGTGGATGAGTTATTTTTATACCATTCATGGTATATGGATAAAATATTGACATTTCGTATGGTAGTATTAATACGAATGTTTATGTTATGTTTAAACCTGTTCAAATGAGGAATTCATTGGACTTAATAAGTGACGGGTGGAGCCCACTATAGCTCCTCGATGTATTATTATGTCTTATGAGACAAAATAGTGTCTTAGAACAAGGCCTTAACAAAATCTTATTTGATGTCTTGGCACAAGGCCTTGTCAATGTGGTTATGATAGTCTAGAATTATGCATTCTATAACTATGAGAGTGGTTATTGATATTCCATGTGATTATTATACTTATAGAATATCCATATGAATTAGTAAATGGAATAATTTCATTTTATTACTACCATATTATGCTGAAGTTCAATTTTAAAAGGCTTTTGTTTTAGTTATACATTGCCTTAAATGATTATGATTATTTATGAAAGTTTTCTCTATATTGTTATCCTTACTGGGCATCTGAGCTCACCCCTTTCTATGTTTTATTTTTCCTAGGATGTGAAGAAGTAAATTATGAATGAACTGCATGGATAGTATGAGAGGATATGAGTGTGTTCTATGGAGACAAGATGTTGTTGTAGTTTTTTCACATTATGATGTAATGTAAACATTATGAATGTATCTAGTGATTACAAGGCTACTAAACTGATCGGTCATTCGATATTTGATCTTTTGTGATCATGCCAATGTTATGTAATAATGCACCGACTATAGGTAACTGGGGTCGGGGCATTACAGTTGGTATCAGAGGAAGTTTTGTACACCCCGTGCAAGCTAGATTTATATAAACTTTGATTAGAACTCATATCCCTAAGATATACATTTAGGATTAGTATAGAAGAACATACTAGAATTATGGTATTTAAATATTTTGTGACATTTCAGAGAAATACATCCCTATCTAGATATGAGCAGGTAGAGGTGGCTCCGGCACAGATGTACCTAGGGGTAAAACCTGAATACACCGCATTGAGCTAGACTCGAATGGGAACTGGTGCACAACAACAAGCCTTGCTACACATGTAACGGCCTGAAATTTTGAATAAATCTTGTTTCCTAATATCATGTGTTATTTTATTTTATTTTTATACTAAACAAAAATGTTTTATTTGATAAACATGATTATAATTAAAATGAGACCATTGGGTTTTGATTCTTATATGACCATCGGTCAATATGACCACTATGAAAAAATGTTTTGATTATTGTCACTAAATACAAGTAATTTTGGTTAATTATTATAGAAAGAAGATTTGATGGCCTCACCTAGTAGTCTTGGACCGATCGAAGCCCATCTAACAGAGCTTGGGAAGGAGGTAGCACCATTGGGCTTTGCTCTGGATCAAATCCAAGACGAACTTCATCATGTGAAGCTAGAACGGAATCGACTTTGTGAGAAGTTCAAACTGATAGAAATTACTACTCGGGCAATGTTGGCTGAGCCGCCCCAAGATTCTATCACCCTAGAACACCTTACTCTTTGGTCCTATGCTGATTTTATAAGGGGATATGTAACGAGACCATAACTGCCTTGTGCAATCCTTGTTTTAAATAAAAATTGGGATTTCTTCTTTTGATGAAGTTTATGAATTTTGAAATGACCGGATAAATATAGTATGCATATTTTTGATGAATTTTAGAAAAAGGATATTTTAAAAATGGTTGTGTAAACCTTAAATAATTAAAAATGTGTAATGATTTTCAAAAAATGGTCTTCTACAATTATGTCCAGTACGAAATTTAGAGTCTAATAAGATCAACTTGATTTTTGATGAATAGTAAATTGTGAATAGTGCTTTTTCGCTTAGGATTAGTAATGTGACCAAATGAATTAGTAATCTCACTTAAAAAAAGTTTTAAAATAATCTAGGCACCTTGATTAAGTAATGTGATTCAATAAAATGGTTAAATAACGGTTTCATTAATTATTATTCAAGTATTAGTTTTTTCGGGTGAATAGTGTTTTTTAATTAAAAAATTTATTAAAAATATTTAGAAAATTATTTTTAGAAAATAGATTTCATTTTTGAACTCAGAGCATCGATATTATGTTAAGGTAATTATTGGGGATTTTTCTGAAAAAAATGAATTTTCGGTGAATAGTGAATTTATTTAAAAATTGAATTAAAAATATTTAGAAAATTATTTTTATAAAATTGAGTTCATAAATGTAATTAGGGAATCGATATTTAGTTAAGGTGAAAGTTTGGGATTTTTCTGAGAAAGATGAATTTTTCAGTGAATAGTAAAAATGCAGTTTTAGGGTTTCGGTATGTTTAATGACATCATAATTGTGTCATGATGATGTCATGAGATCTTTTAAGGGTTGGCCGGCCAAGGGTGATGAATTATTGTTTTGGGGGCCCCATGTGGCCTAACTCCATGATAAATGCCAAGGGAGAGCACATGGGTTTGAGAAAAGCACATGTGAGGTGTCCCTTGGCCATTAATGCCTTGTCCCCTCACTTTCCCGATAAATACCAAGCCCTCCTCTCATCCATTCGACTCCCCACTCATTCCCAACGAATTTATGGTCTCATTACCTCCCAATGAGTCCTCCCTAGGTTCCCCCAAGCCCTCAAGGTCCCAACCTTTGTGGTTTAAGAGTTACATTTTAAGGTAAGGGATCCGACCTCTCTCTTTCATTTCATGTAATCTCTTTTATGTCATCCCTTTTATGCTACATGTCCTTATGTTGGAGGATGTTCTTTTATACTAATCTTACTGTCCTTTTTATGTTCATATAATTAGAGATACCCTCTTACTCTCATTATTTCGTTTTATGATGTTTTAAGTGGCGCCGTTAGGCAGGCGAAATTGTTGTAACAGATCCTTTCTCCCTTCTCATTTTTCAAGATCTATTTTCATGTAAAGTATTTAAAGTTCCTTTTTGTTATGTTGGGGTATGATCTCTATTTCTATCATACTGGACTCTTATGTTCATATGATTAGAGACCCCATTTGATCTCTTCAATTCAGTATTTTGAAGTTTTAAGTGGCGTCGTTAGGCTGCTGAATTTTTAAGTGGTTCTTCACCCTTCTCGTTTTGAAGTTCTACTTTCATGTCAATTCTTTCAATTTCCTTTTTGTTATGTTGGTGTATGATCTCTATATCTATCATACTGGACTCTTAGGTTCATATTATGAGAGACCCCATTTGATCTCTTCAATTCAGTATTTTGAAGTTTTAAGTGGCGCCGTTAGGCTGCCGAATTTTTTTAGGGGATTCCTTCACCCTTCTCATTCTTTTCAAAGGTCTACTTTCATGTCAAGTCTTTCAAGTTCCTTTTTAATTATGTTGGGGAATTATATCTATATCTATCATACTTAACTCTTATGTTCACATGATTAGAGACCCTATTTGATCTTTTCAAATCATTTTTGTTGAAGTTTAAGTAACGCCGTTAGGCTGCCGAATTTTTAAGTGATTCTTCACCCTTCTCGTTTTGAAGTTCTACTTTCATGTCAATTCTTTCAAGTTACTTTTTGTTATGTTGGGGTATGATCTCTATATATATCATACTGGACTCCTATGTTCATATTATGAGATACCCCATTTGATCTCTTCAATTCAGTATTTTGATGTTTTAAGTGGCGCCGTTAGGCTGCCGAATTTTTTTAGGGGATTCCTTCACCCTTCTCATTCTTTTCAAAGTTCTACTTTCATGTCAAGTCTTTCAAGTTCCTTTTTAATTATGTTGGGGAATTATCTCTATATCTATCATACTGAACTCTTATGTTCACATGATTAGAGACCCTATTTGATCTCTTCAAATCATTTTTGTTGAAGTTTAAGTAACGCCGTTAGGCTGCCGAACATTCATAAGAGAAATCTAATTTTTGTCTTCCTTCCATGATTTTCATTTCAAATGCTATGTCCATGAAATTTCATTACCACGATCATGTATCCTTCTTATTCTTTCCATATACTGTTTTATGGGTCATTTATGAATGTTTGACCCATTTTCCCTCTCTTTTTAATGTCTTCTAAAACCTCGTAACATAGCCGTTATGCTGCAGAATTTCCGTCTCAAAATGTCTCTCTCTTTTTCTAAAGTTATTTTATATTATTAAGTGAATACCTAATGATATTTCTTCTAAATGGGTATTCACATATATACCAAAATGTCTATTTTAAATTCTGGGATTTACATACATGAGACCCACCTTCCTTTTCTGTGGGTTTTAAAGTGACGTAAAGATCATGTCTTTAAAGCAGTTTTTAAAAAGTTATGATTATGAAATGAAACCCATTTATTTTATGCTATATGGGTTATTTATGAAATGTTTTATGATGATATATGTGGCTCACATGATAATAAAGGCAAATTTAAGGGTGCGCCCTGATAGCGCTCCAATGCATTGGGTAAAGACTTAATCTCTAGAGATGACCATTTTTAACGACGCCATGATGAATAACCTTGGTAATTTTTAACGACACCTTGGGGATGGACCTTGGTGAAACGAAACGATTTTCAATATTAAATGTTGCAGCCACATCTTCAAGTTATGAAAAAGGTTATTTTTTATGATGTATCTCATTATTTATCTCTCATGCCTTAAATTTCATTTCATGTCCTTATTGAAGTATATCAAGTTCACATGTAAAATGTTTCTCTTGTTTCCCTTAATGGGATTTCTGCTCACCCTTTCTTTTGATGTATGTCCCCAGGATATGAGATGCAGTAATGAACCTTGGATGAACTTAAGTAGAAGCCTTTCAAGTGTTTAAGAAGAGTGTTGTTGTTCTTTTCATGTTTTATGTTCCTGGTTTCCAAGACACTAAACCTTAAAGATCCTCGGTTTGGTAAAATGTAATGAAATTTTATGTGATAAAAAGACGGGATGCAATAACACTCTTGGTTATGACACTCCCACGGGATATTCTTAGGATAATTATCATTTTCATTACAAACAATTATGAAGGGTTTATTAGTATATAATTTCTCAAAGAAAACATTTTTTATGATTATGGATTATATCCATAAACTGTTCAATTTATGTTAAGTGTTTTGAAATTTTGGATTTATGTAATGTGATTCATAAACTAATCTAGTGTATGCCTTTGTTTATAAATGTCTCCTAGTGGAAGAAATGGAATGTGTATCAATGCATGCACTCCATGAAGGGATTTCCCTCCTGCTCAAGATAATTATACTAGAGCTGGTGATAAAACTGGTACAGATCATCATATCACTATACTAGGATAACTCACTCAGGTTTTGAATAACAACCATACCCTTTTGGAGTACCCTGATCCGCTGCATGGAGGATCAATGTTAGATCAATTCATGAGGTAACAACCACCAACATTCAATGGGGGAAAATTCCACTAGTAGCTGAGCAATGGATAAGTTCCCAAGATAAAATATTTTAGGAATTGGGTAGTAGTGAATGGGAAAAGGTTATCGTGGTAGCTTACCACCTCACTAGAGATGCTGATCAATGGTGTACGTTGATATAAAACACAAAGGGAGATGAATAAGTATAATATATGGAATGGAGGGATTTTAATAATATTTTCATAGAAAAATACATTCCTCTTGACCATCGAGATGATATGAAAATACAATTTTTGTGTCTAAGGAAAAAGGAGGACAAGAATATTTCAAAGTATAAGTCTAACATTACAAGGTTAGCAAGGAATGTTGCATATTATATATGTAACCAAATAAATAAAATAGATCATTTCTTTGATGGGTTAAAACCTTTAATCCATCGAGTATTAGTCTCACAATCCATCTCGTTGTACGAATATATTGTCTCATGTGCCATCAAGTCTGAAAATGAATTATCTATGTCTTATGACAATAAAGCAGAACAAGAGAAGAAGAGGATTGTTGATCACTCAGATAATGGAAATAAGGGAAAGAAGGGAAATGATTAATATTCATCCTGCAGTAAATGTAGGAAGAAACACCTCGGTACATGCTTGAATGAAATGGTATTCTATTATAGGTGTGGTGAAATAGGCCACCAAGCTCGTGATTGCAAGTGGAAGAAAGAAGCTACTGATGTTCAATGCTACAATTTCCTGGAGATGAGACATTATGAAAATGAATTTACTAAGCGTCAGGGTACATACCTCAGAAATTGCCAAGGGTTCAATTCCAAGCTTATTCTGTCACTACTGCTGAGGTAGAAGCTCTAAAAGACGTGGTGGTAGTTAATTGAAAGGTTTTCTCGAGTTTAAAAAATGATTTATCTAATTCTGGATCATCGCATTGTTTCATATCGTCCCACTTTTCAAAAAAATTGATATTTCCAATTTGATTTAACAAGGGGGTTGCAGCTAATACTCCTAAGGGAAGTATCCTTGCCATAAGGTTTTGTGAATCATTCCCTATTAGAGCAAATAAATGTTCTTTGTCTCATAATATGATCGTCATACCCATGATTGATTTTGATATAATTCTAGGTATGGATTGGAATTCGGACCATGATGTGAAAATTTATTATTAGAAGAAGGTGGTTATGCTTTTTGATGATGATGATAAAGAACACATTATCTTTAGAGCAGAATCATCACCACTTGATTCTTATCTAGATCCACCCAAAGTAGCTCATCTAAATTCAATTATCGGAGAGGAATAGAATGAAATAACTGTGGGTGAGGAAAGGAATGGTAAAATATAGGATGTACCTATTGTAAAAGAATATGTAGATGTGTTTCTGAATGATTTTCCTATAAATCCTTCAGAACAAGAAATTGAGTTTTCCATTGATTTAATTATGGGTTCAAGGCCTATATGATGACCCCTTATAGATTGACCACTATGGAATTAGTTAAACTAAAGAAACAACTATAGTAATTGAGTAATAAGGTATTTATTCTCCCCGGTGATTCTCAATGGGGATCCCCTGTCCATTTTGTTAAAAAGAATGATGGATCTATGAGGATATGTATCGACTATTAGAAAATCATTTCTATTAAAGTAATAAAAATGCACCCCCTACCTCACATTGATGATTTAATTGGACTACATGGAGAAAAATGATTTTCAAATATTGAACTTCGATCTGGATACCATTGGTTGTGTGTGAAGAAGGAATACATTCCGAAGACAGCATTTCGAACCAGGTACAGGCATTATGATTTTATAGTAATGCCTTTTGGATTGACTAATGCACCCTCTGTATTCATGGATCTAATGAACATATTTTTCAAGGAATATCTCGATGATTTGGTAGTACTATTTGTTGATGATATCTGTATAAACTCTAAAAGCTATGAAGATCATGAAAATCAATTTCTCATTATCCTGAAGTCTCTTAGAAGACATGAATTATATGGAAAGATTAGAAAGTTTGAATTCTAGCTTCAACAGATTTCATTTCATGGAATTATTTCCTATAAAGATGGAATTTCTGTTGATCCTTCAATGACCAAGGCAATCCATGAATGGGCAGCACCGACGAGTATCACTAAGGTACGCAGTTTTGTTGGTTTAGCAGGTTATTATCGGCGTTTTGACTACTGTTTTTCCCGATTGGCTAACCCATTAATGAATCTCACACGTAAAGGGGTTATATTTATTTTGAAAAAAGAGAGTGAAGAATGTTTTGATGAACTGAAGAGAAGATTAGCCAATTCTCATATTTTTACTCTACCATCGGGGAAGGATGGGTTTGTTATTTATAGTGATGATTCAAATAAAAGACTTGGTTGTGTCCTTATGTAGAATGATAGGGTTATTTCCTAAGCACCAAAATAGCTAAAAATTCATGATAAAAACTATCCTACTCATGATCTTGAGTTATCTACTGTAATATTTTCTTTGATAATATGGAGACATTATCTCTATGGTGAAAAATGTGAGATATATACTGATCCCAAGAGTTTGAAGTATATTTTCTCCCATAATGAACTTAACAAGAGACAAAGGAGATGGCTCAAAATACTCAAGGATTATTATTGCACGATACACTACCACTCGGGGAAGGCAAATAAGGCGGCAGATTCTTTGAGTATAAAGGATAATAGAGTTTTGTACAAGGTGAGAGTTAAAAGGGATCCTATTTTCATGGATCTAGTAATGATAGACATGTGAATAACCATGGAAGGTGAAACATCAATTCTTTTTCAAATGGTTTCCAAACCATCATTACTAGAAAGGATTAAGAGTTCTCAGATAGATGATGAATAATTTCAAAAGAATATTAATGAAATGAATGATCAGAGAATCAGTGACTTTGTGTATGAAGAATGAATTTTGAAATTTGGGAAGAGACTTTGTGATCCTAATATACCTGATGTAAAAAGGGAATTGTTGGATGATGATCATAGCTAGAATATCTATATACGCCCTTGGAGCACCAAAATATATAGATATTTAAAGTGACATTTTAGGTGGTACAACTTGAATATGGAGATTACTGATTTTGTGTCAAGATGTATGGTTTTTCAACAAGTGAAAGCAAGAAGGAAACAACCAGGAAGAGTCATGAAACCTCTTCCCATGCCTGAGTAGAAATGGGATAATATTACGATTGTCATTGGCATGTGGATACCAAATACTCCTAGAAGGAACAATGAAAAATAGCTCATTTTTGATCATCTAACCGTGTCAGCACATTTTCATGCTATAAGAGAAGATCTACCACTCGAACGTCTAGTAAGACTTTATATTAATGATGTTGTGAGACTTCATAGAGTACCCCTATCAATTGTTTCTGATTGTGATCCCAATTTAACTTCAAGATTCTAGAAATGTATTCAGAAATCCCCAGATAATGAACATCATTAGAGCACTACCTACCACCCCCAAACTGATGGACAATCAGAACGGACTATTCAAACCATAGAATACATGTAGAGATCTTTCTCACTTGACTTTCAGGCTATGTTGGATCAATACTTACCATTGGTAGAATTTTTCTATAAAAATAGCTTCCATCTGAGTATTCAGATGGAACCATATAAAGCGTTATATGGAAAGAGATTTCGCACACCAAACTATTGGGATGATGTTGGTGAATGAAAACTAGTATGGCCAGAACTGGTGGAGGAAATGATGGAAAATGAGAAAGTAATCTGAAACCACATCAGAGAAGCTCAATGTAGGAAGAAGAGTTATGATGAGAATTAATGGAAGGATTTGGAATTTCAGGGAGGAGATCATGTTTTGTTGAAGGTATATCCATGGAAGGGAGTTATATGTTTCGGTAAGAAAGGTAAATTGATTCCCAGGTACATCAGACCATTCGAAATTCTAGAACAAATTGGGGTTGTAGCTTACCATTTGCAATGTCTCCAAATCTCTCCAAAGTTCACAATGTGTTCCAGGTATCACTATTGAGAAAATACATGCCTTAACCAATACATGTACTCACCTATGAGGAATTAAAACAGGAAAAAGATATGTATTATTGTGAATAGCTTGTTAGGATTCTTGATATGAGAGAACAAGTAATGAAAACCCAGAACACTCATCTAGTAAAATTTTTAGGGAGAAACCATAAAATGGAAGATGCAATGTGGGAACCTGAGGAACTTATGATGTAGAACGATGTGAGTCATTTTATGTTGTAATATTCTAGAAATTTTGAGGACGAAATTATTTTAAGGAGGGGAGAATGTAACACTCCAAGATTCCACGGTATGCTTCTTTTCGAATAATACAGTAGAGTGTGTTTTACGTAAGTTCGAGTTATAACACACACCACAACCAATCAATCTTGCCATTTTGAATAGTTATACCCAATTTTTTAAATTCTATAAAATTTAACTTTCAAAATGGGATTCATTTTTGGATTCGGAAAATCAAAATTAGCTAAGGGTGACTTTTTGGTCTTTTTATGAAAACATTCAATTTTTGATCAATTGTGAAAAGAACATTGAGTTATAGTTAAAAACCGAATTATTATTTAAATAATAATTTATTTTATTTAAATTTATTATAGGTCAAAATAGATACACAATACCTATATAATTTAAATTAAATTCATTGGAGTCAATTTATAATAATATTAGTTACATAAAAATTCTATTGAACTTTTCAACGTCTTTTACCTAACTCCAAGGAGAATTTTCAAATTTACATAAAACCTAATTTTTCCACTTCTATGAATGAAATTTTGAAAATTAAAAGAAAATGGTTTTAATCAAGGAGTAAAATGTGGTTCAATAAGAGAAAAATAATTTTTGGTGAATAGTATGTTTTTACTAATATTTACCACGGTTAAAAATAAATATTGTAATTAAGGGTAAAAATGGAATTATAATTACCCTATCATATGTCATAATTATACTGGCTATGTATAATTCGACCCAAAACAACATTAGAAATAAATTATGAACCTCTTTGTTCTACTAGGATTATATTTGGACATTTATTATTATTTAATTCAAAAATGAGTTAAAAGAGTTAAAATAAATGTATAATAACTAACACATTTTTAATATATTGTTATACATAAGATAAATTCAATTATAAATATTCATTATAAAGATAAAAATATTTCCTACATAATGGTATTTTCCTTATAATATTTATACATTAAATAACTTAATTTATTTATGACACAATGGTGATGCAATAATTACCTAATTAATGAAATTAAAAAATAATTGATATTATAAAAATACAAATAAACGTCATTTGAGACATTTTATGAATTACACTAATTCTCTCGGTTAATATTACATATTATGGTTATTTAGATGAATTTTTTTCGAAGTAAAAATTGTGTTATGAATTTAGAAAAAACAAAATTCCAAATACTGTCAAAATTGACCTAAAAGTGTTTTTTAAAACAATATTATATTATTAATTGATATTCTATTTATAAAAATATAATCTTTCTCCAAAGGACATATATAATGATATTTTTATCATTAATGAACCCCTTTGGGTTCTCTTGGATATATATAGTATGATTATTAACCATATAATATAAAAATACAAAGAGACATGGTAAATGTCAAACTATTTAACTAAGTGATAAATATAAATGATAAATTTATTTTAGTGAACCAAACCTGTCTAAAATCTATTTTATGAATGAATATAGACCCATCTCCACCTTAACCTCGAAATAAGTCACTTTTGAGCCATTAGAAACCGAATATTAATTTATTATAAAATAATATTTTATGTTTTTCCTAAGGTACCCCTCACCCCTCTTATAAAAGGGCACTACCCCTTCTCTCAAATTTATATCTTCAAAGCCTTTTGGATCGGCCAAAACCTACCCAAATATTCACTCAACATCCCTCAATTCAACTTATAGGTCTTATTTTGTTAAGAAAGCCAACCTAAGTATCCCTTTTGATCAAATAAAAAAAAGAACCCGAAAAAGAGGTAAATTTTTCACCACCCTCTTCGAGGTTCCCTTCTTCTTACACTTCTTCATTATTTGTTATTTCCATTCTAAAATAATAAATCTAGTATCTTCTATATACTGAGATGTTATTATAAATATGGTAGAACCATATTCATTATTCAATCCATCCATTGAATAACATGTCACCATACGTGCGTACGTACGACTTACCGTCTCAACGTCGTGGTGTAATTGTTATTCAAAACATTAATATTCTAATGGGTATGATAATGATGTGTAATTGAATTAAATGATAAACATACCATTATAATTATTATTTTTATATGATATATCATCGAATTATATACTATTTTAATATCAACAGAATGATATTGTCGCTCTTGTATATGTACGGATTAACGTCTCCACAAACGCGGTGATATTCATTCCCCATCGTATCCATTCAAGACTAATTATCATTTGATGATTAAAATTAATTTTTATGGACTTCATATCATTCTGGATATTAATAAGATACAACTTATCCATAACACACACGACTTACATAATAAAGGGTATAATGGAAAATGAATTAGTTAACACCCGAAACAACGATAATACGACGATATTTTTAACAAAGCAATATTGAAAGATCATATATGATATCATATTAATGTATACTATTCTTGTGAAATTTAATAACAATTTTTTCAACATTATACAAGAGGAAAACCAACCCTCGACCAAGGAAAAGTACAAGGTAATTTTTTATTTTACAATATTTATTATCCGAGGTTGTTTATACATAATTATCTACCAGGACCTCTTTATCATCCCCATCCATATTTCTTAAAAATGTATTTCAAAACATTCTTACTATTTTATAGAATATGGGTTAAAGTCAATTATACCCTTTTTTGACTTTTTATAAGATTTTTATAAATTAATCTTTCCATTGTTTTCCAAACAAGTTCCTTTTCAACCTTTTCGACAAAATTAAGGTAAGAATGTCTTTTAAACTTATACGGTGGGTGAGACTATTTTCCACCATTATAAAATCGTTGAATCTTCCCTTAAAATCATATAAGAATATTTGTAAAGTAAATGTTTTATTTTATAATCATGTGGATTTTAAATGATTTCAAAAAAGAGATATTTATCTCAAATAGTTTTGATTTCATCTATGTCAACATACCTTGATGGATTTTAATCTTATTAGGAGTTGATTTTTTATGAAAAAAACATCTATATAGTATTGAAGGTTTTATGATATGTTTGACTGTTGATGTTTTATTTTTATACCATTCATGGTTTATGGAGAATGTATTGACATTTAGTATTCTAGTTTTAATTCAAATGGTTATGTTATGTTTAAACCTGTTCATATGAGGAATGCATTGGACTTAATAAGTGATGGGTGGAGCCCACTATAGCTCCTCGATGCATCGGTAGGTCTCCTGAGATAAACTAATGTCTTGGAAGAAGGCCCTGAAAAAATCTAATTTGTAGTCTTGGAGAAATGCCTTGACTATGTGGTTAGGATAGTCTGGCATTATGCCTTCCATCATAATAAAAGTGGTTATTGATATTAAATGTGATTATTCGACTAGTAGAATATCCATGTGAATAAGTAAATGAAATTATTTCGTTTTATTTCTGCCATATTATGTAGAAGATCAAGTTTAAAAGGCTTTTTTTAGTTATACATTGCCTTAAATGTTTTTTCTTATTTATGAAAGATTCTGATATATTGTTTTCCTTACTGGGCATCTGAGCTCACACCTTTCTATGTTTTATTTTTCACAGGATATGAAGAAGTATTTTATGAATGACCTATTGGGATAGTATGAAGGGATATGAGTGTGGTCTATGGAGACAATATGTTGTTGTAGTTTTTTACATTATTATTTAATGTAAACATTATGAATGAATCTAGTGATTCCAAGGCTATTAAACTAATCGTTCTTTTAAGACTTGATCTTTTGTGATCCTGACAATGTTATGTAGTAATGCACCGACTGTAGGTAACTGGGGTTGGGGTGTTACACTTATAGGACTATAGAGATTGGATTATAGTGTAATGATATTATCCAAGTATTTTTAGCTGATGGTAAATAGGATATTGGGTGGGTTTATATTGTAAATGATTGGGGAATAAATGATTATTTCTGAAACAATGGTTTCGAGCTATATATAATAACATTTCCAAAACCACAATCCATCCCATGGTTTCACTGAAATATGAGTGATTTTCATTATTTTATAATTCTTGGGTCCTAAATTAATAAAATAATACCGTTACTAATGGGGAAGTGAGTCATGATCTTGGAAAACTTATTTTAAAATAGAAAAACTTTTTATAGGTTTTGGAGGATTAAAAAAGTCATTAGAAAGTTAATAAAATAATATAAAATAACATTATGTTAAATGGAAACATATATTTTTTCATGGATAGCCTTTATAGATTTTATTACATCATTTTCGGGTCATCATTTCTTCATAATACACACTGTATATTTATACCATTTTTAAATATTTACACCAAAATTTGATTGTCTTAGAAAATAATGAAAAAGTAACCATTGGATAATTCTTACACTCTGATTCAGAAAAAAATATTTATTTTATCCAACTTAATTTTTAAAATTGTTAATTTTCATTTTTAAAATACGAACATTTATTAATTGAAAAATGTTGGGGTTTTTAGAGAATAATAGTTTTTGAAACCTTATAAAAATTTCATTTTACTTTATAAAAATTATATAATAATTTAACTTATTTAATAAATTATTTAAATAAAATATTTTATAAAAATAATATTTGTTTCAAAAAAATAAATTAATTCATCAAAATAAATACCTTAATGGAATTTGAATATTACCTGAAAATAAAATTAGGTTTTAATTATATCATGATAAATATCATTTATGAGATGAAAATATAACAATTATTCTATTGAAAATAGAATATACAAATTCATATTAATGTGGTTTTGATACATATCATTTTATTTCACTAGAAAACACACTAAGAGTATGTTACATAATGGTGATAGTTTCATTGGGTGTTTTTACATGGTTTTGATCACGGTATTTATGAGATTGAAATTCTCCCATTAATAGTTTCTCATATGCTTATGTTATTGGATCTCAGCTTGTGCTTGATCAAGAAAAAATCTCAGTGATGTTATTAACCATGCAGACTCAAATAAATGTTCTTCCAATAGTATGATCCAACTAGTTGAGGCCATTACTATCTTTATCTATGTCAACTGGATTTGTTAAAACATTATATTAATACTAATCATATGATCAATGTTCAATTTCTATATTATCAATAATAATAATGATTAAAAATATTTTAAATTCGATTGGATATTAAAAAACTAAATAAATGAATGTGTTTCCTACAATAATATTACATAATATGATATTTAAATAAAATTATAACTGTAATTTATGTTATTTCTGTTTAGGTAGTTACCACTATCCCTCCTCTTTGAAATTTCACCCTCGAAATTTTCATTTCCCGCAATAAAATAGATTCGAGTAACTATGTTTCATCACTCCTCTCATTCCCACATCACTTATTCAAAATTATTATTTCTCCAAATCACTTTGATAAGGTGAATTGTCTTATTTAAAATAACTTTGTCTCCATGATATATGATTTTCATTTTCTACTATTCATTAGAAAGATCATTCTTCAATGGTACCACTATAATATAGAGTACATGGGATGAGTCTAGTATGTAATTCCTCAATAGGGATACATGGAATACATCATGTACTTGAGATAGTGTAGGTGAGATTTGTAGTCAATAAACCACTACAATTATGCTATAATGGATCTCAAAGGGACTGATATATCCTGTACTAAGATTTCCCAACATCCCAAATCTCATGAATTTACTCAATATAGGCATGTGGAGGAATACCATTCATCTAAGAAAAAAATTATGTCTCATCAATGATTGTCTAAATAGCTCTTTTGATGAGTCCAATCATCCATGATGTGCAGCTAAATAGTCTTGAAATTTTCCACCATAACCTCCAATATTTCAAAACCTAGATGTTATTGTTTGCCAACGTCATCCAATCATGCATGTGTTCCTTGCCTATTCTCATAAAATGACTCATAGGGAGATATTTGGATTCTAGAGTGGAAAATGTTTTGGTATAAGATCTCATCTAGAAGAATATGTTTATCTCATGGAAATTTGATTTTAATTGAGCATGATATCAATTTTTCATTGATATTATAGAATGTAAACATATATTGGACATAATTTTGAGGTTTATAAGCCATTTGGATGATCAAATATGTCTTTAGATCATGTTGGAGACTAATGTATAACATATAAGTAAATATCATTTATCAGTCAGATACAATCGATAATGGTGTTCCATGTACCATCACCACTTCTCTAATGTATGTCCTTGCATGTTGGCTGAGTGAGAAGTCCTATCATATCATAATGAAGTACGATATCATTGTTATATGTTCCAATACAACCCATATAGTATTATTTCCTATATATTTAATTGTATTACTATTGGGAAATTCAAGGTGATTTTATTTTTGATTTCCATATAGGTGTAGGTAGTGGTTACATCATACCCTTATATTTATTTCTTTCTTCCTTCACATGATGACATACATGAAATATTGATGTATATTTCTTGATTTCCTTATTAAGATTTTCCCTCAAAAAATTATCCTGGATATCCTAATACATATATGTGCTTCCTAGATGGAAGGTGAAGGTTGAACCATGTGAATCATCTAACAAATCCTTTAACTCAGTTTTTTATGGCACACATATTCATTACCCTAATATCAAAACTCTTTATTCATTAACATTGAACTATAATGATTTAAAATTTATTATGTGTAAACTGTCTTATGAATTCAAAAAACATCTCATTGAAAATCTTTTATCCCCTCAAGAAAATTTATTAGAGAAATAATTTTTTGAAGGATTGATGTTATTCCTTTCATTATGATTTCCATGTCCATTCTTTTTATGAATAATAATATCAGTTCCTTTTTAATTCTCATCAATGATAAAATTGGTGGTTCATTTTTACCTATAGAATAGTATAATTTTATTTTTATTCTAGGGTGGTAGAATATTGAGCAGTCATAAGCCTTGATCATCTCTAACCTTTCTCAATGGTGCATATTCAGATAATTCTACTTGAATTTATACATAAGGATCTTGTGATATGTATATATTTAACACTTCTCCTAAAAGTGATCATAATACCATATTTTGAGTGATAATATCACAAAATCCACTATAGATCATGTCTTAGGTATTTTTGTTCATGTAATTTCAATTTCCATGAAGTATAGCCTATCAATTCATCATGATGCGTTAACACATTTCCCAGGCCCATATTCTAATCATCGCTGAATACCATGAATATTTCTTCACTGAATTGTATTTTGAGTATCTAGAATTGTTAAGACTATTTTTTAACTCCATGAATCTCTCTTCACCTTTATAATTCTAATAAAACTTTCATCTTTCTTGAGTTATCTTTAGTAGATTGTTTTATAATTGTGAAAAATTTATCAGAAATATAAAATAATACCAATCCAACCGAAAAAATACAAATTTATGTCATAGTTTTTGTCATTAACCATCCATAAATTTATTATATCTTTGAAGGGACTATATTTATACCATTATGTATGATAATAGGTCTCAATAATGAGACTTCCGGCAACTAGAACTCACATTTTCTATAAACAGAATAAATATTATCCTATCATAAGTTATTTATATCAATTCATAGATACACCTCATTATCCTCCTTTATTTTAGAGTATATTAGAATTTAATCTATATATACTACAAATATTAACTTAGGTACTCTAGAAATACTCTATTTATCATGTAATTAATTGGTTTTTGGAATTAGTGAGTCTGAATGGAATTACTATGAACACATAGTACATGTACCTTGTACAAAAAGTTTTTATAGGTATATCCTCTTTAATCATCCTAATATGGTAATATCCCAAACCAAGATCCACCTTGTATATGTATTTTAATCCATGTATCTGATTTAATAATTCTTTAATCCCTTTTAGATGACACTTTTTCTTTATAGTGATCTTTGTGATCTTACGATAAACAATACAAAGGCACATTGACCCATCATTCTTCATGATGAAGTGGACTGGTGTACTGAATGGTGAAGCATTTGAGAAATCTGATGCCCTAATCTAGATTCTCTTATAATTTATTATATAGATCCTAAAATTCCACATAATATATTTTATACAGAATCTTGGATAATGTAAATTCCACAGGTATAAGATCGATTGAAAATTACACCACCTAACTACGAAGATGACAAAGACACTCTTTGGGAAACACATTAGTGTACTCCCTCACAATAAGAATTTCTTCAATGATTACCCACTCCTTAGAATGAATAATTAAAGCTATATTTTCTTTCTTGAATGGTAATAATATCAATTATTTAGATGTTGGTTCTAGATAATATTCATCTATTTTCTTTTATTTATACAAAATTGAAGGACAATTCACAATACACATATTGATATCCTTCATGTTGAAATTTATGTTCACTATAAATAGGTTAATCCAATCTATACCAATAATTGCATCAAATTCCACCAACAGAGGTATCTCAAGGTTCACTGTGAATTATAACCCACAAATTTTGATTAGGTAAGAGTTATATAAATGTATTAAAAAATTTCCCCATTTTTAATTAAATTTATACTTCCATGCCATTTGGTGGTGTTTGAATAGTTATACTAAAATTGAATTATATGAAGTACAACATAGAACCAGAATAAAAAAGTACTCTCACTATTATAGAATGAATAACTACTGTAATTTTCACTACAACATTGTTTTGATCCACCTCAGTAGTTGAGATAAATTAATATCATGCTTGATTCGTTTTTGGTTGTGGGTTGTCTCTGAAAACCATTGGAATAGAGAACTATATTGTAAAATCTTCTAGTTCCATGGTGTTGAATCAATAAAAAATTAATTGCGGGCTTATGGGAACGTTCCATTCCTCCATCCCATCAGTGGGATTCTCTAATTGTCAGGTACTATCTAGGTTTCCATTCATCTAACATCAAAATCATTTCCTATTCCTGTTTAAGAGAATTATGGGGTGATTCATTCCATGATTATGACATGTGGGATATTGAAAGTTCATATCACCCTTAGAATTATCCATTAAAATAAAATAATTACACTTCACATTCAACTTTGTTTCCCTATGATACCCTTGAAATTCAACAATCTCTATCTTGACTTTGAGGGAACATCAAACAATTCATTCAATACATATCAAAGTCTAAATTTTGATGGGTTTTTATAGACTATGATTTATCCCACCATATAAGTGGTTAAACATTAATTTAGGGGAAATGACAAAGCTAGAGAAATGTCATGCATGACTTTTAATTTTTTTCCGAATACTCCCTGATAGATTCATCATATATTTTATTGAGTACTAGGAAATACTATTCAATTTTGAGTTGAAGAAAGTAAGGACCATATTTTTCAGAAAACAAGTTGCATAATTTCTTCCACATAATCACATTAATCGCTTTTTGATGCTTTATGTACTTAGTCAAATTAAAATACTAATTAGATTCTCCCTCTATACAATAAATGTACATTAAACACTTCTATTTCATAGAACCTTAATGGATGGATAAGGACTTATTAATAGAGTTAACTCATTGTTCTATTATTAAGGGAACATATGATCATTTGAAATTCGAAGGTATCTCATGGATAAAGCTATAAATTGAAACTTGTTCTTTCTTAGTGGGATTTTTGTTCTCCTCTTGAAAAATGTTTCTGTAGAAAACCTATGTCATCTAAGAGAGTATAAACACAATGTTTTCCATTCCAACTCCAGTCATGTTGGGCATCTTGTTGGGGAATGTTTCACATTACCCTTCACAATGGACTGCCTGATTCACCCTATTTTCGATCATGATATATAATAAACAGAAAATTAAGGAATATAATTATTTAACTTTTAAACAAATAAATGGTAATCTAATGATAATAATGATATAACATATTACTAACATTTATTCTCAACATATGAGTTATTAGGATTCAACATATGTTCCCCTTCATCTATTTTGTGAAATAGAAACTTATGGAAATTTTAAACTAAATAACCATTGGTAATGAGATTGTGATTTTACCAATGAGTATCCCCTGGGTGTGTCAAACCATGTGCTCATTAAGGCCCATTTTCATCCAATGTTTCACAGTTGAGTCTAGCTCAATGTGATGTTTTCGTGTTTTACCCAAATGTAAATCTATGCTAGAGCCACATCCACTAATATTAACCTGATAGATATTTATTTTATTGATAAATCACTTGCTATATACATTACAAAAATTTAGGGATTTTTTATATAATTTTTATTATTATTAATCCTTTCATAAGAGTTTTCTAATCCTAATCAATATAATAAATAAATTCCTTTGATACCAACTATAATAACTCTTTTCTATATTACACATTAATTCATTATTTATTAGATAAAATCACACATAATACAACCTATATGATTGATAATTATAGAATATTTGGGAATTAGGTACACAATATAAAAACATATAATAATAAATACATCATGTTTATGAAAAAATTCCTTTACTTTCTAATATTATTAATTCATACATAAAACTACAAGGTATAACCTGGGTAAATACATAAAAAATGGTGAGTTAAAAGAACTATAATTGAATAAAATTTCACAAAGTTAAAAAAGTAATACATGTTAGAAAATATTCTTAACATTAGTCCATAAAATGAGTGATAAAATCAAACATGAACAATGAGGCATGAAATAACATGATAATAATAAAGGTTACATGAGAAATGTGTCCATAACAAAAAATATTTCCTCATAAACATGGATCAAGGTTAAATTACATGACATAATGATAGTAAATTTTCCTTGATGGATTTTTTCACTCCCTAATATCATGCATGATGTATCATGAGACTAAAACATTACCCAATTCATTGGAACTCTATATAATTCAGAGTGCAATAGTTGCTTTCATTTGATTATCATGCTATAGTGTGCCTCATAGATCATAAAACAAAGATTCAGTCATTATAATATATTATTACAAGACCAAGGAGTGTCTAATAAATAATTTTATGTCCCAAATCAATATGTCTAAGTGAATAATGGTAAATACCCTCAGGAAATGGATATGGGTATTCACATCACAATTGTTTGGCATAGAAAATCAGGGTGAATTATTTACTGCAAAACGGGGGAATACGAATGTTAATGGGAGGGATTGGTGATAGTTAAAGGGATATATATGCATTTATACATAAAATGGATAGTAATGGGGATATATAAAAACATATCCCGATAATATGAAATAATGATAAAATACATAAGATAAAGGATATACTTGAATAAGGAGGACAAGGACGGGATCCCTTACCTTGAGAGGGTGATTCTAAATTTTGGGGAATAATTATTGAGATCTTGGGAAACCATTGGAAGAAACTATATATTTATGAGAAGATTAAGGACATAATATAGGGATTTTGAGTAATGATAAGTGTGATCTTGGGTGGGTTTATAAATGAAAAGAGCGGAAACTAATTCTAATTTCTGAAACATATTTTTTGGACAATATATAATAAAATAACAATGGCCAAAACCATTGTAATGGATTTATCCAAAATTTATTCCATATTATTCTTGTTAATTATTTTATAAGTACAATTGAAGAACATAAAAAAATAATAACCTTGCCGATTTGGAAGTGAGACATTTACTTAAAGAAATGATTTTAAAATCCTAAAATATGTCGTATTTTTTATTATTCATGATTGATTTGTAAAAATAATCATATAAACAAAAAATTGAATTAGTTTAAGTGGAAAACATATATTTGGTCTACAATACACATTAAGTTATTTATTAAATTTATATTGGGTCATTATGATTTCATAATACACTTTGTATATTTATATCGTATTTAATTTTTTACACGAAACATATATTAACTATGAAAATTATGAGAAAATAATTATTGGATAATTTTGAATATATGATTCAAAAAACTATATTTATTTTATCCAAATAATTTTCTAAATATGTGAATATTAACTTATTAAAAAATAAACAATATTTATTTTGGAATGTTGGGTTTTTAAAATATCAGTTTTCAAACCATTATGAAAATTACATTTGACATCATAAAAATTATAGGATCATTTATATTTGAAATAAATTATTTGATAATATTATTTTATTAAAATAATATTTCCCTAATAACCATTAATTCATTAAAATAAATTAAATAATTTAATATTAATATTACAAAAAATATATATAATTAGTGTTTTATTGTATCGATATCAAGATCTTTTATAATACTTAAAAATAACCCTTATTATATTGAAAAGAATAAAAATATTAATATTATTATGGTTTTCATACATATATCTTTAATATTAAATAAAACACCCCAAAGAGTAATGTGTACGATGGTGTGATTATCATTGGGTGGTTCGGTGTACATGGTTGGGGTCGTATCCCTGATTAGCTTGACCAACTCCCATAATGCTGTTTTCTCATTCTTAGGTTGTTAGATATCATCTTGGCCTTCATTAAGGGAAAATTGTAGTGATGATATGTCCCTTAGAAGATTATATATATGTTTCTGCATAGGGTATGATCCTACTGGTCGAGGCCATCACTTCCTTTGTGTCTATTGAATTTTTTAAAACCCATAATTTGTACTAATAAAAAAGTAAATGTTCAACAGATATATAATCAATGATAATGATGTTTTTTTGGTGTTTTAAGTATTATAGGATATAATAAAACCAAATAATATCAGGTTTTTTATATAAACATTTTACATAATAATAAATTTATCTGAAATCATGATGGAGTTTTATTTAAATTATGTTGGTTCATTAAATTCATACATTAATAACAAAAGTGATAAATATAATTGTTATTTTATTTAAAAAACTATAAACATTTATACTACTAAATTATATATAAAAACATTTATTAATCTAGAATACACACTAAGGGTAAGGTGTATGATATCGATGAATTTTTGGGGTGCTTTAGATAACATGGTATTTGTTATGATCTCAATAAGCCTGAAATTATTTAATAAATTGTTATGCTCATGTTTTAGTTATTTAATTTCAGCTTGGGATTTCCCAATGGAAAATATTGATGATTACATTTCCATTGAAAGCATTGAACAATTGGCTTCATAATGTTTGATTATACTAGTTGTGGTATGATTGTAATGGTTGTGGCCATTGTTTCTTACTTCTATGTAAATTAGACTTTATCATAAATATTAACATATGATAATCTTAATGGTATCTATAAAATATATATATTATCAATGATAATATTTATAATTATTTTTGGAATTTTATGTGCTATATTTTATAATTGTATGAAATAACAAAAGTAGTGTATTTGTTTTCTATGACAACATTTTTTAATTTGGCATTTATTCATTAAAAGTAGAATTTTGACACAATATATTCTAAAGGGAGATGGATTCAATTTTTATTGGTATATGTTTATGATTTATTATCTCTAAATTCATCATTTTCATTGGATGAAATTGCACCATATACACAATCCCATATTTTTATTTTATTTTAAATAGTAAAGGTTCTACCATAATTAAGGTAAATCCAACAATTTTTAGTTCTCATATTAAAAATCGGAATAGTATGACTACAGGATGACATGATCCTTTTTCTAGAAATACTATATGATAAATGGTTGTTAAAATCTAAAAATATGTTTGGAAGATAGTTTTTCAAACATATTTTTAACAGAATTAGGATTCTAAAAATGTATTATAGGAAAAATGTTTTTATATATTCATGGATTAAGATATTCTCAATCATAAAAAAATTAATTGACATCCAATGGTTCGTTAGAGTTGAGCATTATCACCACTCTATTGTGAAATTCATGATTTTTCATTGATGTGGAATGGTATTTCAATGACTTATTTTACTTATCTGGGTGAATACATGTGGGAAACATTTTAAGATTCAGCTGGGTTTTTGTGGACATGTGATCAGGGTAGTATCATTTTTTTATATCATAAGGAAATTTTTTATGTGTGAGACATTAATATATATTTACATTTGATAATAATTTATAGAAAGTCACAGTTCATTAAAATATGTGGATGCTTGATCCAAGAAATTAAACTCATGTATTTCCATTTGTTGGTCACCAACGGTGCACTGATAGAGGTAAATATTTCTAAATAAGTGAAATATGAGTCAAAATGGCTTTAGAACCAATAGTTATTATAGAGTTTGATAAAAAAAGGACCTATATCTTGAAAATTATATAGAAAAAGTTATTTCTATCAAATTTGGGAACCATGAAGATGATGTTGTGTCAGTTTATATGGAAGGGAAAATAGAATAAAAAATAATTAAATTAATGAAAACATGGTTATAAATTATTCAAGATGTGATTTTATAATTTTTTAGAGGATCCTGAGTCTGGTGAGAAACTGAATTCGCAAAATGATTTTCTACCATTGGCTGTAAAAGATATTTTTTAGAAGAGATGAGTTGTATATATATATTATGGAATTCTGATGGTTAATGATTTTGAATTTCCACATGACGATCTGCATTCCCACAATTATAGAAATCTTGATTTGTAGAATTAAATAACACATATTTAACAGTTTGAATGAATTAAATCCTCAGAAAGTGAAATAGAGGATGTGGATAAATAATACTCCTCTGTTTATTAATATTACTGTAACATGAAAAATCCTATTTATAATGGTTATATGGTAGTCATTTTATTTACTATCCTTGAAAAATGACCAATATTGGTGCATTATTTGTTTCAGTTATCAATTATTTCAAGTTGGGGATTTTCTTTTCTTTCATTTAGATGTTCTTTGTCTTTTTCACATTGTGAATAATGTGGGTTTTCCATTTTAATGAAGCAGTATAAATGTATCGAAGGATGGGGACGTCAATGACTATGATGAATAATCATGACCATGTATGAGTGGATAATACATCCAATGGTAAATGTTGAATTTTCATTATTTTTAGTTTTCACTGGGTTATCGTAATTATTCGGTAATTTTTGATAATTATTTGGGGATTATAATTATGAAATATTTTATTTAGATAGGGCCACGATAAATTTTATAATTTTATGAAGAGTATTCGGAGCTAGACCATAGGATGTTATGTCTTCTCTCCTTGGGAAATGGTCTTCCAGGGGAGTTCTCTTCTTCTCTATCTTCTTCTCCTACATATTCTTCTACCAACATTAATATTATTATCTTTCTACTATAAAAAATTATTATATTCATCATCAGTATAATAACTTTCTTATTCTACAAAAATTCCACATTCTCTATATTCTTCTCTCTTTCCATAAATAACTTTTATCATGAAATCATTATTAGGATGTAGAACATAAATATTAGGGTCACGAATACAGAGGAGATCAATGATTCAAGAATATAATAATTACTTATATATATCTCATTTCTAGGAATCATTTTATAAAATTATTCCTCACTATATATATACTTCTATATTCGGTTCCAAAATTTCCTGAAAAAAATAACTATATAAAATGTATATACTCACAACCTATTACAAACCTCCCTAGCATTCCAAATGGGTTTCCATATAGTTCAAAAGTTAAGAGATAAGATGAGAAATAATAACTGAATTTCAATAAGAAATGGTGACATCTTCAATCATTTTAACATTATTTTAGACATCATCATTTAATAAAATTAATAAGAACCAAAGGATAATGCCTAAATTAAGGATACTTCATTAATTTTCTATGTCACATTATACCCATTTTAGTTTTTTTCTATGGAATTAGCATTGTATTTCAGTGTAAAATTTAACATATCAAATATATATGAAGTGAGTACAGTTATACATCAAAATCAACATGTGTGTACATTATATTAAAGTGTAACATTCCTTGCCAAAAATAACAAATTAGTCATGTTATTTATCTAGTAACATATTTTCTATTTTTTGATACCCAATCTTAATTTGATATGGTAGTCTTTTTTTAATTTCTTTAAACCAACAAAAACAAAAAAAATTACATTAAATCATTAAATATAATAAAATTTGATTGGATACATTGACAGAACATCACCAATTAGCTCTATTAAAGATCATATTTTAATTGAAACCATTTAGAATATAATAAAAACAAATTATTTGTTTAAGTGTCCATTAATTCTACATCTACCAATTTCAATATCTACATTTTTCATTAATCATCACCTATTAAAACATGAATCTCAATATCTCATTCTATTATGTATTGATTATCTTATTCTAATCTAAGTCTTCTTCTCATATATTATATCTACTCCAATTTTCTCTCAAACACATTTATTTATAATCTTATCCATTTTAGTACTACCCCATATCCATCTTATGTATTTTCATTTTTTGTATCCTTAATTTTTGTTCAAGATTTCCTATCAAAGGAAAAAAATCACTACCTTATAACATATTTGATCTAATAAAATTCCCATACATATATCTAATGGTGCGTGTATATGTGAATACATTAGTGTTTTTATTCTAGATGGGTTACATCCCCTCTTGATATGTTTTATCTCTGAATATTATAAAGAAGTCTTAATAAATTTAATGGTGAATATGATGAATAGGAATATTAAAAATGTATATCTAAAGATAAAACCCAAACTAAATAATCCTAAAAAAATATAATTAAAAATATTTATAAAAGAAACTACAAACATACTTTAGAAATCTTCCAGAGATATTTTCTTTGTCTAGGATTCTCAAATGGTATCTTTCATATTTTATATTTGACTAGCTTCATACTATTTTTTAATGAACCCAAACAACGAATAATATAATGAGGCGTTTGTCCATAAGCCATATTTATATTTACTTTTTTTACCAATATCATCTGATGTTCCAATAATATTTCATAAATATATTAACCATTTTTAAATTCAATCAATGATTTACATATTATTGTCATTTCTATGTTATTACGTTTTCTCAAATGACTCGTAGAGTATATTTTCAATCCTAATATTTTTTCACATACTGGAATGATTTATAACAAACATCTTTAATCATTGTAAATTTATCCAAAAAATAAACATATTTATTTATAAAATAGATACTTCATGTGATTCACTATTTCAACACACTTATTTTCACTTAATATAGTTAATATTTCAATCCCTCTTCCATAAATAGAATCATCGATTTCCTTTTTTATCACGATTTTATTGATTCATTCATTAAATAGATAATAATTATGTTTTTATACTAAACATGACTAACATTCTATAAAATATTGCAAATCAATCCAGGTTCAACGAGATTTTCAACTATTAACATACATAAACACATTTTCCATTAGAATAATCAGATGATAAAACATCTCTATGATTATTGAAGCATCATTTATTTCATCTTTTAAATATTGTTATAGAAAAAACAATTCCATTTATGGAATGGTTAACTCTAAATTAATCTTTTTTATAAATTTTATTAATAAACTATGAAATTTTATGTTCATCATGACCCATCATTTATTTGAAATTACAGCTAGGAAGAACATTTCAGTTCATGAAAAAAATAGAAATCTAATTTTTTTTGGGATTTTATATGATTTTATTACCTATATTTAGAACGTTTTAATCTCCAAACTGGTGAAAATATATATGGAAAACGGTATTACAATAAGAAATGAAGCATTATCTAAATCAATTTCTTCTTTTTTTGATATTTTTTTTACATTTACATCTTTGGAATATCTTGACACCATCCAAACCAACCCCCTAAAAAGGTCAAAAAGGATGACTCGTGAAACTTATATTATAGGGTCATTCTAAAAATTATGCCTATAGATATTTGATACACATAACCATAATAATTTGTCACGACCCTTCATCGGGGCCTGTGCCATGACTACCCCAACCTCGCCTTCCATAGGCCAGGGGCTGGCGACTAGCACCAAAGGCGTAAAATCCCGATAACTGGGAAGGAATTTCCTTTATAAAAGAAAACAAGCACCACAGAGTACAAGCAGAAGAAAAACACTAAGTACAAAAGCAATGCTGAAAAGTAAATGGGCCAGAATACAAAACCAAAAATAATGTAAGACTACAACTGAACAAGGTACAACAGCAAAAAGACAAACAGCTGGAAGAAGGAAGCAACACCTGGGTCGTCCTCCTCGGATCCTACCTGAAGGGTAGGTACAGATAGCGCAGATCCTGGTCGTCCACCACAAATCCCACCTAAAGGGTAGGTACAGATAACCTCCTCCACGATCTCGTCCTTCAACCTCCTCTGTGAGTCGTCATGTCGTGTAGTCCACCTCCAAGTACTGACTCGTCGTGTAGTCCACCTACGGGTACCATCCAGTCCTCGAACACTCAGCCTCCGTCAGCACTGCCCGTCGGCTGCAACCAACACAACGAGATTCGGGCATAGCCCCTGCAGGGGTGAGTATAACGATACTCAGTAGGGACCCCGAGACCCTCAAGGTCTCACTAAAACCAACAAGGATAACCACAAAGAAGATCTCAAAAGATAACCTCTACTTAGGTATATGCCCATACATATACCTAAGTTATCAAGTAACCCATCTCAATCATGAGGAAACACAAGGATTGTGAAATCAACGGATAACCACTACCTAGGTATATGCCCATACATATAACTAAGTTAGAAAGTGGCCCATCTCAATCATAAGGTAAACACAAGGTCAAAAGTCTCACCTCAACCAGGATTTTCATTATCGAAACTGTAAATGCTGAAGTGATCCGTCTCTGGAGTGTACAGTGGTCCTGTCACGACTCCGAGGTACTGCTCACTAACCTAAGACTGCTGAGGTACTCCTCCTATCGAGTATCGCGGGCGTGCCACCTCACACAGTAGTGTTTCCCGTCGGGGTCTGCCAGCCAACACAGTAGTGCTCCCCCTCATAGCCTACAGAGGTACTCCTCCTGTCGAGTATTGTGGGTCTGCCACTTCACATAGTAGTGCTCCTCCGTTATGGGTCTTCCACCTCACCAAGTAGTTCTCCCAACTGTGCTACGTAATTCACTCTGAATCGAATCGGACAAGCATTCTTCAAGTCTCTTCCGGCTACACAGTATTTGTACTCCGTACGCTCATCTCTTGGAGGGTCCGCTCCACGAGCTACAAGTCGATACTCCAAGTATATCAATGTCCCACGAAGAATTATCTCAAAGGACCGCCTCGTCATAGGGGTCTCAAATCAACAGATGTCGCGTCAATTGGATGCCCAGTCTGTGAGTTGCTAGCCTTTTCGTCTTAGGGGCCCGATTGGTTTCGTGTGCGAACCAATCCGGTCATAACTCAACTATACCCCGAAAACTCATAGGCTATACTCATAGGGACCGTTTCTCAACGAGATCACCAACTCCGCTGACGGTTCGTCAAACAGACGTTCTGTCAGAAAGGTATCAGCTTTTTCGTTCCAGGGGCCCAGTTGGATTTCGGGTATAGTCCAACCCAGCCGTATCTCAACTGCATCCAATACTCAGGCAAAGAATGCCAAAAGTTCCGTCTCAACAAGAGGAAAACAACGAGACAGGCGGCGCGTCAATCGGACGCCCGATCTGCGAGTTATTGGCTTTCTCGTTCCAGGGGCCCGGTTGGTTTCGTGAGCGAACCAACCCGACCGCACTCCAACGACATCCAAACCTTGAGCGGAGTAAGCCAATAGATCTGTCTCACTAAGAGGAATCCAACAAGGTCGACGGCACGTCAATCGGACGTCCGGAGCTCAAGTTATGAGCGTTTCCGCTGCGAGAGACCAGTTGGTTTCGTGTACGAACCAACCCGGCCGAACCCAAAGTTCTCCGAAACCATGAGTGAGATATTCCGAAATTACTGTCTCTATCCAAGGATCATGTTACCGCTGACGGCGAGTCATTTGGAGGACCGTAGTTCATTTTACGGGCATTTGATCGAATGTGGTCCGAAAACGGGGGTCTGGGCCCGGCCCGACCCCGAACTGGGGCGACCCGACCCGGGTCCGACCCGACGGGGCCCGGCCCGGCCTAGTCCAGTCCGGCGTGGTCCGGTTTGGTCCGGCCCAATCGGCCGGCCGCGGCTCGGCCGGCGCGGCCGAGAGGACAGGAGGGCGGGGCGCGCGAATCCCCCGGCCTTCGCCGCTGATTGAGGTCGGCGGTTCGTCGGCCGCCCCTTTTTCCGGCAGCACGCCGTCGCCGTCGGTCGCCAGCGCCGGCGCCGCCTTCTGCGGACCACCAGACGCCCTCCGGTGGTCCATTCTTCCTGCCGTCATCGCCTATGGTCCCCCCGGGACCCCATCTTCACTGTGAAGGGATTCAAATTCCCAAATGGCATGCTTCGTCATCGCCCGTAAATCCGCATGTCAAAACGAAATGCGCCGTCTTCGTGGTTCCCTGTCGCTGCATGC
This sequence comes from Viscum album, assembly GCA_963277665.1. Taxonomy (NCBI): domain Eukaryota; kingdom Viridiplantae; phylum Streptophyta; class Magnoliopsida; order Santalales; family Viscaceae; genus Viscum; species Viscum album. Next base: position 1,844,397,561 of record OY728141.1, on the reverse strand, counting down.
TGGCGCCGCTCCCCTTCGCCGTGGCTCCGCTCTGGCTGCGGCGCCTTCGACTTCCTTCGACGCGGTGCGACGGCGTCGCGTTCTTGTTCTACTTCTCGGCGTGGCGTGACAGCGTCGCGTAATACTACCGAGCGATTCTCGCGTGGTGCGACGACACCACGCCATCCCATTCGATCCATATTAGAAACAATATCAATAATGGAGGAGGGTCGGCCATGTTTGTGCGGTCCGGCCCCCTCTCGTTAATCATTAACAACTGGTTGTAAAATCACGAAGGATGACAAGATAGAATTCACGAACGAAATAATTAAATAATAAACTTCAACATCAATCCGCATGAATGAACGATCCGCGGATCAACCTAGAATTGGTTGGTCTGCACTCGTCTTTCTTTTCTCAAAAGATAAGAGAACACCAAAAAAAATTCCCCTACCTTGTAATTGCCGTTCGTTGACGATCTCGGAAAAAGGGCGGATATCCATTCCTCAATTGTCGTGTTCGTCGCACACTCCCAATTCTCATGCTCATGCATCAGAAAGTAAGAAGGGTACTCATCGTTGGAGTGAGCTTCGTTGTCGATGGCGACTTTCCCCGCGGTTATGCCTCCTCCCTTGACGCGGAGAAAGAAGAAGAGAAAGCACGTTGTTGGTGCCTTCGCGTTCTCCATCGGAGGGTCGGTGGTCATCACATTCTTCGTCGAAGTCTCGACGTTCTTCAACGATGGTGATGATGTTCTTCAAAACTAAGAGATTCCTCTCTCAATATCCTCACTTAACCAAGCAACATAATAAAATAATCTTTCCCATTATTTTTTTAACACATGCCAAGCTTTTCAAATTCCAAAATTCAAATAACTTAATTAACTAAGAAGTTGAACTCATTAATTAAAAAGTGTTTCCATTTACTTAAGAGGGGGATAAGTTCAAGAGTTAAAGGGAGATTAAATGGGGGGGTTAAAGGAGAGTTATATGGATGTGAAAGGTTGGGGCTCGTGTGGGCCCCACCTTTCAAGTATCCACTCATGGGATGTTGGTTGGTCATGGGCTCCACTAACAACTTCCTATGGGAGAGAATAATTCCCAAATACATAAAATAAAATTGTTCACACAATTTTATTTATTTTAAACTAAAACCCCAAAAAAAACTCATCCCACTTAAAACGCAACTTTGGTAAAGGTCCCCTTAAGAAATTACCGGGGTTGCAAGTTCATCGGTGCCATCGGATTTCAATTCCGAGCACCGGTTCAAAAGATATAAATTCCCGCTCGCTCATTCACTGAACGTACCCGAGCCAAATTTCGGAAGTTGATTCCGAGCACTCCGGGCCTTGGAATCAAGTGCCGTCGAAAACCGCGTTCTTGTAAAATTCCAAATAAAATTATGAAAAAAATTTCCTTGAAATTTCCGGTCTTTACATTACTCCCACCTCAGGGCTTTACATCCCCGTAAAGCTTCAACAAAAACTAGGGTCACAAAAGCGGTACAGAGCAAGCATCTGAGCCTTCCACTCCCATGTTCTTATCTGGAGGTTTCCATACTACCAGAGAAAGTGCACCCGAGCAATCGATCATCCTTGTAGGATATGCTCCTGTCAATCCTCGATCCCCACTGAAACCTCCGTGAAAAACACCTCATTGCCATCGTCCAACCCCTCATGGTCGATGATATGCGAAGGTTCGAGCACATATCTCCTCAATTGAGATACGTGGAAGTCGTCGTGCACCTGGTGCAACTGTGGTGAATGGGTCAAGCGGTAAACCACCCCGCCTACCCAGCTGAGGACCTAAGAAGGTCCGCTGAACCTCGGAGACAACTTTCCGCCTTGGCCACATCTCCATAAACCTCGCCGAGGTGAGACCCATATAAGGGTGTGATCGTTATCCTTGAACTCCAGAGGTCTCTATTTTCTGTTAGAACTGAAACTCAAAACGACTTCCGCTACGAGGGTAAGGTTGACCAAATCAAGAGTGATCGGTCGCACCCTCCTGTGAAAGAGTTTATCATGTGCTGCCTGGGGTTTACTTTTTTCCGACCAAGGAAAACCCATCACGACGTTTGCCTAAAACCTTCAATTTGAGTATGAACAGTTATTGCCCTTTCCATACTCAAACTAACGTCGTAAGGCCTCGACGCTGCCACCAAGAGATTTCAGCCGAAACTCTCACCTCGAGGGTCTGACGACACTGTCAGCGTAAGTGTGATTATCGAGTCTCCTCCAAGGGTATATCCAGACGTGAGGGTCATGTCCATGGCTTACCAAAAACTCTAGGTCAGGAACAAGATTTGTGAAAGTAAGGAATGATTCATATCGACGTCTGTTACTACAGCAGCTAGTAGTGGACACAGACTGTCCCTTGAATCATTTCTAGAGCCATTGGGTCACACACTTTGACCGCATGCAGCTGCACACTTCTTCCGCCCTCCAGCTCCCTGAGCCTGGCGAGAAAAACTAAGGCGGGTGGTTGTACCATGTTATAATGTACACGACCTCATGCTGCTCTCCTAGCTCTGCCTCCACGTCTGCTGCTTCATAGAATCATCTCTCGTTTAAGATTCCTCTTCTTTAACACACCCGAGTCTCTAAGACTGGCACCAGTTTCCTTTTTCTTACTACACTGTGCAGTCTTCATCCACTCTTGGATGACCTGGACCTCTGCATCATCTGTCTACTGCCCACAGATGACTCGGCTACTGATCAAAAAACACGCGACAAAGGCAGAATCTCCTGATAGAAATAACGTAACACGATCAAACGATTATACATGGTGAGCTAACCTGGTTTGAGCTGTTTTAAGGTAAAACCTTTGAAAAAACACACACAATCAGTGTTTTCGTGCACAAAGTCGGAAATCAGTTGTCAGGGTCCTCGTGTATGGATACATCAGCCACCCACACCAACACTGGACTCCGTGAACTGAAGACCACACTCGGTACCCTTAACACTATTGCTTCACTGAAAAAATATATCAGAGTTATAAGTTCTGCGGTAGAACTGACTCCTCTGATACCAATTTGTCACGACCCGTCCTCGGGGCCCGTGCCGTGACTACCCCAAGCTCTCCTTCCATAGGCCAGAGGCTGGCGACTAGCACCAAAGGCGTACAATCCCGATAACTGGGAAGGCATTGCCTTTATAAAAGAAAATAAGCACCATAGAGTACAAGAAGAAGAAAAACACTAAGTACAAAATAAATACTGAAAATTAAATGGGCCAGAATACAAACCCAAAAGAAAGTACGACTACAACTGAACAAGGTACAATAGAAAAAAGACAAACAGCTGGAAGAAGGAAGCAGCTCCTGGGTCGTCCTCCTCAGATCCTACCTGAAGGGTAGGTACAGATAGCGCAGCTGCTAGTCGTCCACCACGGATCCTACCTGAAGGGTAGGTACAGATATCCTCCTCCACGCTCTCGTCCGTCTACCTCCTCTGTGAGTCTTCACGTCATGTAGTCCACCTCCGGGTACTGACTCGTCATGTAGTCCACCTCCGGGTACCATCCAGTCCTCGAACACTCGGCCTCCGTCAGCACTGCCCGTCGTTTGCAACCAACACAACATGGTGCGGGCATAGCCCGTGCATGGGTGAGTATAACGATACTCAGTAGGGACCCAGAGACCCTCAAGGATCACTAAAACCAACAAGGATAACCACAAAGAAGATCTCAACAGATAACCTATACTTAGGTATATTCCCATACATATACCCAAGTTATCAAATAACCCATCTCAATCATGAGGAAACATAAGGATTGTGAAATCAATGGATAACCACTACCCAGGTATATGCCCATACATATACCTAAGTTAGCAAGTGACCCATCTCAATCATGAGGTAAACACAAGGTCAAAAGTCTCATCTCAACTAGGATTTTCATTATCGAAACTGTAACTGCTGAAGAGGTCCGTCTCTGGAGTGTACAGTGGTCCTGTCACGACTCCGAGGTACTGCTCACTAACCTAAGACTGCTGAGATACTCCTCCTGTCGAGTACCACGGGCCTGCCACCTCACATAGTAGTGCTTCCCGCCGGGGTCTGCCACCCAACATAGTAGTGCTCCCCCCTCATAGCCTACATATGTACTCCTCCTATCGAGTATCGCGGGTCTGCCACCTCACATAGTAGTGCTCCTCCGCTATGGGTCTGCCACCTCACAAAGTAGTTCTCCCCACTGGGCTACTTAAGTCACTCCGAATCGAATCGGACAAGCAGTCTTCAGGTCTCTGCCAGCTACTCGGTCTCCGTACTCCGTACGCTCGTCTCTGGGAGGGTCCACTCCACGAGCTACATGTAGATACTCTAAGAATCTCAAAGTACCACGAAGAAATATCTCAAAGGACCGCCTCGTCATAGGGGTCTCAACGCAACAGACGGCGCATCAATCAGATGCCCGGTCTGTGAGTTGCTAGCCTTTTCATCCCTGGGGCCCAGTTGGTTTCGTGTACGATCCAATCCGGCCGTAACTCAACTATACCCTGAAAACTCATAGGGTATAATCATAGGGGCTGTTTCTCAACAAGATCACCAACGCTGCTGACGGTTCGTCAAACGAACGTTCTGTCAGAAAGATATCATCTTTTCCGTTCCAGGGGCCCGGTTGGATTTCGGGTATAGTCCAACCCGGACGTATCTCAACTGCAACCAAAACTCAGGCGAAGTATTCCAAAAGTTCCGTCTCAACAAGAGGAAAACAACGAGACAGACGGCGCGTCAATCAGACGCCCGGTCTGTGAGTTATTGGCTTTCTCGTTCGAGGGGCCTGGTTGGTTTCGTGAGCGAACCAATCCGACCGCACTCCAACGGCATCCAAACCTCGAGTAGAGTAATCCAAAAGATCGGTCTCACTAAGAGGAATCCAACAAAGTCGACGGCACGTCAATCGGACGTCCGGAGCTCAAGTTAAGAGGGTTTCCGCTCCGATGGCCCGGTTGGTTTCGTGTAGAAACCAACCCGGCCGAACCCAAAGTTCAGCTAAAACTTGAGTGCGATATACCAAAATGACCATCTCGATCCAAGTATCGCATTGCCGCTAACGGCGAGTCATTTGGAGGCCTGTAGATTATGTTACGGGCATTTGACCAAAAGTGGTCCGAAAACGGGGGTCTGGGCCCAGGCCGACCCGGCCCGACCCCCCCTGGGCCTGCCCGAACCGGGTCGACCCGAACCGGGTCCGACCCGGCTGGGCCCGACCCGGCCTGGTCTAGTCTGGCGCGGCCCGGTTCGTTCAAGAACGACCGGTCGGCCGCGGCTCGGCCGGCGCGGCCGAGCGGACACGCGGGCGGGGCGCGCGGATCCCCCTCCCTTCGCCGCTGATTGAGACCGGCGGTTTGCCGGCCGCCGCTTTTTCCGGTGCCGCGCCCCCGCCGTCGGTCGCCGGCACCACCGCGCCGGTGTGGCGCATCGCTGCCGCCTTCCGTGGACCACCGGATGCGCTCCGGTGGTGCGTTCTTCCTGTCGTCTTCCCCTACGGTCCCCCGGGAACCCATCTTCACTGCGAAGGGATTCAAATGCCCAAACGGCCTTCTTCGTCATCGCCCGTCAATCCGCATGTCAAAACAAAACGCGTCGTCTTCGTGGTTCTCTGGCGCGGCATGCTGGCGTCGCGCCCCTTCGCCGTGGCTCCGCTCCGGCCGCGGCGCCTTTGACTTCCTTCGATGCGGCGCGACGGCGTCACATTCTTATACGACTTCTCGGCGTGGCGCGACAGCATCGCGTAATACTACCGAGCGATTCTCACGTGGTGCGACGGCACCACGCCATCCCGTTCCATCCATATTAGAAACAATATCAATAATGGAGGAGGGTCGGCCGTGTTTGTGTGGTCCGTCCCCCTCTCGTTAATCGATAACAACTGGTTGTAAAATAACGAAGGATGACAAGATAGAATTCACGAACGAAATAATTAAACAATAAACATCAACATCAATCCGCATGAACGAAAAATCCACGGATCAACCTGTAATTGGTTGGTTAGCGCTCGTCATTCTTTTCTCAAAAGATAAGAGAACACAAAAAAAAATTCCCCTACCTCATAATTGTCGTTCGTTGACGATCTCGGAAAAAGGGCGGATATCGATTCCTCGATTGTCGTGTTCGTCACACACTCCCAATTCTCACGCTCATGCGTCGGAAAGGAAGAAGGGTACTCGTCGTTGGAGTGAGCGTCGTCGTCGATGGCGATGTTCCCCACGGTGATGCCTCCTCCCTTGACGCGGAGAAATAAGAAGAGAAGGCACGTCGTTGGTTCCTTCGCGTTCTCCGTCGGAGGGTCGGTGTTCATCACATTCTTCGTCGAAGTCTCGATGTTCTTCAACGTTGGTGATTAAGTTCTTCAAAACTAAGAGATTCCTCTCTCAATATCCTCACTAAACCATGAAACCTAATAAAATAATCTCTCCCATTATTTTATTAACACATGCCACGATTTTCAAATTCCACAATTCAAATAACTTAATTAATTAAGAAGTTGAACTCATTAATTAAAAAGTGTTGGCATGTACTTAAGAGGGGGAGAAGTTCAAGAGTTCAAGGGAGATTAAATGGGGGGTTAAAGGAGAGTTATAGGGATGTGAAATATTGGGGCTCGTGTGAGCCCCACCATTCATGTATCCACTCATGGGAAGTTGGTTGGTCATGGGATCCACCACCAACTTCCCATGGGAGAGAATAACTCCCAAAGACATAAAATAAAATTGTTCATATAATTTTATTTATTTTAAACTAAAACCCCAAAAACAAAAACTCAACCGCTTAAAACGCAACTGTGGTAAAGGTCCCCTTAAGCAATTACCGGCGTTGTGAGTTCATCGGTGCCATCTGATTTCTATTCCGAGCACCGGTTCAAAAGATAGAAATCCCCGCTCGCTCGTTCACTGAACATTCCTGAGCCAAACTTCGGAGGCTGATTCCGGTCACTCTGGGCCTCGGAATCATGTGCCATTAGAAATTGCGTTCTTGTAAAATTCCAAAGAAAATTTTGAAAAAAATTTCCTTGAAATTTCCGGGTCTTTACATAATTGATCCTGAAAAAAGTATAAACTCGAATATAATGTATGAATGAATGTATATATAGAAAAATATGTATTAAAAAGGAAATATACTCAAATATAATGTGATAAAAAATTAAAGTACACATATATAATGTATTTATCTAAATTCATAGTGTTGGTGTTGTTTGAACATATATTTTTCAATATTTTTATTCATTACCAAACCTTGGATCAACAAGTTCCTTATATAAAAATGTCATGTTTCCAACATCTTACATATAACCAGTTAGAATGGGATCATAACAAAATAACTCTACTTCACTATCTTCCTCACTGACATGATACATTTCAGGTGATGTCTATATTCATTATAAAAGGGAAAATATAAATATAAAATGAAATTAAGTCCATTAAAGAATATTTGAATACATAAGTGTAATATAATTGTATCTCAATCAGAGAATGACTTATTAAAATATGTAATGCATCTTGTGTGTGTTTGAGAGTTTCAAATATCAAAAATAGAAAAATGAAATATCTTAATTAATTCATTACCAAAAAACATATATGTAAAATAAATATTCCAATGTATATTTTGTCATTTCTGATGTGATCCCATTTTGGGAGAATGAAAAAACAAATAATTATTTTTATAAAATAATTTTTATGAGTTTTCACCCTTAAAAACAAGATAATTATCCAACTAATCACTGATTTATAGGGATATGATTCATCAATATATTAATATAATATTTGAAAAGTATCTTATACAAAATAATATTATAAATACATACATTTTTTTGTAGATCAAGAAAAAATATATGGTAAGTGGCCTTAATTATTATTCTAGACATTATAAATTTAATGAACAAAAATTATTTTCAATAATTTTATCACCAAAAATTAACTAATTGTCAACTAAGCCGTGTTTAGTTATAAAAAATGTTTTCTATTTTCTTTTTCCAATGATTAAAAAAAATTTGGATTATATAAATGAAAAATATTTTTATAAAATGAAAATTAAATATTTTCAAATAAAAATGAGTTTTTTTGTGCTATTTAGAAAATGTAAATGGAAGTATATATTACAGATATTATTATTTTTTCATAATTTCTATCAAATAAGTGATTTTTTAAAAAAAATTATTTTTGGAAAATTAATATATATAAGATTTTCCTTAACCAAAGAAAAACATTCTCTCTTGAATGAGAAATATTTTTTAAAAATGAAAATGAAAGATTTCATTAAAAAAAGGTTCTGCATTCCGGAAAATAATAATATAATTATATTTATAATATGTTTTGTAATTTTATAGTACTTTATAAAACATAATCTAATACATTTTTAAAACATATTTTTTTTATAATGAAAACGAAGAATGTTTTCCATAATTAAATTCATCTTTCCACACTCTTATAAATTGTCAAAAAATTACCCATGATCCTTTTAACCAAAACATAAATTATTATCTTTAATTTTAAATAGATTCCCCTCAACGAAAAAATAAATAAAAGATATTTACCAAATACATAGAGAGAAGAAACACTAATAGTTATATTATTTCTCAACATCATATATAGGTACAATATGATCAATCATAAATTTAATTCTTTTTCCCAATATTACTAATGATATGGGATAAATAATTTCAACATCATCACAAAATTATAATTTTCATTTTAAATTTCATTATTTTTTTTGTTTTTTAATGATTACATGATTAAAATTACTAAAAATGTGGCTAGATTTCACTCCAGAAAAATTGTAAAATTTTTAATTGCAAATATTATTCATAAAAATGAACAATCCAAATCAATGGCCAAATTTTCAATAATGCAGTTATAAAAAAATTGAAATGCATTTTTAAAAACATGAAATATGATATGATCATCTTCTAATCACATTGGGACCATATGGGTAAAAACATATCACTTCCTATACTGAAGATAAATAAAAATATAAATTATTTAGGCTAGTGAAAAAATATGAATAAAAATATATTTATATTAAAATTTAATAAATATCCTTTTACTTTTCATTGAGAATACAAAATACTACATTAAAATTAAACCCTTGAACATTAATTCAATTAAAATACCACTCCCTAATATTCATTATTATCAACCAAAAAACACTTGAAAAATGCTCAATTGGTCGGCCCTATGTATCAACAACAAAATGGAATTATAAAGGGAATTAAAATTCAAAATAAACATGTATGTAATGATGGTTGATAATGAAATACTTGGAGATTTTTTAAAATGCAACACATAAAATAAATAGAATTAGAAATTATTCCAGAAAATTTAATTTGGGCTATTTTATTCATTGAGAATGAGGAATGATACAAAAATCATAATAGTCAATATATTGAAAATTCAAAAAACATGGAAAAATGAGTGGTATAGGCACAATAAGGCATAATGAAATTATAAATATCCATTTTCAAGTGTATAATTATTCTAATAATACCAATACAACAAGAATTTGAATATTTATGATGCCCAACTTATTTCACAGTAGGTGTAATCAATAGTTTCACCTAATCAAACATGCGTTTCATTTCGAAATATTTTCAAAAATGGTGGAAATCATTCTTAATGGGTTATTCTACTCATAAAATGTGATATTTGTAGTAATAATAAATTTTATTTTATAATATTTTCATATTCAAGTGGGATTTCATTCAAATATCTAATTTGATGTATAATTTTTTGTTCCTAAACTCACATATATCACATCTTGTTACTATGAAACAACATTTTAGTTTGATAAAATAGCTTTATTCATTGTCAAAATAAAAATTTACAATTATACCCAAACCTGGACCATCAAGGATAAGAAACTGGTACAATCATAAAAAAATATAACCACATTGTTATTCCCAAGATAAAATTATAGTCATTCCGAAAATTATTCCCTATAAACATATATTGTAGTGAGAAACATTAAATCATGTTACATTTAGTAGGGTGTTTCATGAGTTTGGTCACCAAAGAGAAGGCATCTATGTAATCAATCAAATTAGTCTAATATTTTATAAAGTAAATCACTCTACTCACTTAAAATGTTGTATCATTCTGATTCATGGTAAAAATATTCAATTTCCATGCAATTCTACAATACTTATATGGTGAGGGGGGTGTATCACACTTAGTATGATGAGACTCCCCAACTAGATCAAGAAGGGTATTAATTATGTCAACATCAAATAACTCTATATTATATATAAAAAATATAATATACATCCTTGAAATCCAATAGATATATTAAGAACATTGAGTGATATCAATACATAAAAAATAATACATTAAGAGATCTCCATGCACAAAATTTGTCTTATAAGCCCTAAAATCATGGTATGAAGGTGTAATATGAATATAAGGGGATTTTTGTTATGATGAAGAATTTATTGTAACTTCATGTTTGGATCGTATTAATATTCTTGGATATATAGAGGATATCTAGGCATCTCTAAAATTTTAAAAGAGTAATGATATAGAGGATTATAAGGCAGTATTATACTATTATGGGGCTGCCTAGAAAATCAACCATAGGATTATGTAAGAGTACCAAGAGGTATCTTGATTTATACCCTCCCCCTTCCATTTATCTATTCCCTCCATCCATGTAATTTTATCCCCTTATATAATATATAATAATTCTTCTCCTTTTTTAATATAAAATTATGAGAGGGAACCCATGTGATGTTTAACTAATAGTGGTCAAGGGGGAGAAGGAGACTTCTAATTATGTAATTATGGATCAATGGATGTTGTAAAATTATTTGGCACAAACATGGGCTCTTATTTTGTTACAACAAGCATTACAAGTCGCTACCAGGGTAATAGACTTATTTGGTGATCATGTACCACAACACTAGCTCTGGAAATGTTTAGTTCTTCTTCCATGGAGATAGTTCATAACATTAGACGTATGACCCATTTTTTGACTTGAATAGAAAAATTTACATTTGTGTTTCATTTAGTGGAATTTTAAATTACAAGGATTCATGAATATGATATGTCCAATAAATTGTAAACAAATAGAATGTTCCATCTAGTAACTAAGGTGAAGCAGAGTTCACTTAATACAATGGATGTCAAGAAAACTAAGAAATTCATATGAAAGATATCCCAATATGATTTCATGTTTAATTTACATTTTTTATATCCTCATCCCCATGGATAATGTATAGTATGTTAAATTACTTATAATATTGGGTCTTTTTTTATTAGCATCGAACAATCAAAGGAGAAGGAAACTAATTGAACAAAACAAGTGGTTCTTAGAATATGAATTGATATACACGATACCATTCAATAAATATTTGAGCTTATAATAACTATTCAATCATATTATATACATTTAGGAAAAGGTTGAGTTTCAGGGGGATATAGTGATAGGAATTATTAGAGAAGTATTTTTGTGAGAAATTATGTTGTAACTACATGAGGAGAAAGAGGACTGTAGTGTTATGATGGGGAATATAATGTAACATCATGGTTGTATGAGGGATATACTGGGATATAGGTGTAATATCCTCAGATCTATGAATATTTAAATGGGAATGTTTATAGAGGAATATATGTGAGGAGACAATATTTTGGTGCTACATTGTTGATTGACAACATACATGGGAGAGAGTGATTTGGGGTGTGGGGGTCTCTTGGGATATAATATCCTCCATCAATTTATTTTCATCCTCAATCCATGTAATTCCATCTCATTATATAATACATAAGATGTAATTCCTTTATTTCCATACTGAATAATTAGTGAAATAATGATGTAAAATTTTTAATTGCTCCAAAATTTCTATCATGGATCACGATCTAAACCATAAAAATAAATAACAAAATAATTATGATGGAGGATTCTAGTATAATGGTGATAAATATTATATACTCTATCGATTCTCAATATTTATCAGTAGAATAAGAAAGATGTCCCACCATGTTCGAAGAGACTTCATGATCCCATATAAACCATAGACTGCCCCTCCCCCAAAAACAACTAAATTGGAAGGGTTCCTCACACACACACACACACACACACACATATATATATATATATCTTTATCGAAATAATCATAAAAATGAAAAAATATTTTTTGAATCTAATATATAATTTAAACTCATTATTTGTGTTCACATGGAGGCTTACAGAAATCATTTTGTTGATTGGAAAAATTTTGTCTAAGTAATCAATATCATATGTCTGAGCATACCCCTTAGACATAAGATAGATCTTCATGTAAGGGGTTGGAAGGTGTTCGTGGAAAAATTCCTGGTAAGAATGAAATCCAAAATAGAGTGGAAGGAGGAATTGGATTTACCTATTAAATAGGAAGGTAGATTAGGAGGGGGTGGCAGATGAACATGGTAAGGGATCAACAAGGGGCCTAGATAATGCGTATCTGGGGGTGTAGTATAGCATTGTTTGGAAGTATGAAAATGGAGAGTGTCAAAAATGGATTGATATGGTCTATGTTTGTTGTGAAAATATAGTGATTTTTCCTATGGTTTATCTATAATACCATATAGAATGAATAAAACAATAAATATTCAATCCTAGGTGATGTTAGGTAAATATATTTATAGAGAAATATGATAAATACATGGAACATGATAGAAATGACATTAAAATTTTTTAGATATGGAATAAGGGTATATTATATTTCTAGTTAAACATAATAAAACTATATATGACCATTTATTTGATAAACTAATTAATAGTTTTAATTTCATAAAATTTTCAAAATAAAAACCAATGTTAAAAAATTAAAAATTGAAAAATAAAATCACCAAAAATGAAAATTATGGAAATCGAAACATGTACCTCACAATGATGTATAGTTGTGAATTTATAGGTATGTATAGGAATACGTTCGAAAACAAACACTAATGTTGTATAAGAATATTATGAATATCTGTTATTCTAATACTCTTAACACACCCCCAATAAATATGGGAAATATATATTTAATATGGCCATATTGGTCTTCAAAAATTGTACATGTGTTCTTGGAACACCTTTTGTGTTAACATCTGCAAGTTTAACCAAGTTTGGAGCATGACTAAATAATATCGTTTAATTCCAAATTTTTTCTCTAATTTTAAAAAAAATCAACAACAAAATGAATTATCATCTCAGGAAAGACAAGAAATTATGATTTTTTTTATTGGATATTGATTATTACACCATATACGTGTTAGTTTCTTGGAATTATACCTAATATCATGAATAATTTGTTTCCCAAATAATTTATACAGCCACATATACCTTGTTAAGATACATCTTATTTTCACATGATCAAGAGATAACAATATTATTATTGCTTCACCATGAGATCAAATTTCTTGTAAAAAAATACTATAAAATTTGATATCCATATTCTATAATAAGTAAATTCATCATAATATTCATAAAAATGACTCAATATTTGTATTCCCATGATCGTAATATAGAAGACCAAATCCTTGTTCCTTTTTCACATATATAACATTGTGATGAATATTCACCCAATTTTTTTGGTGATTCTATAAAATATCAAACATTTAAAACTGTGGAAGAAATTTTCGGTCGAGTCATCCTCAAGTAGTTATGCTTCCCCACAAGTCACCTATATCTATTGGGTGGTGAAAACATATCTATGATAGTATGAAGTGGCCAATCTCAATGTTTTAGGGGTGAGTCAAATTATTCATCTAAAGTCATTATAGTCTCATATAGTAGTTAAAGAACATACATTTATGATATAGAGAAATTCATTTGTTACATCTTGATACCTCAATTCGCATATATGGCAATTATATAGATCCAAAAGTTCATCCCGCGTAACATATTATCAATCGTGATTAGATATGTCCCTAAAAAGTTTGAAATAGAATATGAGAAAAAATTGTATCTATTACCCATGAGGGATGTTTAGTTAATCCCTGTTAAAAATGAATGGACCATGAGCCTTAATAATGTTGAAAAGGAAATATTAATAATAGAGGATCAAGAGCAGGCGATTCATCAGGTGTGTTACAAAAATTAATTGTAAGGGTGGTATGTGATATAGGTTGGAGTGTTTATACCTATCTAAATCTTGATCCAACTACATCAATAGGAAGAGATATGTGTGTTGTTGTATTGAGTAAATATGGTAAAATATCTTCGAAATCAAGAAATAGTGGATGGTGGTGGGAACATGGGGAGAGAAATAACATATGATTTATAAAAAAAAATATTAGGTAAGACAACAGAACAATGCAAATCTAGAGTGAACCATCAATATTCATTCAGGTGTGGGAATATCCAAGAATGGTTATTTTTAGAGAACGCAAATCAATCTTGGTAATATAGGGGATTATATCTGAAACATAACACAAACAACGAAAAATGTATAAAGGTAGGGAATGAATGGTTGTTTGATGGTACTAGGGAATGCAGTGTATGTAGGTGGGTCAGGGTTTAAAAAATAGTCATCATCGAAATGATGAAAAATCATCACATTAGGTGATATGATCCCTTATATATTCTGAGGATCTCACACGGTCTATTAGAGCCCAGAAAAATAAAAGAACAAGAATCACATTCCTTTTAAAATATCACACATCCATCAAATATCATAAGTGAACATTTCTAAAATGATCTATTGTTAAGTAACTCTAGATCATCCATAAATGATTCTCAGATCTTTTCATGTTCTATTCATCAGATTTTGGGTTCTATCATAGAGCTCCAACAATATTTTTGAGGTCGTGTGGATCACCATGGTTTCATAACATTGATCTGGAAAGAAGTCATCAGATCATTTTATCAGATCAAATGATTCCCTCTCTAGGATTCAAGTTGAGAGAGAATATTGCAATTTCATCAAATTTAATACTCACCTTGAACGAGATTCTATCTGAATTATATAGTGGATGTCTAAATAACCCATTATGGTTCCCCAAAACCCATTAATTTTAACATCTATTAAATAAGTAATAAATAATTATTTATGATGAACAAACTAATTCATTAATATTATTTATATTTTATCACATATTTGTAATTTATATTAATTATATTATTTGAAAAACTCAATCTAGTAAATCAACTAATTATTCCAAATAATACTACATTAACCTGGAATATTAAAATAATATTCGTCTGTATAATATTAATCCTCATAATTACATAAACACTTGTAAAAAAAATATGTTAACTACATTAAACACAAATATTAATTACATTAAAAATAATGATTTTATTTAATTTACAGTGATCAAGGTCATTGACAGCTCTCAGACACCGTGGTGGGGCCCACCATGACAAATTTTTATATTTGTTAGAGTATAGAAGATTTTGAAATCCCCTTTTGTAAGTGACCCTCTAGGACCTTATCTCGATAGTAGTGAATAATATTTATAGGCCAAGATAAGACTCCAATAACCAACCAATAGCCCTATAGTGATGGGGAATTTTTATATAAATGGAAACCAACCTACAAACATGAACTATGTATTATAATATCTTAGTCATTAGATATATTATAATGTATTATGGTCACTTATGTCATCGTTTTTTATTTCATTTTTATTTATTGATCTAATTAGAGGGATATACCTTCAACTAGCATGGCTTGAAATTTACGAAGGTACTACCACCTAGATCATCCATGAGTGAGATATTTCTTCCTCAACTCAGAAGATAAAATATCATTCCTTGATCATTTAACCAATTTCAAACCCCCAACAACACACCAATCGAAATCTACCCTTCCACAATTCCATTATCATAGGTTTTTGGATGCATCATAGTATGCAATTATCTGGAATACATTGATAATGATCTCATGTCCGGAGACCAATGGATGCGTCCATAGGTAAAAATTAGAAATGAAACCCGGAACATCTCATGTCCCTACTAGAATGTAAGTCCTCATGATCACAACATGTAGTGATCTGCAAATGAAAACTTCATGTGAAGATGTCTCAATGCTAATGAGACCCCTGAACCTAAATTTTCAGATGTCAACGGTGTCCAGTTAGTGTATCGTATCTAGAATAGTGGAAATATTTTATAGATTAAATTCATAGTATTTCAAGGATCTCATTATAGCATGGGATAATCTATAACTATTTGATACAACTATATATCTATGTACATTAATAGTTTATTCCGAAATTCCTACAATATAATGGAAACTAACCATCATGAATATATCATAGTATACATGATATGATAATAAAAAATACTACCTAATTTGTTTCTAGGGACCCCACATTTACAACACTCCCAAATTCAGTATATCCAACATTGTAACCATTATTTTTAGCTCTCTCGTGATTAATATCATGTATCTACTAAGTAATGGATTTAGTTGTCGGGTCTACCATATCTCTACTGCATGGTTATTCTTCATTTTGTGACTTCAACTACTCGAGTAAATATCCACAAGAGTTTTTAACCCTGAGTGTAATCCTTTTTTCACTAATCAATACATGAAATCTTCTGTAGTAAGAGTGTAATAATTTACATTTTGATAATAATTTCCATAATCGGTGTGATTATAAGAACTGGAAAAAATTGTTGCATATTTATCACAACTTTTTATATGCCTAAGAATCCACAAAACACTCAATATTTATAGACATGGTTTCCACATGCATTAATAAGTTTTTATTAATCATTAACTTATCCTATCTATGATATTACATCATATTTACCTTATATAAATACTTGTCATATGTCCCCTTACAAATACTATCTTCGATTCTCGACAAAAGAGGTACATACCTTTTTTAATTTCTCATGTACAATTAGAGAGTTCTAAATGCTTCCTTTATAGTTCTCCTATTTATGAAAACTATTTTCCTACAATAAAGTATACACTATCAATATCTGATCATGTACATAGCATTGGATACATTATTCATCCATCGCGGAAGAGTATGAAATTGTAAATCACCATTATAATCTTCTCTTATTCCTATGCATATTTTCTTGGAGATATATATTCCCTATATCACTAGTAACAATTATTTCTTAAATTGATCCATCTTGTATATTTGTGAATCATATTATTTTGTGTATTATTGACTAGTTCTAAAAACCATTAGACCAACTCGATAGATCTCATTCATGTATCTTTGGTTACTAATTAATGTCAATATGTGTAGAGATTAATTATGTCAAATCATAACTAACTGTAAGTAAAATATTGTTTTCCAAATTTCATCATACAAAATTTACATTACAAATAATGGTTCCCTAATAACATCTAGTAAACACAAGGAAATCATTCATTAATATTAATATTCCTTTATCTTGTAGCTTACTCCAATCCTAAACTGGATTTTAGTAACTTGAACGCCTTAATGGAATCTTATAGTGTCCCCATACCTTTTTAGTTTTGTTTTATAGTCACCTTCCATGTTTTTTGTTCTTGAAATACAATGCTCAATCAAACAGTGAATGCAATAAGCTTTGACACATAAAATTTTAATGGAATTAGATATAACGACTCAGCATTACCAATAGATCAATATTAGTAAAAAAATTCGACCACCTATATATCATCTCACCTAAAAAGCCCCCCAAAACTTTCGATACAATAAACCCCATTTATTTTGATACATGGAATCCCATATTTAATATTAATTTATAATATCAAATTTACCTAATTTCCATATACTACCTATTGTAGGAATTATTCTTCAAAATGATTAATGTATCAATGGACGTGGATAATATAAAATAACAATAATGGTTTTAACCTTCGGATGAAGTGCATGTATCTCAAACACTCTCTTCCATAACACTTGTGGAACTCATTCCTAGGCCAACTATTTTTACATCTCCATTCATTTACTAAACCCATGTCAATATTTCTCCAACTATCTTAACTAGAGATGATCAATCCTTTAATAGAAACAAATTCAATTACTTCGACTCTCACTTTTCTATATTAGGAATTTTTGAAATATCCTTAGTAACATTAAGGGTAATTACATTAGATACACATTGTTTTTTTCATGAAGAAAGTTCAATTATATCTTAACAAACTATTTTCATCTAAACACATGTTCGTAGAAAATAATGGATTTTCATCATAACATAAATCATATGATATCCATTTTTCATTATAGTTGACATGTGGTTATGGGATAATTCTATTATTTACAAATATTGTCTCAATAATGTATGTATCCTTTCTGCACAAGTTTTAAAATTGATGCACCTTTTACATACATCATAACTCAGATGTATCTATGGAATTGTATGTTTAGTAATCACAACACACGTCATTTATGTTGATCAATGTTAACATGTAAGACTCATCATTAATCCCCCATTTTAGAATCATAACATTGATGTTGGTAATGTACTATGAATTTATGAATTACTTCACACTACATTATATTTATCAATGAATCCTTGTTCGAGATATTCTTTGTTATATCATCCAAAATAATCTTATATCTTCTTTTAATGAATATAGAATTCATAACATTACTATTCAATAATAAGAACATAAGGGAATATTATGAAGTATATTTACCAGTAGCTTACCCATAGAATAAATAACTATCTCTTGCTAAAATAATATGGAAATATTAATGGAATAACATTATTTATAATGGTTTATTTGTCCAAAACTATGTACCAAAGCGTATCGATAATATATATGGACTTTAACTCCAAAGAGTGTAATATATAATTGGGTATAACCTTTATAACTATTTATTTTTACCTAAAAATGAATATTTTCCATAACTTTGTATATCATTCTTTCATTATAAATTCATCTCATATTACCTATGAATAAAGTATTACTAAACTATTGGTCGAATATTAAAGACCACAAACTACATTAATTCCTAAACCAGAAATATGTACCCATATATCCAAAATACTTGTAAAATAATTTTTTTGGTAATATTATTCCAAATTTCAGATAAAATCATTTACATAGAAATTTATAAATCATGTACTTCTCACCACTAACATACGAACCACCTTATCTAAGACTCATGGATAATACACCTAAATTATTATAATGATTAATTTCTTACATGGTTAATATATTCAAATACACATATGTGATTGGAATATATTATTTAATAACCAAGATCTATAACATAAACTTTAATTGGATTTGATGAATATACTCGATAAAGAATAGACTACTTACTTCATCAATTTGGTTCATTACTGTTAAAATTACATAAATATTAATTCAATATAAGAAAATTAAATAACATCATGTTTATTATCTACTTCTTTGAAGTCTGTTTTAAAGGATCCTTTGGTAACTCTCTTTAAATTAGAATGTTCTCATTGTCTTTCAACCTGTTCACCATAAGAATTAATGGTTATACTTTCTTCAAGTTCTTATTTACTAGGAGATCCATACCTAAAAGTTAATGATTTTTTTTCATAAAATTTTCTTGTTATCCTAAATGAAACTATATTAAAATTGTGAATATTATATGACTAATTTATCCACTGAGAGATAGTGACCATCATTCAACTTACACATATCCAGGGTAATCATCACATATTCATATCCATGCATCACCTTCTCTTTACATGAATCGTGGAGATTAGAATACATGAAATATAATTTGTTTCTTGATTTTCTATCTAAAAATCACATCATAAGGTGTTGGTATAATTAGTACATAATCATCATATACATCACACATGAGTCTTCCATAATCATTTTTACACTATCACTTCCTGAGGTGACATCTCAGGTATTGGGGACAACAGTACCTTGAATTTCCGATGTCATATTACATTATGTAAATGCCTATATTTCCTATTGGAAACTCATTATTATTTATGAAATATATTTTTCAAAAATATTATCTTAGTGAAATTTTTAAATTTCATGATTTTTGTCATAAAAATAAAAAATTGAATGTTAGTAAATTTTTATAGATCCGTTATTTAAACGTTATTGATTAAATAATTAAACATTTAAATCCCTAAATATGTTATATCAAACCTTAAAAAGCATCTATAATAGAATAAAAATACTTTTTTCATGATCAATATTTTAGAAATGATCCATGAACTACACCTCAAAGTGAACATGCTACGACTATTCCACTACTCAAACTGTTCAAGGTAGGTGTTTGACAGGTAATCTAAATTAACACATGACTCCATGATCTGTTGACTGAAGTTCCAACATGAAAATTCTTAACTTAAATTATTTTTAAATTTTTTTTGTTTAGTTAAATTGAATGATATAGTTGACTAATTCTTATATTCCAAATTCAGTTTTGTTAACTTTTCACTATCCTAATAAATCCTCAGTAGTGAGAGGCACACTCAACTTTTGTTGGAGAGAACTCTAAATATCTGATTTTGTTCAAATTTACATGATGAAAGTTTTTTTTCATATAATATTTCTTTGAAGGATTTTATATTTTTCTCAAAGAATGTAATCCATATCAATCAAATTGTTCAAAACGCGTTTTCTCTCTCACAACTAAACATTATTATATAAAAAATCATATCATCTTTATGCATTTTTTTGTTTATTATTTTATTTGTTTTCCCGATATCATGAAAATTCATACTATTATACAAATTGAATAAAGGGATAAAAATTAACTTTGTTTGAGTATCTAATATTGTTTGATCCATATAACATTAATTGATCCACCATGACCGAGGGGAACCATGATCATGTAATGTATTTACACATGATGCAGATCCTCCCAGTCCAATGTATCCACTTCTCATTTGGGATTTACAACCACTTGATAAGATGCATGTTATACATTTTCTTTATAAATGTACAAATGTACTCACATGTAGGTATGGAGGACCTATGAGTATAAAATCAAAACAAATAAATTGGACACGTATACCCTTAAACATATTTTTCAAAAAAAATATTATACATTGAAAACCATGTAATTAATTTCATAATAAATTCATCTCATGCAGGTAATAAATAACTAATTGAAATAACTAAGCATACATAGGTTTGGTTTATTTCTCAAGGCTAGTTACTAAATAAATAAATACATAATAAAATAAAATTTCAATAAATTTAATGTATGGGGGTATTGAAATAAATTAAATAAATGATATAAATTCAAATAATTTATATTATTTTTTCCCATCCTTAATGAATATTTACATCCATAATAATTAGTTAATTAATTTAATTCATAAATTACATATATTTTCTATAAATATTAAAATATTATATTTGTTATTTTTTTAATAATTTTAATTTAAGTCTATAAATAAATAAATGAATGGATTTTTTAATAACACAGGCCCCAAAACACAGCACCTGGCCAGTACGGGTCAAGCCGACCCTACACATGCCCGTTTTGGTTCTCGCAAAGCCTGTGTAGGGGTATTCTTGGCTACGAAAGTTCTCTATGAACTATTCCAATTCAAGAAGACTGACCTTGAAATGGTTTAAGTGAAAAATGAGGTTGTGAAGTAGGATACCACTCTACTAGGGTGTCTCGCAAGGAGGTACCCATTAGGATCTAGTGCTATAAAGGCAGATTGGGCTAATTCCATCGGCATGTGGTAGCGGTTGGGATGTATTTTGGGAATGCAGAACCATCTAGTCGAGTAATTTGGCTAGAGGTAACCTCAACCGACTGGGAAGAATATCTGGGGAGGTCTGGGTGAGGGTTTGGAAGAGGCGGCATCTGATTGGGGACCCTACTTATAGTGCAGGTAAGGGCGTGTGGATCTGCTACTGTAATCCCATTATAGAAAAAGTAGGTGGAACCTGGTGGTGGTTGAGTGGTGCAACATCAGGGTGGTGGAATCTGGAGTTGAGGATATGGCAAAAGTCTCGATCAGGTGAAAATGTGGAATAGGAAAAGAATATTGGAACTGATGATGGTGGTGGTCGGTGGCGATCACAACCATATAATGGGTGATTACCTAATAATAGGAGGGAGAAGGTGTAGGATGATTTGACTAGGGAGGAATAATGATGGGGAATTTTTCTAATGCTCAGTTGAAGGAGGGTGGCAGTTGCATCTTGCACCATGGAAGGAGGAGTGTGTAGGTCGGGCTGACTAGCTCGTCGGTATGTGTTATGATGGACGAGCTCTAGAGGGGTCTCTTGGCAGGGTGACTGGGGATATGGTTGGCATCCTGGTTATTTAATATATCCTGAGGGAGGAAGAAGGGGGTCATGTGGTCACCCATTTTTAATAAATTATATATACAAAAATATATATTGTACTAAAATTGTCATGGTGCCAGCTAAAACCCTGTGTTATGATTCTTGAAAAAATAAGAAATTCCCCTTTTTCTCTCGTTAGATAAACAACCAACCAACAATTGTAAAATGTGTTTATTTATTTTTATTAAATTATAATCATTTTTATTTCATAAGTGTGCAGAAATATGGATTTCATCTAAAGTAGCTCTAGTGGCCGCATTCATACAATTACCTAGCTGGAGGTCATCAATCAACTGAAGAACACATACAAATTAGTGTTCTTCTTAATATAAGGTGATTTAATATGTGATATGCACCATGTTTTTTCATTAATTTCTTCTTAGATGGACCTAAAATTTCCACTTGAGATTAGATCTACATGCAGTTGGATTCGTTGGGACATAATCACAATCCGATACTTAAATGTAATGCAAAGTGATTTTCTTGCCTTAGATAATCCATGGGTTGACTCAGATACCGATTGGTAGTACTAAGAAAGGAAACATAATCCAGGGGTCTTGGATTTTTAAAATTTTCATCACTAAAGAAAAGAAACATTTTCATCTCCATTGATATGATCCTTAGTATGGTCCATGGATCTCTCGTGTTTTATTGGAGCAGAAAAAATAAAAATACTGAGTACATCATTCCAATATGAATCATGCACATCCATCTCAAGTTGTATGTGACCATTTCTCAAAGGATGTGAAGTTGAAAACATCTAAATCATCCACACACACTTCTCAAATCTAGGCATTCATTTTTCATTTGATTTTAGGTGATATAACAGAAAATACATGACTTATTCAATATTGTATCGATCACCATAATCTCTTTACATCGATCTTTGTATCCATACTCAGATCATTCCCATAGACTGATAAATTATCTCTCTAACATTATTGGAAGAGAGGTAAGATCTCAATTTTAATTGAGCAAATAGTAACCTAGAAATAGCTTCTCTCTTAATTAAATAGTGGAAGTATAAATAACCTGTTACAGTTCCCTCACCCTCATTGACTCTAACATCTATTAAATAAGTAATAATTAATTAATTTTTATGAATGAACTGCATCATAAATATTATTCGTATTTTATCAAATGATTGTAAAATATATTTAGTAAATTACATGATAAACTTGAGGCCTTAACTTGACTTGTAATTCCATCTAATTTTAAATGATCCTATAATATTAAGAAAATATTTTTTTCATATAATATTAATATTTGTATTTAATTAAACACACAAAAATAGTTTTATTAAATAAATTCAATCCAATTATTCATTACTCGAGTATAAATGAATTTATTTATTTTTCAGTGATTGATGACTTGGACAAATATTAGACTTCATTGTGTGGCCCAACATAAAAAATATTCATATTCTTTGGAATATGGATGATTCTTGAATACACTATTAAATGTGACCCTCTAAGTCCTTATCTTGATAGTAGTGAATATTATTCATAGACCAAGAGCAGAGTCTATCAACTCATCCATTCCCCTAAGTAGACAAGGAATAGAAATAGAAAGAGATCCAACTTATGAAATGTTATTGTGAAATATAATCTCTTTGTCCTTAGATATCTCTTATTGTAGAATGAACAGTTTTTTTATGATCCTTTATTATTTGTTTTAATTGAACACACTGGATGGATTTACCTTCAACTATCATGGACAAGAATTTATGAAGGGACTACCATCTAGATTAACCATGCCCAATATGTTACTTCTGCAACTCCGAAGTGACAAATCCTATATTGATTATTCAACCAATATCATTCCACCAATGATGCACTCAACACAAGCTACCACACCATGATTGCATTATCAGGTTTTTTTCCATTGCATCAAAGTATATGGTCAAATGGTGCACATTTATAATGATATCAAGTCATGATACCAATACACATGTAAGTAGATAGGAACTACCAATAACACCCAATACATGTGGTTTTCCTATTGAAGGTTCTTTTCTAAGGATCTTAGCTACTAATGATCATCATGTGTGAACATATTGAGAAGAAGAGTCAATTAATATGACCCCATCACTTAATATTTATAAATATATTTTTATAGTTAGTATGATGTATCTACACCATAAGACGGGGTTTTAAGATTAATGTTATAGTATCTCAAGCTTATCATTATAGAATCGAATATGCTCTAATATTTTAATATGACTACTAATATATTGAAATTATCATTGAGTAATGGACACATAAATGTAGACACTATACTGGTATGAGAACATAATGAATATATAACTATATACATGATATGGAAATAAAAAGTACTAATAATTTTGTGTCTTGGGAACCCACATTAACAAGAATGATTTAGGTAATATAAAATGGATGGTGTCTCACTGTGATGAATAGTTAAGGAAAGTTTTCTTATTAGATAAGTTGTTGTGAGAATGGAATCACCCCATAAAATTATTAAAACATTATTATGAAATAAATTTTCATGATATTTTTTTAACAAATTTTAGTTCTTATTTTCAGAAACACCATCTTGTTGAGATTTTCTAGGATACGAAAACATATAGGAAATGTCATGTTCTCCTAGAAAATAATTTAATGGTCCATATAAAAAGAAAGAACTATTATAAGAGTGAAAAACGTAAATTTAATAAAAAAAAGTTGTTGTGAATTTCTTGATAATCGATGAAAACAACAGTAATGATTTTAGAACAGTTTCCTAACAAATAAAACAATGTTACCCCTGAGAATTCATTGATGGGAGTGAAGAAATATTGATAACCTAGTTTAGATGGACTTGGATTAGGCCCCTATATATAAGAATAAACTAAATGAAAAAATTCGATGCACGTGGAATTTCTTAGTGTTGTTTTTATTGTGATAGGATTCACATTCAAATGGAAGAATAGGACCCATGTTCAGAAAATGATTCTAAATAATTTTCACAACCCGTCCTCAGGGGACCTTGTTGTGACTTCCCCAAGCCTAGCTTCCATAGGCTTGGGGCTGGCGACTAGAAAAGGAAAGGTGTATCCCTATAACGGGAAGGTATTTCCTTCAAACCATTACTAACACAAGATCCAAGAATACAAAAATAAGCAACCACGATGTAATCTGATTTAGTAGAAAATGTATCTGAAAGTAAAGGATCTGGAACACAAGACCAACTGGAGAGTTCATGTACAGCCGAAAGAGATAAACAACTCATTGATTTTCCACCGAGGATTCCACCTGATTAGTAGGTACAACTCATGATCAGTAGTCCTGCGTCACATCACATCAAATGGTCCACCTCTAAGCTCTGTCCAGTTATGAATTCCTCAGTCTTGATCAATGTTGTCAATCGTATGCAGAAGAAACAACAAGTTGTGTCCATATCCCATGTTGGTGTGAGTATAATAGTACTATCTAGGGACCCCAAGACCCCCGACATTCTCTTAAATTTCCACAAAGGAATGACTACAAAGCAAGACCCCAATCACCAAGCATGAAGCAGTCATAAGATATACTTAGGTATATGCCCATACATATACATAAGTCATCAGAATATAATAATTTCATATATGGGGGAACATAATTCTCCAACATTTATGCCCTTTTCAAAAATGATCAATTACAGTTGAATACCACAATGGTAACACCACGAAGGTAACACCACGAGGGTACACGTACTACAAAGGTAACAACACGAAGATAAGATTTACACAATGGTATCACCATGAAGGTAAGAGTACCACACATGTAAAGGCCCATCTCACACCAGTTATATAACATAATTACAGAAGTACAAATGAGTAGGATTAAATCTAGATCAACCTATTCTATTGAAATGCTCTACTGCTATCCCACGTTGGATCTATATGCACTGACCCACATAGAATCGTTGAGAACCGACCCACAATATATCTGAACCACGTAGTATCAGTATGTGCTGACCCACATAGAATTTCTTAGCATTGAACCACATAGAATTGATAGGTACTAACCCACACAAGGTCGATATTCTTTCTTTACGTCACAACATGCCATGAGATTCTCACAATAAGCACACTTGATTCTTGGGTGATCCACCCCTCAAGCTTTTGATCATACCTCAACGTCCACATTCATCAACTATGAATTATCCCAATGTATTTTCATGTCATAAGGGTTCCAACACAATAGCATATGCGTCAACCATACACCCTGTCTATAATCTATATTCATTTTAGTGTCCAGGGCCTGGTTGGATTCGATTATGATCCTACCCTGCCAAACTAAAACATTCACCAAATGTCCCATGGAGTTTCTTAAAAGGACTATATCGTCTCAATGATTTCATTGTCGTATATGGTTCTTCATTTTGACAACATATGAGGGAGATATGTCAATTACAAGATCTTGTAATAATAAAATCATTATTATTTGGTTTTTCATGAACCTGAGCCCTGAACCAAAATTTAATTTTCAACATTAGATTTAAATATAATGTTTTGATGATAGGATCAAATATCCACAAATAGTAAGTCAATTATACATTGCACACAAGAGTTATGGACGGTCGAAGAATTAATAATAATAATATATTATTACAATTTGAGTGTTTCGGGTATCCGATACAAAAACACGAAAATGAACTCCAAAAATAGACTCATAATTTCAATCTTGATGTTAGGGTCATAATGCCTCTGACGGTTCATGAATCCAAGTTCGCACAAATATGTTACAGTCAAAAAAGTGTTTTATCAAAAAAAAAGTAATAATAATAATAATTTATTATTAGTATTAATTACTTAATAATGTGTTCTTCTTTATCCAGAAATTCAATCAATGCATGAACCCTTCATTTGGTGTACACAGCTTCAACATTGTGCCTCCATGACTCCAATCCCATCTCATCCCACTCTTCCATGATTTAATGATTTTTATTATTATTTCATCTCAATGTTTTTCTCTCTCTAATCAACCCTTTCTTCTTCCACGATTTTCTCATGCTCAAATTTTCTCCTTCCCCAAATGGTATGGTTCCTACACACATCTAGAACTGATGCCACCACCGCCGGCTAGCCCCACCACAGTGCCTCCCTCCTGTCACACCACTACGCCTCAAGCCAACCTCACTGCCAAGCCCCCTGGTCCGCTCGCCCACGTCCTAGACTGTGCTGGCTCCGCTGCTCTACCATGGGTTGTCGTCTCCCCTTTTGTCATCGGGTGCCACCTCGACTCTCTGCACGGACCTCCGTAGTACATCGCACCACCTATATTACCTAGAAACACACCCTGAAGGCATGTCAGAATAACACCATCCCATCGCATCTTCCACGAGTCATTGAACATTTTTTCTAAGCCCAAAATTTTTAACGATTGCAGTTCAGTGATCCTTGGGTCGAGATCACTACTTATGTATGTCGCGCTCAATGAAACATTGAGTTTCTAGAACACTTAATTATTTTGCAATGAATAATAAATGACAAACGTGATGAGAATGAATAAGAAAAGATTGTTATCTAAGTGTGGATCGATGACCATGTTTGTTAGGCCCTCATTTTTTAGAATTAAGACCACGGGGAATGGAAAATTAAATACTTATCATACATCAAACTAAACACCCTAACTCATAAATCAGTGGGAGTACATTCGTGATTGAAGGGGTTTGATGTTCGTCATTCCAGAAACATTCTTACAACGACCCCACTCGAACGACAATCTTTGGTTCTCGATTGTGAGATTTATTCTTCATCACGAGCCTCAAGATCCTGGTCCTCCTTCCTCCATTGGAAATAAACACCAAACCCCATGGAAGAGTTAATATAACACATAATTTAAGATGGTATTCATTAATTTAGAATTATTGAATCCTATTAATTAAAGGGATTGGTGGTTACACTTTTTTTAACAAGGAAGATAATACCCATCATTTAAATGCCCGACCACCCTCTTATGGTCCCCTCCACCAAAAATTAAACAGATACGTGGGAGGTCATTTAAAATAAAATATATTTATTTTATTTAATCCTTCATGAAAAATGCAAAAAACACACCTATTATCTCAACTCACTATGGTTGAGGTTAAACCTCCCTTATATGAATCTCGATGTTGTGAGATCAAAAGTGCCTTCAGATTTTAAATTTACACACCAATTTTTTTTTAGAAAATTCCACTCACGTGTTTACTGAATGTACATTAAAATAATTCAAAAAAATAATAACATTCACCCTCAACCCATGCCAACCGAGGACATGATCTGCCTAAGGAGAACATAGCCCAACAAACTCAACAGTACTATCGATTTTTTTATCTGATTTATCATTACGATTTATTGATTTTAACAATAAAGTAATTTTTACTTAATTATTTTATTTATGGCAAGAAACTAATTTTCACTGATGGCCCATGCCGACCAATGTTAAATCTACCTAAAAAAATACAATCCTCATGAGCTCGGTGATGGTCGAATATTTTTAATCAGATTCACTGTTCGTGAATTATAAGCATTTTAAAAATAAAATAACATTGTTTCATTATTTTATTTATCGTTATCCCATTTTTTGGTTATCTCACAGAAGGCCTACGCCGACTAAACATATTTCGCACCTAGGGTAAACCCGCCATCTTTAATACAATGGTTCCCTCATATTTATAATTTTGGAAAAAATTTACATTTTATTCTAAATTCTTAGGAAAACATCTTATACATGCTAATTAATGACTAACAAAACGTTGATGGATCCTTCTGGGAACTCTGGGCCTCAGAATCACGCATCGTCAGATTTCGCGGTCTCAAAATAATTACATATAACTAAAAAAATTATACGAAATTTCTAGGACATTAAATTCTCCCCACCATAGTGCTTTACACCCCCAAAATCCAAAACAAAGGCAAATTAAACAAATTACGGTACTGAGCACAAATCTGAGCATCTTGCTCCTATGTTCTCTCTTAGAGGTCGCCATGCATCCACAAAACTTGCACCAGAGGAATCTACCATCAATGAATCACTCGCTCCTATTGATCCCATATCATTACTGAGAACTCCATAAAAGTCACCCCTTCATCAATGTTCAACTCGCCCTAGTCAATAACCTACGATATATCAGGGACACATCTCCTCAGCTACAACACATGGAAAACATTATGCACGCGGTGCATCTGTGGGGAAAGAGATAGATTGTATGAGACCTTTCCCACTCTATTAATAATGTAGAAAGGTCCAATTAACCTTGGAGATAACTTTTCTCCCCATCCAAATCTCTGCAAACCTCATCGTATTGATACCCATAAGAAGACATGGTCTCCCTACTCCTATCGAAATAATACTTCTTTCTGGCTCTTTGCAGTCTTCCCTTATAGACATGTGAGGAATTGTGATACAAACCTTACCCCTTATTCTTTCATCCCTGGCCATCAGTACTGATGTTATAGGTCAAATTATATCTTTTCCACTCCTAGATGTACCATTAATTAGGATGTATGGAACTCCCGCAACACCTCCTCACGAAGTATCACTCATTACATGGTGAGTCCTCTAAAGAGACCAATGTGATCTCCACCTTCATAAAATACTTCAGGAGACCATCCTGAGAATATATATGCACATCAGAAATCACATTCAATGTCCCCAAGTAGTGCCCCCTTAACTCACTGATGAATTGTGGAAGTGATAGTCATAGACTAGAGGTAAGATGCTCCATATTTATCCATGAAAGATATCTGCAGCCTGACTGGCTGATTTGATGCCTCACTCAGTAACTGTAGACCATAACTCCTGCTAAGTGCATCTGCTACCATGTTCCCCTTCCCAAGAGTATAGACAATTTCAAATTCATAGTCCTGGAAGAACTGAATCCATTTTCGGTGTCTCAGGATCAGGTCCTTCTGTGAGAAGATATACTCGAGACTCTGGTAATCAATGTAAATAGTAAACCATTAACCAATTAGGTAGTGCAACAACATCTTCATCGAAAATACCACTGATACTAACTTTAGGTCATGGGTAACATAGTTCAACTCTTCAGCCTCAGTCTCAGATCCTGAAAGCTCTATTAACACTAATCCGTCCACCTGAAATTCCCCCTTATTTTTGTCAAAGCTGAAAAGGGGTTCGTTACCTCGGATAACTCTGGTTCAAAACATTTGTAGTTCCTAGACAAAGTATAAGTCCATCTCCCTTCAGGGAGGTAATCCTAGAAACATTTTTTGAAAATATGTCCCAACACTCTACCACTCCTATTAGGAACTGATAACTCATAACTCGTGATTCCAAGAGGGTAAGGATGGTAGACTCAAGAGTGATTGGCTGCACCCTCCTATGCATGAGTTTCTTTTGTGCTTCCTTGGATTTCTTTTCCACCGACCAAGTGAAACCACATTCCAAAATTGTAGAGAAACCACAATATTTTGGCCTAATACATCCAATCTGAGTATTAAATTTGGATGTCTAGTCCATACCCAAATTAACGTCGTAAGGCATCGACGCTACCACCAAGAGGTTCCAACCGAAACTCTCGCCTCAAGGGTTAGATCACATCATCGGCATAAGTGTGATTTGCGAGTCTCCTCCCAATGTTATCTCCATACATAAATTTCATGTGAATAATTTAACCGAAAACTCTTGGTCTTGAACATGATTCATGAAATGAAACAATCAGTAGTTCATATGTATATTAATAAGGACTCTATTAGAAGACATAGACCGTACCAATAATTATTACTAGAGCCCTTGGATCACATTCCTTGACCGCATGCAGCTACCCTCATCCCATGTTCTCCTTCTCCATATGCCTAGAGGGGACCATATTGGGGTTGTGGTTTTAACATGTCGAAATGTATAACACCTCATGTTTCTCTCCTGGATCCACATCCACTTCTGCTTCCCTGCAAATTTATCGGTCCCTAACACTTCCTCTTCCCAAATCTTTTTACACACCTTAGTCTCTGAGACTGGCATCAGTTTCATGCTTTCCTGCTGCTAACATTCATTGGATGTCTCCGATCATCCAAATAACATTCAACCACAAAGGTTATCTCTAGCACCCTATCATAATTATGAATTCCGAGAGGAAATGTGTAGGTTTGGATATCCCTAAAAACACCTCACTCGGAGGTCCAATCCCTGAATCACTGATTGTAATGTATTCATCGAGTACTTGGGATTGTCCGTATGCCTCGATGAATACTCAGCTACTGACATGTCATCCTGAAAAGATATAGACGCTCTAGAGAACTAACATCACTTAGCTATTAATAGAAATAGTCCCCCTTATTTGAAGAAGGGAATCAATATTGTAGACAGAAAAGTCACCTCTTCGCTAGATCAGGGTAATATAACCATGTCATCATCCTGTTGAGCCACAGAGAAGGCTCTCTACCTGGAATGCCATCTGATCGAATGGTGCCCTGGATAGATAGAAATTGGCCACCTCTTGAAGCTATTCCATAGACACCTATGAGTTGGTCTTGCCTCTAAACCTGAGGGGTATATGATTTTGAAACTCTTGTATGGAACTAAGGCCACATGTGTCCTCTATGGATACTGCTGGTTGTAACTACTGACCAATAGGGAATGATATAGCTGGTACACTACTCAAAGGCACTGACTCAACCAATGGTCCACTTATAGAAGCCTCATCATCAAGCTGATCATCCTCATGGTCACACACTGATAAAGACTAGCATCTAGGAGCACCATTTGATCTATGGCATCCCAACTTGGCAGAAAACTCTAGCCAAAGCCTCCAGCCAGTTCTCAGCTGCCTAGGGATCTATCTCGACTCGAAACCTCCAAGTTATCAACCTTTGGAACTCATGAAATGTGCTAAGTATGCATGCATTTTCCACTGGTAGCATCTGTTGTTGATCCACACAAGATTGTTTGAATGTTGATCCACACATGATCGCTCGGTGGTCCGTCATCGGGTACTCTGTCAGGAATACGATTCGGCTATCTATGTGGTGGCATCCTAATAAGGAATAGGTGTTCCACTATTATTAATTTACACCTAGTGAGATGACTCTAGTGAAACCAAGGATAAAAATTTCCAAAATTCATGCAATTAATTTCTTCATGCACCAAGTCAGAAATCAAAATTCAGGGTCCTGGTGTATGGATACTTCGACCGCCACACCAACACTAGACTCCCCAAACTGAAAACCACACTCATAACACTTCAAAAATATTGCTCCATTAGAAATATCAGAATCTTAGTTCTTCAGTTGAATCGGCTCCTCTGATACTACTTTGTTACGACCCATCCCCAGAGGCAAATGCCATGACTACCCCATGCCCTCCTCCAATAGGCCCGGGGTTGGAGACGAGAACTAGAATGGAGTAACCCTATAACGGTAAGTCATTTCCTTGAAACCTTTACAAACACACGATCCAAGAACACAACAAGAATAAACAATTATGTAAACATTTTTAGTAAAAATGTTTACAGAAAGTAAAGGGTCCGGAATACTAGCCCAACTACAAAGTACTTGAGCAAACAAAAGAGAAAAACAACTCCTGGATTTTCCACCGAGGATCCTACCTGATGTGTTGGTACAAATCACGATCTGTAGTCATGTGTCACATCACATAAAATGGTCCACCTATGAGCTTTGTCTAGTCCAGGCTCCCTCAGTCTCAATCAACACAGTCTATCGTCGGCAGAAGACACATCTAGGTGTGGGAGAAGCCCATGTATGGGTGAGTATGACGATACTCAGTAGGGAACCAAATAACATCTAAGGACTCCTAAAGTTTCATAATGTAATAACCACAAAAAAATTCCCCTATCACAAAGCACTTTGAATTCATAAAATCTAATTAGTTATATGCCCATACATATATCTAAGTCATCAAGAATATAATCATTTAATTTATGAGGAAACATAAGGCTCCAACTTTTAAGCCTTTTTCACAACTGTTCAATGAAGTAAGAATACCGCATAGGTTACACCACAATGGTATCACCATGAAGATAAAAGTACCAAAAAGGTATCACCACGAGGGTGAGATTACCACAATGGTTACACTATGATGATTATAGTACCACAATGGTATCACCATTAAAGAAAGTGTACCACACAAGTAAAGACTTAGCTCGCACCAGGTATATAACTTAAGTATAGAAGTACAAATGACTAGTTGAAAATATATAGCATCTTATATTGTAGAGATGCTCTGCTACTGACCCACACAAGATTTGTATGAATTGACCCACACAAGATCACTGAGTGCTGACCCACACCGGATCTGACCTACATAGGATCAGTATATGCTGACCCGCACAGGATTGCTATTCATTCATCAAATCGCAGTCAGCCAGGAGATTCCTACACTAAGCACGCTTGATACCGGGATGAAACGCACCTAAAGATATCAGTAATACCTCAACCTCCATGAAATTACATGAAGAAGTATCCCAAAGTACCGTCAGGTCATAAGGGATCCAATGCAATAAACAGAGTGTCAATCAGACATCCGATCAAAAAGCCATTGGTAATTTAGTGCCGAGGGCATGTTTGGATTCTAGTATGATCCAATCCATCCAGACTCAATTTTTCTTTGAAAGTATCCTGGAGTATCTCAAAACAAATACCTCATCTCAATGAATTTATCGCCATATACATTTTATCATTTCGACACCGTGTGAGGGAGATATGTTGAATACAAGATCACATAAAAATAATAGCATTATTATTGGGTGTTTTATGAACATGTGCCACGAACTATAATTTAATATTAAATATTAGAATTAAATTGACCATCTTAATGACCAGATCTTGTCGCCACTGATGAAAATTCAATCAGACGTCACACGTAGGAGTTATGGATTATTGATGATTTTGTAATATTAATATATTATTATTATTTGAGCACTATTGGTACCCAATCAAAAAATCAAGAAAATTAATTCAATATTGGAATCATAATTTCCATCTCAATGTTATGGTTATACAACCGTTGACAGTTGGTGAAATCGAGTTTGCACAGATAATTTACTGTCGAAAACTATTTATCGACAATAGTCATAATAATAATAATTTATTATTATTATTAATTATTTATTTATTTTATTCCTTTACTCCAAATTCAATAAACACATGGGGAATTCATTTTGTGTATGTTGTTTCCACATATGGCTAGTTGACTCCATTACCAGTATGCCACACTATTCTATTATTTTATGTTTTTTATTATTATTCATAACTAAATTCCAGGACACTCAAACAATAGGGGTATGTGGATGACTATGTGCATGATGAAGCTAGAGTGAATGATCAGAGGTGTAAAGATAGGTGAGATATTGGTTCCTTTTAGAAAACACATCACGTTGAATATGTCAACTACCAAACCCCCAATTCATCGAATTCACTTGAAATATTACTAAACAAGTAATAAGAGAGTGTAACAATATAAGTCAGCAATATGTTTTTAATTATATATAAAATAAAATGCAAAATTATAAATAAAGGAAATAATGGATTGTGTTAAGAATGACGTAATCACATAACTCCCTAAAAATTATTCTAACTCTCTTACCATCATCCACAGTAATATTACCTTCAATTGAGGTTGACTAATAAGACCAAATAAACTGGAAAACCCATGTTATGATCCCTGAGAAGCCAAATTCAAGAACCCTTGTGGTGCACCATTGGGAAAAACACACTTGTAGAGTATCCCCATGTGAAATATTGGTACTCAATGATTCCATAGATTGTATATTAAAAATTTCTATTGATAAGGTGTTGAAGGTGGAGAGTTAGTTGAGTACTGAAGATGCACAATATGTAGGGGCAAGGAATTGAAAGACCATAGTGGGTAGAAATTATGAGCTTAAATTGAATGAATGAAGAATCTAGGTATCATTTTTACAGAAATTTCATGAACCGATAATCTAGGTTGAAATTATGTCATGGAAGGAGTATCAGGGATGGAGGAGGTGTGTGGTTGTGTAGTTTGGGGAATCACATAGGACAAGTATTGGGTAGGTAGGGTTGGCACACAGGTATGGAGATTTGATGGGGTTATTGTCACACATAGAGTTTCAGTTGGTAGTAGTTTAGTCATAAATAAATGGGAGACAATAAGGGAATCTATCATGTAAGGTATCATGACGAAAGGGTGTGGTCTCACAGTAAGGGGTAACAATAAGAGAGGTAATCACATAGGGGGTCAGGATGGATGTGATCCATCATGCTAGGAGGGGTTACCATAAGGGAATCCTTCACACATGATCTTAAGAAAAAAGGATCTCACCCTGAAGGAGGAGAATTTGGTTGAAGGATTTGTTATATAGGAACACTATGGTGAAGGGGAGGATCATCACACAAGAGAAGAAGTGTTTGGTGTGTAGGGAGAGAAGATGTGTGTATAAAGATGTTTTATATGGAAGAGGAAATGGTAAACCTTCATTGATTCCATATTGAAATGAAAACATGTACCTCACAGTGAGTTAGTGTGCTTAATTAATATATGAGAAAATGAAAACAATAGATAACCAAGAGAGATGTTGGATAATAGTGTTATAAATATCTAATACTACATTACTCTAAAAAAATAGCTCAAAAATAATCCTATATAAATAGGCGATTTCCATACCTAATTAATAAATTATAGTATTTCAACTTTATCATCATCATTCATCATCAACATAAAAAATGTATACAAAACACCAACTAATTAGGTGGTAAATAAGGGGTTTGTTTCAATCCTTCTTCCTCCATCATATTATCACAAAACCCCCTTAATAATTCTAATAATAATTATATTTTAAATCTTTAATCAATTATATAAAAAGGGTGTGAAATTTTTTAATATAATAAAAAAATATAAAAATACCGAAATATAAATATTTAATATTATTAGAAAATAATTAGTATTTCTCAAATCATCCAAAATACTCGATTAAAATATATGAAGACATAAAAACTATTCATGTTTTTAGAATTTAATCATGATTTTACTAGAATTTTATCTTAGGACTGATATAGGTTATGTATCTAATAGAGGATCCCTATAATTTCATCACTATAGGAATACAAAATGATCATAATTTTAAAATGATTCAGGTTTTAGCCGGAATGAATCATAGATACCACAAGTTATGTCAGATGTTTTGTAGTACAATGAAAATGTTTATAAAAAGAAATTTTTTATTTAGTTATTAAAATTAGATTTTTTTTATTTAGAAATCAATCAACCAACACCAATAAAATATAATTAAAACCCGTACATTTTATTTTTTCAAAACATAGAAACATATTCCTATACTACCTATAATGAAAAGAAGCAGATAAAAAAATGAAAAGGATTTTCTTTGGGAAATCAATGTAATGAAAAAAGGTTGTTTCATTACTTATATGTTTTATCCTCTTATGAATGTAATTCCAATTGATGTTCACCGGTATTATTTGATATTGCTACTATATCCATCATATTCAGTGTGTGAGGAGAAGAAATAAATTAAAATAGTTAAATTATGATACTCAGAATATTCATAGTCTTTTAACTCTATAAAATTTAAAAACAATAGATTTATAATATAATAAAAATTATTCGAATATGTTCTAATTTGGATATTTTAAAAGTTGGGTAAAACAAACATTATCTACTGATATTCAATAATCGAAAAGATAAATGTGTTTTAGGGTAAATAGCGGGAATCTAATCAAGTGGAATAATAAGAAAAACATAACATAAATATAATCGTAGAAGGATTACTTCATTTACATTATTAAAAAATAATAAATTATTACTATTAAAAATATCAACTATTATGGATATGATTTTAATATATAATTTTATATCATTGTATAACAACAAGACCTTCTAATATTTTTATCCACAAAAGGAGTGGTGTTTTTGGATAAATATTGTGCAACCACTAATTATAAATAGACACTCAAGAAAAAAATTAGGAATATGATCCCAATAGTCATAATTATCTAACATTGGGAAATAAATAAGAGGACTAATACATGTTAGTGTATTTTGAATATTACATATTTTTGATATGGGGGTGGACCTTGAATTTATCATTTATTTTTTTTAAATATAAATTCATTCATTATGTATGGATTATATCTCACATCTTCTACAATAAAATAAAATTAATGAAACCTCAATTTGGTGGAATTTTTTTTGGTGTCTCTTATCTCATGGTATCAGTTACATGGAACTTTTTGTACCACCCAACGATGTTTACTGCATCCTCCATGCTCAATGGACCCCCCCCCCACTTTTCCCTCATCAACACCACTCTTATATGAGGTGAATTGGCTGGATCACCGTGGTTTCCTCTCCCAAGCAATGCAGCCCAAGTCTCCTCTCTTTGGAATTATAGTGAACTAACTTATGTGTTAAAATATCATCTCTCTCAGGAAATATAGGGATATTATCCTAGGTTCAACTCATCCTTCTCCAAACACATCCTTCTCCCCAGCTATCTCCTATTGTAGACTGTATGAGAAATAACTTGTTTAGATTTTTTACTAAAGGAACTTGTATATTGTGGTGATTTAGACCTTGTCATTTTCATAAATTTGCTACACCAAATCATGGAGAGTGTTACCAAATTGTAGAAAACATTCAAGGTTCCTATGGAATATTGTATGCATGGTTCAAATCTCATATGTAATGGTAAATGATACCATTCCACTTCCTATGATTTTCATGAATCCTGAAAATTATGTTAACATTCAAGAATATTATACCTTGGTTTTTCAATATATATGTTTGTTATAAAATAAAATGTGTAGTATTTTTGAATCAACCAAGACGCTAAAAACTGTTTATAAACACATGCATCACTCATAAGTTTTATAACATACATAATATTTCATAAAGAACATAGTAGTTTCCTCGAAGGCTATATAAATGAGATATCACCTAGAAATGGTTATCATGTGATATTTCTCAAACCTAATCTGATTCTCTCCCTCTTTGATTCTATCTAATAATTCCACCTTTACCTAGTGAGGAATTTTCATGCCATGGTGAGGAGTATCCAACTCGAGTGTCAAGAAATTTAGAATATATCTTGAATAAACCATGGAAGAGGGATGTTGTTCCGATTTTTCATTGAGATATTAATTAAGAATGGATGAATATAGTGGAAACAAAATTTTGGTCTCATGTACAGATTATTCATTATTTTATAGATGTGTGTTCATTGATATTACTACATGACGATCATGAACAGGTTTTTAATCTAATTTTAATGCATAATTTAATCATTAGACAACCAATAATAACCCAAAAATGGTGTCACAATGGGTTCATTCAATTATATTCTAAATATCATGTAGCAAAATGTAGTTACAATCATTTTTATTGAACAAATGAGTACCCAACATTACAACAAAACATGTTATATGATAATGTTTTTCAGGTTTATTTTTATATTTTCTTATCAAATATGAGTTTATTTTTCTGATAGCCTAGTCATACATTAGATTCTAATTTTTCAAATGAAATACCATTTTATTATAACAACTGGTATACCTTTGTGAATGTTATCCTATGTGGGCACCAAAACTTTCATTACATAGTTATAGAGTTAATCTAATGTTTACCTTGACCACATCAAATTATTCTTACATGACCGACACTTATTTAATCAATCATAAATGTTAATGTTATTTCAATATCATGAAAAAATATATAATATAAGACAATACCCACTATGTCAAATATATTGTGGGTTTAATAACACGTGAACCTTGATCACGCAAGATTATCTTTATTCTGAATTTATGGTACATGAGTATAACTGCTATAATGTTAATCCTACATTGACTAAAAAAGGTGCAGAATAATATTACATTTGGATTCTTAGTTTCAATTTAATCCAAAAAAGCATGTGTAGCCTATATAATAATATTTTACATCAATGAAACATATGGATTGAATTGTATAACATAATTTTTTTATAAATTACATGAAATGGTATTTTGGGATATGCATTCATTTATAAAGGAGTTGAAAATTAAATTAATAATAAATTAATGTTTATTATTTAATAAATTTTCATGATGAATTTAATAAATAAATATTTCCTAGTATTTTTTTCTAATATTAAAAAAACAATTTTATGTTATGAATTATAATTTATATATAATGTGTTTATATGAAATTATATTTTTTATTCTTAAAAAATTTATAAATTATAAAATAAGGAATAAATAAAAAAACGTATATATTTAATTATTAAATGTTCATAATAATTGTTTTTAATTATTGAAATTAAAGATATTTTAGATGAATAATTTAATCCACATCAAAATGTGTTTTTGTGATTGATTTCATCAACATTTAAATAATATTAAATATGTTCTATTTAGATTATTTATGTTATTCACGTAACAGATCATAAATATAAAATTTTTATATTCCATAAAAAACAATATATCTATTTGAAATGTCATGTAATGATGAATATTATTGATTTTATTTTGGGAATAAATATAAAATGTGTATATTTATGAATTATTCAATGATTTTTTGGAAAATTTAAATATTTATTCTTTTCAATACTTTTAAAGTTATTCGAAACTTTATTCATTTATATATTCATTATATTATTAATTTTGTTGCATGATTTATTTCAAAGGGGTTTAAACGATTTATAAAAATTATTATACACGCATAGAAGGGGTAACATACTAGGAATGATAATGGACCTAGTTTTATTCTAATTTGATTTTGGTTGGTCTAAAATGTTGAACATAAACTAATTAGTTAATTTTTATTTATAAAAATTAGATGTAAAAACAATGATGGAATTGAACTCTCGCTTGAGAAAAATATCTCAAGGTATAGGAACATTGGGCCATCCTACTCACAAACTTGAGGATTATACATTGCCAATAAATGTATGGGTATAAAATCTATGGCTCCATGATCTCTAATGTTTGGATTGTGGATTTGATATTATTCAATGATTTTAAATGAAATAGTTTCATATACATTATACATAGGATACATTTGGATATTTTTCTATATATTTGGATAGTCATTGAAACTAGTAACACAAGAAGCATCCATTGTGGTGGTCTATGTTACACCATATAGGAAATAAATCTCTATATTAATGCTATGAATGGGGTATTAGACGTGTGTTAAAGGCATTGTCAGTCTGCAATAGGCTATTCAGTGCATAGGAAATGCGAGGTGGCATTGTGGGTAAAGTGAAAAAGGATTTAGATATGATATTTTTTGTATTTTGTGTCTAGGAATTCACAATTCAAGGACATACACCACACCTCAAATATATTGAAACATAGAGATTACACAATACATTGTTGATTTTATGCTATAGTATAATGATATAGAATGATTTCATGCTTTTATTGATTTGAATATATTAACATTATGGTGAAGGGGAATCACCATAGCCAATTAGAGATCGAGAATGATTGTAAAATCTCATCTAGGTGCATATGGTATATTGAATATAATATATAAAGTGGTTCATTTGGATCCAATTTTTGAGTAGACACCAGACTACAGTGATGATGACTATGCCATGGAAGATGTTGAATGACCATATTATCGGAAATAAATATCCAATA
Source organism: Viscum album (assembly GCA_963277665.1). NCBI lineage: Eukaryota > Viridiplantae > Streptophyta > Magnoliopsida > Santalales > Viscaceae > Viscum > Viscum album. The sequence continues at coordinate 1,844,356,846 of OY728141.1, read as the reverse complement.
TTTTAGTGGTAATTGATTATAAGGAAATTATATAACTTGAATAAATTTAGAAGTTGATGTTTGGATGAGATTGACTCTTAAGCTCTAATTCTTCCATCATACTCAAGAAGACAAAAATGTATTCTTGAAAGGAAACATGGAGTATACATCATGAAATTATAGAGAATATTTTATGTAATGATGGAATTATGGAGATATATTTATCTATAAATTAAGAGAGTCTCCTAATTTTCAATAGTATAGTGGAAAAATTGATACATCAAATATTGTGAGAGGTGAATTCCAGATGAATAATATGACGAAAAAGAGGATAGTTTGGAACATGTTTAATATTTTTTCTGAAAATCATATAGATTTCTATGACAATATAATGGAAATGAAGATATTTTTGTATGAGTTCAAATTTTATCTATGAATTAGAATCATAAGGTGATAAGAGGAAACAACTCATATTCAGTTAATCATCTATAATAATGGTTAGTGTATTTTGATTTTGGCCTATGTTTGAACCCATTTTTTCATTTAGAGTAGTTATAAAATGAGGTATGTGTGAAGGATGTGATCTCATGTTGTATTGAGCCATCACTAAACCATGTAAGGGGAATGACCAGGGGAATTGTATAATCCTCCCCAACCAGTTCAAGTGATCAAACTCAATTCCTTGTGTTCTTTATTAATGTATTCCTTTATATATGGAAAGACACATATGATTGAAGTGATTATGAGATAGTAAAACAAATTTTATTAAATTATTAATTCAAGAGGAGTATAAATTATATCATCATGTATCACAAGGGAAAAATGGACCTAACAACCATGAGGTCAATATCAAATTAGGGCATTGATAGATTACGGATTATTATTTAATTTATATAACCTTCCAAACCCTGATCCACACCCCTCCCCCTCTAAGGGAATCTCTCATCTAAACCACTTTTTGGCCCTAAAAATCATTCCAATGAAATAACATGTCAATACATCGATCATTTTACCAGGTAGTTTCATGTAAACATTAGGTGCTCATGGATTATCATGTGGAAGGAATGATGCATATGGCTTACCCAAATGGTTAGGAAAACCAATCCATGATGTGGTTTTTGGGTCACACATAGTTTGGAAACCCTTAGGAAGAATACTAGAGGGATACAATTATGTTTATAAATATGATTGATTTGTAAAAGAGTTTGCCACTCAACTATATAATATATATATATTATTTTATTTCTATGATTGCCAAACGAGATATTTAAGTGCTGATATGAACACAAAAGTGAACACATTAGTCAAATATAAATCTTCAACAACAAATTAATATAATGAAATAAAAATGGGTCACCATTTTAATGGATTCAAATTTTAAAAATTTATTAAATGTTTTTATAACATGAATTTTTATAATAAATTTTTATGCAATAAATGTATAATAAATATAAACATATTATAGAGGACATTATAGTTCATTTTAAGTATGTTGGGACTTGAGGTAAGGGTTTATGTTAAAATAGAAATTTTTGGCAGGATTGTTTATATTTCAATTTCCATTGGAAAATTTTAACAATTTCAATCATAAAACTCAACTATCTTTTTCTCCTCTAGTTACTAATAGGGGAATCAATTATTCTTTCTATATTTCCTTCTTTCATACTCAGAAATACATAAATAATGTTTTTTTAAACCTAATCTTATATCTTCTTTATAGTTGGTAATATCTTCTCTACATTCATGTTTTTAATATTTTTTTATGGATGTTCTTATAAACATAAAAATAATTTATAATTGAATTTATATATTATAATTCACTACATTTATAAATGTTTTCAATGAATATTTTTTTTGTTTTCTAATGGGGACTGGTATTTTTCCATAAAAATTTGGGAAAATTATGTTTCTCTAACATTAACAACATCAATGGATTTTCAATCCATCATTTCATTCATTCACCATGGAACTGACATTATTATTGTCCATGTACTTACAAAAAATATATTATTCTCATATTTTGGGAATTTTTTCTATTTAATAGTTATATATGAAAACTTATATTTATATTTTATAGAATATTTTTAATGTTTTTATTATGATTTAGGGGGTATATTATCATATTATACCATCCACTTTCTTTCCCTATATGATTTATACTGATCATGTTATATGGTTTTTTTCATGAATCACATTTTTTCACACTAGTTTATTAAGCTATAATGATGTAATGTATGTTTTTTTGATTATATGGCACACATATGTATGGTATGAAATGTGTGAAAGGTGAACCCTAAATTGTATAATACTCCAATGCATTGATAAAATTGTTATATCTCATGAGATAGTATGAAAGTGAATGGGGGAGTGAACTCAATCCACTTTATTAATCAATCCACTTTATTTATTTGAATGGTATGTGAACCCAATCCATTACAAGACTCTATTAAATATTTTATGGTTTTTATCATAGTTATCATTTACCATGTAAATTATTTTATTAGTATTTATGTATGTAAAAAACAAATTGATCATGCTTATGATGTGCTCTCATGTGTTTGGATGATTATCTATTATTCTGCATACTTTCAAATCATGTATTATGTTTTTACAAAGCCTTATGTAATGAATCATGATTTATAATCTTTGACATGTTGTGTGTGTTTTCATATGTATTGATTAGGTTCATAGGGCCTTACAAATAACTTATTATCACATATGAAATCTAATTATTGTTTCCCATGTATAACCATACTTATCATTTGAGCTCACCCATTCTTGTGTTTCCATTTCCCAATGTCATAAAGAATGGTATTTAGTAGTGTAATTCAAAAAGTGTAAAATGTGTAAAAATTTATAGGGGTGATTTTAAATATTATTAGTAAAGATATTAATTATATATCTTTTCTACAAACAAAATAATCCTTATACGTTATGATGAAATAATTAATGTGTGCTATATTATGGTTTCCTCTAAAATGATGGAATATTGATGTATGTGATTCTCAGGTCAATTTTGTTGGTATCAAAGTTAGTATGTAATGATATTTATTTTTGATGTATACCTAGGAGTTATTTTATAGAGTTGGAAAGAAACAAATACAGAAGGGGCCCACAACATCTATGCTCCTTGTGGATGAGTGCCTCATTTTTAATAATTTCACAAGGTGGTGGAAAATGGTGGTTTTTTATTTAATAGAGATGGGTGGTTATTCTCATCTAGTGAATTATCTATATCTCCCAAGGGATATTAAATTTCATTATGGGTTAAACATAATGGAAAAATCATTGAAAGCCTTCTCAATTCCATGAATAATCTTATCATTAATTTCACTAAATATGAAACTGATATCAATGAGATCTGAGACACCTTAATTCCCATATTATATGAGACCAATAATTAATATTTTGTTTGTGATCACTTGAAGGATATATTTTCCTTGTGAGATATGATTTTGAAAATTTTCCTCACCAGAGAAATGAAAAATTATCCGATCTCTTGATCCGAGCTTTGGTAAGGACTATAGATCTCTTATTTTTTATTGGAGAAAAATAAAATAAAATTAGAATCACCTCATTACATTTTAAAGCATGAGAATACATTAGAAGTCACTAGTGACCGTTGCTTGATGTATTTGACATCAAACCCCTCTAGATCATCTAAACGTGTTTCCCAAATATTGAAAATAATTTTTCATAGAACCACAGGTGCTAGTATAGAGATCTGGTGGCCTATTTGATGTCATGTCAATCACCATAATCTCCTTACTTAGATCTGTGAAGGCAAACTCAGGTCATTCCCATATAATGAGTTATTATAAATATAGAATTTGGTAAGAGAGAGAGAGGATATCACTTATAACTAATTTAATAATAACCAAGAAAGAGATTCTCTATAAATAATATAGTGGAATTCTAAATACCTTTTTAGGGTTCCCCAACCACCATTAATTTTTTCATCCACTAAATAAGTATTAATTAATTAATTAGGACGTAAGAACTATGTCATAATTATTATTCATATTTTATCACATAATTATAATAAATATTAAATATATTACCATATAAAATAAATTCATTTACTCAAATCATTATTACTGATAAAATTAAATGAACCTGGAAAAAGAAAACAAAATTCTTTCATGTATTATTAGTCCCATCATTTAAATAAACAATTGTATATACTATCTTAAAATAAATTAAACCAAATAATTATTTGACTAAATAATTATTATTTTTTATATTTTTTGTTGATCGATGACTTGGAATACTCTTGGACCCCATGTAGGGGGCCCACCATGTCCAATATTCCTAATCACAATTCATGGAATATGTTATTTTGTGTCACCCTATAGGCCTATAAGGACCCGACCCCAATTTCCTGGAGCTTGTACCTTATTTGATTAAATATGAATATAAATAAGTAATATGAATCCCAATAGAAATGGTAGTTTAGTAAGATTGAAAACAGAATACACACATAATTTCATCATTACAACATCAAAAGAAATTACAAAAATGAAAATTTCATCGATAAAATCTTGAACTCCTTGCTTATTTTACCTTGTCATTCATAATAAATTTTTTCATGTCCTGGGAAAATATTAAATAAGAACGAGGTGATCTAAAATATATTGAATGGGTATGAAATACAATATAAGATATCGTAATAGAAAAATTAACAATGTTGAATAACTACAAACATATTCCTTTAACAAAAACATTAACACATTATGGACAAAATATGAGTTGAATAAAATTAAAATAATCATAGTTACTCTACAATTATAATAACCACATGAATCAACAATAATATTTTCAATATGTATGAATGAATAATGAGGGACATCATAACCATACCATCAAGGTCTCGTGCCAAGACCATAAATAATCATTTTGTCAATTCCTTCTACCATGACCGTATTTTGTATCATGAGACTACCGACGCACCGAGGGGATATAGTGGACCCCACATGACTCTTTCTATTGAGAAATAATTCCTCATAGAAATGGTGAAAAACATAAAATATATATACATTAATATTGAATCTAATATATGAAATGTAAATAAAGTTCCCTGAACATTAAGCATAAACACTAACCATTCAGAGTAAATTGGTTAATGGTTTTATGATAGAATATCCCCATACAAACTAATAATAGAACATTAAATAAAATATTTTAGATCATATAATGATATATTAATCCCAATATTACATAAGAATCAACAAGAGTGTCGAAATAGATGAATATACTCTTGAAAATCTTAGAGTAATTCCTTAGATAGACACTATTTTATTTTGAAATGTAGAGTTCTTTTGATAAAATTATTGTATAAAACTATAAGGGAAGTAAGATAGCATATTAATAATAAAATTATTGATTTTATAAAGATAATTTTTCCTAAAATATTATATATATCTCTTTAAATAGGTATGAATTTTAGAAATTCCCTTGAATCAGGCATGTATTTTGAGAAGGATATTAAAAGATCCATTTAAAAAATAAAACTCCCAATAAATTAAAGTAGGATTATGGTTGGTAAAAATATATATAAAATTATCATAGAATATATATTTACTATATATTGATAAATATGAGTATAGTTTATTTATGTACACAATAAGTGTAAACTGAATGAAAATGGATGTTCGAGAAGAAACCCCATACAACATTGTAACCAATTGAATTGTTTGAACCAAAATTAATAATCATAAAATTATAATTTTAATATCATGAAAGTAATTATATTTATTATATGATACATCAATTATAAGTATAAATAAACCATGAAAAAGTAATAGTATTTAATATAGAGTATCTCACAAAAATGGAAGTGAGATGAAGAAACCCCTTTCCTTAAGTCTTATGGTGTTCTTCACTTGATCTTAGAGTCCTGGATAACCAAATTTTGTTTATTAATTAATATTTACAGAACCACTTATTTATTTAATTTATTTATTATAACCTTTTTTGTTTTATTAATATAATTTTTTATGGTTTTAATAGGTTCAATTTTATTGTTTTGGAAGCATGTTCTTCATTGGTTTTCATGATCAGTTTCCTTATATTCATGAATGTATGTTCATTTGTAATTAGGTAAAACATTAATAATTGTTAATATATATTATTAGTGAATTTATAGGGATATAAATTATCATATAAATAATCCGGTTATATAACATGAGGATGACTTGTTTGATAAAAGATAATGACAAACACTTGGATTTACTTGGCAGTTTTTTGCATAATGAACTTGTTTGAAATTATTATTTTATATTATCAGGGTTTAAGGATTACTAAAAGTTAAAGAAGATGAAATAAATATATTCCTATCTTCTTCAACCATATAAATTATTTTATTACCATAATTGAATATGGTAATAAAAATTGAGAACTCGTCGCCATTGAATGTGATAAATTAATACATCTCAGATAGTGTTTTCATTTTTAGTATAAGATGAGTGGAAAATAGAGATGATGACAAGAAATTAAATTAGAATAATAAAATGACATTTCATGTAAGTTAATATAATTATCATATTATTTTTATGAGGGGATATGAAAAAAATAAAGGAACTCGAAATAAAATAAAATTCGAGAAATCTGTCATGAAAATTCGGCTGCCTAACGACGTTGATTAATATTTAAAAAAATATATTGATGTGAGAATAAGGGTTTCTAATAATTAATAAAAAATATTGAACATAATTTGGATATTGAATTAAATATCCATGATTAAATCGATTTATGTTATATGATAATAACATAATTAGAGTTCTTTAAAAAGACAGTGATTTTGAGACAAAAATGCTACTGCATTACTTCTATACAACATGGTTATAGAAAAAATTAAAAATTGAGGTGAAAAAAGTTTCCCATTAATAAAAGACTCAATTAATATTATAGTGATATAATAAAATTTAAATAATAACATGTAATGAAAACTATAAATACATACAACATAAAAGAGAACTTGAAAGGGAAAAGAGACGTTGATAATTCTCTTACCTTGTAGAGTAACACCAAAATCATGAAGGTTGGGATCTTGGGGGATTTAAAACACCTTGTGAGGACTAATAAGGCAGTAAAACTACCATATATTTGAGTATGATGAGTTTGTATTGAATTAAAATGAAGGAATGAGTGTGTATTTATTGTAAATGAGAGGCAGTTTCTTTATTAATTTAAAAGGACACCACATGAGTGGGTTTTAAATAACCTTGTGCATTACCATGGTATTATCTACATAGTAAACCTCATATATAATATTAATTTTCTAATGTCTACAAGAAATTTAATTTAATTTTTACATTATTATAATGTCGTTAGACATATTGAAAACTCAAAAATGTATTTTTACAATTCACAAAAAATTCAACTATTTTAGAAAAATCCAAAAACATTTACCCTAACTATTTTTTAATGTTTAGAATAATAAAATGAAATATATTTTATGAAATTACTTTTCATAATATTTTTAATTTATTTTTTTAAAAAAATACTAATTTATTCCAAGAAAAAACTTTAAAACTATTACTCGTTTTATAACACCTTGTAGAATTAATCAAGGTCCCATAATTTTTTTTAACCATATGAAAATAAAGTAACAACTTATGATTACATTTTATGAAAATAAATTTCCATTTTAAATAACTAAATTAATCATAAAATTGTAATTAAGATATTTTCTTCATAAAAAATTACCAATACAAATACTATGATCGTTTCTCACTTATTAGATTTATAAATTATATTTATACACTCATGGGTTTTGTTTCAATTTTTTTGGCCAATATACAATTCTTTACTATTCATAATGGTATGTTATTGTTTATATGGGTTTGTTACTATTCGTAAAAAATTAAATTTGTCTTTCCCGACTCTAAATATCTTACATAACACAATCATGTATGTCAGATTTCCGAAATTCAAATTTTTGAAGTTGAAAAATTATGTTTGTTGGATAGGTTATAGTAATGTGCTGTTTTGTAGATAATGGGTGTTTCATGTATTATATATTAAATATTTTTTTTAAATTTTTGGGTTGTTTAATTATTCCCACTTTAATAGAATTGCATCCACATAATTCCAAACTGAAATTCAAAAGTTAAAGGATGGTTCTAGAAAATTGCCTTTTGGAATCCCACCTCGGAATTAGGTTTAATAAAATATTCTCCTAAAAAGTGTTTATTAAAATGAGGTGGTCCCCTCAAAAAAATTTCTTTCAAATGAGGTCATATTAGTTGGATGTAAAAACCTAGACATAGAAGAAAAATATGTCAATGAAATTTTGATGGAACGCGATCGAGAACATGTAAATAAGAATGCTATTTTCTACAAAACAATAAACCACAATAACAAATTCATTGATATTATCTAAATTTATGATAATAGGAAAAAAAACTATTTAAGACTCTTTTCCTTTAGATGAGGAATTATTCCACTCTATAAGAGTATTAATATAAGTTTCTATTTACAATCTCATCCATTGATTTCACCTTAAACTATCAATACCTGAACACTTATAATTTGTTATGACATATGGTGTAGTAATATATTAACCAAATAATTCACTTACATTCATCAACTTAAACCATTCCTTAAAAGGTAAAACATTGCAAAATATAATATTTCAACACATTATAATTATGGACACTAAAATTCAATGATGATCATATCATTATACCATGATCAACAAGAACTAGCTCTAAAATTCACATCCCAAACATGTGAATAACATAATAATGTATCCTCTTGAAATATGGTAATAAATTTAATGACCATAAGAACTATATTGGAAACATTCATGAGTTGAATATATTCTGTAAATAAAAAATTATTCTAAACTCTATCGAAGATAGTATAGACCGCTTATTGGTAAGTCAATAACCAGTTCCAAGGTATTTAGTGCATATCCCAATCAATCATTTATTCATTATTATCACAACATCAGATATATATTAATGGTTGCCTTTCCCTCAATCATGTTGTTTTCTAAAACGTTTATCTTTCTACTGAATCAGTTTTCCATTGTGCCATTCATCATACAGCCTAAAATACTTATTGAAATAGTATTGTAGTACAATCCTAATATATCTCATAATTCATAGAACCCATAAATTACGAACAAAATATTAAAATTATATGATTCTGGACTAGGTATATTAATCATTCAGCATCATATATGGTAGAATCATAACATTATCATTATCTGAAATCATCATTTGTGGTATATTAATTTGACTCATGGGATAATGATTTGCATTATGTCCCATATCCTTGAAACTAAATCATTTAATATAGGAAAATTATTTCCTTGTCTTGTAATTATGAGAATGGTGGCCTTTTTCTCCACACATGATGAAAACTCCTTTTCCTGACAAGCATATACCAATCTGTTTCCATCCCCAATTATCACATGTGGGAAAATATATCTTCTCTTCTTCCCTATATCTGTATTTTTCCCTGCCGTCATATTCATCTATAATTACCCTTAAAAACCATAGGACATAGATAGGTATTTACATACCTTGCCAACACATGATACTATATCCACATTTGATGAGGATACTTAGTATACAATATTCTTCTGAAATTATGACTTCAGACCATCAATGATATGATCCTTCTTACTCTTTGCATCACATTGATTGGTTATATTTTGATTCATACTAGTAGTAACCATTTCGATTCAGATACATATTATATATTAGTTGATAAAATTATAAACTCTCTATATTTCTAAACATGGTATAACACGTAATATAAATTTATACATCATAAATCCATTACCTGTATACATTGGTTACTTTGGGGGGATTAAATCCCTCACAATTGTTTGTAATAAGATTATGAATTTACCAAAGAATATCCATTGGGAGTGTCGAACCAAGAGTGCAGCAAGGCCTGATGTCATGTATTAGTTCTAATTCGAGTCATGCTCAAAGCGGTGCTTTCATGGTTTACCCCTAGAAACATCAGTACCAGAGACGCCTCTACTTGTTTTTATCAACAAATGGATGTATTATCTTGAAAAACCACATCAAATTTTCCTTACAAAAATTCAAGTATGTCCATGTATTCTTATCCCTAATGTATATCCTATGGTATTGTTCACTAATATACTTTTTCTATATCTAGTTTCCATGATTCTTATTAGACTTACCCTAATTCCAACTGTTAGGACCCAACCCCAATTTTCAAAATAGGTTTACATTTTTTATTATATTGGAATTTAAAAAATGAAAATTCATTCTAAAGGACATAGAAGTTTAGTAGTGCTGGAAATAAGATACATACATAATTTTATCATTACAACTTGAAACGAAAGAACAACATAGAAATTTAATCAACAAAATCCATAACTCCTTGGTTATTTTAGCATGTCATTCATTAATAAATTCTTTATGTCCTGAGAAAATAAAACATAAGAATTTATTGATCTCATATTCTTAGTAAGGGTAAGAAATATAGTAGAATATATCATCCCATAATCATTATGCATGTTGAATAACTAATAACATATGCCGTTTATAAAAACATGACCACATTATGGCAGGAATAAAAGTTAAATAAATAATTCCACAATAATTGGTAATATACTAGTATAATAACCAAATTAACCACAAATACTATTTTCATAATGAAATAATTCAAAATTCGGGACATCATAACTATACCATCAAGGCCTTGTGCCAATACAGTAAATATTAATTTTGTTAAGGCCTTGTGCCAAGACTGTAGTTTCTCTCATGATACCTAGAGATGCACCGAGGGGATATAGAGGGACCTACCCAACACGTACTATGTCCAATTCATTCCACATATGAATGGGGACAATAATAAACAACATATACATTCATATTGAAACTATCATATGAAATGTAAATAACTTTTCCTGAACATTAATCAAAAACACTATCCACTCAGAGTAAATTTTTTAATGTTTTTATGATATCAAATCCATATCCAACCTAATAATAGTCCATTTAATTAAATATTGTAGATGATTCAATTAAATATTAATCCAAATAATACAAATTAATCAATAATTATATCGAAATAGATGATGATTCTCTTATAAACTCATCAAGTAATTCTTTAGATAGACACTCTTTTACTTTGAAAACAAGAGTTATTTTGGAAAACTATTTGTATAAAACCATAACATAATTAATATAACAATTTCATAATAAAATGGTTGATTATATAAAAGTAATTTTTTCTAAAAATATATTATATAATCTCCTTTAAATAGGTATGAATTTGAGAAATTCCCTTGAATCGGGCTTGTATTTCAGGATGGATTTTTTAAATATCATCTTAAAACATATACCTCCCCCAAAATAAAAGTTGGATTATGGTTGGTAAAAACATATATAACATTATCAAAGAATATATGTGGAGTAAATACAAATAAATAAGAATTTAATTATGGTACGTTGGAAATAATAGCCACACGAAGGAAAATAGTGGTTTGTGAAAGAAAACCCTTACAACTTTCAAACCAATTGAATTTTATGACAAAAAATTAATAATCATAAAATTATACATTTATTATCATTAAAATAATTATTGTATTGATATTATACATGAATTTTTGGTATACATTGACCATACACATGTAATAGTAGTGAATACATGATATCTCACAAAATGGAAGTGAGATGAAGAAACCGCTAAACATAAGTCCAATGGTGTTATTCACATGAAATTAGTGTCCTATAAAAGAAAATTAAAACAAATAATTAATATTTAAATAACCTATTATTTATTCCATTTATTTATTATAACTTTAATTGGTACTTTCATTTTCTTTTTGATGGGTCTAAGAGGTTCAATTTTATTGTTTTGGAAGCAGTTATGTCCTTGGTTTTCATTATGAGTTTACTTGTATTAATGAGTGAAAGATCATTTGAAATGTGGTAAAACATCCAGAATCATTAATATGTATTTTTATTTAAATTACATTAATATAAATGATATTATAATGAATCAGGTTGTATACCCTAAGGATGACTTGTTTGATAAACGATAATGACAAATGCTTGGATTAACTTGGTTGTTTTGTGCATAATGAACTAGTTTTGAATTATTATTTTATATTATGAAGGGGTGAGGATTAAAGAACATTAAATAATATTATATTCAGATATTATGATATAGTTCAACCATTAAAATGGTTTCATGACCAGAATGGAATATGGTAATAAAAATCGAGAACTCGTCGTCCTTGAATGTGATAAATTAACACATATCGGATAATGTTTTCATTTTTTATATATGTGGAGTTGAAAATATAGATTATGATGAAATATTTCAATATATTAATAAAATTACAGTTAATTTAAGCTAATATAATTGACATATAATTTGGATGATGTGAGGTGAAAAAAATAAAAGAACTTGAAATAAATGAAATGTTGATAGATCCCTCCTGAAAATTCAGATGTCTAATGGCGTCACTTAATATTTAATTAAATATTTTTATGAGAGAGAAATTGTATCTAATAATTAATAAATAATATGTAATGTAATGGGGATATGAAATGACATAGACTATCATAAATCAATTTAAATTAAAAGATAATAACATAAAAAGAGTGCTTGAAATAGAGAGAGATTTTGAGATGAAAATTTTGCAGCATAACAACTATCCAAAATGGTTTTTGAAAACATTAAAAAGGGTTGTGAAAGAGGTCAACCATTAATTAATGACTCATAAAATATAATAGGTTTAAAAAAATATGGAAATAATAACATTTTATCAATACTTTAAATACATAACACATAAAAGTGAACTTGGATGGGAAAAGAGAAGTTGATATTATTCTTACCGTGTAGAGTAATTCAAAAAAATGATGGTTTGGAACTTATTGTGTTTGTGACACATTGGTAGGACAAATATGGAGGTATAAATACCAAATAATAATGGATCGTGTGTTTTGACTGAATGAAAATGATGGAAGGAGTGGGTATTTATATTAAATGAGAGGGACTTTTTTATTTATTTTAAAGGACACTTCATTAGTGGTTTTTTCAAAACCAAGGGATTGCGCATGGAATTAGACACATGGAAACTTCATATATTATATTACGGTATGTATGTTTTCCAGAATTTTATTTTAATTATTAAATCATTACAATGCCATTAAACATACCGAAATCTCAAAACTATATTTTTACTATTCAAGAAAAGTTCATGTATTTAAATAAAACCATAAAATTTAACCTAACAATTTCTATATGTGTATAAATAAATAATGAAATACATTTTTTGAATACAATTTTCTAAAAATTTTAAATTTTATTTTTAATTAAAACAATAATTTATTCAAAAAACCAGCATTAAAACTTGAATTTGTTTTATAACACCATGAGGAATTAATCGAGGTCTCATAAAAGTATTTTATAACCATATGAAAATAATGTAAAAAAATTATGATTAGATTTTATGAAAATAATTTTCCATTTAAAACATTTAAATTAATGATAAAATTCTAATTAAAATATTTATGACAAAAAAAACCAATACTTATACTACAATTTCTTTTCACTTCTAAGATGACTAAAATGTATTTATACACTCATTGGTAAAGTTTATATTTTAGTTCCAATTTACTATTAATTACTATTCATCAATATTCATAAGGTTATGTTATTGTTCATAAGGGTGTGTTACTATTCATAAAATATTATGTTTGTCTTATCAAACTCTAAATTTCATACTAAATGCAACCATGTATGTTAGTTTTTTGAAATTCAAAATATAGAAGTTGAAGAATTATGATTATTTGGTAGGTAGTAATAATGTGTTGTTTTGTAGAGATTTAGTGTTTCAATAATTCTATATTAAATCTATTTTTTTATACTTAGGGAGTTACATGGCCCATTTCTCGGTATCAATGAATAGTATTCACATACCAATATTGGAGTCTAGAAACTCATCAAGACCCCTAATGATATATTGTATTGTCACATAAAAGGTAACCAACCTATGAATGTGCACGATGTAATAATATATAGTTGTCTCTATCTATCTCATAATCACAAATAGACACTTGTTTCATTAAACGTTTTTGATTTATTATTTGTTTCTCCAAATGGATGGATTTAACTCTGACTATTATAGCCAAGTATTTTTGATGGTCCATCAATCATGATAAACTAGGGATGCAAAATTATATCAAATACCAAAAGTAAACCATCATATTTCATACCAGTATTGATACTCCCAACATAATCTACCTCACTATGATTTCATTATCATGAAATATACCTTGTATCAATGTACGTTATAAAATGGCACAAATTGATAATGATCTCAATTCAGGAGACCAATACAAATGTTTGTAGATAGTAACTACCAATGAAACCAAAAATATGTGGTTTTCATATTGGTGGGTCCATCCTCATGATTTAAACTACTAGAGATCACTATGTGTGAACTTCGTGGGATGAAGTTTCAATTTTTATGATCCTCCAACAACATATGGTCAAACAACTACTGTGTTCAGTCAGTACGATGTATCTAGACCAAAGGAAATATATTTTATATTAATTTCAATGTATCTCAAGGTGATCTGTATATAATGGGATATGAAATTACCTTTTGATTCAAATACTAATCAATGATCATTACCATTCGATAGTTGATGCATAAATGTCTAACCAATAATATTAAATGAAAATTATGCATATCTCATTGTATACACGTTATTATAATCAAAATTTATGATAATGCTGGGTGTAGGGAAACAAATTTTACAAAAAAAATTGAAATAAATAATTTAAGGTTTTCTCCCCCTGAAGAAAATATGAGGGAAGTTTGTTGATTAGTTATTTTTTGGGAGCATGGAATTTCCCAACAAAAATTAGAACATTCTATTAAATTAAATTAGAATGAGAAGCTACTAACATATGGTTGGTCCTTCATTCAGTAACACCATTTTTTGATTTATTTCATGAAAACATGTCTGATTTATAATTACATGGTCATATAGAAAATACCGAAATGGTTCATATAAATATTCTTGACCATTATCAGAGTAGAGACAAAAAATTTTAAAAGAAAATTTTTTATGGTTTTCTTGATAATTGGATAACTATTCATTAAATATTAAAAACATTAAACAAATAAACCCAAATCATCGGTGAAAAATAATCAATGTGATGGAATATACACAACCTAGTTTAGATGGACTAAGAATGGGCCCCATATATTAGAATAAACCAAATGAAAAATAAGTGGATACAAATTAATTTTCATAGTGTTTATTTCATTATGACCATTTTCAAATTCAAATAGAAGAAATGAAACCATATTTGGAAAATGATTATAAATAATGAGGGTGGTTGGATGACCCAAGTCATCTGGAAGCTGTAGGGAATGATTAAAAGAGGAAGAATAAGTGATATCATGGGATAAATCATCCACAAAAACACGACCCTGAAGTCGTCAACTACAAAGCACCCGAGTCAACATATTCTCATGAAATTTATCTAAGGAGGTGGAGAAGATATTATGACATTATATGTCAGTTGTATATTTACTAATAGTTATTAAATTCAATGGGAAACTAAAAACAAAGAAAACAATGGATAGTGTGAATCCATCCCTAATAAAAATACTACCAAAACCTATAATATCTACTGTCATAGCATCTTACACATTTATATTACCTCTAGATTATGTTGACCAATAAATTCATAGAATACATTTATCTCTTGTGATGTTATCTGAAGAAAAATAATCAGGAACCCATGAGGTGCACCATTGAAATATACACACCCCTGGTGTATCACCAAGTGAAAAAGTGGTTCTCTGTTATTCAAAATATTGTGAAATGAAAATTCATGTCAATTAGGTTCTGAATGGGGAAATATTGTAGGGTGTAGAAAATTCATGTTATGCAAATACATGGAACTAAAATAGAGCATTGTGTAGAAATTATTTGATAAAAGTACCCTGATGAAGAATCTAGCTATCAATTATGTTATAATAGTGAATGAACATAGCATTAGGGTAACATTTATATAATGGAAAGAATGTGTCATTGAAGTAGAATGGGTGAGTATTTTTATTTTGGGGAATCGCATAGGGAGAAGGGAGATGTGTTGGGAAGGTAGGGTTGTTTCACAGGAATGGGTGATTGAATGGGGGTTTTGTCATATAGATAATGGAAATGGGGAGGGGTGTGGTCTTACATGAAGGTAAGACCTCAAGAAGGGGCTCAGGACGGAATGGGGTGGACGCAGAAGAAGGGGAAGAAGGATGGGGGTCATTAGGTACAAGCTCGGGATGGATGGAATCAATTGAGAAAGTATGGGAAAGAGGAATAGAGTCTTTCATAGAGGTTCTTGATACCAAAGGTATCCATCCTATAGTAGGAGTGATAATAAGATGGATTCATCTTGTGTAATGTCTAGAATGAAGGTGAGGTCCATCACATAAGGGTATAAGGGTTTCTATGTGTAGGGAGTGTAGACATACAGAGACAGACTTTTCACCGGTAGGGGAAAAGCTAAACTTGTTATGATACAATATTGAATTAGAAACTCGTACCTCACAATGAGGTAGGGTTATTAATATATATATATATATATATTGGAATATAATAGACAACCCACACTGATGTGGGATAATAAAATTAAAAATATATAATATTCTAATACTCTTCACAAAAACTAAAATCATTCAAAAAATTTATATATGAAAGAAATATGTTATTTCCATCTCAAATTATTTAAGTGTATTCTCTCAATTTTTTCATTGTTATTAATAATAAACATAATAAATGACTACCAATCACCAACTAATTTGGTGGTAAATAGTTTTTGGGTTTCAATCCTTCTTCCTCCATCAAATTGGCACAACACCACATTAATAATTCTAATAATAAATAAATTTATGATTTTTTAACAGTTTGTGAAAAATGGTGTGACATCCTTTATATAAATAACCACAATTCTAATTATATTTAAATATAATTTTTTTAAGAATATAATAAAATAATGAAGAATTTTATACTATGTCAAAATCCAAAATTAAAATACATGAGGACATAAAAACTATACATGTTTTTAGAATTTATCCTGATTTTACTAGATTTTTATTCATACCTAATATAGGTTATGTTTCATACAACGGATCCCATAATAACATATCCATAGGAATATGAAAAGATCATAATTTTAAATATCTCATCATTGTAGGCTATAGGAAGCATATAACACATCTTATATCTGGTGTTCGACATTACCAAGAAAATATTTTTGAAAAATTAATTTTTTATATAGATTTTAAACTCAACCAACAAACTCCAAAGGATAATAATATTACCACACACATATAAAAAATTGTTTTAATCTTACAAAATTATTATCAAACTACCTATGATGAAAACAATGAGAGAAAAACATTACACATGAATTTATTTTAGACAAAATTGGAATGAAAATTCTTATTTCTTTCATTATATGTTTTTGAATATTTTATACACGTAATTCCTTTGGAATTTCAGCATGTAAATTTGATATTGATTCAAAATGTAGTATATTATCTAAGGGATAGGGGAGAAAAAAATCAAAACATAGTTAAAATATTAAACTCAAAATATTCATACATCTTCGATTCTATAGAATATTCAGACAGTAGATGGTAACTATAAAAAATTGTTTCAATATGATACCAATAAGTGAATTAACATGTTGGGTAAAACAAAAATTATCTTCATATATTAAATCATCCAAAAGATAAATGTGTTTTAGGTAAAAGTGAGGGAATCTATTCAAGTGGTCTAATAACAAATACATGACATACATGTGATCGCAATAGGAGTAATTATTATACATTAAAAAAAGGAGTAATGTTAAAAATTACCGACAACCAGGAATATGATTTCAATAAAATATGTCATATG
Organism: Viscum album; assembly: GCA_963277665.1. Taxonomy (NCBI): domain Eukaryota; kingdom Viridiplantae; phylum Streptophyta; class Magnoliopsida; order Santalales; family Viscaceae; genus Viscum; species Viscum album. Next base: position 1,844,338,943 of record OY728141.1, on the reverse strand, counting down.
GAGAGTAGAACAATCAATCACTTCTAATATTCAATAAATAAAAAGAGTATTGTTTTAGGATAATAAATGTGTATGCACCCATGATAAATATAATATCATGAAAACAATATAGGAATATGATCCCAATAGGAATAATTTTCTATCATTGTAAAACAAAAACAAGAAAACAATATTATAGTTTATTTTATATATATTATATTTTAGATATGGTGGTTTGATTGGGTCTTTATACTTTTTTGAATTTTTGAATTTCAAATCTTCTATAATCTAAATATTATATCACACATCATAGCAAATAATGAAACCTACCATGTAAAATTTTATGGGGAATGTTTTCCTAGTATCACATATATTATGGTATCATATCTAAGAAACTTTTAGTACCTCCCATGAACCCTTAATTTCTCATACCTACTCGACATACCCATACCCACTATTTTCCATAAATAGCACTGCTCCTCTCAGAAGTTCATCAGCTGGATCACCCAATGTCCCCTCTCCCATGAAATGTTTGGCAGATCGCCTCTTTTGGGTGTTCAGTCTTGCTCAAATAGGCATGACAGGTACCTCTCTCTTAGGAAATGCAAGGATCCTATATCAGAAAAAAATCCTCAGTCTCCATAAATTCACTTCCCCCGAGATGTCTCCTAATACAGACTCGGTGACAACAAACCTGATGGAATTATTCACAAAAGGAACCACTATCCTGTGTTTATTTAGAAAATTTAATTTTCAACATAAGTCTACACAATGACATGGAGATTTCCACCATATGATGGTGTACTTTCAATGTTATTTTAACATTAAAGAATTTAAATTAAACAAAAATTTTATATTTACATTCATGAATATTCTACATATAGTTATCAATATATATGTGTTTCATTAAATGAAATGAATAGAAGTTGTGAACTAGTTGAGAGTCTAAAAAGTGTTTATAAATTCATTAATAAATCATATATTTCATAATTAAAAATATAATTCATAAAAAACTAAGGAGTGTCTTATTGAATATATAAATGGGTTATCACCATGAGATGGTTATAATGTGAGATTTCTTAAGTCTCATCATATTCATTCCCTTCTTGAAGTTCTCTTGTACTTCCACATTTACCAAGTGAGGCATTATCATTCCATGGTAAGGTGTAAAACATTCTATTGTTGAGAAATTTAGCAATGATATAGAATACACCATGGAGGATGGATTTCATTTGGATTCATCTTTGTGACATTCATCAATCATGGAAAAGATAGTGGAACAAAAAATTTATTATAAGGTGCATCTTGTTCTTTTTTTAATGAATCATGTTTGGGGGTATTCTAACACGAACATCTTGAATGAGATTATAATTTACTTCTACTACTTATTGTAATCATTAAACTACTAATAAAATTCTGTAAACATGATCATGGTAGGGTCATGACTTTATATTCTCAAAATCATTTTGTAAAATAGAGTTACAATCATTATTACTAAAAAAGAGCACCTGATAATTATTATATTACATGTAATATAATATAACATTGTTTGTTAATTTTGATACTATATTACACCATGATATTTTATTATTATTCTATCCCTATAATATGTTAGAGTTTTATTGTTCATATGAAACACCATTTTAATGAAACACCAGGTATACCTGTGTGATGTAAATCCTATGTGGGCTTTAAAACTTGCTTTAAAATGGCATAGAGTTAGTCTCATGTATACATTCACCACAAAAAATTCATCTAGAAGGAACATAAGGCATTAATATAATCATATGTGGGAGATTTTTTTTGACATCATGTAATGATATATCATAGGTGGCGATACCCGCAACATTAATCACCATGTGGGTTTAATCACACATTGACCAAAGTCATAGAAGATTATCCTTATACCAAATTAATGGTACTTGAGCCTATGTACGATAATGTTAATCCGTCGTAGACATGAGAAAGTTCATGTTAATATCACATTAGGATTCCCAATGTTGATTTAATCTGACACATCTTGTGCGGAATACAAATTAATTTTTTTCTTAAAAATCATATAAGAACTAAATTGAATAAATTGAATATTTTATTAATTTTTTATAAATTATGAGAAAATGTACATTGGTATAAGTATTAATTTATAAAGTATTTTAAAAATTAATTAATTATAATATTTTTATAATTAATTAACAAATGTTCCCAAAATATTTCATAAGTAAATATATTTAATTTTTAATTACTAATATTGAAATGAATTTTACAATTATTTGTCATGGAATACAATTAAGATATAAAGTGTTTATACAAAAATAATAACTTTTATTTATATATTGTTTATAAATTATGAAGTAATCCCAAATATAATATTATTTATTTACATATGAATTTTTTATAATAATTTATTTGAATTATTGAAATCAAATACTTGTTAGATTAATTATTTAAACCACATAAAAATGAGTTTTGGAGATTTATTTCATCATGGTTTGAATAATATTAAATATTTGATATTTAGATTCTATTTTTTTCACATCACATAATATAAATATAAAATGAATATATCCCATATAATATCAGATATTTATGAAAAATGTCTTATAGTAATGAATATTAATGATGATATATTAGGAATAAATATAAATTTTTTATATTCATGAATGATACAATGATTATTTCTCATATTTTAATATGTTATATCTTCATTTATTTAAAATTTATCTTCCACTTTATAAATAAATAAGATTTCTATATTATGAATTTTGAATCATTAATTATTTAAAATGTGTTAAAATATTTCTACACATTATCATACATGAATCATATGACTCACATATTAGGTATTATAATGGATTTTGTTTTATTTTCATCTGAATTATTTAGTAATAATTTTATGAAATTGAATGAAGAATATAATTTTGATTTATACAAATTAGATATTAAATTTTTGATGGAACTCAAGAATATATTTAGTAAAATATCTATAGTTAGTGGAACTTTTGGTCATCCTACTCTGTAACTTGAGGCTTATAACATTTCTATAAATGTGTGGGTTAACTACCCATTTGTCCAGACTCACTCATGTTGAGATTGTTTATTTCATATGATTCAAATATTTTTAATCAAAGGGTTTCCTATAACTTATTTATAGGATGGATTTTTATATTTATGAATATAGTATGTTTTTAATTTTAATTTTTAACACAAGGCATGAGTTGTGTAAAAAGGACACAACAATATTTTTTAAACATATTGATTTGGTATAGGAAATAGAATTCCAAAAAATATATAATTTTAAGTATGAATACATTTTAAGGGAATACATGAGATAAGAGTGTGAGACTAAATAGATGTGAAATAATAATATGTGTTATATTTTATTATCACTTAATTAAGGATTGGTAAATTGATTATTTCATAAATATTTTCAATATATTGAAGTCGATTTTTTTTGTCAACTAGAGTGGAACTATTTTTTTACCATATTATCATCAAAAGTGGATTATCGAGTCTATGATTTTTGGAAATAAATTGAAGATGGTATAATATTACTTGGATTTAGTGTTATTTCTATAATACATAAATCATTCTCACCATAGGTGGCTATTCAATACAAGGTGCATGCATTGGGTGGTCTGTGTTTCCCCAAATAATGAGTTCCACCAAAATAAATATGGGGTTAATACATAATTGGAAAAACCAATGAATGGCCAAATATAATTGATAAAAGTATCGATAGTCTGGCCAAGAATGGTAAAAAATAGGATTGGCATAGAAAGCATGGGTTACTGATAGGTTGAGAAGTGAATAAGTAATGCAGGGAGGTTCTGCGAGTAATGTGTCTAGGGAGGAAGGTGGAACCATAGAACCATGGTGGTTTAACAATTATCTAGGGGATCATTATCCATGTTGAGTTATCCATCATGGATATGCAAAAGTGTACATATGGAATCCTGATGAAATATATGGTCATGATACAATGATATTGAATGTACCATGGAAGATGTTGAATGAATTGAATCAATGAAATAAATATCTAATCATTATGGGGGAAAGAATATAATTAAATGTGATATATTGATTAAAATTAAAAAGAGATATTTTATTGGTTTGGACTCTGATGGATGAGTTTTTCCATTGTACTCCTGAATACTTTAAGATATTATCAAAAAGAAACATGGAGAATCAATCATGAAATTAGATAGAAGAAAATTATAGAGAGATATTTCTATATTTATTAAGATTTTATTCTATTGTTCAATAGTATGGTGGAAAATTTGATACATCAAATATTTTGATATAGGAATTATAGAAGACAAAAATGAATAAAAATTGGTTAAATATTCAGACAATGAATATTTTTTCAAAAAATAATATGTTTTTTATGATGTATCAAAGAGATATAGAATTTTGGGGAGGAGTTCACATTTTGGCTGTAAAAGAGAATATCAAAGAGATAAAAAAACTAATCGGTGTTTAGTACATCATCTACATGAATGTTGAGCCTACTTTTAATTTGGACTACATACTAACACATTTTTTCATTTGGAGAACTGATAATATAAGGGAACTGTGGAAGATATGATCTCATGGGGGTATTGACCGATCCCTAAACCTTTAAGGGGAGTGGCCTAAGGAATATCCTAAACCCATAAAAAACGAATATAGGTGATCGAACTAATTTCCTTGTGTAATTTTTTATATGTTTAATTAATTTCATCTAGAAAAAACTGATTGAGTTGTTTAATAAATAGTAAAACAAATGTGATTAACGGCTAAAGGAAATAGGATTATTAATCATATAAACATGTATAAAATGAGTAAAAAATGAACCTAATAATCATGATTCCATGATAAGATTTAATAAGTGGGATATTAATGAAAATTATTTAAAAAAAATACAATTGTGTACCCCAAATCACCCCTCCACTCTCTCAGGGTATCTTCCATCTACACCCCTTTTGGACCCTAATGAATTTCGTCTAGACTGTGCAAAATTCAAAACATACATCAATTAGCCAAGTAGTTTCATGCTGAAATTGAGTGATCATGGATTATCATGTGGAAGGAATGGTGGATTTGGATAATCCAAATTCTTTGTTAAACCAAATCATATTGCGTGTTTTGGGGACACTTTTTTTTGAATCATTTAGAATGAATACCATGGAGATATAGTTATGTTTATCCATAAGATGGATTGGGTAATGTGTTTTATTCTCAAATATCAAATATTGATATATAATATGATTTTAATATTTCTGTTTATAAATAGCTAAGTGGTGAGATGAACATAAAATTGGACATAATAGTAAAATGTAAATATTGATTGACAAATGAATATAATGAAATTAAAAGGGGCCATAATTTTAATGGAATCCCTTTTAATAGAAGTAAATAAATATTTTTATAACATGATAGAAATATTATGAAAATTTATGTTATATAAGTATAATAAATCTATATTTATTATATTGGAGTGTAGAGTGTATATGAAGCAAGTCAGGACAAGAGGTAACTGTTTATGTTATAATATAACTTTTTAGTGGGATTGTTTATGGTTAAATATCCATTGGGAAAATTGTTTATTTTTATCTCTGAATATTTAAATATATTCTTGTTTACTAGTTATTCATTGGGGTTTTATATATTATTTACATTTTTTCCTCATTAATACTAAAAGTTACTAAAAAAATGTTTCTACAAACACCTGATATTATCTACCCTATTTAATTGGGGTTATTTTTGCACTACATAATTCTTATTAAATATTGTTTTATGGAAATTATTATCCACATTTAAATTATTATTAAGGGTTTCTTATATTATAATAAACTATAATTACAAAAAAAAATCAAGGAATCACTTTTTGTTTTCCAAAGGGGATAGTTTTTATTTTCTATAAAAAAGTTAAAAAATAATATTTTTATAACACTTAAAATATGTATGTATATTTAAACCATCATGTAATTTCCTCATAATGAAGATTACATCCCAATTTTTTATTATTTCAGAACGAAAATACTATACTCAAATTTATTGGAATTTTTAATTTATAAAAGGTACATATGGAAAAAAAATGTTTGTTTTTTCTAATTAGTATTTATAATGACATATCATATATGTAAACTTTTTTTTATGACTTATGATGATAATTTTTTAGTGATTTTTCATGAATCAATATTGATTCCCACAGGTTAATTATGTTATGATAAATTAATGATGGTTTTCATGATCATGTGGCATACATATATATGGTTTTCATTATGTTATTGGTGGACACATAATTCTATAATACAACAATTAATTGATTAAATATTGATATAAATGAAGTAATATGAAATAAAATCAAGAGATAACTCAATCCACTATAGGAATATATTGACAACGTTTATGGTAGTGCATATTGAATCTGATTCATTAGGGAAAATTGTTCACTACATTATGAAGGTATTTATAGTTATACTTGAACATGTAAATTTTTCTTTATGTTTATGTGTATGTCACAAACATATGTTTTAATCTTATGATGCGATCTCATGATGCATGTTTGATTATTGATTATTCTTCACACTTATGACTCATGTATTACAAAGCCTTATGTCATGACTCGTGATCTAAGGTCTATGAATTTTTGGGAATGTTATAATAATTTATGATCATGTTATCAATCCCTTATTATTTACGTATTCTCACTTATGATATCTAATTATTATCTCAAATTGTTCGCTTAATGATCATCTAATCTCACCATTTCTTATGCTTATATTTCTAAATAATTTTAGGAATCTTAATAATTATGATAAATCTAGAATGGTGACACGTTTAAAAATTGATCGCACATGATGTGGAAGATTGATATATAAAATATTATTATGTATATTCTATCTGAATTCAATAAACATTTGTAGTTATTATGGAAGAACTATTATAATATATGTTTTCACTTCATCTAAAATGATGGAATATGAATGTATTATATGATCAGGTCAATATAGATGGCATTAAAGTAAGTATGTAAAAAAGGTTTTGTAAATAAAACTAGTAGAATAGGTATCAAAATGTCACATGACCTTTAATAAATAGGACCATAGCATCTACAGTCCTTATGGATGACTGTCATGTTTTAAATAATTTCACAATGTGGTGGAAGATGGTGTTTTTTTCTTTAATATCAACGTGTTTTTATTATCATATTTTTTTATTTTTCATAGATCCCAAGGTATATAAATTTTCATCATGGGTGAATCATGAAAAAAAAATATTTTTAATCCTTTTAAATTCTGTGGATAAGTCTATCATACATGTCACCAAATATAAAACATATATCAAGGTGCTCTAAGAATCCTTTATTCTTTTGTTCTATGAGATAAATAATTAATCTTTTGACTCCAATCACATATAAGAGATCTTTTCACTTCACCAGGGATCAAATTATATTCCACCACATTACAGTGAATGGAAATGAAAATTGAACGAAATTCTAGACATAGGTCAAATCCTTCCGATTCCTAATGAGATAAAAATAAAAGAAGAATAATAATTTTTGTTTTATCTTCTACGTGGCCTGAATCCAAAATTTGGATGTACAATAACTATGATTCTTACTAGTCCTAGTGTTCTCCATCCAAATTTTGTGTATAGTTGTCTCATTCATGAAATATTTTTCACCAACTTCACTACTTTGGGGAATTATTCATTTCATAATACAATTTCATTTCATAGTGGTGGATGTGGAAGTAGAAATGATGGTCATTTAGGTGGGGTGTATATATCATACTCACCCTCATTGTACTCATTGTGGCTAATTGGGTCACACAATTGATTCATGTTATCATATTAATGGTCACCCCCATCATCAACCTCCTTCTGGACTCATTCATGTTATTCAAACTATGGTGGATAAATCTATGGAACCACATTATCATTATATTATATAGTTCACTAACGAAGAATATCAAATTTTATAGTCCCACTAAAATGAACCTACATGTTCTAATGGATCCATACCACAAACAAAGAATAATATTCTTGTATATAGGATCATCCTATAAATTGGTTGTAATATTTTGGTTCTAATTATTTCACCTGCTCCACGGGTATTTTCTTGTCCCACTATGTGTTTTGGTCTATTTTTACTTTTTTAATGATATTAATATCGCACATACCTAGTATGAAGATTATTAAATTTGATGAGTAATTATTTTTTATTCTCATTCCCAACAATTATTTCCACACCACTCTCAATATTTGGTCTCATGTGTTGCACTTCATGACACTATTCTTATTGATTAATCCCCATTTCATTCTCCCATATCTAAATTAGCCACCTCACGTCCTATTATTGATGGTTTTCATCTATTCAAACTATCCCCAATTAAATATTTCCACCACCCCTTATGAGATTTTACATCTCTAATTCAGTTGCATACCCTTGGTCTCAATTTCCTTCCCTCCTCATTCTTAACATGGTGCGTCCCAATATAGTTATGTATATACCCTCTACATGCATGAAACTCTCTTACATTTCATATTGAACCCTTTTCCCTACATCACAGTCACCTCATCAATTATACAGTAATGATTTTTCTATTTCAATACACTACGTACCTATACTTACTAAAAAAATCCGGTATATACTCTAACATTTCAATTATATATATACATACTAAAATTTTTATTTGATTTTTTTCATGAGAACTATACCTAGGACTATCTTATAGAATAAAGACCATTTGGGTTAGTTTTAATACATGTTGGATGAGTTAAATTACCTATAAGAAAATAATATTTGGGATATCATTAATCTTACACCATGTAAGCATGTTGTTTTCTATAACTGCATATATATAGTTCATTATAATGTAGATTGATCTTTAAATTTACATAAGGAATTCTCACTATCAAAGGGTATTATCGAACATATGATATTGATTATTTTAATAACTTCTCTTCAGTTTCAATTTTTTCCCTTTTTTATTTCTATTGATGCTTCTCATCATTTACCTCGTTACCAACTCGATGATAAAAAATCCTTCCACGATGGATTTTCGGACAACGAGGTATACATAGAGAAAAATTTTGGGAAATTTTATCTAGGGAAGTTCTCTATGGTGTTCTTAATTTAAAAAATAATTAAATGGGATTAAAAAATGTTTTTGGGAATGGTTTGGATTATGATGTACATTTAGGATGGTTTTTATCTCCCTCAAACTATAAATTCTCCCATTATTTTTTCTCAGAAATCATCGATAGGAATGTTTATTAATGATGTTTATAAGGATGATATTGTAGCTAAAATTATTTTTTCTGCATTAATTGAATGACTCTTTTATTTCCATTATCGTAACATTTGTATAAAATAATTTGGAATCCCTAAAAATAATTGGGAATTTAGGATTCATAGTGCATAAAATAGATTTTATCCTCACGATCGAAATTTGTTTTGGATTTTATTTGGATATTGGATTCATTCATTCATACATCATATATACTCTGATAAATCATTATGATATATCCCTTCTTTGAAATAAAAAATTGTGTTCCTCAACATACTATTATCTTAGACTTTTGGTTAAATAAAACTATCTCACAATAACCCCACTATACATTGTTTGTGTTTTAAGAATGGTTAAATAAATCATGAATCATCCCTCCATATTGAAATGATATGTGGCTCTTAGTATTATCAGATATATCATGAGAGAACCAATACTCAAAATAATTTATTCAAATCATTGAATCACCGGTATAGAGGAATTCTATGATGTGGATTCTAAATGTTGTTTATCTTTTCAAAGATCTATATTTGAAAGTACTATCTTTGTCAAAATAAATCATGTATTTTGATAGATATTGAAATAAACCATTGTTTAACACATATTTGTTAAGTCAAAATACTGAGCAACAAATAATGTAACAAATAATATCTTATGGGTATAACATTTTCTATATGATAATGGTCATTCAGTCAAGGCACCTTCAAATATATAGTGTGTGGATCATACAATGATCATGATTGCTAAAAATCTAGTTTTTCATGATTGGACTAATTATATTTATGTTGACAACAATTTTTTAGTAAAATTTCAAGAAAAAATATTAACTTTTTATATTTAAAGAACATATATAAATATTATGATTTCAATACTAAATGGGTTCGAGGAATGTATGTGATGTTTTTGTAGAAAGTCGGGCATGATAAATATAAAGGATCTAGTTTGAGGGAGGATGTTAGAGTAATTTTGAAATTTCATATTCTATATATGACTTGTTGATTGAGTAATTATCATTATTGTTTGTTTAATTTTTTAATCTCCCCTTACCTCATTATTTTATCTCATATATTCACCTATAAATAATGCTACCAGGACCTCACATGAGGTAAAGTAGTTTTGGTATTCACTTATCTATCTATAAATAATTGAATAAAATGTTGATCATATGGTGAAAATTTATGAATTAATAAGTTGTGTAGAACAATGAGGATATAAAAATATTCAATTAATAAAATTAGAATTTTTTTTCATGGCATATTAGTTGCAACCATCCTAGATAAATTGACTAGAAATAAAAACATGTGAGGAATATGTTCACTATAGTTATAAATAACTAATAATGTAAACTAACAATACATTAGTCTTGTAAAAAATAAAATTTTAGGAATTTGATCATACAAATATTCAATCAAACATAGATAAATGTGTTTTTGGGTAAAGATATCACAACTACTCATATTAAATTGTCCAAAAAATCTTGTAAAATAAATAAAAATATAGTGTGTATAGTTTTAAGTAAAAATTTTTGAGACCCCAAACTTATAATACTTAAATATTACATATTAATATATGATTATTCAATACATGATATAATGGTTCATTCCATAATCATTTAGGTGTAGTTCCTTTCAAAAATTTTACACAGAATAACTAGTCAATAAGTGAGATTGGTCATGTCACGCTATGTTCATCATAACCATAACCCTTCTTAGATATATCATACATAATATCTTTCACCATAAACTAGTAAAATGATGAATATGAAAGGGTGAGATCAAAATATCTGTAATGGTAAACAAGGGAGGTATTAACATATAATGACAACAATGTTATGAGAATAACATTTGAAACCCATACACTAAATAATATAAGTAATAATCTGCTATCATGTTGTAAAAATTGGAAGGTAATTAGATATGAATAATAATGGAGTCAAAGAACATGAACCCTTAGAACAATAAATATGTATAAAGCTTGGATTTGTGGCATAAAAATATGAACAGAAAATAATATCTTCAATTCTTCAAGTCTCATTTCCAAGAGTATCATAGCAAAATGTGTTCACTCCCCAAACCATAATTGTAGTCAAGGTTCACTCCCAAGACTATCAAGGTGGAATGATTCAATTAATTAATTGGGTTTACTCCTATTTTCATTCATATTTATCTACAGAGATATTAACCATTTCCAAATACATTGGAGGGAGAGTTAGGTCCCAACCATTACATAATAAAAATCTTACATACATGTTCAAAACTATTATGAAAAATTCATTATATAAGAACCCATGAAAAGAAATGGGTTTCATAGACATTTCATAATTTCATAACATGTAGAAAAGAAATAGGTTTCTTAATCATTTAATGATTTAATTAACCATTGAAAATAATGTCTGTTTCATATGAATTTTATCATGGTATAACCCAAGGAAAAATATGTGGGTTTCATAATGATTTTTTCAGGGTATAACACAAGGAAGAAGAACCAGATTACATAAAAAAATTACCATTGTATAACAAATGAAAAAATAAACGGGTTTAATAATTATAATTAATAAAATAAAAATAATTTATCCATATATTTTTAACAATGATATCTATAGATCATATTACTAGTAAATAATAAATAATGGAGGACGTTGTTTTAGAGGAAAATTGATTTTAAAATCTCAATTGGAATTTTTTTAGAAGAAATTATTCTTTCCACTTCAAAAATTAACATAAGAAATATTTTTTACTCTTTTATTTCAAAAAAATATTTTTATACTTATAAAGGAATTGTTAAAAATAATTTAAAACATATCTAGAGGAAAATATTATTTCCACTTTGAATATTTTTTTTAATGACAAAAATCATTTTAAAAATAATTTCCCTTGAGAATAGTCTTTTACAAATATTAATTGAATCATCAAATAAATTTATGGTCATGAAAGTAGAAAATATTGTTCTTTTCGTACATGTTGAAACAAATATTCCGTTTATGTTTTCAGTATAATACAAACATACCTTGTTTGGAAAATGACACAAAGATTAATTTTAAAAAACTTTGTAAAAAGTCAAACATGGGTAAATATTTTTTTATTAAATAAGTTTTAGAATTTAAAAACATTTTTGAAAATATTTTTATAAAACAAGGATCTTGAGGAAAATGGGTTTTCGATCAATGAATTAAATAAGGATGATTTTTCATAATGTTTTTTGTATATTTAACACTATTAGAAAGAAAAATGAATGTAAAATGAGTATTCTCATGAAAGAACCATATTATAAGAATTGTATTGAATTTCATGATATATGGATCATAATATTTTATCATCAAAAGCATAAAAAAACAAATATAGAAAAACTGTGACATAGTATCACAAACCCTCATCAATTCGGTAACATTGAATCATTAGACCCATGAAATAATTTAAATTATATGAGACTTCAAGTATAATGACAACTAAAAAATTCATGATATTTCATTTCAAATGGGTTTTATATTCCCCAAAAATAATATATAGGTTTATAATAGAACGTATATCCTACGAAGAGAAATTGGGAAAAAATATATCTTTCCACATTTGTAAAATTTGAATCGTAAACCCCATGATATAGGGATCATTATATCGATATATAAACCCTAATAATTATTTTTATACTCATAATAAAATTAATTCATTTATAGAATATATAGAACATAAAATAAATATGTGGTGAATATGGCATGTGTCACACAGAAGTATATAGTGAGATAAAAATCAGTTACCATATGTCTCAACTTCTATTATAAACATTAAAACCATATGAATTGTAAATATATGTTTATTTTTCATATATAATATAACCATAATTATATAAATAATTAAATATATTATTTACTAAAGACACTTTATTTCCCATTTATTAATAATTCTATGTTAAAATCATGTATTAGGTAATAACTACTTTGTTTCTTGTGTATTTATTAATTTTTTATTTTCCTTCCACATAAATTTATCATTGGTTGACCATCTATAGAATTTTAAACAATATATAAATATCATATATATCTATTATATATGTATTTAGAGTAATATATTAATTTTGGATATAGAAAATGAAATAAATAGTTCAAGGATAGGGTTGGTCGTACGTATGAAAACACGCTTACATTTTCCCAATAGATATAAATAAGGAAACTAAAATAATATATAAAAATTATAGAATATTTTTTATATCATATATATCTCATATTTTAATTAATTTCATCCTTATCAACTTCGCAAGGTGGTAGTCCACTATTCACACGAATGACATCATCGTGTTGCCCACAAAATAGAAATCAAGTAGGTATTTGTGATATCATAATTATAAATGTAAAATTGTTTTATAATTATATTTTTTATTTAATTTTTCTATCGTTATTATAATCAAATTAAACAAAAAATAAAAAAACATCACATCGGTTCCCGAGGTGGTAGTACACCATATACCTGAACGATGTTATTGTTTTTTAATAGGTAAGGATGTATGAAGGTATATTTTGAATAAAATTTATAGAGGAATAATAATATAATAAATATATTTTTTAAACTATAAAGATATCATTATATCCATCAGTAAAGGGAGGTGATGTAAAATTTTTAATATTGTTTCGCGGGGCGGTAGTCCACCATACACATGAGCGATGATTTTGTATCCCATTTGATAGAAGAAAAGACTGATTTAAGATATTTCATTAAAATAATAGGATATTAGTATATGGATGATAAATATATTATTATATCATCATGGATTAATAATAAATGAATGAGGTAGAAGAAATAATAAAATAAATGCTCGGTTAGAGACGTTACATCTTCTTCATAAAATTTATTTTGGTTTTCACCAAAAGGATCTTTATGTTGTATTTTATTAAAAAAAAATACATTAATGATGGTATGAGTGATGTAAGGAAATTATTTGGATATGTACTATTTTATTAAATATGATTTTGATGTGTAAATAATATATCATATGGGTGGCTATTTATAATTGGAGGAGGGGACACACTTGATATTTTTGAAAATAATTATGTAACCAACATTTTTCACATGCCAAAAAGTTAATAAATGGTTAATTATTTAACATTAGAGGTATTATGGTTGAAATATGTCATGTTACTTTCTTGTGGAAATGTTTTGAATCATTTTTTACCCTTACATTTTATGTTTTACCCCTTATTAAACCTGTTATCACCTTATCCACATTAATAATTTTTTATTGTTTCCACTATTCGTTATCTGAATATTTATTGAAATTATTAGATAATATAATTTATATAAATTTAAAATATGGAATAAAATTTTCATAATTCCATTCACATAAGTGGATAGTTTAAATTTATAATTAATCTTAGAGATTCTATGATAATAAATCCTCTCAAATAGAAAATTATCAAATTCATAAAAAGTTCCTATATCAAAATTAAATATTAAATTGATAAAAATAACCTAAATGGGAATGATAGATATATAATTTATCCAATTATAATTTTAAAACAATATGAAAATAATTTTATTGTTTTTAAATCCTTCAAAATAAATGTAAATTGTAAATAAATACTAGTATTTTTCTCTTGCAATAAAAATTTTTATCTTCTTAGAAAATCCTAATAAATTAACCCTATGATACTTTATGATTTATTATTAAAATTTAAATTAAATTTTTATCAACAATATTTTCTAAAATTGAAAAAAAAATTAATTTTAAAACAAGTGCACTGAATGTGTCAAAATGCTTTTTAGAAAAATATATGTTTTAAGCATAAAATTGTTTTACATTTAATAAATGTCCTATAAAACACTTAGTATTAATATTAATTTTTTTATTGAATATATAAGATATATATTTCATTAAAAATATTCAGTAAATGTTATTTATATAATTTTTTGAGGTAAAACATTTTTTTATGAATGAAAATGGTTTCTATAAAATGATACCTTTTTTTAAATGGTCATTAATTTCATTTATAATTAATTGGTAAAAATAAAATTAATTAAATATTTATATGTGTATTTAAGATATATATTTTCATAATTTATTTAATTCATATTCTATTTTCCATTCCAATATCTAGGAAATAACATTAATATTAAATAATAATATTTTTATATAATATACAATTTCATTTAAACTCAGTGTAATGTGTAACAAAAGATATCAAAACAATATTTGAAAAAAAAACATTCCTAAAATCCCTAGATGATAGATTATACCACACATAAATAAATTCATTCCACTCAATTTTAAATACTATTATTGAATAAGGGTTTAACTTTTTAAAATACATTTTTCAGAAACACACATATTAAAAAGGATTAATAAAATATTCTCTTGAAAATATTGAAAGCGATGTGTAAAGGTATTATGAAATAACATTTACATGTTTTCATAAGATGATAACATAAGTGGGAATGTACAATTTTAACATTGAATAAAATTTTAATGTCCAAATAATGGTGGGGAATGATAGAGATTATTGATCATGAAAATGTGTATGATTATGTTAAAATAAACAACACAAAACCATAAAATTAGAAGGTTTCAATGATTAATTTATAAAATTTTAAATGATAGTAATATGAAAAACATTCATTTTGTGATTCATTTCATAAAATTTTAAAATTTTCACAATATGATATACATACTTGATTTTATATTATTTAATAAGCACGATCTCTTCCTTTGGTTGTTCCTTGATCAATTTCAACTTCAATCATACTTCATAAAATGAATATGAATTTTTTATTCATAACGTACTAATGGGTCACAAGATCCATTATAGAATGTTAATTCAATTCTTATATCTCTATTTATCATCATAAAAAATGGGTATAATTGATTATCCAATATTCATAAATATTCACATGGTGAATCAATGCATTAATATTTAAAATATCATCCAATTTTTAGAATAAACCATTTAATTAATGGTTATTTTTATGATCCTTATTGAATATTTAAATAAAAAACTATAAAATAAGGTCACTAAATTTCCAAAATCAACTCATCATTATTCCCCCAGACAATAATAAAGCGTCTCCTAATTATCATACACTAAATATGTGGATTCCTTCATCATGCATTCTTATGAAACATGGTAATAACCGTAATTACCATAACACCTTGTTGAAAACATAGATTTTTCTTTATTTCATAAATAAAATTAATATTATTGGACATAATACGTTTATCAAAAAATTCTATTAAATCTATCAAATATATCGTAATGCACTTTCTCAACATATCATTAATTAGTTTAAAGTTGTTCGGTACTATAAAATTTAGTTTATCCATATCATTTGTATCTTTAACATAAATTAATTATCTAAAAATCATTAACATATTAATAGTTATATTTTCCATAGTCACTTGTATTTCATTTATATGACCATGTCATTAAATAACTTTTCGTTGATATCATCATCATTTAACATATTCTTTAATATCATAAATGAATAACTTATATTGAAAAATCCTTACTTATTTCCTTATTCTTAATTTTTAAAACAAAAAAACATAAATCATTATACTTAATTATTAATAAATTATATAGTCTTGGTCATATTATTCATTAATACTAATTTTCCATTATATTTCATTCTTTGCCTCTTCATTAATTAGTTGTATAACCATTACTCATACCACGTAGTTAAATATTTTCATGAACATTCATGATATTAAATGTATTCGTATAATTCCAATTAATTCCATATTTATAAAATTTGACAATAGATGATGTCTCAGAGTAACGATTATTCTCATTCATTTTGTTAACTGAACATTTTATTTTTCCTTAGAAGTCACATATTGGGTGCCCTTCTTCTCCACACATCAAACATCTTCTCATTCCTAATAAAGATTCACTTGGATTCCTCTTTCCAAATTAGAAACATATAAGAAACAATATATTCTTTCCATTATAGTATCCTCTACTCAAACTCTTAATGAATTGTATCCTTAACTACTTTGGTGAGACATAGAGTTTTTTAAGGTTGAATTTGTTAATCATACATCTTAATAACTGATTAGGAACAATCAAAATATCCTTCACTCCATCCATCATACCATTTTGTTTTTAAGGACACATTTTCTATCACATTAAACATTAATCCCATTCATTTAGTTTCATTCCATTATCTAAAAATAAAAATCATTGTGTCTGTATGAATATTCAAGGTGGGAAACCACATAATCATGAAAAATCACGTATAGAATGTCTAAATCATGAAAAATTATCTTCAATATGTGACACTATAAATTTATCATATGTCACTTATGGTCTTTATTTAAATTCTTCATGATGGTTAGTAAATAGTTTTTTTTCTAAAACATAACCCATAGGAATGACATACCTGGTGTGTTTCCAGGCATGTTATCTAGCACTGGGTGAAAATCAAGTCTATCTCAATGCACACTATTTTTTGAGAAAATACACATAGGTGCCTCTTTGTCAGAGTTGTGTCCACTTTTATTATCAAAATAGGGATGTAATTTCTTGAATTCCACTTTCATTAACTTTTATCAAAATTAAAGTACATTTTTTATACTTTGACTCACCATAAGACTTATCCTTTTACGAATACCTAGACATATCCTTATAAATATAGGATTCTAAAAAAATTTCTATCATCATATTTTCTATAGTATAATAAACCTTGATATGATGCCAACATCAGTGACCAGAAACATCTCAAAAATAAATATTTCATATTAATTCATAGTTATTCATTATATTACATAACAATACATGCCAAAATCAATTATTTCTAGTGAATTTGGAAACATGGAAACAGAAAATCGGGTCTATAAATAATCCAAGTAATCTCCCACCATGTTCTTTATAACTGGAACCCTTTTTAGACTTATCATACATAATACCTTTAATCATAACCTATGGAAGGAATTATTAAAAAAGAGTGACCTCAGAATCGCAGTAAGGGTAAAAACAAGAATGATAACAATATATAATTATCATAATTGTATGATAACATGATAATAAAATTTGAAAACCATACCCAACATATCATATGTCATAAACATGTCTCATGTACTAAATCTTGGATGTTTATGAGACATGAATGATAATGGAATCCAATAACATGAACCATAGAAACATAACATTTACATATGATATATATTTATTCAATACACATAAGCATAGACCCAATGAAAATTATTTGGTTTCATAACCAATTCATCATATCATAATCTATGGAAGTGAAAAATGGTTCATAATAATTTCATCATTTTATCATAGAAGTACATTTGAAAAATATTCAGGTTTCAAAATAATTTCATTATGGAGTAACCCATGGATAAGGAGCGGGATTCATAAAAATTTATCTTTGTATAACCCATGAAAAATGAGATTTTTTATAAAGTTTATCTTGTAATGAAATTTGTAAAAAAATATATCTTCATAAACATATTATAATTATAAATATAATACTTCTATAGAATTAATAAGGCTTTTATTGTTGGAACATATCTCTAGTAAATCAAATTAACCTTAGTGGAAATCATCTTATTTGGAAAATGATTTGAAAGGATAATTGGAACTTTTCTAGAGGACAATTGTATTCCCACATTGAAAAAAACAATAAAAAAGAAGAATAATTTTTGAAATCATTATATATTAAAATAACATTTGAAACCATAAAAGATGGATTTAAAAATAATTTAAATTGTTTCTTGATGAATATGACATTTCCATAATGATTTGTTTTAAAAAAATATACATGTTTTTTTAGAAAAACTTATTCATTACAAATATTTTTGAAAACATATAAAATAATATTCAAATAAAATAATATTCTTGAAGGTGTAAAATATAATTCTTATGTTAAAAAACCATTCCTTACCCATTTTTTGTAAAATCAAAACCTTCCTTATTTGTAAAATTACATGATGGTTCTTTTTACAAGACTTTGTAAAAAGTCATAAATTGGTCAAATTGTCTTTAATTAATATTTTATATAATTTTATGAAAATTTAATAATATGTAATGTTTCATATAAACTCAATGTTTCTTGTTGCCCATGATATCCAAACAATTAAATTCATTTAGAAAAAATATTTCAAAAAATATCAGGATGTTGGATAATTTTCATATAATAATTAAACAATTGTGGTTGTTTTGTGGTGTTTGAAACGAGTGGTTATCTTATGATTGTATTTTTAAATCTTCATTTACCAAATAAATTGCCCTACATTTTTTTAAATAATAATAAATATCATATTTTAGTTATACTAGCTGTCTGTAACGTCCCGGATCCGGGTTCCACTCAACGGGTGCCCCAAACTCGATTGGTCACATGACCTCAAGCGCATTTACCTAAAACCCCAGAGGCAACCGAATAACAGGGAGGGCCCATGTCTGATAGTGGGGAAACTATTCCCTCATTTGTCTAAGTGTAGCACAGCAGAAAAGATAAATAACATACAACAACAGCGGAAGCAATAATTTACACACATTTAAAATGAACAACTGCAGTAAAAAAGATAACCAACAGTCATATAGATAATGATACAACATGTCTCATGTTCGAAGAAAATAGCCAAAACATGTTACACAACAATAAAATACAATACAATACAACACCAGGAACAAGGCATAGTAAAGAAAAACTATGCATAGTAGATAGAACACAACAGCATTGTGTGCCTAATCTCAGTCCAATGCTCTCCTACTCCTCAGATACAATAATGTACATGTGTATGTACCCTTTACCTTGTCAACACCTGCACAAATGTAATCTGTTTGGGCTGAAGACATGACCCAAACAGAGTGTGAGAAATAAATCTTAGTAGACACCCACCAAAGGCTCGTGCCCAACTGACAGTGTAAATGTTCAATAGCATTGTGTAGTAGTAAAATTAAAAAACAAATAAGTAATAAAAAGTAACTAACTTTACAAGTTATATTTCCATTTTGAGATTAATTTATTCTAATTAGTATAAGACATCACCTGGTTGGATGTTCTATGTAGACAGTCAGTGTCCTCATACATGTCAACTCTAACCCTCAGGTAAACAGAAACAAAACCCTCAAGTAACTATCCTTAGACATAACAGATATGGCCATCAAGCATATGAGGTGTCACACTCATGCACAAAAGTAACTGACCTCGGGAATTAGAAGAGTTTCCCTCAGGAGAAATAGAACGTTTCTCTCAGGATAACCAGTACCTTGCCCTCAGGATAAACAAACAATGTCATTAGGCTAAAAAGAACAGTTCCCTCAAGCGCAAGTAACCGGGTCGAGCCCAAATCATAAATATGAAATTTATATACTAATACACTCAAGGTAAGTGTAATTAAAAATATAAACATGGAATACCTTCGGGTATCCTAGCCAAATGGCTAAACATAGGAACGCACCCCAGGGGGTGGGGTCCTGGATCCAAGAAGTGATCCCAAACATCAGTTTTTCAATTACACTAAATTACCTATTCAATTCCATGTATTTAAACATCCATTTCCTTATCCATATGACACCCCAACATGGGTTTGTAGCACAATGGTACACACAAATGCACAACAGTTACCATGCCACCAACCTTGATCACCCCTGATCGGTATACATGAATGAAACTCCTCGAATCGTCAAAGAATGACATAGATCTGAGGTAAAAGAAATCATGTTCTATCATTAATAACATCTATTTAGGAATGAATTGGTAATAATTGATTAATGAGAGGGAAGGGCTTACCCGTACGGTTCAAACGATATCATCGGAGGCAGAATCCGATTCCCGGTGCTTGCATGGGTGATCCCCAGAGGTCTGGTCGTCTCTCCCACGTCCTCCTCCAGTTCTATGCCAATTCTGTGAATAAGGGAGGCTACTGAATATTTTAGGTGAAAAAACAAACTACTCGGCTTGTACTATTGACTAGACGATGTGTACTTTTCTCATTTAATTCTTCCTCTGGTGGCTACTTTTCCCACCGCCGCACTGTTCATCTGTCAACATGTGTACACGACATGTATTCTCGAATACACGGCATGTATTCCTGAATACATGGCATGTATTGTCTCCCAACTGGCGACTGCTTCCACTACCGTACTATTCACCTTCCGAGTGACTACATGGAATGTAAATACCCACAACATGGAGTGTAGTTTGTTTTTACACCCTTCATCACTGACAGGGATACACACCCTGTGTTCTCATCCCACACGGCCAAAGTACACGGTGTGTGGAAAAGTACACGACATGTACCCACAAAATATTGGATTTTTCCCCATTTTCCTTATTTTCTAAAAAACACTTAAGTAAAAGAGAAAAGAAGAAATGTGTACAACAAGAATAAGAACCAGGTGCTTATAAACATCCCCACTTAATTCAATTCGTCCCCGAATTTCCCTTCCAAGGGTGGTGATGATATGCTTAGAAAAACAATGGTCACTGAGCACTTACGTCGGTCTCCTTCTCCCATATTTTGTTTTGCACTCGTCCATGCTTCCATAGAACCCATACGAGAGGAACTAACAGGCCTAAGAGAACCTTCATGCTCTTATAAACAATTCAAATCTGATGCTCCACAAAGGACACATCTACCTGAAGGTTAACCTCCTCGGGCTAAAAGATGAGAGACTGTTCTGAATTATAACGGTGAAACTGAGATACATAGAAGACGTCATCCATGGCCCGATACCTCTATGGTAACTGCAACAGATAGGCAACATGCCCGACTCTCTCCAGAATCTCATATGGCCCCACATACCATAGTGAATGTTTACCCTATATCTTGATCCACCTATGTCCCAACATCGGTGAAACATGCAAGAAAACCTAATCCTTGACCATGAACTCCACAGGTCGTCTATGGCAATATGCATAATATTTATAATGAGATTGTGTGGTATCCATCTGCTTCTGAATCAACTGGACCTACTCAGAAATCTCCTGCATGAGACGTGGTCCCAGTAAAGCTACCTCAACTGCCTCTAACCGGCATAAGGGTGATCAGCATGGACTACCATATAAAGCCACGTAATGTTCCATTTCAATAGTTTTCTTGAAAACTGTTATTGTTGGAAAACTCGACTAGGGGTATCTGCTTCTCTTAAGATCCCCAAAAGTCTAGGATACATGCACACATCTTTTCCTCAAGCACCTGTATATTACGCTCTGACTGGAAATCGTTCTGAGGGTGGTATGTTGTGCTTTGAATCACGTGTGTCCCTAGTACCCTCTGAAAAATCATCTAGAAACGATACGTAAAATGGGAATCCCTATCTGAAATAATAGAATGAGGGACCCCATGAAGACATAAGACATCTCGGATATACATTTTCTCAAGCTCGTCAACACTGAAGGTCTCCTTGATTGGAAACAAATTGAGCTACCTTTGTGAGTCTATCCACAACAACCCACATGGCATTATTTCCTCGAGGTGACCTCAGCAACCCAGTCACGAAGTCCATCGTGAAATCATCCCATTTCCACTCAAGGATTGGTAACTAGTGTAACAGTCTACCTAGCCTCTGATGCTCCACCTTCACCTGCTGACTGGTGGAACATCTCGAATCAAAAACAGCTATCTCCCTCTTCATACCCAGCCACCAATACTGACGTCTTAAGTCACGATACATCTTGGTAATTTCGGGGTGAACTGCCCATGATGAATCATGAAACTCCCACATCAAATACTCATGTATATCCCCTGGAATCCATACTCATAAATGGAAATGCAGTACCTCATCATCGCCTATCGTCCAACCTTGAGAAGGGTCCTCACTTGCCACTGACACCAGTAGAACTAGGACTTCTGAATCAGATTGTTGTCTCATCCTCACTCTTTCCAGGAGGGTATAAGTCACAGATAAGGAAGAAATATAGTTCTACGCCTTACTGTCGTGCACCACCAAATGCATCTCAGAGATCCAAACCCAAAGCTACCACTCACAACTGGCCTCTTGAACCGCCTGTTTCTGAGTCCTCCTTGTCAGTGCATTATCTACTTCATTACCTTTACCAACTATATTGACAATCCCATAGTAACAATATTAAAGGTATTAGACCCACATTCTCTATCTCAAGTTCATGTTACACTGAGTAAAGATGTACTTGAGACTTTTCAGGTCGGTAACAACCACAAAATGATCTACCAACAGATAATGTCTCCAATAGAATAATGCATGAACAACTACAACTAACTCGAGGTCATGTGTATGGTAATTCCTCTCATGTAGCCTCAAGTGCCAAGAACTGTACACAATTACTCGATCTCCCAACTTCAACACAACTCCCAGCCTAATACCTGATGCATCACAGTACACTGTATTGTTCTTTTCATGCTCAGGGAGTATCAGGATTGGTGCTGATGTTAACCTTCCTTTCAGGTCCTGAAAGGTTTTCTCACAAGATTCTGTACAATTGAACTTCACACCCTTCTTAGTCAATCTCGTCAATGGCACTGCTAAGCGGGAGAATTCTTGGATAAAGTGTCTATTGTAACCAACCGGCCCTAATAAACTCTGTATCTCAAACATGCTCTTAGGATGCTTCTAGGAAACTATTTCTTTCACCTTCTCTGGGTCTACTACAACTCTTGCCTCTAAGATGATATGACCCATGAAGTAAATATAGTCCATCCAAAAGTTTCACTTTGAGAGCTTATCATATAGTTTATTCTCTCTCAATGTACTCAGTATGATCACAAGTTGGGTGGCATGGTCATGTCGATTGTGAGAGTACACCATGATGTCATCCATGAATACTACCACAAATGATTCTTGATAAGGATGGAACACATGATTCATTAGATCCATGAAAAATTATGGCACATTTGATAGTCCAAAAGGCATAACCAAGTAATCGTATAAACCATATC
Organism: Viscum album; assembly: GCA_963277665.1. NCBI lineage: Eukaryota > Viridiplantae > Streptophyta > Magnoliopsida > Santalales > Viscaceae > Viscum > Viscum album. Next base: position 1,844,314,842 of record OY728141.1, on the reverse strand, counting down.
TACTCTGAAAAGCAGTATGTGGTCTGTCTGATGGTCTCAGGCACAACTGATGATATCCGGATCTCAATTCAATCTTTGGGAACACTCATGCTCCCCGAAGCTATTCAAAAATATCATAATTCTCGGAAAGGGATATCAGTTCTTAACCGTCAGCTAGTTCAACATCTGCTAATCCACACAGATTCTGAGGGTATCGTCATCCATCTTAGTAAACAGGACATGCGAACCCCAAGGAGAAGTATTGGGTCAGAAAAACCCTTTGACTGTAACTCCTATAACCGCCTCTTGAGCTCCCTTAGCTCTGGTGTAGCCATCATATATGGAGGAATGGACACTGGTGCTACCCCTGGAACAAGATGAATAGAGAAATCCGCCTCACTCTCCGGAGGTAGACCCGGAAAGTCATTCGGGAAGACATCCCTAAAATGATCAAACACTAGTGGGAAATCCTTCTGAAAAGTCCCCTGATTATCCAGATATAGACACAAAATCTGGGATGTCACACCACCTCGCCCAGGATGCTCTGGTCCAACTTGACTCACCTAAACAATCCATTCACCTTTGTATAGAAACTCTATGACCTTGGGTGATGTGAAACTCACCCTGTGACGATATCTGTCTACAAAGGTTTGAAAGGGAACCAACCATTCCATCCTGATAATGACATCATAAGTTTTCATCTCTAAGTCTTAAAGGTCTCATACCCACCAACCACAAGGGGGAACTCCTTGCAATGACACACCCATGGTGTTCTAGTTTCCAACAGAGTGTTTAGCGTCATAAAATCGGATGAAGAAGAAACACAGAGCCCAAGTCTCTCCACAATAGGCACAGATATAATGTTATGTGTCTCACCCATATCGAAACGCGCTGAAGATATGATAGAAGCTAGTAGAATAGTACCTCTGATAGTATAAGTCCTTAGACCCTACTCGTGTTGGGTATGTTGCATTGTATATGCATGCCCAGTGCTGCGGCCCTTCAACACAGCCTGGCTACCCTGAGCCGTCCTGCCCTACTACCTCTGAGTTCCTTGGATCTAGCTTCCATGATCACGACCACCATCTCTGACTACACGCCCTGACGTATTCCAGTTTCCTGACTAGAAAAATACACTAGTCTTTCTCCCGCATTCGGAATCTACACAGAACCCCTCTCACAAGATGCTGATGGAAACTCCCTGCAAAAGCGCTGCAGATGACCCATCTTGTCGTAATCTCAGCACTCCACTTGGTCCCATGGACAGTGAAGTCTCTTGTTCCTTTCTCCACCATAATGGTAGCACCTGACTGGGTCACCTGATGTAATCACTTGTAAAGTACTGTAACCATGAATGAAACTCATCTGTCGCTTCCTTTTTCCGGTAGAAATAGTACCAGAATGTGGGGTCGATTGGCCCTGGACCACACCAAAATCTTCCTGAAGGTTCCTCTCAATAATCAGCACCATGTTCACAATAACATGTATTGTATGAAACCAGAAAACATTCACCAGTGCTTCGATGTCATATCGAAGACGATCCAAAAATCCTCTGGCCCTCAACATCTCTTCACCCACCAGAACGGGTGCAAAACTCTGAAGTTCGGTGAAATGAGCAGAGTAATCTATCACCAACATAGCGCCCTACAAGATATTCCTGAACTCTTGAGCTCTATCTTCCCTCAGAATCTCTGGGAAAACCAAATCATAGAATCCTATCTGAAAATATTCCCACACCATGTCTCAATGATGCTCTGACTGAGTAGTATCATCCCACCAACTCTTGGTGGAATCACACAACATATAATTCACTAGCTTGACCCTCTTCCCTGTAGGTGTCTCAAGATTCTCTAAAATAGTCTTCATAGACCCCATCCAAGACTCCATAGCATGTGGTCCTCCATCCCCTAAAAATGTAGGCAGATGATGCTATTGGAATATACGAGTCTGCTCCGCCATAGAGGTGGCAGTCGGCGGTGCTCCCGGAAAGGTCTGCAAGAACCGAAAAAATCATTCACGGAACTCTGCATCTACCCCTGTGTCCGGTAAAATGGCCTATTCCACATCTGGATCGGTTAGAGGATCCACAGGTAGCCCATGACCCACCATCTCTAGAGTACAATAGACACCACTCTCTTGGAAAAAAACGTGTGGTCGTCTAAGTGTCATGACTCTACAAGGTCAAACACAGACCTTAAATCATGATTATCAAAGTCTAAAAAATGAGGGTACAAAAAAGGGAACAGGAGGAAAAAGACATTTCAATATTTTCAAAACAAGACTACATGGCCTGTATACTGACTACACGGTGTATACCTGACTTCACATCCCCTACCTAGGTCCTTCTACACGGCCAAGCCATGCATCTCTCTTATGAACAAGATAACACGGCATGTATGTCATCTACATGGTGTGTATGGTTTAACGTTCCTACTTATTGTGTCATTCACGACACATACGACTACTTGGATGACACTACACGGAGTGTTGCACCCGCACCAGGCGAGTAATCCACACCATTTCCCAGCCATAAGGCTAATTCCACACGGTCGCGCACTCGTAAGGACTACACGGCGTGTCCCACATGTACACGACATGTTCAAGAAAAGGTAACACTAACCTATGTTTGTTAGTTACATGGCTGGGTCCCCAGGTCAAAAATACCTGGCATGTACGTCATTGACACGACGTGTACTAGAGGAGGTAACACCGACACATGTTTGTTAGCTACATAGTAGGGTCTCCATGTCAGACTACATAGTGTGTTCCATAGTGGACACGACGTGTATGTCTTAAGGTATCCTCTGTCAGTGTTGTTAGTTACACGGGCGGACTCCAAGTCCACACTACATGGGGTGTGCATCCAGTACATGTCTTGTGTTCTCCAAGCCACTCCCTACCCCGTGTCCCCACCCACACGGTATATGACACAAGAAGAGACTACATGACATTTATTGAGGGTACACAACGTGTACTCAAAAATGTTATCATTTCTTCCCGAACAGAAGAACACACAACATGTGTCCAAGGAACTACACAGCATGTATCATGGGTTTTACGGATACAAAGTCTCTTAAAATACTCCATAACACATAAAATACTGAAAAACAACACCTAAGAGCCAAATTCTGATCTGTGAGGGCCCATACTACCCATGAATCAATGTTCAAAATCTTATATATGTTATTACAAGATAAACAGTCAATGATCCACCACATTCCGGTCAATGAGGGACCATAGTCCCCAAAACCATAGTTGGTTGTTCATTCTATCAATATACCCATACAAAAATACCCTATAACATATAAGGTATTTATCAAAGCATCCATCAAAACTTCATGATTTTCTAGCACAACAACATACAATTTATAATTCACCAACATGGCATGGAACTATGCATGGAATGTGATTTCTAGCATGTTCCTAAATGTTTCAAGAGATGGTATAACCTCATATCATCAGGTAGAAACTAAATAGAACCCATGGATAATATATAAACAGCACAATCAAAAGTGTGTCACCCAATGGTGAAAATCAAATCAACATTAAAATTTTCAAAATCAGAAGAATTGAAAAAATACGAGGTAGATTGGATTTTCCGTGTACACAGGTCAGCTTCTCTCGGGGACAACTTATTACCAACTACCATTTAATCTTATCCCTGACGAAGGCTACAAACCATATGTCAATGAATAGAACCCCTCTAATATCACTTTGTAACATCCCGGTTCCGGGTGCCACTCAACGGGTGCCCAGAACATTTTTCGTCACATGACCTCAAGCACATTTCCCAAAATGCCAGAGGCTTCCGACTAGAAGTGAGGGCTGATGTCTAATAGTGTGGAAACTTTTCCCTCATTTTTCAAAGTGTAGCACGGTGGAAAAGATAAATAACATACAACAACAGCGGAAGCAATAAAATATACACACATAAAATGAACAACTACAGTAAAAAGATAACCAATAGCCATATAGATAATGATAAAAAATGTATCATGTTTTAAGAAAACAGCCAGAACATGTTACACAGCAATAAATCACAATACAATACAGATCCAGGAACAATGTACAATAAAGGAAAAAAAATCAGAGTAGACAGCACACAACAGCATCACAAGCCTAAGCTCGGTCCCATGCTCTCCTACCCATCGACTAAAATCATGTACCTGTGTAGAGACCCTTTCCCTTGTCAACACATGCAGAAACCTAATCTGTTTTGGCTGACGTCATGACCCAAACAGGGTGTGAGAAATAAATCCCAGTAGGCACCCACCAATGGCCCGTTCCCAACTGACTGTGTAAATGTGCAACATCAGTGTGCAGTAGTAAAATGCAATAAACTAAGCAGTACACAAAATTAACTATTCTTACCAGTTATATTTCCATTTTAATATTAATTTAATCCATATAATATAAGACATATCCTTAGTGGATTTTCTATGTATATACTCAGTGTCATCAGACTTTTCAACTCTTACCCTTGGGAAAACAGAAAAAAAAAACCCTCAGGTAACTTTCCTCAAACATAACAGATATTTCCATCAGATGTATGAATTGTAACCCTCATGTATAGAAGTCACTGCCCTCTCGAAAAAGAATCATTCCTTTCTGACAGAATAGAATGCTTCCCTCAGGCTAAGCAACACCTTTCCCTCAGGCTAAACAAACAATGCCCTCAGGCTAAAAAGAACACTGCCCTCAGGTGCAAGTAATCTGGCCGAGCCCAAAGAATTAACATGAAATTTATATATGAATCCCCTCAAGGAAAATATAATGAACAATATAAACATAGAATAACCTCAGGTATCCTGGAAAAAAGGCTAAACAAATGAACGCACGCCCGGGGTGGTCCTGGATCCAAGTAGTGATCCCAAACAACAGTTTTTCAATTACAATAAATTAACTATGCAATTCCAGGTATTTAAACATCCTTGGCCTCAGCCATATGACATCCCAACATGGGTTCATAGCACAATGGTACACATAAATGCACAACAGTTGGAATTTTAACACCAAGACACCTACCACGATCGCCCCTGATCGGTATATGTGAACGACACTCCTCAGATCGTCCAAGAATGACGTAGATCTTAGGTAAAATAAATCTCGTTCAATCATTAATAACTTCCCCTTGGGAAATAATTGGTAATAACGGATTAAGGAGAGGGGAGGACTTACCTTTAAGGTTCCACGAGATTAACGAAGCCAGAATCGGATTCCCAGTGCTCGCTTGGGTGATCTCCCAAGGTTCGGCCCTCTCTCCCAAGTCCTCCTCTGGTTATATGTCAATTCTGTTAACTGGGGAGGCAATTTCCCATTATAAAAAAAAACTACACGGCATGTAATATTGACTACACGGTGTGCAATTTTCTCATTTAACTGTTCTTTTAGCGGTTAATTTTCCCACCACTGAACTGTTTATCTATCGACATGTGTACATGGCTTGTATTCTTCAATACACGGCACGTACTATGGCTCAGCTAGTGGCTGCTTCCACCGACTTAATATTCACCTTCCGACTGACTACACAGAGTGTAAATACCCACTACATGATGTGTATTCGGGTTTTAAACCATTCATCACTGATAGGGCTACACACCCTATGTACTCATCCCACATGGCCAAAGTACACAGCTTGTGGAAAAGTACACGGCATGTACCCGCAAAATTTGTGATTATTCCACATTTTCCTTATTTTCTCAAATACAAATAAGGAAAAGAGAAAAGAAGAAACCCATACATCATGAAAAAGAACCAGGTTATTACATTATAATTTCTCAAAGTAGATCATTAAACCAAATAGAATTATACAAACCAATGTGAATTTATTGTGGGTTGAATCAAAATGTCTGTTTTCCAATATCAGAAATGGATTTAATGTAAATTAAATTTTTAGTTGATATAATGAAAAAAATCAAGGAATGTGAGAATCATTTGGATTACCTAAAGCATAACCATATAACATAATTTACGAGAAAACTTATGAATGAATTTTAATTGGATGTTCAAACATCCAATTATTACATGTGGGTTGAGGTGGCTAAAATTTTTCTCAGTATAGAAACTTCTAGTCTAGTAGTTCTTGAAAGGGTTTTTTTCTTAATGGAAAATAATCATGGTGGTAGAATAGGAATGTTAAATTTAATGTCAAAAAATATAGTCTATCAATCATTTAAACCATTATAGTAATAAAGATATTTGAGATCGATATCATGTGCCTCAGTAAAAGGATAAGTAATCTATTAGTGAGGATAAATTTCATGTTTTTTAAGAGTTATACCATCCATTGAACCCTAATAATGGTGAATAAAATGTGATGAAGGTTGAAATATTTTAAGGATGATAAAATTAAGAAAAAATGGAGTCTATAATTTAGTAATCACTTCAATGAACTAAGGATGTGTGTATTATACATAGATAGTATAAGTACTAGTTTATATGATCAAAATTAAAACTATTATAGAAATATATTCCCTCGAAGTTAAAAATTCATTAATAAGGATAAAAAAGTTAATTTTTTTGGTTAATATAATATATCCACTGAATTTTGGAAATATTTAGGGGAGTTGGGTATTAATTATGACACTGGGTTGTCTAATATAATTATGAAATCTAATAAAATGTACAATGAATGATGAAAGATTTCCCAGGTATCTATGTATTAAAATGAAGTTGATATTTTAATTTTTTAGAATTACTGTGGAATTAAGTTTATTATTCATACCATGAAACAATTAAGAGTCATTAAACAAAGGATTTAAATGGAAACTAATGTTTAAAATAAATTATTAGGTTTATTCCTTAATGTTCAACCATAAAAGAAATGTATTTTATTATAGGTAATATGATGTATTATTGGCAAAAATCTAAATATATTCATATGATTTTTGTTAAAATTCAAATTGAGTTGAGTCCCACATAGAAATTTAGGTATCATTTCATCTTTATTATTAACTATAAGTAAATACAACGAGATCCCTTATATAAGAATAATGAGTATTAGATCAACCAATCTACCATTATGACATATTATCAGAGAAGGTTCCCTAACCCTAACACCTCTCTATGTTTCTTTTTATTGTTTAAAATTTAGTACATTCCCCCAAAGGGTTGTAATAGATACCAGTCAATGGAATCTATTTTTAGTTGGCCTCCCCCTATGTCCTCTCTCGGCAGTCGTAATGACTCCTAACACCACCACGACATAGTCAATGAAACCCCATAATATTTTTGTGACAACCCATCCTTTTTCATAATCAGAAAACACCCAATAATTACCTCGAAATGTGGCACCCCATCCCCAACTACATCATGGTTTCACCTTCCCAAGTCACGTGATTTCTCATCCTGGTATGAACTCTAATGATATAACCTACCTCTAATGGTGCACAGTCTAACCTCCAAGAAACATCATTATCCAGAATTACAAAAAGATGGATATATTCAAAGTGGATTCCTCCTATCCACTCATTATATATTTATAATTATGATAGGATGGTGTTGGGTCATATTGATGGGTGATGGGATGGATGGCGGTGGGATAGGGGCATCACAGAAGGAGACGTGAGATGCTAGGGTAATCACACGGGGAGGTGATCCATAGGCATCATCAACCTCAATATGCATTCAAACCAGATCAATATCTACCCATTTCGTAGGTTCCCCTTCTAGAATGTCTCTTATAAGGGTATACACATCTTCTAATAACCTCCCTCCTTCATTAAAATATCCCTCACATCATTATCAATGACTGGATTTCCATGGGGATACACATATAATTATTCGGATTCATCATAAATGCTCAACTTACTATACGGATGTCGAATGAATCACTATAGGGGTACCCAAATCACCATCGAACTACCCAAATCACCGTCGATGTCATCCAGTATTTCTTGAATCACCATAAGTATTATTTTATACTCTACTTCTGTATTTATTTTGTATTTTACCAATGCAATATGAGATTTCCATATTGATGGGGAGCATTTGGGGATGTTTTTAGTTTTTGTTAATATATCATAGATCAGTAAAACTATCTTGAATGGGAGTGTTATAAGTTAAATTTCGTTGTGTACAAAATACTTTAGGTATCATGTCATTTTTTTCATTCACTATAATATAATCACCATGGCATGCCTTCGAGTGTAATCATGGGCACTAGGTTGACCACTGTTTCTTTCTTAAAATTATCATCGATTTGAGAATGGTATATGAAAAATTTCCTAGAGAGGATTTATGAAAATCATTTGAAATAAAAAGGGTGTACGTGGTGTATGTAAAACTAATCCATGAATAATTTGAATTGGTTTTTACTAGATTAAAACTATAGTACATGAAAAAACATCTTTATCTTCATAGTACTACATTGAGGTTCATATTTAATCATGTACCATTTTTCATTGGACCTTATTTAACATACATTGTATATTAAAGATGATATACTAAATTTTACTGTTTTTTATAAGATATAGTTCTTGTCGCATAAATAATGGATACTATCAATTTAATGTGACATATTTTCAGATACATTAGAATTAAAAAACATTATTACTAATAGTGAGAAAATGGAATATATGTTGTGACATTATACTAATATATTTTATATTAATGTTATGGATGTGAGAATGGGAGACTGTTTAATTTCAACAGTATATCCTTTTGAATATTTATTCTAATTTCTACAACGTGATTGATATACTAATACAGATTCCTCTTATATGATTTGAAATGGATGGATAAAATAGATAAATCCTTCAACAGTTCATTGTGACTGTATAATTCCTTTGAAATTAAAGGTTGATTTTATAGTATAATTATTAGACCTTCTAATCTATATGGAATGGTGGTTTGGGATTTGAAGGTATAGCTTCAAAAAAATTAATTTTTTTATAAATGAACATTTAATTTGGAAATATGAACATTTAAATATAGATAAGACTACTAGTAAATGTTTTCAAGAGAATAATATTGTGGCTCTGATCAATGGGGAAATGAATGAGACTACATTAATATGGTGTTAATATGTTATAAGAGAGTTAGGGATGCACTTATTAATAATAGGGTATGCTTAATGACTAATTCACTTATTAAAAGAGGTATAGGTAGACCTAAAATAACTCCTAAAAATATCATTCACCAAGATGTTGTTCTTAATGGATTCAATGAAAATATGGTCCTCAATAGAGATAATTTGTAGTGTTTGGTCCATGCAGTCTGGACCATTTAATTAGGTTTAAGTCCTGTTTATTGTTGTATTATTAGTTATAATTCTAATAATTATGACAATGGTTAGTGGCATGAGGCCTACCTAATGGGCCATAGATGGTTTGGGATACATTATCACAACACACATAACCACTTCATACAGTTTATTTTACATTGAGATCATGATAACATGTGGTATCATTCCACCCATTAAGATGAAATATTAACTCTGGGGTGGCCTTTACAGACATGAAACATACTGTTACATAAGGGATGTAACAAAGAAAACTGTATTTATGTTTGTAATTGTAATGGGGTCATTTTTATACCATTCTAGTTTTATAATTCAAAAAAACCATTTCTTCCAGTCAAACAAATACATTATCGTAGAAAAAATATTATAAATCTAGAATAAACACTTTCCATGCATTTACTCAGCCCAAAATTCTTTAAAATAATATATATTTGTGAAGTTAAAATTATTTGTGAGAAAATAATAACAAAATATATTTTTTATAACCCACTAAACATTTAAATGATTTATTTCTTTAGTATTAATATGAAAAAGCGCTACCATGATTATGAAAACATTAATTTTATATGAAACCAAAGTTTGATTATAATTAATAATATTAATTATAGAATTAAAGTTTCATTCAATAAATCCATTATATGTGCTAAATGTTATGAAATAATTATTATTATGTAAAATATCCCTTTTTATAATATACTTATGACTTTAGATGGATCATAATTAACAAGTCTAATGAAATATTTTATCTAATTACTAAACCCTCATTCACCTATAAATGAATCTTTTTTAGGATATGTCAATATATTTTCCTTTTAAAAAATTGGAAAAAAAGGATTTTTTGAATCACTTACCCTCGTAAAAATTATTATAGGAATATGATATGTATAATTCAATTTGATCGTGGTCTATGAATTATTTAGATTTTGGTTCATTCAATAACCACATATGCTTAAATAATCAAAACCCTAAAATATACTAAACAAAATAAAGTACATAGAAGATTAAATTACTCTATAAACATAGGAGTTGGTAAATTTTAACACCCTAAAAGGGATTAATGATGGGAATCTTGTAACAGCAAAAGAATATTTAGATAGATTTAATATAGAATGTCTAAAAACAGATTCTCTACAAAAAACACATTATTATAACCTAACCATTAAACATTATTTTTCCACTTTTATAAGTTGAATTTCGAAAACCTTATATACCCATTGCGTTTAGTAAAATATTTAATGTTTTATAAGACAAACAAAATTGTTTATGAATAATAATACACACTTATAAACAGTAACATATCATTAGGAATTGTAATGAATAGTAATGAACTGTAAATTGTCCAAATAAATAGAAACATAGCCAATGGGTGTATAAATATAATTTGGACCTCTTATAAGTAAAAAAAATGATCATAGTATATGTATTAGTATTTTTGTATGTCCTAAATATTTTAATTAAAATTGTATGATTAATTTTATTATTTAAAATGAAATTTTCTTTTCATAAATTCCAATAATTCATTATTACATTATATTATTATGGTTATAAAATTATTTTATGGACCTGGATTAATTTTTCAATGATTTATAAAAATATTTATAGTTTTAATGTTTTTTATGAATAAATTATAATTTTATTTAAAAATTAAATTAAAAATGTTGAGAAAATTATTTAAAATTTATTTATTCACTTTTAAATTCTTCATGTCGAAAAATGATTATGGTAATTTTTTGGGATGTTTCTAAAATACTTGAATTTTTAGTGAATAATAAAAACACAATTATGTATTTTTAGTATGTTTAATGACGTCATAATGATTTAATAATTAAAAAAAATTTGGTCTACATTTGTATAGTAAAATAATATATGATGTGTCCCATGTTGATAATGCCATGGGTATCTACCATATACAAGACCATGGTTTTGAAAAAAACACTAATGAGGTGTCCTTTTAAATTTATAAAAAACTACCTCTTATTTACAATAAATACACACTCATTACTAAGTTTTATTTCATTAAAAACTCATCATTCTCGAATCTATTGTAGTTTTACCTCCCTAGTTGTCCTCACTGGGTTTCCACAATCCCCCAAGATCACAACCTTCATGTTTTATGAGTTACTCTACAAGGCAAGATAATTCTCAACATCTATTTTCCCATCCAACTTATCTTTTAGGTGGTATGTATTTCATGTTTTCATACCATGTTCATATTTCAATATTATTTTTTCTGGATACTATTTTATGAGTATTTTATGAATTTTTGACCTCTTCCACCACTTTTTTTAATTATTTCTAAAACAATGTTTCATAACCATTATGCTGCAAAATTTTCACCTCAAAATTTCTCTAATTTTCATGTACTCGTATTGTGTTATTATATTTTAATTTAAATTTCTTAATGATGAGATGTATCATTACATATCCTCATTAATAACCATATTATTTATGTATGATTAGATACCCTTTATCTTCCTTCAAAATATTTGACGAAATATTATGCGACGCCATTAGGCTGCAGATTTTTTTTTTGGGATTTCTAAACATTTCTTTTATTTTGGGTTCCTTTATTTTCTTTTCTTCATATCCCATAATAAATATTCTATTATAATACCAGTTCATTAAATTTAATTTAATTTCCTTATTTTAATTTTGTTTTTCATCATAATCTCTTTTTTCCAATACTCATATACTAAAAATGATAACACCATCCAAGATGTGTTAATTTATCACATTCAAGGATGATGGGTTCTTGATTTTTATTACCAAATTAAATTATAGACATGAAAACATTTTAATGGTATAAATTTATAATAATATCTTTATATCATATTATTAAATGTTACATAATCCTAAAACTGTCATAATATAAAATAATAATTCAAAATAAGTTCATTATACAAAAAACAGAATGTATATTCAAGCATTTATCATTATCTTTTATAAAATAGGTCATCATATGGGTATATAAATGGATTAATTATAAGATAATTGACATCCCTATAATGTCAAAAATAATTTTTATTAACAATTCTGAATATTTGAAAAAATTTCAAATGAACTCACATTCATCAATACAAGTAAACCGATCATAAAAGCCAAGGAAAAAAAAAGCTTCCAAAACAATAATATTAATACTATTAAAACAATCAAAAATGAAAAATGAACCTAGTAATTTTATAATAAATAAATTAAAAAAAACTTTTCTAGAAACATTAATTAATGTATTTAATTTGGTTATCCATAACACTAATATCATGTGAAGAACACCATCGGACTTAATATTAGGGGTTTCTTCATCTCACTTCCATTGTTGTGAGATATTCCATATTCACTACTATTACATGTGTATGGTTTATGTATACTTTCCATTGATGTATCATAACATGAATATCATTATTATCATGGTATTAAATGTATCATTTGATGATTACAAATTTTGGGTTATACAATTCAATTGGATAAAAAGTTGTTAGGGTTTTCGTCCCGAACCTCTATTTTCATTAAGGTTACTCTTATTGTCTACTTACATAAATCAAATTATTTTTTATTCATATATACTCGACATATATTTGGTGAAACTGTTCTATATATTTTTACCAAATATACTCCTACATAATTTTATGTGGAGTTATATGTTTTTTAAGGATCTATAAAAAATACTTCCCGAAATTCATGCCCGATTCAAGGGAGTTTCTCAAATTCTTACCTATTTAAAAGGAATTATATAATCTATTTTTGGAATTCATTATGTTAATAAAATCAATAATTTTATAATTAAAATTTTATCTTACTTTACTTCTGGTTTTATATGATGATTTTTCCAAAAGAAGTCTTCTTTTCAATGTCAAAGAGAATCTATCTCAAGAAATATTCGAAGATTTTATAAGAGTATCTTCATCTATTTTTACACTCGTTTAGATTTTTATGTATTATTCGGATTAATATTTCATTTTACCATTTACCATATTTAATTTAATGGTCTATTATAATTTTGGATGTAGATGTGATATCATATAACTGTTCACCAATTTACTCCCAATGGTTAGTGTTTATGCTTAATGTTTTGTGAATGTTATTTACATTTCATATATTATCATCAAAATGAACGTATATGTTGTTTATTATTGTCCCAATTAATATAAGAAATTAATTGAAAATAGTATGTTCTTGTGGGGCCCTCAGTTTCCCTTCACTACTTTGGTAGATCTCATGAGACATACTACGGTCTTCGCACCAGACCTTGACAAAATTATTATTTATTGTTTTGGCACGAGGCCTTGATGATATGGTTATGATGTCCCGCATTATGAATACCCTCATTATGAAAATTTAATTTATGGTTCATGTGTTTATTTGACTATTACAATAAAAATTATTATGCAATTATTTATTTAACTCTTATTCATGCCAAAATGTGCCCATATTTTTGTTAGAGGAATGTCTTTTTAGTTATTCAATATACATAATTATTATGTTATGATATCTTCCACTATGTTGATTAACCTTATTGAGCATTTTATCTCAAATCATTCTTATGTTTTATTTTATCAGGACATAATGAATTTATTTATGAATGAAATGATGAAATAACCTAGAAGTTATGGTTGTTTTCGAAGAAATTTCTATGTGGTTCTTTTATTTCAAGTTGTAATGATAAACATATGTATGTATCTTGTTTCAAACACTACTAAACTACCTAGTCCTTTGGGATGCATATTACTTTTTTATATGCTAATGTAATAAAATAAGGCACTAGCTTTAAGAAACTAGTGTCGAGTCCTTACAGTTGGTTCAATGGATGTTTAATAGGGAACTTTGAAACCAGATATAGAAAATGTAGATTAGTGAACAGTAACCTAATATAGTGTTTTGGTATAAGAATAAAATGACATATACGAATTTTTTTATGGAATATATTATGTTGTTTATCATGAAAATTTGTCCCTATCTAGATATGGAAAAGTAGAGGTGGATCTTGCATAGTTGTATCTATGGGTAAAACATGATAACACCACAATGAGCAAGACTCAAACATGAACAGGTCTACAACAAGGGGCCTTTATGAAATCTAGGTAAAACACCCCTAGAGGATATGATTTGGTAATTTTATAAGATTTTTATAAATGATTATGATGGATATGTGGCTCCAATGTAACCAAATTATATGGTTCTAGGATTTATAATTCATATATTTATGTTATATGTTATACCATAATTAGAGATATAGACATTTCATGTTTTAATTGGATAATATATAAAATTTAATTTATTACAAATGGAGCCTATTAAAAGGAATAATAACATAAAAAATGCACATGATGCAATGTTCAAGAAGGATCATATCTCAGATGGTCTTAATCTATCATTTCAATGGAATATTGTCCCACAAGTACCCTATTGATATGACATAATAGTATAATTTCATGAAAATGTATGTAAGTACTTCAACATGTCTTATGGATTTGATGGGAAGAAAAACGAAGAAGAGGATGGAAGGGAAAAACATGGATAAAGGGATGAAGGGAAAGATGTGTTTTACCCCAGTGATAATTGTGGATGTAAAAAACATAGTATATGCATGATAGGAAAATGAGATTTACTAAATTTTGGTGAGAAAGGACACCATGTTCATAATTTCAAGACAACTAAATAATTTTCCTATATTCAATGATTCAACTGCATGGAGATGCGACACTATGCAAATCAATGTCACAAGCATCGATGGTATATACCCAAAATAATGATTTGGGATAATGATTATGTTATGAAGCCACCATAGATGAAGTAGAATGATTAATATGCCTATTCGAGAATCATGTCATTTGAATATTTTGCCAGTAATGTACTTGTTGTAAGAATTATGAGATATAAAAGGATTTTACTATAGTTCTATTTCATTAACGATTTGATTTCAAATGATGAATGGTATAGAGGAAAAGTGATTAAGTAGAATGATAATATTTTTAGAAAAAAACATGATTGAGGGAAAGAAAAGACTTAATTTATATCTGATTATGTTATAATGATTTAGAAATGATTGATTGTGATAT
Source organism: Viscum album (assembly GCA_963277665.1). Taxonomy (NCBI): domain Eukaryota; kingdom Viridiplantae; phylum Streptophyta; class Magnoliopsida; order Santalales; family Viscaceae; genus Viscum; species Viscum album. The sequence continues at coordinate 1,844,299,569 of OY728141.1, read as the reverse complement.
GTATTAACCACATTAGAATAGATTGTTGACTTATCGATAAGTGGTGTCTAATATCATCGATAGTGTTTATATCACTTTTGAATTTAAGGAATATATCCAATAACATTAATTTTTTTGATATGGTTTTTATTGTAATTCATGTTATTACAATTTTTAATGATGATACATTATGAAGTTATTCACAGGTTCAGAATTTTAATTTTAGAGATACTTCTTGTTGTTTAAGGGTTAATGATAAAGTCTTCATGGAAATTTAGATACCACTATTATATTTTTTTAATCACTATATTTTGTAATGTTTATCCATTTCTAAAATGTTATACGTTTATCATTTTAAGATCTTATATAGGTTAATGTATTACTTCCCCAAATGGCCAAACCTATTTTAAGTGATGAGGTATAGATAGTTCAAGGTTAAACGAAAGGACGAGTTAGTAAATAGAAATGTAAATTAATACTCTTATGCAGTGGAATAATTCCTCAACATAAGAAATTGATTCCTAATTAAATTTTTTCCTATTCTCATAATCATTGATAATATCGATGAATTTTTATGGAATTTTATAGTTATTTAGTAATCAAATTTCTTTTGAACATGTTCCCTCTAATGTTCCATCAAGACAACATAGATAGATTTTTCTTCCTCGTCCATGATTTTACATTCAACTAATGTCACCTCATAAGAAAGAATTTTTCTGTGGTGACCACCTCATTTCCTTTAAGACACTTTTTAGGTGGATATTTTTTAACCCTTTTAGTCATGTGAGTTTCAACAAGTGAATTTTCAAGCATCATCCTTTGACTTTAGAAGTGCAGTTTTGAATTTCGATGATGAATTTTTATTTTGAGGAGGGAATAATGTAACACCACAAGAATTTCCAAATAGATTAAGTATACAATTCTTGAAAAACATATTCTCTTAAAAATAACACTTTATTATAACCTAACAAATAAACATAATTTTTCCAGATCTATAACATTAATTTTGAAAAACTGACATGCATGATTGGGTTCCAAAATATATTTATAGTCTAATAAGAAATACAGAATTTTTGATGAATAGTTACATTCTCTTATGAATAGTAACATACCCTTAGTAATAGAAATCAATAGTAATTAATTGTAAATTTGCCAAAAAATAGAAACATCAACCATGAGTGTATACATACAATTTAGGAAACTTATTAGTGGAAAACAATCATAGAATAAGTATTTTCATTTTTTAGGTCATAAATATTTTAATTTAAATTATATTATAAATTTAATTATTTAAAATGGAAATTAATTTTCATAACATTTAATCATAAACGGTTACTCTATTTTCTTATGGTTATTAGAAAATATTACGAGACCTATATTAATTCCTCATGTTGTTGTAAAATGAGTTATTGTTCTAAAGTTGTTCATTGGAATAAATTATGATTTTATTTAAAAATTATAATAAAATTATAATAAAATTACTTTTTAAAATATATTTCATTTTTAAATTATACACTTTTAAAAATGGTTAGTGTAAATATTTGTGATTTTTCAAAAATACATGATTTTTGTGAGAATAGTAAAAACACATTTTTGTGTTTTCGGTCTGTTTAATGAGATCATAATGATGTAATAATTAAAATAAAGTTATGGTAGACTTGTTTACAGTGACTTAATATATTACAGGTCCTAATTGGGTAATTCCATTGGAAAATAACATGGTAGATTCCATGGTTTTTCAAAACTACTAATGAGGAGTCCTTTTAAATTAATGAAAAACTCCCTCTCATTTAATATAAATACACACTCATTCCTTCATTTTCATTAATTCCAAACTCATAATAATCTATGAAATGTTATTTTTATCTCCCTATTATTACTACAATGGTGTCCTCCATCCCCCATGGTCCCATATTTTAATTTTTATGAGTTACTCTATGAGGTAAGAGAAATCTCAACTTCTCTTTTCACATGCAAGTTCTCTTTTACGTTGTATATATCTCATGTTTTCATACCATGTTATTATTTCAACATTATTATATCATTATAAAAATTTATTCTTGTTTTATGAGTGGTTGATGACAATATCCTATCTTTTTAATGTTTTTTAAAACCATTTAGCATAGTCGTTATGCTATAAAATTTTCATGTCAAAATCTCGCTTTTTTTCAAGCAGACTTATTATATTGTTATATTTTAATTAAAATTTTATTTATGATAGGATATGAAATTCCATGTCCCAATTATTGTAAATATTATTTATTAATGATTATATACCCTTTTTCTCTTAATATTTGTTTATGAAATATTAAATGACGTCGTTAGACTGCCGAATTTTCATGAGGGATTTCTCAACTTTTCTTTCATTTTGAGTTCCTTTTTTTCATCTCCCTTCATCCAAATGTTATGATAATTATAGTAACCTAAATGAAATTTAATTTTATTATTATAATGGAATATTTCATTATCATATATCTTTTCTACTCCTCTTATACTAAAAATGAAAACACCATTTGAGATGTTTTAATTTATCACATTCAAGGATGACGGGTTATCGATTTTTATTTAAAAAACAATTCTTGTCATGAAACCTTTTTTATTGATGAAATAGATTATAAAAAATTTATTTAATCTGATTTAATGTTGTATATTTCATTCACCATCATAATATAATATAATAATTCAAAACAATTTCATTATGCACAAAACTGCAAAGTTAATCCAAGCGTTTATCATTATCTTTTATCAAACAAGTGACCCCCATAGTATAAACCAGATTCATTAAAAGATCATTTAAATCCAAATAATGTCAATAATAATGTATATTAACAATTATAGATGTTTGAAAACATTTCAAATGAACATAAATTCATGAATACAAGTAAACTGATCATGAATAGAACGGTAGAAAATGATTGCAAAACAATTAAATTGAACATATTAAACCCATCAAAAAGGAACCACGATGCTCAGTGGGCCAACCGGTAGTGGTGTCACTAGTACACCACTCGAAGGTTCTTACACCATAAGAGGGCCCTCCATCGGAACCACGATGCTCAGTGAGCCATCATCATGTAATCTATCAAGAATCATAGCTTTCTATCTAGGTGGAAGAATCCAGATAGAGGACTGGTGCGCCACAGTCATTAAGTTATAACTGGTCAACTGACTCCATAGAAATCAAAAGAAAAACTTTTCAAAAACACACGCAATCAGTGTTTTCTTGCACTAAGTCAGATATCATATTTCATGGTTCTAGTGTATGGATATATCTACCGTCGCACCAACACTGGACTCCACAATCTGAAAACCACACTCATAATAGTTAACACTATTTCCATAGAGAAAATATCATATTCTATGTTCTTTGGTAGAACCAAACTCCTCTGATACCACTTTGTCATGACCCGTCACCTGGGGCTCATGCTGGGACTACCCCAAATCTTATTTCCATAGGATAGAGGAAGCCGACTAGCTCCAGAAATAAATATCCCTAAAATGGGAATGAATTTCTTATAAACCTGTACATACACATAGATTATAACGCAATAAGAAGCAACCACTATGTAAACTACTATAGTAAAAGTGTCCTGAAAGTAAAAGGTGCCGAAAGACAAGCCCAATTGAATGTGTACAAGTACAACTAAATGAACAATACAAATGAAAAGGGGAAAATGACTACTAGTTCGTCCTCCAAGGATTCTACCAAAAGGGTAGGTACAGATCACCTACTCAGAAATCCCCGTCCATCTATCTCCTCCGTGTCACGTCACATCAAATTGTCCATCTCTGAGCACTGTCTAGTCGAAGCTCTCTCTGCCTCGATCAATGTTGTATGTCGACTGTACAAGACACAACTAGTTGTGGGTGTAGCCCGTGCTGGGGTGAGTATAACAATATCCAGTAGGGACCCCAAGTCTCTCGTAGGTCACCTAGAGTTCCACAATGGAAATACCACAAAGCAAGACCTCAATATCAAAACACAAGGAAATAGACATCAACTCTACTTAGGTATATGTACATACATATACCTAATTTATCATGTCATACTCAACTCAAACATGAAGGGTTAATACCACAGAGGTAACACCACAAAATAATATCACGAAGGTAAAATTACCACACAGGTATCACCACGATGGTAGTACCATGAAGGTAAAAGTACCACACATGTATCACCACGAGGATAGTATAACGAAGGTAAAAGTTCCCCATGGGTATCACCACAAAGAAAGTACCATTAAGGTAAAAGTACCACACAATAATTACCACAAAGATTGAACCATGTAGTTAAAATTACCAAAAAGGTATCACCACGATGAACGTACCACAAAGATAAAAGTACAACACATGTATCACCACAACGATAATACCGCGAACGTAAAAGAACCACACATGTATCACCATTGAGATAATTACATGAAGGTAAAATTACCACAATGGTATCACCATGAAGAATGTATCACAAAAGTAAAAGACATTGTTAAAATTGATTCATAACCCAAACTAGGTTTTTAGTGAAATATTGAAGTACAAATGAATAGTCATGAAGGTATATCATCTCATTCTATCAAGAGGCATTGCTGCTGATTATACAGAGTCTGACCCACACATGATTGATAGGTACTAACCCCTACAATGAACCACACAGAATATGAACCAGACTGGATTGGTATGTGCAAACCCACATAGGATCGTTGAGCACTGACCCAAACAGGATCTAACCCTCAAAGGATCGGTATGCGTTGACCCACATAGGATCACTGAGCGCTGACCCACATCGGATCTGAACAACATAGGATCGATATGCACTGACCCACAAGGGATCACTGAGTGCGGACCCACACTGGATCAACAGGTATTAACCCCCGAAATGACCCACATAAGATCCACCTTTCCTATATTTTATAGGTAAATAAACGCTGTATTATCCATCTCCAACCTTTGCCTCACTTCCAGCCAATGGATTCCTCACTCCCGGTGCGCTCACGTTCTGTAGAATTTGTCCCTTAATATATCAGTCATACCACGACCCCCATGAAGTCCCACGAGGATGTATCCCAATGGTCTGCCATGTCACAAATTAATTAAAGCAATAGACAACGCGTCAATCGGATGCTCGGTCTGTAAGTTATTAGTGTTTCTGCTTCGAGGGCCCAGATGGATTCAGGGTTAGATCCACCCCGGTCGTACTCCAACATTATCCAAAACAAATTTCTAAATAAAAAGTGGTCTTCCTCTATCCAGGGATTCCAGTAATGTAGACGGTTCATCAAAAGGATGCTCAGTTATCATAATATGGTCAGAAAAGTGAAACTGGATCCAAATGCACCAGGATGCGGTCCGAGCCAGTCTGGGCCATCCCAACCAATTTCGGGTCGACCCGACACGTTATGGGTCCATCACAGATGCCTGGGCCTCAGCAGGCTCGACACTCTGGGTCATGGTCTGGCCTGGCCCGTGAAGGGGATGGACCAGGCCGGCCAGCTGGGTGGCCCGAGTTGTAGTCCGCGGTTGGGTGGCTCGTTGCCTTGAGGTACGCCCTAGCCGCATCCCAGGGAGGAGGTGCCCCCCAGTGTTTCAATTGGCTCAATGGCCATTTGGTCACCTTGCTGGCCTGCAGGACCACTAGAGTAGTCCCACTCGGTGTGAAGCGGCTGGGTAGAATGGCCGACCAGTTCCTCTCCTAGCGGTGCGGGCGTACGCTGCTATCCACCAACAGCCTGCTGGGTGTCGACCGTCCTCCGACCTTCGGCTTGGCCCAGCAGTCATTACTTACTGCTCAGAAGAAGTGGAGACGTGGACATGCATAGAAGCTTCCCCACAAGGTAGGTCAGATTACATCCACTCCCCATCTCTGTCGCGGCCGACGGGCTGTAGCCTCCTGCTCAACCGGTAGTGCGGATGCACGGTTCCCCCCTACTTCACGACCGGTTGGGGGCTAGTCACTCCTTTATTCCGTGAGAAATTGTGACATAATTACAAGATCGAATATTCGTTCATTCTTATATTCACGATTATCTGGTCGTTGGCTCCACGTCTATATGACGTACTCGGAAAAACGTTGTGTTTCCCCTGTCATTAAATATTTAGCATCGAAGAATGCCTAAAGAACTCGAGAAGAAAATGAGATAAGAGGAAATGTATATGTGCAAGATGATGGAAATGTTAGTATTTCCATCATCATTGTGAATCCAGAATATGATGAATTATCAAATAAATTCAATAATAATTCATAATAAATCCATACCTCAAACGTTTGTAGGATGTGTCGCGAGGAGGATGATGAGGTCGTTGAAGGGGGTGTCATCGTTCGCCTCACCTGCAACATGTCTCTGATCTGGGCTCATGTGTCATCCTCGTTCTTCGTTAGGGGGTGGTTCTTCATTAGAGGATTCTACAACCTAGACATTCTCTCCCATTCACCAACAGGAATTCAATCCACTAGAAGAGTTAATAAAATAACACTTCATTAACAAGTTGATTAATTAATTAGAGTTAATGAATCATATTAATTAAAGAGGAATGTGGTTACACATTTTGTGTAACTGGGCTTTTAATTCCCCTCATTAAATTCATGACCACCCTTTGTGTGGTCCACAAATTCTTGATTCAAATGCGAGGTTTTAAAAATACAATAATGGTTAAATATTTTATTATATTATTTTTCCAACCCTCCTAGGAAAATTAGAGAATCTAAATATACCCTCAACCTACTGCGGTCCGTGTTATGGTCTCCTTAATAGAATATCGGCGTTACGAGATCAACAATGTCCTCGAATTTTAATTCCGTTAAACGGTTCCAAAGTTACAAAATGCTGCTCGCGCATTAACTGGACGTACCAGAAAATATGTTAGGAAATATTATTAAAAGCCTCCCTCGACTCTCTCGGGTCGAGGGTAGGCTATACCTAAGTGAAACACGCCCTAACGAACCCAATGGTACTATCATATTTCCAATCTGAGTTTCCATTTAAATGTTATAGTTTTTATAATAAAATAATTATCAAATAATTATTTTATTTACATCCAAAAATTAACTTTCACTATTGCTCGACGCCGACCAATGTTAGTATCTGGATAAAAAAAGTATACCCTCACATGTATAGAAGTTGTCTCGAATTTCTAATTTAAGTTACCATTTATGAGTTATAAGAAATTGAAAAATAAAATAACATTATTTAATTATTTTATTTACGGTTATGCCATTTTCAGGTCTTCTCACAGGAGGTCCATGCCGACTAACCATTAGTCACTCCTAGGGTAAACCAGCCATCCTAAGAACAACAGTGACCTCATATTTCTGATCTGAGTATCTCTTTAAAGAGTAATTCCATTTTCAAGTAAAACTGCTTACACGTGCTAATTAAACCTTAACAAAACTTCGACAGATCATTTCAGGCACACGGGGCATCAGAATCGCGCACCGTCAGATTTCACGATCTCAATATAATTCCATATAATTAATCAAAAATATAGAAAATTAATGGGACATTACACTCCCAGGGGATACCATTAGGTAAATTCATAAACTTTTTTCAAAAAATTATGAAAGATATATTTCCCCAAAGTAACCAAGGTATATAGTTCAAGGATTATTGATACATAAATTTATGTTTTGTGTTACACCATGTTTAGAGATACATATAGTTCATAATTGTATGAGCTAATATATAATAGGAAATTTTTTAGAAATGTAGAATTGTAGAAGGAATGAGAACTTCTCCAATGCACGTGATGCAAAGATCCTAACAGATTATATCAATGATGGTCTTATGCCATAATTTCAAAGGAATATTGCTTAACAAGTATCCTAATCATATAATGAAATAGTATCAACTATCCATAAGTTATTTAAACACATATATTAGTCTTATTTCATTGATGGGAACCAAAAGAAGAAAATGATGGGAGTGAAAAAATGGATAAAGGGAATAAGGGAATTATGTATTTTCCCACATGTGATGATTTTGGAAGGAATCAACATAGTATATGATTGTGAGGAAATGGAGTTTGCTTCATGTTTGAAGAAAAATCCCACCATGCTCATAATTTCAAGACAAGGAATGAATTTTCTTTTATTCAGTGATTTAATTGCAATGAGATGGGTCAATTTGAAAATAAATGTCCCAAAACTCAAAGTAATATATCCCAAATGATGATTTTGGATAATGATAAAGTTATGATCTAACAATAGATGATGTAGAATGATTAGTATGCCCAATCAAAAATCACGTCATTTCAATATTTTTTCAGTAATGTACTATTTGTATGAATTATAATATATATATGATTGTAGATCAGAAGTTTTTCATTAAGGATTTGAGTTCGTATGATGATTGGAACAAAGTCAAAGTGATTCAAAGGAAATATAAAATTTATAAAAAAACATTATTGAGGGAAAGGAAACTCATAATATATATATGATTTTTTGATAGTGATGAAGAAATGACTGATTGGGATAATTACTAACTACATTGGAACTGATTATTTAATTATCGAGAAGTGGTGTATCCTATCATCGATGGAGTTTAAAGAACTTTTGGATTTAAGGAATATATCTAATAACATAAATGTTTCCAAAATGGTTTTTATGGTAATTAATGTTATTACCATATTTCAGGAGGATACATTATGAAGTTATTCACATGTTCAGAATGTGAATATTAGAGTTATTTCTTGTTGTTTAAGGGTTAATGAAAAGTTCATAATGGAAATTCATAGGCATTCATTATAATGCGTTGAATAATTATATTTTTGAATGTTTAACCATTTATTAAATTCATTATATTGATCATTGTAAGGAATTTCATAGTTTATTATATTACATCACTATATGTCCTAACATATGTTATGTGATGAGGTATAGATAGATCATGGTGAAATCAAAGGATGTGTTTGTAAATAAAAACGTTTATTAATACTCTTATAGAGTGGAATAATTCCACAAATCAATAGAAATAGTCTGAAATACAATGTTTTTCTATTTTCATAATCATTGATAATATCGATGATTTTTTATAGTAGTTTATAGTTTTGTATTAATCAACTTTCTTCTTGACATGATCTCTATCCTGTTAAATCAGAATATCATAAATATTTTTTGCTTCCATATCTAGGATTTTACTTCAAACTAATGTCACACCAATTTAAGGAAAAAAATTTTTGGTGACCACCTCATTTCCCTTAACACTTTTTGAGGAGGATATTTTTTAACCTAATTTCCAATGTGAGTTTCCACAAGGGAATTTTCAAGAATCAACCTTAAACTTTTGAAGTAAAATTTGGAATTGCAAGGTCACAATTCTAAATGACTAGGGAATAATTTGAAAGCCTATTAAATTTAAAATAGATTTAATTTAGAATGCATGAATCACTGTTTCTATTCCAAACGAATCATTATTATTACACAACCAGTAAACACAATTCTTCCACTTCTATAGTTTCAATTTTGAAAATTTGGTATACACGGTTGAGTTCGGTAAGATATTTACAATTTCATAAGACTAATTTAATTTTTGATGATAAGTAACACACCGTTATGAATAGTAACTTACCTGTATTAATAGTAATTAATATTATTAAATAGTAAATTGGAAAAATAAATTAGAAACATCACCAATGAGTGTATATAAAATATTTAGACATATTATAAGTGAAAAAATGATCATAATATAAGTATTGGAATATTTTGTATGTCGTAAATATTTTAATTACAATTTTATAACGTATTTTATAATTTAAAATTAAAATTTATTTTCATAAAATTTTATCATAAATTGTTATTTATTTTCTTATGGTTATAAAATAATTTAATGGCACCTTCATTAATTCCTCAAGGTGTTATAATACGAGTTATAGTTTTAATGTTGTCTTTTTGGAATAAATTTTCATTTTATATAAAAATAAAATTAAAAATATTTAAAAATTACTTTCCAAAAATGTATTTTATTTTTGAATTCTACACATTGGAAAATGTTTAAGGTAAATATTTTGGATTTTTCTAAAATACATGATTTTTCATGAATAGTAAAATTACAGTTTTGAGTTTTCAGTATGTTTAATGACATCATAATGATGTAATAATTAAAATAAAAATAGGGTAGACCTGTGTAAAATAAAATAAGATATGACGTTTATCATGTAGATAATACCATGGGAAAATACATTGGCCAAGACCATGGTTTTTCAAAAACCATTAGAGATGTGTCTTTTAAAATTAATAAAAAACTCTCTCTCATTTGCTATAAGTATCCAACCATTCATTCATTTTTCTTCACTCAAAACTCATAATCCTATAATATATGGTTTTTTTAACTCCCTATTAGTCCTCCGATGGATTATTTAATCCCCCAATGTCCCAAAATTCATGTTTTAGTAGTTACTCTACAAGTTAAGAGAATTTTCAACTTCTCTTTTCCCATCCATGTTCTCTTTTGTGTGGTATGTATTTCATGTATTCATACCATGTTCTTATTTCAATGTTATTATAAACCAATACTATTTTTTGAGTCTTTTATTAATTTATTAACCTTATCACTTCCCGTTTTATTATTTTTTCTAAAACCTTGTTGCGTAGCCATTATGCTACAAAACATTCGTCTAAAAACACTATCTTTTTCAAGCACTCTTATTATGATATTATATTATAATTTATATTGGTTAATGCATGGATATATAATTACATATCCCCATTACATTAAATATTATCTATTAATTATTAGATAACCTTTTTCTCTCATCAAAATATTCTATTTAATTTTAAGTGACACTGTTAGGATACAGAATTTTCACGAGGGATTTCTCATCATTTCTTTTATATCGAGTTCCTTTCTTTTTTTCATACCCCCTCATAAAAATTCTATTAGAATTAAAGTAAAATTAATTAACATTAATTTATTTTTCTAATGGAATATTTCATCATCATCTCACTTTTATTCTCCTTTTATACTAAAAATTAAAACATCGTCCGAGATGTGCTAATTTATCTCATTCAAGGATGACGAATTCTTGATTTTTATTACCATATTAAATTATGGTAATGAAACCATTTTTATGGTTGAAAAATATCATAATATATGTATTACATATTATTTTATTTTCTGGAATCCTTACACCCTCATAATATAAAATTATAATTCCAAACAAATTCATTATGCACAAAACTGCCAAGTTAATCCGAGTGTTTATCATTATCTTTTATCAAACTAGTCTTCCTTAGAGTATGCAACCCAATTAATTATAAGATAAATTATATAAATTTAATTTCACTAATAATATTTATTAATAATTCTATATGTTTTAACACATTAAAAATGATCTTATATTCACGAATAAATGTAAACCGATCATGAAATCCAAGGTAGAAAATTCTTCCAAAACAATAAAATTGAACCTATTTGACCCATAAAAAATGAAATGAATGAACCTAATAAGGTTATAATAAATAAATAAAATAAATAATAGGTTCTGGAAATATTAATTAATTAATTTAATTTTGTTATCAAGGAGACTAAGATCATGTGAAGAACACCATTGTACTTGAGGTAAGTGGTTTATGCATCTTGCTTCCATTTTTGTTTGATATTTCTTATACACTACTATTACTTGTGTATGGTGTATGTATACTGACCATTAATGTATCATATCATGAATATAATTAATTTAATGACATTAAATGTAACATTTTGTTATTATTTACTTTGAGTCATTCAATTCAATAGGTTTCTAAGTCTTAAGGGGTTTCTTCAAGAACAACCACTTTTATTCGGGTTACAATTATTGTCTAATTACCTCAATTAAATTATAATTTATTCATATTTAGTCCACATATATTCTTTGTTAATGATCGATATATTTTTAACATACATAATTATAATTTCAATTATGGAGAGTTATATGTTTTAAAGATATCTTTAAAACATATTTCTCGAAATACATGCCTGATTCAAGGTAATTTCCCAAATTCTTACAAATTTCAATGACAATGTATAATATATTTTTGGAAACAAATATATTTATAAAATCAATAATTTTATTATTAAAATAATATCTTATATAACTCCTCGTTTTATTAAAAGATTATTTCAAAAGAACTGTTCTTCTTAAAGTAAAATAGTATCAATTTAGAATTACATCAATATTTTATAATCCAATTTTCATCAATTTAGAATCTCTTTTTGATTAAAATGTATTATTGGGAAATAAATTTCATTTTATAAACTACCATATATAATTAAATGGTCTATGATTAGTTTGGATGTGGATGTAATATCACATAACCATTCACAAATTTATTCTGAATGGTAGGTGTTTACTCTTAATCTTCATGTAATGTTTTTTACACAACATATATTATTTTTAATATGAATATATATGATGATTATGTTTTTCCCCATTCATACAAGGAATTAGTTGGACAATGTAAGTGTCAGGTGGGGCCATATATAGCCCCTCAGTTCATCGGCACGTCACATGAGACAATCTACGGTCTTCACACGAGGCCTTGAAAAAATGATTATTTATGTTCTTGGCACGAGGCCTTGACGATATGGATATGATTTCCCACATTATTAATTCAGTCATTAAGAAATTATTATTGATGGTTCGTGTGTTATTTATATTAGTAGAACTCTTATTACTATAGAATTATTTATTCAAATCTTATTAATGCCATAATGTGTTAATGTTTTTGTTAAAGACGTATATTTTTTGTTTTTCATCATGCATACAATTAATGTTATGATATCGTCTTCCATATTGATTTCCATTACTTATAATTTGAGATCATCCCTTTTTTCTATTTCATTTTCTCCATATATCAGGATTTTTATTTTGAATGACATACTGAAATAACCTAGGAATTTTGGATATTGTCGAAGAAATTTATAAGATGTTCTTTAGTGTCATGTTGTAATGATGAACATTTGTATGTATATTGTTTCCAACACTACTAAAATTCTCAGTCCATTAAGACGAATATTCCTTGTTTATATGCCAATGTAATCAAATAAGGCATCAACTTCAAGAAGCTGGGGCCGGGTCCTTACAAAACTCACTAAAATTTAGTAAAAAGGTATTTTACATTTGAGATCATATTCCTCAACAAGAATTCAACATGGACTAATTTATTTTAACACTAAATATTCAATCACGGTCACCCTTCACAATGAATCAAATAAGTTATTTCAAGTATTTAATTCTAAATAAAGGGAGACATCAAAATAAATGACCCATGATAAAATCTGAATGAATGTATATTAATTATAATTTTATTTTGACACTCTAAAATTATGAATTCATTAGATAGGGTAGAATATTTAAATCCATTTGTAACATTTGAAGGTAGGTCCCAACATTATACTATTTAAGTAGTAGTCCACATGGTTTGAAACAATCTATAAATTTTATATGTAGGAAACAATAACCATTACACAATAATAGAGGAATCAACATACCCTCACTAATAGTAATCAAGATAATAATTGATAAAAAGAATGGAGAAAAATTGAAAAACACTACTTATATGAGCACAAATTTGTTATGTGATGATGATTTCATTATTATATTAAATCATGTCAAGTTTTATTCATTGTATTCTACCAATAGCAGTATTTTTAGAAAAATGGAATAAGTGATGCAAATTTAAATATGATAATAAACAAAATCATATTTTATTGTATGTTTTTTCTTTGACCAATAAAATTATTTTTAGGAAAAAAGGTATAAGGGGTTCATAATACCATATGATTAAAATTTTAAAAAAATGACCAATAACATTAAGACAGAGGTGTATAAATTAATTCCAAGAAAAAATTAAATTATAAACTCAAAACTTTTTAACCCATTGACTCACGTTTTCCTTTAATTAATTAACTAAAATGATTCAAATGTTTTCTTTATGGACTGTTGATTTTTTAATATTTTATCCTACTTGTTCGGGTCAGTCTAACAATCCTAATAAAGTGAGAAATAAAAGACCAAATTTTGCTACCCATTTCAACAAGATAGCCCTTTATTTTGAATAGTACACCATATTAGAACTCAAATGTTAATTGAGGATTGGCCCTGAGTAATTTAGGATGGGTGACCTCATAGGATGTTTCTCAGGGTGTTTGTGAGTGAGGATAGATCACACATAAAGAACAGGTTTTGGCTTGCAGAGGTAGTCAATATATTGATAAGGGATCCTAATGGGTAATTACTTTGGTGTTCTATGAAGGAAACCATGGTTTTACAGGATATTCATAATTTTATATTATTGGATTAATAACTTGATGATGATAGTTCATGAAAATTAGTATCAGATCTAATACTCAACCAAAATTGAAAATGCAATTCTTAGGTTTGAGGTATGGGTTCCACAACAAGGATGTATCTTTTTAAAGGGGTGGTGAATGTAACACCATTGAAAAATATATACTAAAAGACTAAAAGTTGGAAACCATGTAAACAATGTGAAACCTTATTTTTTGTGGGCCTAATTAATTATAAATTATCAATTATGCAAGATTTTTTGTAAAGTAGTGTCTGGATGGGTGTCCTCAAGGAATTTTTATTAGAGTTTGTATGTGAAAAGAAAAATAAAACTAAGAGAACATGTATTGGCATGCAAGTACTATCATTTGTGAAATAAGATACTCTGATGTGTAATAGTCTTTCATGTGCTATATTGGAAACCATGTTATTATTAGTGACCCATAAGGTCATATGACCATGTTCAGGGTACTTCCAAGTTAGTACATTAAAATAAACCTTATTTGAGTAGTTTTAAATTTTTAGCTACCACTTATAAAGGATGGGTAATATAATTATACACTCTATAAATAAATATATCTAACCTCGATTTAGTGATGGTATCTCGTAGTATAATATTTTAATATGGAATTTGAGTGGGGAACGTCTAATACATATTTTCATCCCCCATCAATTTCACAACACCATCCCACCAACAATACTCAAACATCAACAACAATTGAAACATTAACATCCATATTTTTGGAATGGGTCCCTCCACTGTTGATGCCACCCATGTTAGAACATCCACTATTCGTGATTCCAAAATCAATTCATTTCCATATATTCATTTAGGAGTTACCTGTAAAGAGAAGGAACAACTCTTGTTAATAAAAATAGAGTCTTTAATCTTGATTCAAACTGAGAATATTTTTTTTATTTACTTTTCATTATATGGATGAATTATCAATCCACATAAGGAAAACTAGTTTTCTTCTACTAGAAATATTCTGCTCAACTCACATAGATCAAGAAGTCAAAATTTTTCATGGTCTTATTCTCATCACGCTACACTCACACCTACATTTGATAACTAGTTTTAGGAATACATATGACTTTTATTAGAAATTTAGTCTTATCGTCGTAAATATTAGTTCTCTAATACTCAAAATATTAATTCCATCGACACCACTTCATCCATCATATTTAATCATGGCTCTTCACCTCTTATTGACATGATCACAACCTTAACATGGTTTTATAATTAGTTATTCAATTATAATTACTTTTCTATATGTCGAATGATAGTGGTTGTCTCCATGAAAAGAATGAGGAAATATTTACACCTACTAAATTCACCTTCATGTCCTGAAGGATCCAAATTATATACATAGGAGTCAAAATATAACATGATCATTTCACATCGTGGTTCCATGGATGAGTATGAAAATCATGTCATTGGGAATATGAATTCGATTAGGGGGTTAGTAGAATCTATCCTCCGTATGTTCTATGATACAAATATTTTTTTCATGATTCTGATATTTTTTATCAATTATTCTCGCATTTTTTAAAGCTATACATGATTACTCTATAGTATAACGAATATAATGTTACTGTTGATGAGATTTAGGATTTCTGATTAGTACCTCAATTTCTTGATGAGTTGTGGACTCAAAAAAAACAGTTGTTTATGTTTTATCTTTGTATGTGTAGAAACTGTAGTTTAAAACTATCCCGAAAAATATGTTTGTCTATCCATGTTCTTTAAATCCATCCTTGGTGTAAAAAATATAATTCAATAGAGGTGTCAAGTAGATAATATATTCCCCTTATTATTTTCTAATCGTGGATCCTTTAAATTTCATAGTGGAGAACATGGTGGAAACTATGGTATTCAATATGGTATTGGGGGTCATTAAAATCCTCACTCTCAAATCTTTTGTTGGACTATCAACAAAAATTTTCTTATTCATCTATTTACACTCATTCTTAGGAACATCTTTTCAAAAAAATTCATCCACCCATACCTGTCCACCAATGGATTTATCCAGAGTAAAGTCCTCTTTCACATATTGAATATGGTTCATATCATTATGAATAACATAATTGGGTCACATTTTTTCCCCAACAATAGAGACTAATATTAAGTCTATTGAGTGTGTTTATTCTAATGTATGGAACCTAATCCTAGTTCCTATAAAAGAGGGATATTGATATTACTTTTGATTCATTGAATAATTTAATTGAATATCATGGATATATCTATTTAAAAATAGTTTAAATTTTATATGTTTTTCTAAATATATCATTAAAGGAAAAAATACAATCAGTTTCCTAAAAAAAATTATTACTTTATAAAAATGGGTTAGAATCTTAAACACCTCATTTTCAATACTTTTTATCAACGTCAGGATTATCATCAAAATACATCCCTGATACAAATCAGAAAAATGGTGGTGTTCTGTGCATGAATCATCGTGTATTAGCCACTAATTGAGCCTTTTTTAATATGAAAGTTCCCATAACATTTTAGGTTGATGATATTTGGACAAATATTTAGTGTATTAATTGGATTTTAATATCTGTTCTTATAGAGGATACTACATATCTAACAATTTATCCATATCATTCATCGCATTTCCAACACATTTGAGTTATCAATTTTTTTGGCTATGTTTGTCACATTCGTTTTACTCATGTCAAGTTTGATTTGTTGTTCTCTTCAATAAAACATTTTTGGATTTTCTCACACAAAACATGGATATAATTGTAACTAACTGAATATTGGGATAATGTGTTGGGTCTAATGATGTTTCCTTTGTTGATTCATCACAGCTAGTTTCTCTATCATATCCATTATCTTCTGTTACTATTGATCAATATTATTTTTCCTATTTACCAATACATTATTTACTTATCCCCCTCCAAATACTACCCCTAAGGTCAGAATTATTCCCTTTGGAATTATCCCTCCCATTCCACATACCTCACCACCTCCTCCCAATCATGTTGGTTAATCCTTTAGTCATGTTTATAGTTGATGCCTAGATGAATCCTATCACGTGACACATACAAATACCTTGACCCTTACTTAGTGATTGACTCCACCATCCACCACTAAGGATATTCTTATTTCCCTTTATAATGGTACACAAACATGTTGAAAATCACTAATATATTTTCAGTATTTCTAGAGATTATGAGAAAAAACATAAAAATATTAGTGTTACTCTAGAAATGCTGAAAGTTCATCATACTCGTACTAAGTAATAATCCCATCTAGAATTTTTTCCAGCCATATTTGATAATATACATGGACTATGAGATAATCAGGAATGATATTTGGTTTCTCTTCCACTATGTGATTAGTTTTTTCTGTATATATGTATATAATATTTGTATTAATCCCAATAGATCTTTTTAATCTAATCATATATTGGTTCAATGCTAATGGTTATACCCAAAATGTATGTTCTTGATTATTTTGATACCTTATATCCAATTTACAAATGGAATATTTTCATCAATTGATTTTCCATAAAAATTCTCATAATTGGTATCATTCCCAAATAAATATAAAAAACCCATTCAATTTGTTATTCTAGATGACGAATTTTTTATTGGGTAACCTCCTATATTTGTTACTCAAAGGAAGTCCATGAAAGTGTCTCCCCATGGATGATACATATAGGGTCTTAAACAAACCTTTCATACAATGTTTTGTCATCATTATGTAGTTGTGACTAATTTTGGGAATCCCAATGCAAGAAGCCTCATAATTATTGTTTTTTTCACAATATTGTAATAATTGGAAGTGATTCAATTTTAATTTTTTATGTTTCATTTTTCCTTCACAATAGAATTACTACTAATCACAAGGTATTATTATCTTTGAAATTATTTCACATAATTCTCAAAGAGGATTTTCACATCTCTATGTATGTTTGTATTTGCTTTTATTCTAGATACAGGATTGTCAAATGCTAATATTGTTGTCACTCCTCCAAATCCATGATAGATTTCTCTTTATAGAGAGAGTTACATTCCCAATTTGATAGGTATATAAAGAATATATATAAACTAAATAATTTGACAATGACTCTACCGATCTTTTTTTGTGTAGTATGAAAGGTAATTCAATTCAGGGATCATTAGACAACAATACAGTTGGATGTAATTCTTCATGTTTTAAAATGTTTAAATAGAGAACTAGGTTTAGTAATACTATATTTAGACACTATGAACAAGTCAATAGAGACATTATCCAATATTAACTATGCATCATGGGTGCTAAGTTAGAGCACGAAAAAATGACACATGTGACATATGAAATAGCATGGTCGCAACATCTTATCCACGATTTTGGTTATCCTATTAAAATTCTAATATCCATGTTGTGTGAAAATCAATATGGATGAAAATATGATGTTATATAAGAAAATTAAGTATTATAATTCTGAAATAATATAATTTTTTTGTAAAAAATTTAAAAATAAGAATCGTAATATTGGTCATGTATAAGACTCGATGTAGTTGGATTATGTGTTTAAAAAAGGGGTTTCAAAACATAGGTTGATATTATTTATCCTAGTTAGATGTCATAAATATACATTATTAATTTTTATGGGTAGTGGATGTTATAATATTCATGTATTTATTTTATTGATGTGTCTATGTGGTATCTTGTTCGATCAAGGAAACACAGTCTGAATAGTTTAAAATTTATATGTCCCACATATCTAAGATGTTGTATATATTTAAACCATAGATAAATAAAATTACCATACCACATGGGGATATGGTTTCCATGTCTTTCATTTGAATATATATATTTTTTTCTTATGGACTAGTAAATTCCAGCATGATCCGCTTAGTCCTCCTAGAATCCTAAAGACCCTTTTATTAAATATAGGGAGAGCTAAAAGGTATACACAGTAGGAAAACCATTGTATTTCACACACATGTGAAAGAACCTTACTAATAAACCCTTGTTAAAATATCCAATCCAATTAAAACCTAAACATGTATACTAATAAATATAATACTCACTAATTCACACTCACAAAATAAAGTATGCCATGAATAATAACATAATTTGAATCATATAGATGAAGTGTACCCTAAACCACATTATCACAAATTTTTTGGCCCTACAACCTAATTTAATATATTTTGGTGATCCCATCTCTTCAATATGACATATACCATCACCCCATAGCATGGTCACATCACATCACCCAGATAGAAATTTGTGCCATCATATCACAATCACTTCCAAAACTAGATTAGTAGGGTATAATGAAAATGAACGAAATAATCCTAATACCATAATCATACCATGAATTAACCCTACCATAATTATGGTACTATGGTGTACAATAGATGATAGTGGTCAGTGGATTTTAAAATTTTCATCACTAGAGAGATGAAACTTCTTCATCTCTAGAAATATGAGACCCATTACTTTATATGGATATTGAGTAAATTAATGAGAGAATAGAAAAAAACTCAATGAGTACCCCATTTGAATCAAAAGTGTGCTAATCTTTAACACATCTTAGACAACCATTTCTAAATGGATTCGGGGCTAAACCCATCTAGATCACCCACACAAACTTCAAGAATCCACGCATACATTGTTTGTCAAATTCTATGTTCTAGCGCAATGCACCATCAATTTTTCTGATATAACGACGATCACCTCGACCCCATGTTGTTGATCTAGGAATTAATTCTTAGATCATTCTCTTGGTGAGAGAATTTATATCTCTACGATCAATGATGATATAGAAGATATAAATTCCAATTTAGGAATATTATATTAAATGATCTTTCCCTTCACCTATATAGTGGATTACAAAAATACCCAGTTCAGGTTCCTCTACCCCCAAATGTTTAATGTCCATAAAATCATTAATAAATAAATAATAACAATGAACTAAATGTATCATAAATATTATTTATATGTTATCACATTCTCATAATATATATTAATTATATTATGTGATAAACCCAAGTCAATAAAATGACTTGTAAATCCCATTAGTATTATATGAAACATGAATATATAATTAATATTCATTCATATAATATTATTTAATTGATATAATTTAAAAAATTTAAAATATTTTAATTATTAAATGTAGTCCAACAATTATAGACATGAATAATAATAAATTTATGGATTTATCAGTGATCGATAATACATTGAAGACTCATTATTCTTTTGGTGGGGTACACTATGTCCTATAACCCAATTTATCATAATATGGTATAATCATGAATACTATATAATGAGTTACCCATTAGACCCTTATCTTGATAGTAGTGAATACTATTCATAGACCATGAGTAGAGTCTAGCCGCCCATTAAGACCCCAAAGGATGTAAGGAATTGTGATTGCAATGATAACCATTCTACAATCTCACATTCTAAAATAAAATCTCATTGTTACACAATATATCATAATGAAGGATGCACACTTCTGTCATCATCCTTTCTTGCATTACTATTTATTGATCTAATTAGACAGTCTTACGTTCAACTTCAACGGATATGGATTTATGAATATACTACCATTGTATTCAACTAGACTTGGGATATCACTTCCTTAACTAAGAAACCAAAAATTATATTTTGATCATAAAACCAATGTCACACCACCAATGAAGAGCCCAACATAAGTTACCACACAATGACATTTATGTCATGGTTTTATGATTTCATCAAATTATGTGATCTAACGAATCACAATGGTAATGTTATCGGGTCAAGAGACTAATACTCATGTTTGACGATAGGAATAACAAATGACACATAAAATAGGTGGTTATCCTATTAGCAGTTTTGTCCTCATTATCTCATCTACTAGACATCAACAAATGAGAACATCATGAGAAGAAGTCTCAATTATTAGGAACCCACAAAACATGATGTTCAGACATCATTTATGTCCTATCAGTATAACATATTTGGACCATAGTACATTTCTTTAGGATTACAAACGTAGTATATATTGGTCCTCATTATAGACTAAAAAATTTTACAACCCTATGAGACGACACATAATCTCAGGATATTAACATCAATATTGTGAAATTAAAAGTATCAAAACTATTATAGTAATATCATCACCTGTCTTTATAAAGATGTATGAAGTTAATGTTAATCAATGTAAATACACAAGTTGGGTCTTGGGAACCCACATTAAAGACTGACACTTTGAATAGATCCAACTATAAACAATTCTAAATTTTCTATCTCTCACATGAGAATAATGCTTCTGTTAAGATATGGTATATTTCAGGTGTCTTCCACATTATACTCTATGGAAACTCTTATAACATTGAATTCAACTCTTTGAGTAAAATTCCATAAGATATGAAACATATTATGTACATTATTTTTCCTCTTGTGAGAAATAGGATCCATGGAAAACAACAATGCTTCAGTAATATCACAATAAAATAGAACATTATATGCACTATTTGAAACAACATCATTTTATGAGACTTATTCGTGTATAAGACATTCCTTTTTAGCTATATAATAAGAATCTATTAGATGGATTCTACTATAGAATAGGAGACCCCAAAGTACTTTGGTCATATCCAACTCACTGCAACACCATTCATGGAAAATATTTATCCTAATTGCAATTTCAGATCAACATTAACTGTCTAGAAACTAGAATCAGTGTATTCTCTCACTACTAGTTATTCATCTCTTTAAAACAACGAATACATATCCTTTTTATACCTCAATTAATTTAGTATTGTTTTGACTTCTTCTCAATATAGCTCTAATGGATTTCCTTGTTTTCTTCTAACTATGATTAAATAAATGGAAACATCAAACCAAGTATATAGAATGAGATACATGATATATTCCACTACCAATGTATAAGGTATTCAACACATTAATTGTGGATATGTATTCTATGAGATATTATTATCATGTGACATTTTAAGCGACCATCTCTTGTATTGTTCCACTCTATACTTTTTAACTTCCTTTTCAATATATGTAATTTGACTTATCCTATTTAGCCATTGAGATCTCTCATGTCAGATCATGATACCTATAATGTATGATGTCATAACTAAATATTTCATATAGAAGAATTCATTTAAAAATTATTATAGGATTGTAAGTCATTCACATCATTTCCCATAATTAATATGTCACTAATATATAATAAAAGGAATAAAATGGAATTCCCGTTATCATTATTTTATACAAAAGGCTCTCTTTAATAATTGAGATAAAAAATTCTCTTTTTCCTTCACAAAAATGAACATTCTATGATCGTGATTATGTTTCAAACAAAAATATGATCTCTCAAGCTTGTAGACTTTATTGGAATTCATTAAATTTATATACCCTTCAAATTGAGCCATATAGATTTATTCATCCATAATCCCACTTTGAAAAGTAACATTGACATCCATTATAAAAAAATTATAATCATGGAATGTTATTATTATATGTAATATTTTTATGGAATTAAGAATTATAACTGGTAAGAATTTTTTGTCATTGTTTATGCATTGATGTTACATGAAACCCATCTCTACTGATCATGCCTTATAGGTATTGACCATTACATCCATGTATATATTTTTCATGAATACCTATTTTCACACAATGGGGTTTACATAAAATTTAGGTTATTTTAAATTCCAAAAATTATTTTGGCATATGAACTCCATATAAAAATTAATATCCACTTCCCATTAAGTAGAATCCTTTCAATCAACTTCTTACTTGTAGGTTTGAGGTTCATAATCATCATGGTGTAATGTTTCACCGAACATGATGATAAGAAAAACATAACACCATAGTTCTCTAACCTATCATTTTTTTCAAATTTGTACTTGTGTATCGAGAACTTCTTTATCTCCCACTTTATATTGTTGGGATTATTCTCATACAAACTCTTGTAAATTTGAAGAAAATTTTTTGTCAATATAAATATTTCTCGATCTATTTTCATTATAATTTTTTCCCTTTATAGAATTTTAAATTGTCTTACCTCAATCAATATTCTACCTAAAATGTTGTAGAGGAAATATCATTTTGTTTCCTTAGGGTAACCCATGAAATTACACTTTGTTCTCTGAGATAAAAAAATTATCACACGGTATAATATTCACAACAGAACTACATCCCCATGCACAAATGTGTGTTTTAATGGGATTCTTTCCATACCACAACTCATATGGAGTCCCATATGAATATTTAATATGTACATAGTTAAGGGTATATTCCACTGTTTTCCATTCATATCCCCAAAAGGATAATGGAAGTGTTTTTCGACTCTTCATTGATTTGATCATGTCTAGAAGTGTCTGATTTCTCCTTTTACTAATTCAATTACACTATGGTGTATACAGAGGTGGGGGTTGTAATACTATCCCACATTTCATTAAGTGGTCAATGAAATCTTGATAAAGATACTCTTCACCCCAATATGAGAAAAGCTCTTTAATATTTTTACCAAGATGATTTTCTACGTCATGCTTATATTTTTTAAAACAACATAATGAAATCTGAATTCTAATGCATTAAGTAGATATAGCCATTAAAATTATAGTTATTGGTAAACGTAACATATTATGAAAAAACTCCCCTTACCTCTAATGGAAATGGACCACATACATCAGTATGAATTATTCCTATAATTATTTGTCTCTAACTCCCTTCTGAGAGAAGGGTGATCGATCATTTTCCCTTGTACACATGTGTGAAATACATTCAGGTGTTTTAACTGAACTAAGTCTAAATACCCTGCTTTATGTGATTTCTATAATCACATCTCATTTACATTATCAGGCCTGATGTGGCATATGTTGGTGTTATATATTTCATATTCTCTGGAATTTTTATTTATTTACATTATTATGTTTCTAGTTCAATTATATACACCGTTGTTAGGATATGCCATTCCAAAACACATGTTTTACATATAAACGTGAAATCATTTATATCATAACATGAAATAAAATCTCACCACATCCAAACATTACACTATGATTGTGTTTGTGGTTTCAAATGCTACATAATACCAATTATTGAATATAAGAATCAATCCACTGGTAAAATTTAGCTGATAATCTCCCACTTTGAAGGTTACAATAATCACAAAACTATCACTCAAAGAACCACATCTACTGTTTGGAACTTCTCGAATCAAATTAGTTCATTTATATGAAGAACTATGTGTGAAAAACATGTCATATGATATACCCAATATGTTGATAATGATATATTCAATTCAATGAAAAAAATTACTAAATTAGATGTGTCACCTTGCTTCTTCTTAAAAGCTACTTTTTTCATCTAGTGGCCTTAATTTAAACATAAAAATCAAAGAAAAAACTCTTTATCATTTCCATCCCTGGTATCTTGGATTCTTGGATGTAAAGTGGATCAATTACTTCTACATGGACATATCCTTAGACCCCATAGTGTTTTCCTTTTTCATTTTGGTTCCCATTTGGACTAAAGAATTGGTATTCTTCATATCCCTATCATCATGAGAAAAAATACAAAATATATGGGAGAAACTGTGACATTTTATTCGTATTTTAATTAAAAATGGATTTTGAAAACCATGGGGGTAAAGTGGCTATAATGAGATTGGTTTCTAGTTCTATGTTTAGCTTTAACCCAAGGAAATCAACTCTCTTGATGTATGTACATGATCATATTGAATATGTGAGTCTAATTGTGATTCTCTTATTCTAGTCCACACGTATAAAATTCACTTAATATATTATAACATTTGTTCCTTTCTCTCTCCTGATATAATTGATGGAGATGAGTTGGAGTCTAGTAATTATCTTTTTCATCATACATTTTCTTTAATTAAATGGACATATATAACACAACATAATATATTCTACATATATTGAGTCATCTCGAGGAATTTTTTTCTTGTTTTTAACATCCTTGCTTGCTTTCTGGGAAGGATTTGTAGCAAGTGAGGACTCCATCACTGAATGCTTTCTTTTTAAGCCATGTACTATGTGTATGATCTTGTACCAAACCTAAAAGTTAGGTTTGTTCAAGATATTTTATATATCTTCTATAGATCAAAGGGATAATGTTTTGATGGTGTTTGTGATCACAATTTTTATCTACAACAAATAAACATTAGTAGTTACTACATTATCTTTAATGTCTTTTTAGTATTTTTGATCAATTAAATAAATCATTAAAACTATACCACTATTTTATAAAATTCTAATAAACCAATCTACTACAATCAAAATACTCAATTAGAAGATTATCCAAGTGAAAATTATCCTTTAAAACTCTCCTCATAGTCTAAAATATTTGGTTATTTCACTACTCGTAGTGTTAAAAGGCATGAAATAGGTTTCCAAACCACATTAACTCGTAGTTCCTTGATACATTTAGTAATTTCCAAGCTTATTATAATTGTAACATTGATCCCTTCAATAATTTTACTCTAAATTGGTATAATGTTATCTATGTATAATCCCTTGCTAAAAAATTCTTCTAAGACATCCCATTACTCAAATAATGACATTAATGTAGTTGTAGGAACCCTCCACTATCCCTAATGATCACCCCATACATGTGGGTTTTTTTCAAATTTCAGCAAGAAAATTTTATACAACATATTATATCATCGATGGATTTCTAATATTTATAGAAATATGTAATACATTTCTATTTAATATGTCCAAATTATGTTTTCACACTCACAAATAAACATTCATTAATAGAGAAATATTCCTCCCATATTTATGAATATTCTTTGTCTGTTATTTTGTGTGTTCTCATTGTAAACATGAACATATATAAAATAATAAATATTGAATAAAGTAAATAATTATATAAATGTTATTTAGAATATAATTTTTTTATCCATTATAAATTTAACATGTCAACCACGATCCATGTGATATCATACTTGAGTGGAGTCCAGACTATTATTTTCATTTTCCCCCAATTCAGTGTATGCACTTATTTTCTACTGTACCACCTCATATTTTCTGGGTATTCATCTTAAGTTGTAATTTTATTATATAAAAAATACTCATCCATATTCTAGGTGGTATCAAAAGTGTAATATACAATATATAAATTGGGTGTGCATTCTCATATATGTATTAAATTAAAATAAAATTGAATATAAATTCATATAATCAATTACTTATTGAAAACGTATCATAATTATAATATGTAATATCCCTAGAAATGTAGGATTGGTCACTTTTTCAGTACAGGTGATGGGTTATTATAGGCAGGGCCAACATACCGTATCCTATTCTAGGTCAGAAAAAACCCAAACATGACAATTTTGGGGTGGATAAGGTCCCACATGATTGTAAGGATGTCATGGAATGGGTCCCCTCATAGCTTAGGTAGTAGTGTAATGGATGATGTGAGCTATGATTATGGTTGGGTAAACATCATAGTGACAGCTATTAGGAACTATTTCATGCAGCGGTCTTCTCATCAAATGGGACAGCATCGACCTCACGTAGTTGGGGAGGTGGTGATGGGGTCTATATCAGGGAACATCAATGACCTTACATGCTATTTTAGATGAGGGAGGTGATGCAACATTCGATTGGGTATGGGGACCATGTTGTCATGGAACAATTACAATAAGGGAGAGGTTGAAGGTATCTATAGCCATTGGAGAGGAATGGAGGATGCTGCAGGTCATAGTGGCCAGCAGTGTTTAAGAAATATGCCTCCCTATTGGTTCCACAAGTTCTTCGTGGAAGACCACCCACCGCACCCTTATTAATTTTATGGTTAAAAATTAGGTCCTAATTCCTTTAAAATATAAAATATAAAATGAAATTGTTTTGGCATAATTAGTTAATACACAAAACAAAATTTTTCTAAATTCAAAATGAAATTTCCTTTTTGAAACAATTCTAGAAAATAGAACTTTTGTAAAAAAAATTATTAGAAAATTTAATGAAACAACCAATTTTAGGATTATTTTTTAAAATTCTATGAATTTTAATTCATTTTCACCCTTGGTGGAAAAATTCATGTCATCGACCAGAGGAAATTCTTCAATTTGATTCCATCCAAAACATCATTTGAATTCAACCAGGTTGTCTCAATTAATATTTTTCATGAATTTCATCACAATTTCATTATAGGATAAAATATATATACATATATATATATATATATATTTATTTAAATTTACTTAAAAAATAAACTAAAAATGATCCATATAAATATTTTTGGATGGATGTAACATAGCTGCTCAAAATCATATCGATGCACTTTCTATTCGGTTCGGTCTAAATTATTACACATTACATTAATTTAATGAGAAATAATTTTTCTTCAATTATTGTTTCAAATGATCACTCTGATACTAATTGATGATACAGGGTCACACATCAATATATGGTTGGGTAGGGATTAAAAAAAATTCATCACAGGAGTGATGAAACTTCATCATCTCCTAAAATTCAAGAATTTGAATAGTCCAAGGATCTCATGTGAATTAATCTGAGCAGTGAAATAAAAACTAAATGAGTACCTAATTCATGTCTAATTGAACTCATATATCTTGCATCATTGGTGAAATTTTCCATAAGATTTTGAGTTTGAACCTCTAAAGAAAATCCAGACACATTTCATGATTCCACATGTGTGGTGGGCCTCAAATTTTGGGTGCTAGTGTAGTGCTTTAATGATTTATTTGACATTATAATGATCACACAGATCACATTTATTGGATCATGAATGATTTCCTGGATTGTTCACTCAATTATAAAATTTATATCTCTCAGATTTAGGATAATGAAACACTCAATTCATCAAAATGAATAGTATATGCAATGATCTTATCCTTCACTAATATAGTGGACATCCAAAATTACCAGTTAGGGTTCCCCATCCCTTTTATGTTTAACTTCCTCTAAATAAGTTGTAAATAAATAATTACGATGAATTTAATCATAAATATTATTTATATTCAATCCCATTATAGTGATACTTTTTAAATATATCCATGTGGTTACTTTAAAATATGAGAATACATTTAATAACTCAATTCAATCCAATTAGTCTTTACATGAATAATAATGAATAATTATATTTTTCTGTGATCAATAAAACTCGTATAACTCTCTAACAACATTGTGTGTCCTACAATTTCCTATGTACGTATTCACCAAAATATGTCAGCATCTGGAATATTCTATTGTGTGTGACCCTTTAAAACCTTATCGTAATAGTGGTGAATAATATTCATAGATGAAGAGAAAAGTTTACAAACCAAATAAGGACCATAAATATATGAGAAATAATCATAGAAATGACAGAAATCCTATAAACATGCATAATGTAATATGATACATTTTCCCTAATATATCTCATAATTAAGGATACACACATGTTTCAATTGTCTTTTTTTGCTTTATTATTTTTTCATCAAATTTGGAATAAATACCTTCAGTTATCATGGCCATTTATTTATAATGGTGCTACTATCCACATAAACCAGAGACATGATATTACATCCTATACATTTAAGAGAGAAATTCAATTTTTATTATTCAATAAATTTCACACCACCAAGGACACAACAAACACTATGTACCTCTCCATGACTAAAATGTCATGGTTTTTTCATTGCATCAAAATATGCCATCAAATATAATGAATTTATATTGATCTTATGTTCGGAAACCAATAAACATGTTCATATAAATGGAAAACAAATTTCACCTCAAATATGTGGTGTTCATTTTGGTGGGTCATTCCTCACGATCTCGTCTATGAAAACATCATGAGAAGAAGTCTCAATGATTATGATCCCTCAGAACCTGATGGTCAGAATTCAAATTTTTCCTATCAGAATGATGTATCTGAACCATATAACATTACATTATGATTATTGTTATAGTATCTATATGTCCTAATTATAGACATGGAAGTGTTATAACCCTTTGATAAAACATGTAATATATGGACTATTCCGTAAATATTGTTGATGCATAAGTATCAACACTTTTATTTGATAGGTAAACACATGTATATATAAAATATATATAGTTAATGTTAATAAAAGTACATACACATCAAGGGTATAGGGAACCCACTGTAAATACACATGTTGACCAATGTAATGGTCATATCACATATCACTTGAAGACAGATTGGCCACTGATCCACAACACAATCATATCACATCTCACATGCAGACACAAGGGCCATCACCGGGTTCACTAATAGACCTCCACCCATCAAAATATTTGAATATCTACTCACCTAGAAGAGAGATAAGGGAAAAGAGGGTAGCTGTCTAACCATCCACTCTACCACAATGTTGGGGAAAACAACCCCATGTGAATATATGGGTGTGCACACATATTGATCAACACAGGGGAGGTGGGAATTGAAATTATATAGAATATACAAGTATACATATTTACAATCAAACCCAATTGGTTCACAACAAACCATGAATCAACTAACAACATCCCCACTTTACATCCCACCTCAAAATGAAGAAAACCACATAACAAACACAATCTATAAGGTATGTCTAACTTTCCTTCCCCATTTCTATTTATTCATTTGGTTTATATTTTCACCCCATTAGCTCAACCATATTATTCCTTTTAAGCATTATTAATCAGTTATTCCATAAATACAATATTATCTAGAACAATGATACCAGACATCAAAGGCATCTCATCATCCTTATCAACCCATCACCACACCACCCCAGAAATATGACTGAATAATCCATCACATCATTTCCCAAAATTCCAGAATACAAAAAATATCACCTCAAACTGCACTGCTACCACATATCACCAACCAAAAAACACACATAACCTCCCCAAAACATGGAATCATGCCCCAATGGATAAGATTTTTTTTACATATTTAACAAGATAATTTATTAGATTAAATTTTGATATTTAAAGGGTATTCTTATACAATACAATAAATCTAGGGGTGCCCATTTTATTAACCAAGTATAAGTAGTTTGGATGTCTATGTGTTTTAGGGAGATGAATGTAAATCAA
Source organism: Viscum album (assembly GCA_963277665.1). NCBI lineage: Eukaryota > Viridiplantae > Streptophyta > Magnoliopsida > Santalales > Viscaceae > Viscum > Viscum album. The sequence goes on along the minus strand of OY728141.1, from coordinate 1,844,269,299 downwards.
CAAAAGTATCAAAATTCACAAAAAAACACTGCTGATACATATCCCCCAAAGTCTATGATTTTTTAGGGGTATTTAGACCCGTACAAATTAAATATTATAAATAATTTTAAAATTGTAAAATCATGTGAATAATTACACATCCAAGTAATACAATTTCAATTATCCAAATATTTATCTTTAATTACTTCTGTGTAACTATAATCCAAAAATATACAAGAGTATAAACCCTCCATCATGATATATAATGAGGAGAAATGAGGGATATACTACATGAAATGAAGAAGCTTCAAAAAATTCTATGTGAAAAAATAGGGGTTGTGTACAAGATGGTATAACCACTATAGGAAACAAAAACCAATGATAATAGGGTTACATGAACATAAGAGATGGTCTTTGAGGCATCCAATCAGGAGATAATGTAAGAAGGAAAGAGCGAAAGGAAGTCTCTTTGTAACAAACATATATGAAATTATAAGCATTTCAGATTAAAAAATATTTATTTAACCAATTATTAATGATCTCATTTAACTCCATGAAAAAAAGACTAAATTACCAATTTTATTATCATATAAATTACAGGATATAATTATACTTAGTGAAATAGACTTTGAATTCCCATGATTCAAGCTACCAAAAGAACAACAAGGCAGTTTTTACACAACTGACATGAATCCTATTGTGGTTTATTGCATGTAGTGGAAATCACCATGTATCCAAAAGATCCACATAACCATTTTGACATAGCATACTCCAATATTTACCAATTCTTATATGGGGATGATTCATGTATCTAATCACCCACAAACCTGATCCACCCATGCAGCTGAATCACATAGTTGATCCATCGACATAGAAATTCATATTCTAGATATATCCACGAAGTCGATTCGGATTGATCATCCATCAATGTAGCTGATTCAACTGGCCAATCTGGAAATATAGCCTAACCATTCACATATCCAATTTAACTAGATGACTGGCACATATTTCTATTTTCACTAACCTAGAAAAATCATTCACCACTATAACACAACTCCTGAAATCTAACAAACTTACAAATGGATCTAGTACTTCACCGAGTCTTAGATCAAACAATAATAAATCCCAAGATCCTCCAAACTATATATTTGTCTCCATATCAAAAACATTACACTTAAACTTCTTTAATTACTTCTATTTATAATTTCCTAACATCATCCCCCACTAATCATCTTCATCAACTGGATCTACCCTCTGATGATCAACTAGATCAGCCTGTTAATCCTCTTCTACTAGAATCACATGCAAGCAACATTTAGGAGCCACGATAAAAAAAAAGTTCCCCATATGCCCCTTTTTTATATAATTAAATTAATATTAATTTTATTTTATTTATCTTATTTCATCCTTTCTTAGACCAAAACCACCCAATTCAAACATGAACCCAATTCATCATGATGCATGTGCCTCTGCTAAGTCTCTACCCTATAACCGATCTACATCACATAGTCATACAATAAGATTATATTTCATGAACTAGATCATAGGGATTCCATAAAATCCCATTTTCTACCTAGTATCTACTACCAATATCACACACCAAGGTAACATGACATTATTTCCCTACCAACCAATGCAGTACTCATAACTTCAAACTCTAAAATCCATTACATCTCTCAACGACCAGAGTTTATATCACTATTTCATGACATAATCTCATCAAGGATACCATAATGGATAGAGAGAGATAATTATCCATCAAGTCTTTCATTTAGTGGGCCCTGGGTTGGATACTCTCACCGAAGGTATAAAAATAATAGAAATGGGAGTAATAACCTCCTATATGAAACCTAGATCGGAATATAGAACAAATAAACTACAAGAATCTATTTGACATAATATAAAAGGAAATAAAAACTATCAAAAAATTCCTATATAAATAAAATATATACATATAAAATTATCAATAGTGAATAACTAAAATAAAAGATAAATCATATACATAGTACCTATCCCAATGTCTAGAATAGTAATGTATATCATGGTCCTAGTAGTACTCATGGAAATAGAAAAACGAATATTAATTATGTTGGGAGATAAAACAGGAATACTATATTAGAAAACGAAATTCATTCATACACATGTTAAAGAAGCTTAGTAATTCACCAATTACAAAAAAAAAAACAAAACAATACCTATACAGTTATACTAACCAATCCCATCACCATTAAGGCAAACTCATCAAATAGTTCAATCCATGTATAATAACATAATAAGAATTATATGGATGAAGGGTACCATACACAATTTTCCTACTACTTTTCCACTCTCACAACCCAAAATCATACATTCAATGACTTTCATCTAATCCAAATAAAATATAGTACCTCTCCATAGTACGGTCCCATCACATCACACACTTAATCACCTAGTCCAACACATTACAACCATTCCATAACTAGAGTAATTTTGTTTCTCGAACATAATGGACATATTCCTCAGGTCCTCCTTCTACCAGGAAAGACCCCCAACATAAGGCATCCCATAGAATGGTCATATCACATCTCACCCGAAGACACCAGTCCACCTCCCAACAACACAATTATACACATCTTCCCTGAAGACACATTTTCCATCTCCTAGTTCACTAACAAACATCCATCCATCACAACCTATTTATATATATGTACATGATTGAGAGTTTGTGGAAAATAGAGTATCTAGTAATCCATAATTTTCACATGGATGTTAGAAAAAACACCCATAGTGTGAATATACGGTTGTCAACACATAGTGTTCAGTATAGTTGGGTACATATATAAATCTATAAAAATATAAAATTATATATGTAACAACACACTATATACGTGTTCAAAATAATGTACTGATAAACTGATAACATACCCTATTTTTTCATCCTCTAAATGTCAAACACCACTTAACAAACACAAGCCACATGACATGTCCCACTACCCATCCCTAGTTTTTATCCATTCATTGTATGTTTCTAAACTATTAACCATACCATCACATGTCATTAAAAAATATTATCTTGTTCTTCCATCACTTCCGAGGCTTCAAGTACAAACTAACCAAACATCACAATCAGTTCATCATCACCATCGAACCATCACCTCACCAGATTACCATCATGGATAAACAAACCATCAACTCACCCCCCCAATGTAATGTCCAAATAAACCATAACCTCACTATCCCAGAAGCACTTCCGAAAAAACCATCACCTCACCCACATACAAACATGTACGAAAAAACTATCAAATTGAACTTTATCATAAACACACATATATACCCCATGGATTGATCCCACAAAACAACACTTCAAAAAATATATATATTTAACAATGAAATTATTATCAATTCAATTTCATTATTTTAAGGGTATTCTCAAACAAGAAAATAATTCTTGGGGAAGCCTTTTTATTTACGAGATATTAGTGGTTTACCAATTTTCAACATTTATAGTGGTGAAAAAATGTCACAATAAGGTTACAAATTCACAAAAAACACTGCAAAAACATATATACCAAATTGAAAAGATCATTTGTGGGGTTTTATCACATAAAAATCAATATAATAAAAAATATTGAAGTCATTAAAGAATGTTAATCATTTTCATTCCCATCAATTAAATTTCAATTCGACAATTATTTATCTTTATTTAAGCAGATGAAACTATCTTATCTAAATATTACAATATTATAATCCCACCAACTTGATACACTATAAAAAATATGGGGGATTTCCCACTTTCAAAAATGATGATTCATGTGATTTACTTCACATAAATAGGGGTTGCACACAATACTGTATCCCTAATTGAAGAAACCCTAACCAAATACATTAGGGTTCTACAACTCTATGGGAAGTGCATCGGGATCTCCAACATAGAGAGAAAGCAATTAGGATGTAAAAAAGGGATGATTCTTTTTTTTAGAGTTAATATATTTGAAATTAAAGGGAGTTAAAATAATAAAATATTGTATTTAAATTTTATGTGGATCTTAGTAAAATCCATGAAGAAGGACCCATTTATAGCCTTAATAATAAAAAAACAAGGATGTAACTATCCAAAGTTAAAAGACCTATAAAATTACCCAAACTCATGTTGTTGAAAGAACCAAATAGTCATATTAATATAATTTATGGGAAACACTACATGGTTGATTCCACATAGTTGAAATCCCCAGCTAGCCAAAATCTCTACATATACATTTTCACATAGAAGACTCATATACATATATGATTTTTCCACTTATCTGATTCACATAGCATATGATTCATTAGAAAATTCATATATATGAAATATCCACATAGTAGATTAATGTTGTTGATCCATCTAAGAAAAGCCTATTCAACATGATGATCCATCAATGACCTGGATTCACAAATTTAATTAATCTTTGGATCCGATTCAACTGGATGATCTACCCACGTATCTAATTCATGAAGCTAATCCAACCAACAAACCACATTACCAAACTACCTCGTACATGAAAAAACAAATAATCAGGCCAACCAATCGTATGAAAAAACAATTTACTAAAGCAAGGGAACATAAAAGAACCGACAAAAAAGGCTCTAAACATACCTCTTGACTCCACAAATCCTCAGAAAAGATAAATAGATATATTTAGTAATCATGAACCACAAATCAGATACCTATTAAACAATTCTATTCATTGAGAATCTATGTGAATGGAAGTATTGTAAAGTAATGTTTTGAACAAACATACCACATGAATCATTTCAACGGTCTAATTACAATTGAAATTTTTTCAGCATCCAAATACTCCCACCAAAAGCCACTTTTCATTATCACCCAAACCCTTTCAACCAGAACATAGACCAATGAAAATCTACCATAAACTACACACAATAGATCCATAAGAACATAAATCAAGAAATTTCTTCGCCTATATCAAAATACTATCCTCTTTCAGTTGTACTAACTCACATATATTGTTTCAATTGAGTCGCCGTATAATTTGTCTCAAATAATAATTAGGTTTTCAATTCCTCGTATGCATTGGTGATTTGATCACGCATCATATAATCAATATATAAACACATATAATATATAATATCAGTTTTCAAACATCATGTTGTTAAAAAAAATATGAAAATTATGATTAGATCAATATACAGAAAATCATGACACCCCCTTCCCAAATCCATCGAAATTCCAACATTATGAAAAACCATACACTAGGAAATCCGTAATGAATGGAAATTAGAGAACAAAAGATTGAATGAAATTTAATTTTAATTTAGACCATGGAAACAAGAGAATGATACCAAAAAATGAATTATATTTAGAGAAATAATATTATTAAGGATATATAAATAACAACTGTAATTATACACCACGAATACAAGGAATAATAAAAATATGGATTAAAATTATGGTTTAATAACATAATAAAGTTTTTTTATAATTTCATCCTAAAAAAGACTGTACAAACCAGTTTCATATTTAATATTTAGAGTCCATGTATAATCTTTATTGAAGTACACGTAGTTTTTAGGCTCCTTCTTGTTCCATCTCAAAATCGGTGATAGGAATCATCATAGAATAGATTGATCATGAAATAATTCTCCACCTTCAACCTTGGAATGTAATATTCATAAATGTGATATTTCATATTGACAATGTTTATCACATCAATGCACTCTTAATATTATCTCAATGGAATGCTTCATGATTCCTTACTCACTTTTGATAATAAAATGATACGATGAATGAGTTAAATAATAAAATAATAATAGGAAAGACCAATCACATTAATTAGAAATGTAAAAAATAGACAAAATGTAAATTACTAGCTCAAAAATTAGAAATTATTTTTATAAATGAGGATGTTAGTAAAAAAATATGGAGAGATAGGAGGAGGTATAAATTTTCTCTTTTGGAATTCCATATTTTTTTATAATCACAACACTCAAGTCCCTTAGCATATAAATTCTCAAGAGTTACATGGATTTGAATTTTTTTCATGATAAAAAACAAAATTCAATTTTAATAATCATAAATAGTTTCTTATTAAGTTGGCACTCAATGAATTTAATTATTATTTACGATAAAAATATCAAATAAAAACTAAGGAAATACCTTTTCAAATAACACCCATGAATAGAATGTTCAATAGATAGTCTATATGATCCCTAAAACATGATAGGTGGTCACTGCCACTTATTGAATAAGGAGGAATAGTTGTTGAAAAATATGTATAAACATATTCTTACCCAATAATCATTGTGCAGTATCTTAATCCATACTTTCTAGCACAATGGAAAATTAATATGGATATTTTAACTCAAAATATTTCTCGCAATATAGATTATTAAATAGATAGTGTGGATTCCCCCAAATAACTTTTATGTGTTTAAAATTTTTCAATAAATTATTTTTATAACCCTAATAAATATAGATTCACAAAACATGCTCAGATGAGCACTAAAACCAATATTTCAATTGTAAATATTTCAGAGGAAATTTGAAAAGTAAAAAATGATGAATACCCCATAATACATTCTCTATCCTCCAACACATAAAGAACAAGGATCAATATCATTATATCATTGAAAACATAATGGAAAACCAAGGACATAATTAAAATGAAAAACATGTGTTAAATAAATTTATTTCAACAAATAAATTAAAACATCTACATTTTTATCTTATTCCAAAATGTAAATAACACTAAAAGAGGATATTTATATAGCCACTCATTAATGTCACAACCATATTCCCAGTGCCATAATTTATTATTTAATTCACCACAATATGGAATATCTACAAGTGGAATGGAAATCTCTCTAAGATATATTATTCATTATGAACATCTGGTTTCACCCATAAAGGGTGGAAGAAAATGAAGAAACAAGTAATTTAAATATTTTATTTAAATAAAATACAAATAAGAAAACATTAAATTTTGAAAATAGATTACTGATCAGTTCTGTACATTATGTTTTTCATCGCGTGTTTTTAAATATACAATTTTTATAATTTTAGCATTGAATTTGATAGGAAATATAAAAAATAATTTCCACATATCTAAAACTATTCTATGAAATGTATGGTCTACAAACATGAGGAACCCACAAAAGGGTATCCATTGTTTTTTCTTCTCTTCCAACAAGACCGTTGAGAAAAATTTATCATGTTCTAATGTTAATGGATTCAGAAATATTTGTTTTTGGGTAATATTAATTAAATGATTCAAAAAAAGTGCACCTAAAAATAGAAATCACAAATCAATGACAAACAAACATCTAACAACAACAAAAATAACAACAATAAACATGCCTTAAACCCAATTAAATGGGTATGACTAATCATGATCAAGAATAAATTATTCATTATGTATTAACAATCCCCCAATACTGATATTTCACATTCACAAACAAAAACCTCATATAAGAGGAACAAGTGTCAAAAAATATGGACTAAACATCAGATATAAAAAAATATATGCACTTTTATCTATATTGAGATAATATATTTTTATCTCAGTGATACCTAAAATGAAACCTGAAATAGTTGTACTAGAAAAATAATTTATTTAATGGAAAAATTAAATTGGAATTTACAAATAATGAGGTGGAGATAATAAAAAAATTTAGCTAGGACATAACTATTGGATTCATCGAATGTGTCTCCATCATGGAAGATTCCATGGAAAATGTAGCAGTTGCTAGGGGTTCTCCTCCTGGAAGTAGGGTAGTGGCTTTTGATGGAGTTTTCTACCATCATTATGGAGGTTTATTTATTGTTAGTAGATGTTCATGTGGAATAAGGGAATTAAACTTTTTATGGTAGTGGTAAAGTACTCGTTGGGTGTTAAAGTTTTACTATGCTGTTGAGATCTTGGTAACTGATCAGAACGGTTGTCTAGTTCCTATGGATTTCTATCAAGGAGGGGATGTGCCACTACTGCTCATTCATAGAATGAAATTTAGAAATATCATTTCAACTTTATCATTTTTCAGATGATAAATTTTTAATTATAGTTAAGGAATATAATAAGATCATAAAAAATGAAATAATTTCATTTTTATATTTTCAATAATTTAAATCATCATGTGTGAAAAATTTAATGATATATTTTTTCATGGTGTTGTAAACTTTATTTTAATCTATTATATGGATCATGGAATTTTTTTCACCTCTAAATTTCTATCTAGAGTGGAGACATGACACTACATAGAAAGGTCCATTTTTTTATAACCATACATCGAATGAAAAATACCTTTTTTATTAAGAATCCCTTTTAATGAAAAAGTGAGAAAACAATAAACATGCCTTCAACGACTGAAGAAATCAAACCGTGATCCAACGGTCCAACTTTTTATAGCCATACATTGATTCTTAGTGTTTGAACACTAATTATTTTCATGGAAGATCGATCTAGTTTCCCCATATACATTTGGATGAAATTAGAACAATTGTGGTTTCACTATGGAGTGATTCTATAACCATATACATTGTAAATTTTATAGTATGACATATTTTCATTAATGGTTATAAAAAATTAATGTGTAGAGCTATCTTCAATTGAATTGGTGTTGATGTGGAGGTTTCAACAAACTCACTCAATAATGTATTTCCCCAGAGGCCTGAATGGCTAAGGAGTGATAAGAAATTTGTTTATGAATTTACCTCTTCCATGTGTGATTACTATAATTGTTATGGATACTCCCCAAAAGTTTATGATGTCTTCATGGACTCATTAAGATCAAAGAAAGATTCTAGTAAAGGATATATTTTTTGAGGTTATCCTTAGAAACTCATTTTATATGTTTTATCAGTATAAATTTTTACGAGAATTCATCGAATCTTCCTCATGATTACTCCATCATGTAGTAGGATAGTATAGATCAACATAAGGTTGTTCAGTAAGACACATTCGTAGTTCGACAAGAGTCATATCATGTTGTAAAGTCTCATTTTACAGCTCCTATACGTAAGAGACCTAGATTAATATGAGTCTTACCATGAAATTAAATAGTAGAATGTTTACTAGATAGTGGGATGGCCCGCCACAGTTTACCTATTTATTGTAAAAGTCATATTTCTTCATTTCATCCTCACGGTTTTGCTAAATATGGTTATAAGGAACAAGTATTTTGAGTCTGTTGTCCATCTATATGAAACTAAAAATATTTCCGAACTTGAAGGTGTACTAGAAGTTGATTTTTTACACTAGTGTGGGAGATAACTAGAAATTAAAGATAGAGGAAAGGTGGAAATGTTTAATTTTTTTCTTAATTATGATTATTTCCACTTGGAATTTTTAGAATAGACATGTCTATATAAATAAAAAATAGATTTGTGTTTCATTTGTAGTAATAATGTGAAAATCATGGTTAGTTTAGAGAAAAAGGTGGATTATAATATTTTTATAAAGGTTGTATTGTGTAAATTTGGATCTAACTTTTTGTTGTTTTATTACTATTTTTATTTCATTGTAAATGGTAGATGTTTTATATTGTTGTATAATCCTAGGTTTCATTTTTTTAGTTGATGGGGGATTGTGAAATAATTCAAATTCATGTATCCTCTCCCAGAAAATTGTGTTGAATATGAATTGTGAATGGTTTTAACATTCTGAATTAGAATATGTAGTTATGTGATGGTCTTGAAGATAATGTTGATCGTATCTAACGCATGTGGATCATAGTAGGAAGTTTTAATTCTATTGAACATGCCAATGAGAAAAGCCATGGTATCAATGTAACTCTAAGGGATTTAGTTGTGTCATAAACTTTCATTCATGTTTATGATTTTACTGTTATTGGATGTTTTCATATGTCAAATGATTGTTATAATAGAAATTTGATAATTTATATTTAATTGGAATGTTATTGATAATTCCTAGTGGATTCCAAACCAAATACAATCCTATGTGGACTTAATTCGAAATGGTGAGTTTGGTCATTCTTCCAGTGATAGATGAATCAGAGAGTTAAAATAATGATTTATAATGACACTTGCAGAAATAAATACTCAAATTAATAATATGAAAGTGTCTAAGAATAAGAAAATGATGATGAAATGGGAAGAAGAATCTTCTGAAGACGCCTCTATGGCGGCGTTCAGACACATCCTCCAATATGCACAATATATTAGTACTTCGAGACATCCATAGCCCTGAAACACTAATAAACCAAACATTTAATAATATACTCCCACTATCGGATAACCTTTACTCCCCGCATGATATTATATATTTACAACACTACCACTACCTAACAACCCTTCCATCTAGTATCATATTATATATTTATAACACCACAAATATCTAAAAACACGATAAACTCTAATACAATTATATATTTACATCACTGCCCCTATAATTTGTGCATAGAATCACCATTTAATTTTACATGCACTCTTATCATAACCCATTCCTTGAAAAACCCACCTTATCCTCAATGTGGTAAGTATGGAACAATACCGACTACAACTTTCAAGGCTTCCATGTATCGATTTTCAACCATACAGAACACCTCATATATGTTCCACTCTTCTTTCTTCTCTCACTTCACTACCAGGAACCAAAAACACTCCCACCATCAAATTGAAACCCCTCTTGGGACATCATAGGAAGGGAACTATTGGATCTAGTTTTGTAATAGATTTCAAGGGAACTATTGACCTTTTGTTTATAGTGTTAGATATTGGGATTTTGGGGGTGGTTTAGGGTATTAAATAAGATCACATGGGGGTATAGATTGGTTATTTACCATCATTCACTAAATAAGAAGATACAAAACAATTATGGGACTATATTATTTTTTCTTTCTAAAGAAGCTGTTTCTAAATTAAATGATCATATAGAGAATAAAGAGGATGATATGGGAAACACTTACGATATTCTTAGATCTCAAAGTTAATCTCACCATCTTAGAATTAGTTTTTCAATGTTGGTAAATAATATTGATGAGCATCAATATTTACTTCATTGTGAACTAGTTAGTTTAATACATGTTCTTAGCTACTCAGGTCGTGAGCCTAGGATTGTTTCTCAATTAATCCCATGCCATCATATTATATATACATATCAATGGAGGATGGGAAGAATGGGAAAATAACACTATGTTGTTTATATGGACTGAAGGGACACACGTCTTAGTATATGTTCAGTGGGGAATGTAATAGATATTCTATTCAGTTAGAAAAGAAATGTATTTCTGTTGGAACAGAATCCTGTAAGAGGAAGTGGTAAGACACTCATAATCTCTATTATTGTAGGAGGTGGGCATCAAAGAGAAATAACTGGATCCGACCTATTGTAATGAATGATCTTACCAAAAACATAATATGGATTACTAGTATTACCATTCTAATTCATCATTAAAAATTATGTTCTTATTTATCGATAAGAACAAACCCATAATGATAAATGTTTGGTGACACTACTAGGGAACTATGAGATGAAGATAGAAATTGAGATTGGTGTTGTTGTGTATGGGGAGATTGTTGTTGGATGAAAACATGTGACAATAAATCCGAAGTATTGTCATATAATCTAGATTTTTTCACTAATCAATGCAAATCAATGTTGTTAGACTCATGTTTTGTAGAAGAGGACTCAAGCCCTTATTCTATTTGGGTTGGAAATGTACATAGTAATTTTTTATTCAAATGAGAATGGAAAACAATCTAGATTCAATTGAATTAAATATATATATTTTTAAAACAATGGTTGTACCGATGTGATAAAACATAGCAAAAATGATCTGAGGGAAGCATGAGTGCCATCATGTGGCTGTAGATGTGGTGCACCAGACATAGGAGGGAATGATGTTACTGGTTTGTGATTTGGAAGGAACAAATCTAGAGTGAATTAAGGGAATTGAATTGCATATATTATAATGATCTAAAAATGAAAAACATAGTATAGAAGTATTGAAAATTCGAAAGGATAATAAATGGAAATCAGGGGGTGAGGTGTGAGCATGGAGAAATTTCTTATTATAGATGTTGTTGAAGAATTGGATGAGAAACAAGGTGTCTCGCAAAGGGTGTAATTTCTATTTTTGGATTGAGACAATCCATTATGACGGACTAACAAAGAGAAAGAATATTTCTTGATAAACTGAAACTGATTGGACATGAAAATTCATTACAAACAAATGTTAATGCAAGGAACAACTTTTTATTGGTTTTTATCATTCCACAATCTCACACCAGGAACTACATAGATCTATATCAATCCAGAATTTATAGATTTATATAGTTAAAACACCGATGGAAGTATACAATGTTTTTTTTGAAAAACCTAACACAGTCTATCATAGCATACATTTATATTAAATAATACGTTCATATTATGCTAAATCAGTCTAATTTTCCAAAACCATTGCATATGAGTCTTTTTAAGGGAGTTTTGTATCTAGAGATAGAGTATAGATTTTGATTCATGAACTAACTATTTATATTTATATGATAAATTTGTAAATGAATGTTTAAAGGAAATGTATTTTTAGGGAGTTCTCTAGAGTACTCATTCATTTTTGGTGCCGCCTCCTATGACATGAAATTCTGAAGTAATGGAATCAAATTTCCAAATAAAATAGACATATTTTTTAATGGATCTAATGAGAAGAAGAGTTGAAGAAGGTAATTGGGTATAACTTTTATAATAGGGTGGGATATCATAGTCATCAACAATGGGGAAACCAATGCTAAAAAGGATATTCTTCTACTGGGGCCAACCATACTGACCAATGAAAAAGTTCTCGGAAAAACATTTGCAGGTGTTGGTCACAGATTTTGAATAACAAGATGAATGATGAGTGGAGGGAGACATGAAAAAAGATGAAGATGAATTATTATAATTTATTAAATAATAACTAGAAACTAAACTAGAATAATGTCCTAGAGACCTAGTTTTTTTCAATTGTATGAGTGACATTGAGGTAGATTTGGTGATTCTTATGGGGATTCTATCAGGTGTTTCAGTAATGGTTATATTGGATAGTATATCCTGGCCTAATTTCAACTCTATAAATATTCCCTAACATTCAAATATGATGTTCAGCCTATCCAATCCTTTTTTAATTACTATTGGAAAGGTTTCATATTATTTTTCACAAGGCCTATGAAAACAACTTCATATCATCCTAGAGAATGTCGTCATTATTATTGATACTTTTAGGAAAATGGGGGACTGGATATAGTCATAGGGATGAAATAGTTGAGAATATTGGGTAGTTTTTTGACTTAATTGGGTCATAACATAATGTATTTTTTTGGAAAGGGTAGGAAATTTTACACTAGGGAAATGCAGTTGGTGTGGTGTGTACTTGGGGGCTTCAAAACAACATTCAAAAAAATAATCATCAAATAAAGGGATGGGTTTGGCTAGAACTGATTCAGTTTCCAAATGAATAATAATATAGTGAGATGGTAGGCCGATTTTAGTTTGGTTAATATTTGAATAACTTTCTGTCTACAATTGAAAAACTGTAGGGCCTACCACCACATTGGGAAACAAACCACACTATTATTCTTATGGTCGACGGGACCCCAAAAAGTATAGGAAAATCTAAGATGAATCATTACCTTCAATATGAGGTTTCAAACAAAGTTAATGTATTTTTGGATCATGTAATAATATTACACAGCAGAATCCTATTTTCTAGTCCCGTTATTATAGTAATAAAAAAATATGAGTCAGAGGATGTTCATCGATTACCGATGACTTAATAAAATTATTCTCCCAAACAGGTTCCTCCTTCTCAACATTGATGAACTATTTAATGATTATCAAGGATCCTAAATTATCTCAAAATTGGACATGAAATCAAGGGTCCATCAATTTTGGTTATTAAAAATTCAATGTTAGTAAGACAACATTTTGTACATAGGAAGGACATTGTGAATTCCATGTAATGATGTTTTGGTTTTAGAGTAACCCATACACTTTTAGTCTACGATGAATAAAATGTTCAAAGAATATTTTATGAATATTGTCTTTGTAATTTTTGATTATATTTTTGGTTATATAAAAACCTATGTAGAAAACATGAAACTTCTTGGAACCATCATTAGAGTAATATAAAAAAATCAGCACCAACATAAAAATAACAAATATTTCTTTGTACATCCAATCATAGAATACATAAGAAATTTTATTTCTTCCAAGGGTTTTCAATGGAACCCACAAATTATAGATGTGTTTTTGGATGTCCCCAACTAATGTAAGTTAATGGAGTTTATAGATTTTTTGTTTTATCAGCTACTATATAAAATTTGTTTAACGATATGGAAAGATAGCTAATCCTCTCACAAGATTTACCAAAAACCCTTTTTCCATTGGTCTACAATTATTGAAAAAAACTTTATATCCCTTAAAAGTGTTTAGTTCATCTCCCTTTATCATTTTTCCTAATATTATAATGATATTTATCATTGAATATAATTCATCCATATGATGGGTCGGTGTTGTCCTCATGTAATCTACATGTTTAGTTGCTTATTTCAATTAGGTAGTGGCATACATAGTCCTTTTGAAATATTTTAATTAAAATGAATATATGGATAATTTTATTCCAAATAAACATTGGAGATATATCTTAAGGATCTCAATAATAATATTTCTCAGAGATTCCACATGGAAAATCAGTAGGATTTGTAAGTGAATATTTTGGGGAATAACTTCAAGATTATTTAAAAACATTGACACATTAAACAAGTAGGTGATTCCATTGTCTTCAGGCTACAGGTGGTCTAAACTCTTGTACATAACCTATTTCATTAGGTTCTAATATTTGTAAACCACATTATCTTGAAACATACATTATAAAGAATGAAAAATTTTAGGATCCCATACTGATATATATTATTTCTGCTATAGAACTCCATCCCTCATTGTAGATAGGGTTTTCTGTGTATCATGAGCTATTATATTACAATAACTCACTCATTGTTTCTCCAATATAAACCCACATACTGGTATTTTATCATTATTTACACTCTTTTCTTGTTGGTGTCCATGTTATATTTCTCAATACATTTAAATAACTTGTTATTCACCGCTTCAAGAGGGGTATTCCCAAATAGATCTAGAAAATCTACACGAATGTGATACATGTTAATGACATTAGACATAAGAAATGTATCCTCTGTGACTCCTATATCCCCTTACAATTCCAACACAATTATTGATGATATGTCAATGTATTTCATTTTTGGCTTGCCCAAATCCCAGGGGTATAGTGTCGTATTGGTGCATATAGACCATTTCACCAAAAAAATACCATATCATACTATTCCTAAATACCTACATATCCAAGGATGTTACTGAAACTTTCATCAAGAAGGTGGTTTGTTAAAATGGAATCCTTAGTTATATCACCAGTTACCAAGATATTATTTTCTTATTAATTATGGGGAGTTTCTATTATTCTTTGGGGGAACCCCACTGAAAATGAGTCCTTCAAACCACCCACAAACAGATGGACATCCTGAAATTGTTAATATATGTCTTGGCACTTATTTAAATTTTTTTCTAAGAGACCCCTTAATTGGTCCTAGTGGGTAGTTTGAGTAGAATATTTTAATAAAATTCATTCCCATTATTTCAACGAGATATACACTTTTGAAGAAATATATGGTTGAAAGCTTCCTATTGTGCATCATTTGGCTGGTGGCGCTATATCTGTTGACACAATGGATAATCTCCTTACTATATATGATTTGATGTTACTATATTTTCGAAATATCCATACCAATTACCAATATATAATGTATTATGAATATCAAAGGCATCATTGAACTGTTACTTTTGACATTTTAGATATTTTTTTCCACATTTATGAAAATAAAAAAAACATTAAAATCCTATAAATTGACTCCCAAGTTATAATCCCACTATTAAATAACATTCTAAATTGTTGGTATCATGGAAAAAATTCTTATGAACATTAATTTCCTCATGCTATATGGGTATATCCTGTTTTCCATGTCTCGCACCTCAAACATGTCGTAAACCATTAAATATTTCCCTCTATGATTTGATATTTGCGGGACATAAACTCTTCCAAAATTTTATTTCTATAGAAAATTTTGGATACCAAATAATCACCTATGATTTCATAGGTCACATGGATAATTTGTTTTCATGTACTATCCTCCAAAGAGTCGACATGGGAATATGATGATCAAATTTTCTCTTATTTTACAGACATACACCTTTAGAGAAAGGAGCCACTTCTATGGGGGAAATTTGTAGCTACTCAGGTCCTAACCCTTGGGGTGTTTCCTTATTATAACCATTCACTCCTATTATAAATACTTATCCATGAAGAATGGGAATAATGAGAAAATATGACTAAGTTGGTGAATGGGACTAATAAGGAACATGACATAGAATATGATTAGTGGGTCATCAAACATGGATGTCCTTTAGTTTAAAAGGAAAATTAATTCTATTGAAATAGAATACCAGGAATGGAATTGGTCTAAATACCACAATTATACATTCATGAAGTAGGGATACATCAAGGAGGAGGAATCATTAGCTTCTACTTATTGTATCAATTTATCATAAAAACATACATTAAGGAATATTGATAACAACATTATAGTTTATATTTTCATTTTTTGTTCTTATTTCACTCCAATAACATGTACATAATAATAATAGATGTAAAAGATACTATATTCAAAATATCATATTCTATGAATCCTAGACCTGATGTAATCGATTAAAAAAATTAAAATGATTATGAAACGTATTAGGGTTAATGATAATAAATGTGACATGAACATATAACATGATTACATGTTTCCTAAAAATTTGATCTCTATAACAATTACCTTGGTTCCAAAATAATCCATCTAATTCTACTAAGCATAATACTATTTCATATTGGTCAATAATCTATATATATATATATATATATAATATTTTAGAAATTATGTTTGGGAATTTTTTTAGTTTTATCACCAACATAGAGAAATAATCCTTTATCATAGGAATTTATATTTTGAATAATAGTTTTCATCCCTAAGAGTCAGTTCAATACAAGGCTAAAAGTAATTCTAGTGCTAGATTTTCTATCGAGCTTAATATTTAGAGAAAAGTTAATAAGTGATAAGGGACTTTTTTGGAAAACATTATGAATCATTTTGGAAATACCTATATGTTCATCAAGTATATTAATGTTTTTATGACTTATAAATATTACTTTCTGTTAGTTAATATGGATCCCTTAGTAAAATTATTACTGGTAAGGGTTTCAATCAAGGTGATCCATTATCCCCCTTCTTTTTATCTCTTATGGATGAATACCGATCAAAATTCTTAGGGGGATGACTGTGATAGGTGACTCTAAATTTCCATTGAATATGCCACAAGACTAAGCTTGTGAATTTTGGTTATGTTGATAATTAATTTTTCCAAAGATGTATGTTATTATCTTTAGTTCGTTAGGAATTTCTACAACACATTTGTGATGCATCACGGTTTATTTTTAACATAAAAAATGATGAATATTTTTTTGAGGGATCACAAATCGATAAAGGGAACAAATTCTCCTGCTTATGGGATTATAGAATGATTTATTTTTTGTTAGGTATCTTTGTATTCATATTATTCAAAATAGTTATAACATATGGATTATTAGGAAATCATTCAGAAATATATACTATAACAACCATTCAGAAATGGAACTCTATATTTTAATCATATTATAGAAGGCACTAGAAAATTTGTTCAGTTTTATCGAACCTCACTAACTACTAATGTGGGATTATTCAAAAATTTATTATATTTTCTATTAATTTAATTGGAGAAGAAATGATAAAATTAAATTAAATCTCTAATTTCTTGAGATGACGCGATAAATACAATTAATATTGGTGGCTTGAACTAGAAACACACTAGATGGTATTAAAAGGTTTTGATTATATTGATTATTTGATACACTTATCGTTAAAAAGAATATCTATGGGTAAAATGGTGTTATGATTGGTATTTTAACAGTAGGAACTTCAAGAACATTTATGGTTGTAGGATTGCATCATAGAATATTAAAAAAGTTTTAAAGCTATTGGAGGCTCAATGCGTGTTTCTGTTGAAGATAGTCTTATGGCTTGGACTACATTAGGATATCCATTTTCCACTCTTCCAACTTGCTGGTCTCTTACTCTATAATCAGTTTGTTATTCCCAAAAATAAATTCACCACTAGGTTATCCTATTTGGATAAATGATAAATAAGTGACGACATTTTCATGAGGAATGTTGTGTCTTATCCAAAGTGTCATCTTTATGGTGTGATTGTGGAAAAATATAATCAATTTTTCATTTATTGATTTATTTTTACCTATTACCATAAGAATATGAGAATATTCTGGATTTCTCCACCCACGTCAAACTATGATGTTGTAAAGTCCTGGATTTTTCATATGTATGGATCATCTTCAACTCATGATAAAATTATTAAAGAATATTTTAAATGAATTGTGTATTTATTATGGAAGTGGCATATTTCGTTTATAATTAGACATAATATTTAAGATAATATTGATATCATCCCATTTTATTTGTATGCTCAGATTTTGAAATGTGAACAGATCACTAGGATATAGGATATGATAATTAAAAAATATTGTTGTAACAGTGTGGAAGTTCTGTCACATTTCATCTATAATGTTTTATTGTTTATCTATTGATTTTTTAATTGGACCTTCCAAAA
The DNA here is from genome assembly GCA_963277665.1 of Viscum album. Lineage (NCBI taxonomy): Eukaryota > Viridiplantae > Streptophyta > Magnoliopsida > Santalales > Viscaceae > Viscum > Viscum album. The sequence goes on along the minus strand of OY728141.1, from coordinate 1,844,250,583 downwards.
TTTTATTCAATTGTAATTCATTTGAAATATATTTTCACAAAAATATAATGGAATGCACTATTTAATCAAAAAAAAATTCTATAAATTCACTTACAAAGACCTTTGACTTATACATTTATATTTCACTAAACCATTGAGTAATATATTTTAAATATGGGTTTCCAAAAATATTGTGTGTTAGTTTTATCCTGTTATTTAATTTGTATCAATATTTATTACCTCAAATAGTGAAATGTGATCATAAGGAGTAATCTAGAAAAAGAATATGGTAAAAAAATAAAAAGCATATGCATCATCAATAGAAGTATTGTTTATATTTTAAAACATTGATGAAATGTTTTTTTATACATGTAAATGTAACAAATCTAATTATGGATCTTTATCCAGCATTCATGTATGTGTGAATGAGTGTTCAAGTGTGTAACCATGGACATATATTTAACATATAAAAAATGAGAGTGTATAGAAAAATATAAATCTCATATCTGAAATATTCTAAAATGATTATATATATATTTTACCTTATATCATCATCAGTCATTCTGGAAATAATTAAACGTATTCAAATAAAATGATAATTTGGAAAAAATAAATTCCATACAACAATTAATACTCCATTAAATATATAAAAAAATTTAATTGGTCACATCATCTGAAATTAGTACATTTATAGAAATTAAAATACCAGAATTTTCAGTCCACAACTATATTCCTATAATGTTACGTAATGATATGGTAGGATTAATATTATAATAATCTAGATTAAGATCCAAATTGATTCACTATCTCTAAATTCCTTACACATCCAAAATGAACCAATGAGATGTTCTTGCCTAATAGTCTAGAAAATTGTGGCACAATTCAATTTATAGAGGATGATGAATTGGAATGAGAAACCATCATGTGGTTAAGTGTCACCAAAAGTTCATGGTATCTTTATGTTGATTTAAAAAACTATTAGCTTAAATCCATAAAAAATTTGGCATTCAATTAATTGTTTCACTTGGAATCTAGTCAACATAATAATATAAAGAAACACAATAATTGAAGAATATATAATTTTTATCATAATTATTGAGTTATATAAAATAAAGTTAAAGAATCCGTAAATTAGAATAAAAATTTTATGTTTGAGTGCAAAATGAATTACGGAATATTTTTGGGATAACAAATTATTAAAATAATCCACGTGAAATCATCTAGTTCATGGTAATGGTAAGGTAAGGTAAAAAGACCCATTTCCTTTATGAATGAAATGTAATTGAGAAAATCCTAATTATTTCACCTTATTTCCATTATTCCCAAAACACTATTTCAAATAAATAAGAAATTTGGCATCATGAATTTCACCTTAGACATTCGTTTTTTGTTATCAAATGTATGTTTCTTACTTCATATTAATATATAAATGTTGAATAATTTTAATATTATGTTTTCATGTTTGTTAAAAATACTCTATTCATTTATATATAGAATAAAAAGAAATTTTATACCTAACAATATAATTCTTTATTACAATTTGTAGTGATGATCCACATTGTGAGAAAATGGGGACCGAAGAAATTAGCGAATGACATTTATCCATCATGTCTCTTAAAACCAAGTCAAATCCATTTGGATCAATACAATTAAATTTTTTCCTTTTAACTCTCATGGTTACAATTAAGGACTCAATGTAGCTTGGATGATTCTATAAGTTGTCTATATAATGTTATAATTTTTCTTATTCAAAATGATAATTAATGAAGCAATAGATAACCCAAAACCAAATTAAATGGGGTAGCTTATATGGATCAAATTTCATAACTAGTGAATGTAATGGAAAAATATTATCATATTCATATCACCAATAAATTTTTATGTTATAGTATTTAGATAATTAGATATTAATGGTTGGGAAATTTTCATGAATTAAAATGTACGGGTTGCTTAAAATCATGGAAAATTATATTTTTTGATCCCAGGGTGGATTACATTATGAGAATTGGAATTCCGATTTGGAATTTGAGAGTTGAATCATCATTAGAAGATTTTTTAGATGTGGTTAGAGGCCCAAGTGGGGCACATGGTGTATTGGGAAAGAGGTTTTATTTCAATAAAATGTTTATCTATGCATTGGTTATGGAAAGGTCAGCAGGTGATAAAATAAATTGGGAGAGTTTCGATCAAATTTAGGTAATTTGGAATTTTTCTGTTTATTTATAAATTTCCCAAGTCTAAAACCACATTCACTATTGGGGGAAGAAAATATTTATTATATTCATGAAATATATATTACATATGAGAAGATTATATTACAAAATGTTTTCTACATAAGGGAAAAACATTACATATGAATATATTATATATCACATATTAGAAATATATTTCATAAGTATTTTAATCTAAAAAAATAGTATTATGTATTGAAATAAATATATTACATATGGGAAAAAATTTAATATATCAAATTTTGTCCAATAAAAATATCTTATGAATAAAATATAATATATTATGCATTGAGTAATATATTACATATGGTTTTTTCAGAAAGGAAAAAACATTACATATGTAAAGGATATCACGTACGAGGAGAAGAATTATTATTCATAGGATTTTTCTGACATGTAAAAAAATATACATATAAAAATATGTGATATATAATTTTTTTTAGAGAAATTATTTTCTGCAAAAAAATATTAAGTATAAAATTTTTGATAAGGGAAAAACCTTATGCAAATGGGGATATATTATGGATGATTTTTCTCTAGGGAAAACTGTATACAATATTTCATTTATTACATATTTTTTTCTATGTGAAAACATTATATATTAAAGGAAGAATATTATATATAACTATTTAACTAATTAAGAAAACCATAAGTATGAAAAATATATCACAAATGATGAAAAAATGTTATCATGTTGGTGTTTTCTCAATTTTAAAAACCTTATGAATTTCTTTTTTTTTGAATAATATTAATTTGTGATAAAAAAAAGTAAGGGTTATTAAATAATCGATTGAGGTCCTTACATGTAATGGTGGTGTCTTGTTCTTCCCCTTTTATTCCCCTTTATAGCATTCTACATCCAACGGTTTCTACATAGGTCACTAATGGATTAGAGTGTCATTTGATTCATGATGTGGCTTTAGGTAACACTGTTGTTCGGTTTAAATTATTCATTGATTTCATCCCCTATTATTCACTACTGATAGTTGCAGCCTAGATAAGGGTTTTGGTCATGATTCCACAAGACCATAGTAAAATCATCTAGATATGATGGGGATTTTTTCATGGAAAAAGTATATCATTCGAAGATGATCACACTAGGTCTTGTGCATATTCAATGAGGTATGTGATGGGTGGTGTGCACCTATTTTCTCAAGGATTTCCATGGTATAGTTTACATAGTGATTGATTAATTATTTATGTTAGAATAATTAAGAAATATATTTTAGTTAAATTGAAAAATTAATTATAATTTATTTAAAATCAACTTTGATGGTTTATTGATTGATATAGGACCTTGTGTTTTTGTACAGTGGCCAGATATGCGTATAAGATCATAGAAAAATGTGATTAAGATTCAGTTAGTCTGAGAGGGTCTTACTAAAGTGTGGTAGATCTTCTCTTATGATGGTAATGACTCCATAAGTTTTAGGTTTTCACAACAAAACCTCTAATTAATACATATTTATTCATATATAATATGATATGTAGTCTCACCACTTGCGTATAAGTGACCATGATTATAATTTAATTGTTTCCACTCAAACCTCTTTGAAATAAATTCATGTGTTTTGGCCCATGATGGTTCCTTGAACAATAGGTTGATACATATTCCTCTGATGTCTAAGGGATTTTCTATAATCATGTTTTATGTCATATGCGATCCCTATAAGGGTATAATAAAAATCAAAGAACAAATTATACATTGATATATGTTACCTGGGTTCCCTCTTTGTAGGGAAGTGTTATGGGTTATGAATGGATAGTTCAAGGATATTCCATGAATATGATTTATTTATAGGTTGTGTGTGAGGCGAATGTCCAAGTTAATCTACCATGGGAAGTGGATTGTGGGCCACTCATTAGTGTTGAATTAAATATCTTTTCTATTGTAGCTGATTATTCCATTATGTGATCATTGTAATGTTGAAAGATGTTATGATACTAATTGAATGTATTCAGTCTTAGAGTGGGATGACATAAAATAGCATAGGTGGGGTGATCGAACCTTGATGTGACCTAAGGGATCATCATTGGTGCCCAAGTGTTGTGTTTTCTCCAGAGTGGATTAGTGCATGTTGTCAACATCAATTGTAACCTAGTATGTATGTAGTCAAATTTTTATGTTGTCCACTTGAGTGGACAACCAAGGAAATATTTTTCCTGTTTTAATATGTGCCCAAAGCATATGATTATGTATGGGGTTTGAGGATCTAAAGATCTGGATGAGACAAGTATCTCAAGTAATTATGGGCAAGTGACTATTCCAAATTGGGTATGAGACCCCCAATGTTGATGTTATATGATTTTTTTGGGTAGAGGATGTGACCCCTACGTGTATATATGATAGTTACAAGTAGAGAATGTGACCCCATGGGGTGTATATTATATAATAGTTTCAAATAGGGGATGCAACCCCTTGGTTGTATGATATCATAAAGGGTTTCAAGAAAAAAAATGTATCAATTAGTGTGATTCTAAATTTTGTTCTGATACATCCACTACTAACTGAATTACGCATGGTCGAATCTAGTCGTAACATTAGAACACTAAGATTGATGGTTAATAATGTTTTTACATTCAGATGTTTTTTTATTTTCCTAAGCATGTCACATTGTACAAGAATTTTATTTACTGATTATGCTACATTGTTTTACTCATTCCCTACTCAAGTATACCTATAACATTGTTACTTAAGAGAACCACACAATTATATGTAAAGTTATGGAAGGTTCCCATTATTGGATGGTTGAGCGGGATAGCTGGGATTTTTTCAGGAGAGGGGATCGAGTTCACTCTCAATACCAGTTTTGTGTTTTAGTTTCCTTAGTTTTGTTTCATGTTATATATGATGTTACCATGGGGGATCTGGTTAATGTATTTATTACATTTTTTCAATTATAGATAGTTCATTTTTTATAGCTTTTGATTATTTTATATTTTGAGTTTCTTATGTTCTGTTATTTATTTATTCCTATGTATATTTTGGTAATTTGATATGTTATATTATCGATGTTTTTATTACCCTGATATATATGTATAATTATCCAACGATATCACCTTAGTGTCATGTTGTTAATAAAAAACCTCTAACATATGGGGAGATATGTCAGAGGTCTTTTGGTGACCAAAATCTGTTACTACAAGGTTATCTATATAGGGGGAGTTACATTCAGACACTTGAAATAAAAATGAATAACCATATAAATATTCACTCTTTAATACTAAAATTGGTTTTCCTCTTATAGAACGATCATTTTTGTAACTCCCCAAAAATTGTTACTTAGATTCAGTTCATTATTACATAACATTGGCATTATCACACGATATCAAGTTTCTAAATACTATTTAATTTAGTTTCCTTTGATGTTATAGATATATACATAAGTTTCACATTACATAATGAACTAAAAAGAACAAATACATTGTGTCCCCATTGAACACATTCATATAACTTTGCCTATACTTACAGGTCAGTAATAATATACTTATTCACATACTAGGTAAAAAACATAAAAAAATGGATGAGATCAGATGCTCAACAAGGATAACAATATAGCAGAAACTATCCAAAATAATCATAAACATTCAAAGCAATTTATAATACTATAACAAAAGAATTTTAATCATAAACTTCAGCATAATATGGAAAAGATAAATAAAATAATGTCTTTTAATTATTCACATTCATATTATACTAGTCGAATAATCTCATGTAATATCAATAGCTAATTTCATGATGATGGAATGCATAATTATCGACATAATAACCACATAGTCCAGTCCTCGTGCCAAGAATACAAATAATATTTTTTTTAATCCCATGTTCTAGGACACTAGTTTGTCTCATTAGACATACTGATTCATCAAGGGGCTATAACGTGCCCTCCCATCACTTACACTGTCAAATTCATTCATCATATAAAAAGGGTTAATCACAGTCTAAACTTTCATATTAAAACTAGCATATGAAATGTCAATACTTTAACCACAAAAAATGAATGGTATAAAAGAGCACATCCACAGTCAAAAATAACTCATTAAATACAATATGGAAGATTTTATAATAATAAATTAATCCCTATCAAGTATAAAATACAATTAAGGATATTTAAATAGATGAAAATAATCGGAAAATCTATTTGAGAGAAATATCACCTTTTTCATGAAAACATTTAAAAGTAAAACTATTTAATAAAGAAGTCATTTAAAAGTTATTTTTGAATAAAAGTTTCCCATTCCACTTTTAAAATTTTGAAAGGAATTTTAATTTTAATAAATTCATGTTCATATAAATAAATCCATTCAACTATTTTTAAAACATGGACATTAATGAGAATGGTCTAGAAGAATAAATCATTAAAAATTTTAAAATGTTATTTTAGTTAAAGAGTTACTAACCAAATGATAGATGATTTAATAAAAAATAGTTGATGAATAAAATTTATCAAATCATTATAATATCATGATAATAAAGGGATTCCTTTCATACTATGTTAAATGACTCTATATAAACCATATAAAAGTGAATTGGCACCAAACAACAACGATGTTTCAATGGAATGTAAATTGAGATGAATTACCTTATAAAGGAATTATCCATTGATTTAGGATAAATAAATGACATTATAATGTGAGAATAATATAAATACATTCAATATTATTGGATATTCCGTGTAAATCAATCAGAGGACATTTACACATATTCTTGTAAAAACAAAACCAATGACTTGGATGTTTAACTCAATAAATTGAAATTGAGTTAATATTACCCTTATCAAGTTTATATCAATTACTTGAGAATTTATAAACTGATTTATTATGTATATAAATAGTATATCCACACAAATGGGATTTTAAATTACTACATAAATAAAAAATAGTGAGTCAAAACATAATCTTGGAGTAAAATAATAAATGATTTATGCTTAAAACCCAATCAATGGAAATTGATCTTAGAAATTCCCTTAGTGATTTGGTAACATATGAAGCATACAACCCATGAAATAATGATCATAAAATGAATTTTTAAATACCCATAAATTAATTTATATTACACAAATAATACAATCATGAGTAGTACATACACCACACCAAATGAAATAGTGTAAAATATTGCATGACTCTCATGGGAATAAAAATTGAGATGATAACCACATACCTTATACTATTCCATAGTCAAGGGTATTTTAACCTCTGTATAATATTTAAGTAATTTATATTAAATTATAAAATAACCACATACCTAAATATGATATCATAAATGATCTTATAATATTTCTTTGTTAATAATATATGAGTTGTATCATTATTTCAGGTGTTAACTTATTCATTTTCTTCTATATGTTTTATTATTTAATTCATGTTTGTTATATATAGGATGTATTTTATTCATATACATAATTATATTAATTTCCTAAAAAAAATTTAATCATAAAATGAAAATTATTCTTGAATGGTTATGATGGGGAATGAATATCGTCGTGTTTCTGGAGACAGTAATCTGTATGTAAGCACAAACAACAATATCATTCTATTGATAGTGAAATCGTATGTAATTGTTTGTTATATAATATATAAATAATTATTAACATGCTATATTTATTATTTACATTCATTATAATCATTATTATACACATACAAATAATGAAGTCTTGAATAACAAACTGCACCACAACGTGAAAATGGTATGTCTTATGTACACATGTATAATGACATTGTCGTTCATATGATGGATAAAATAATGAATATGGTTGTAAAATATTTATAATAACATCACATTATTTAAAAGTTACTAGAGTTATCATTTTGTTTGGAACACATTTAATGAAAGTGGAAGTGGAAGAAGAAAATAACATTGAAAGATGAGATGAAATTATTAACTCTTCTTCGGGTGCTTCCTTTTTATTGGATCTAAAGGGAACCTATAGTTGGTTTTATGATAAACTTAAGACAAATAGGTTGAGTTTATGGTAGTTTATAGGATATTTTAGTATATTTGTCATAGAGAAATGGATTTGGAGGTGTAACATTAAGCAAATGGGAAGTTCCCGTTTATTAGATAGGCGAGGGTAACTTTAGGAAAGGATTGAAAAATTATTTTATTATAACATAATTATTAGTTAATAATAGTTCAAATTGGATTTAGTTCAGTTATAATATGGGTATGGTCGAATTATTCTCAACAAATAGGTTTTATACATGTTCAGGACACCATATTATCCTTATCTTTTAGATTTAATTCTTAGTTAAATAGTTTAACTTTTACCATGTCATCTTGTATTTTTATATTACTTGGTTAGTAAAAATACAATAATATTCCAAGAGATCCTCAAGTGGTTCATATATTACATATATATAATTGTAAATGAATTTTGGAGAAACCCTATATTTTTAGTTATATTATATCATTTAATAATATAGTATCTATTTTAAAAACTTATTGATGTCAATTTTGACATTATTTTGTATTTAGTTTTTGTGAAAGTCCAAAAAAAATTATTACATGGAAAAAAATACATTAAATCAAGCATATCATGTCATTTTAACAATTATAATTATAGTAATTCATCAAAATTCCAAATTTACATTTTTTTTATTTATAATATCAATTATTTTAATCATTCATAAAGAGGGAAATTACTGCATCCCCATTGTGTCATAAATAAATTTGATTATTTAATCTCTAAATTTTGTAAATAAAATACCATGTTGAATGAAATATTTTCAAATTTCTAAGGAATAATTATTGTAAAATATATCTTATGTATAACCCTATATTAAAAATGGTTTAGTTATTGAACATTGAATTTTACACTTTTAACTGTTTTTTAAATAAAATAATAATATTTGTCCTAATCAAATACAAGTGGGTCTAATAGGATCATAATTTATTACTATGTTTTTTTGGGAGAAACAAAACTTATCCTATTGAATTAGGACATGTATTTGGGTAATTATAATATCATTTTATCCTTTAATTACCCTATTTACATTTAAATATGTAAATAAAATTCAAAATTTACTATTTGCAAAAATTATTTTCATCATGTTGAACAAAACATTAGATAATGATGTCAACCATGTCACTTGGAGTTTTGAAATTCAATTCACTATAGTAGTAAAATTACGTTTTATGCAAATTTGTAAATGAGCCTAGATGGTGGGTTAATGATGTAAAAAAATTTCATAAAATATTATACATCTAATATAATAATAAAAGGACTAAAATTAATTACATTAAACTAATATAGATAATATGTATCTATTTTCACTTTAAAATATATTAAATTAAAATTATATATAATTTTAAAAACTGTCATGTTTAAACAACAACATAGTGTTTTTCACTATTTATAAAAAATTGAATGTTTTTAGAAAAATACCAAAAATTCACCATAGGCTAATTTTGATATTTAGAATTTATAAAATGATACTATTATGAAAAATTAAATACTTTTAAGATACATTTATTAATTTAAATTAATTTTCTTTGTGACAATTAAAAAGTGGGTTTTTAAAAAGTATAAATTATCAAAAGTTCGACATGTGTTTATATCCAATTTAAATGTAAAAGTACTTATAATGACCAACAATATATAAAATGATAAAAATTTAATCCATATATACTCAAAAAAAATAAATAGGATAATATAACAATAAAAATAAATTGGGTGAAAATGCAGTTTTGAATTAAAATGTATTATTTTTTACTATTCATTAAAAATGGAACTTATCCTAAAATCACCAAACATTCACCATAATCTATAATTGGTATTCTGAATTCCAAAAATAAGTCAATTTCACCATGTTTAATTTATAATAGTGTCTAAAATTAATTTTATTGTTGGTCACAAAATGGCATAAGAAGTAATTCCTTTATCAAAATAGTACTTAAATTTTATTGAATCTTATACATTTCCTTACATATACGGTTTATTTATGGGATATAATTATTAATGAAATTTATAATTTATTTGTTACTATTCATGTTACAATATATAATTGTTATGTAACAAATATATCATTTGAATAATTAAAGTGTTTTTTTGTAGAAACTCAATCTTCCATATAATGTAAGCCAATATATTGTTGCGTACAATATAAGATATTTAATTACATTAATTATATAACATACTATGAAATATTTGGGTGCCATATAACCCCATTCATCAAATAATTTCTTCATCGAAATTTGAATTTGGAAACAAAAATTAGGGGTTTGACATTCTAAAACATCTTTGTTGAAATACCACATTAGAAAAAGAGTCAATTATACTATAACATTAAATTAATGATAGATAAGTACAATGGTAACTCAAGATATCCCATAATAGGGTTACGTTTGGGGAAAGTGGATATGGAAGAGAAAACAAACCACCAAATTTTTATGGAGAGTGATAGAAAACATGATCCATAGAAAGTTAACAACCAGAAAACCATAAACATGTTATCGGTAAAACGGTATTTGATTACCCAGTAGGAAGAGTAAATAGACAATGTTTTTGTATTAAGTTAATTTTAATAATGTTTTGGACTTTATTTAGGATATTTACTAAGAACCTAAAGATATATACTTACTTCTCATGTATAGTTTCATCTTTTAATAAATTTTTACCTCAAACTCATCTCTTCTCCAAACGATGAGTATTCTTGATGACTTGGTTGCACCTGAAGCGCTATAATCTACTTCTACAGAATCACATAATCCAAAAAATAAGAACCATATATTTCCCTTGTCTTTATATGATAACCAAAACCAAAATAGTTAGTACAAGATCATTTGATCCCCAAAAACGAATTATCCTTTATTGAATTAAATACTACTCTTAATCTCCAAAATTAATAAAAGTAATACCCAAAGTTAAACAAAGACCATTCAAAAAATAATTGTCCTTAACATTCGTCAAAATAATCCAAACTATGTTTGAAACCCAAAATTCATAAGGATTTTACCACATATCCTTCCATGATAAATCATTACAATTATCTCAAAATCACATCAACTACTCTTAAAGTAACATACTTAAAATTAATGAACCTAATCACATATTCTCTATAATAGGTTAATAATTTCCATAAATAACCCAAATCTCTATAATTCCACAATAAAAACATAAATTCTTACAAAATAAATTTCCACCACTACTCCTCACATTAAATAACATAGTATTGTGTTTTCCTTAGTTATATAGTGTTCCCAAAAGAGAGAATGTCTGCCAAAATAACATTTATCGCTTAATCATCAAATAATTTTTATAAAATAAGGATATATAATAAGTTCCAAAACTCAACATATTCTTGATCCATAAAATAATTTAACTAAATATAATTATTTATACTATCATGGTACATCACGTAGTTAAGTGGTAGGTGATAAATGCCTGTCACACGTTGTTGGTGGGTTCGATTCCGACAGGTTATTCAGACGCGACAAGTTGTCACATTGTCACTGTGTTGTCCTTCTTCAAAATCTATATAATTTTATAAGATTCGAAAACATGAGATAAAATCCTCAAAATGACCATAACATATTTTAACCATAAATTTTATCACATGACTTTCATTTTCTTCTGATAAAATAACAACCTATAATTGACTCAAATTCAAGGATCATATAAACCCAAATGGTGCTTTATAACTATATCCACACATGAAAAGATAATTATTCCTCAAATAGAATTTTTATATAAAAAAATGGCGGGTTACACATACAAGAGAAAATACTACCAATGTAGTCCAATCAACAAATAGTATTAACACTTTCAAAAATTATTCCATCTATTTGTTTCCGCATAGGTTCTTACTTGAATTAGAGTCTATCCTATAGAATATGACATTGACTCGAGAAATACCAAGGTCTCCTAGAGATATAGAAAATGACAGTAAATTGATTATGAGGATCATTTTTATTTTCCTCCATAGTATTCACATTTTCTCCTCTAAAATTCTTAATTTATGTCCTTATTTTACAGAGATAATAAATTTATAGGTTCCATTGAAACACTTTCCTGGGTGTCTGATTCCACATTTCATGCGTGATGGAAAATGTGATTTCTTTTCCCCATGGTATCCACTACTAGAGCTCTTATCATTCTTTGCCTTTTACATCATTTTTTAGTTTGAGAGATGGTTAATGTATATGGTGTTGATTATATTTTTGGAAAAATGATTCAGCATGAACATTATAATTTTTACTCCTATCACCATTCCATTTCGTTGCTCATTTTCACCATTGTTACCACCTTCTACATCATTTTCAATGTTAATATTACTTCATTGTAATCCATTCATGGACTAAAACCATAAATCAGAGTGTGATTAAAAATAGTCATAAAATTTATTTAGAAAATATCATGACACCTTATTTTATATCTAAAACAACTTATAATTAACCAAGGTTATTTATCTCATATTATATTAAAATCCTTCGATTTAGTTTGTAATTAAAACATGAATTACCCTATTCATATCCATGGGGAGTTTCAATAACAAGAGTGCAGAAAGGATCGTTGTCGTGTACCAGGATACCCCAGGTCAAGACCTAAACTCATGTTACGAGTTTTCACTCATAGTTACATCTGTGTTATTGCCACCTCTATATATTTTTATCCAGGTAGAAAGGTATTTTCTTGGAAAACCCACATAATATTGACATTACAAATTTTTTTGGATGTTCTCCAATACTAATCCTAAAAGTCTATCTTTGGGTAATGATCTCTAATCAGATTTTATCAAAATCTAGTTTTTAATTTTTGTACTAAACTTCCTCTGATACCAACTATAACACCCCGAACATAGTTATCTTGAGTCGGTGCATAATTACATAACATTGGAATGCTCACAAGGGATCATGTTATGAAATAATGATTAGTTTAGTAGCCTTGGATTTATTACATACATAAATAAGTTTTACATTACATCATGAAATAAAAAAACAACATTGTGTCCCAATTGAACACACTCATATCCCTTAGCCTATCCATGAAGGTCAATCATAATATCATTTTTCACATCAAGGGAAAAATAAAACATAACAAAGGTGTGATATCATATTCTTAGTAAGGATAAAAATATAGAAGAATCTATTATAAATAAACATTATCATTTTAGGTAATGTATAAGACTAAAACACAATCCTTTTAAACTTACACTACAGTGTAATATGGAAAAGATAAATCAAATAATTTCATTACTTATTCACATGGATATTCAACTAGTACAGTAATCACATGTAATATCAATAGCTAATATTATATTGATGGAATTCATAATGCAGGACATCATAACCACATTCTCAAGACCTTGTGCCAATAATAAAAATAAGATTTTGTCAAGGCTTTGTGCCAAGAAACTAGTTTCTCTAATTAGACCTACTAATGCATCGAGGGTGTATATAGGTCCCCACCCATCAATCACTAATTCCAAAAAATTACACAAATAAAAAGGGTGATACAAAATATAAACATTCATATTAAAACTAGCATACAAAATGTCAATACTTTAACCACAAACCATTAATTGTATAAAAGAGAACATCCATAGTCAAACATAACTCATTTAATATAATAAGGAAGATTTTATTATAATAAATCCATCTCTCTCAAGAATAAAATAAATTAAGGATATTCAAATAGATGAAAATGATCTGTAAAACTATTTGAGTGAAATATCCATTTATCTTGAAATCGTTTAAATGTCACGCTATTTATCAAAAAAAGTCATTTACTAGTGATTTTTGAATCAATGTGTGTAATAAAAATTTGAAACTTTTGAAATGAATTTTAATTTTCAAAAATTTCATGCCCATAAAAATAAATCCATAAATCCTTTTTTAGTACATAGACATTAATGATAATGATTTAGAAGAATAAATCATTAAAATATTTAAAATGATATTTTAGTTAATGAGTTCCTAACCAAATGAGAGACGCTTGAATACAAATAATGGGGGAATAAAATTAATCCAAACATTATTATATCATGATAATAATTTTATTCATGATATAATATGTCACATTATAGTATATACACCATATAAAACTAAATTCGCACATTACAACAAAGAGGTCTTAATGGAATGTAAATTGAGAAAAAATCTCTTATAGAGACCATATCATTAGATTAAGGATAAGTAAATGACATAATTATGTGTGAGAAATATAAATACTATAAATATGAATGGACATTTTGTGTAAATAAATTCTAGTACATTTAAAAATATTCTTGTAAATACAAAACAAATGACTTTGATGTTTAACTCAATGAATGAAAATTTAGATACGATTACCCTTGCCAAGTTCATATCAATGACTTGAGATTTTATCAATGGACTGATTATTTTTATCAATAGTATATCAACACAAATTATAGTTTAAATTACTACATAAATAAATAAATATTGATTCCACAAATAATCTTGGAGTAAAATAAAAAATGAAGTATGCGCCAAACCTAACGAGTGGAAATTGAAATTATAAATTCCCTTACCGATTTGGTAACATACAAAACATACACACCATGAAATAAAGATCATAAAATGAAGATATAAATACCAATAAATTTTTCTATTTTACCCAAATAATATAATCATGAGCAGTACATACTCCACACAAAAGGAAATATTGGAAAATATAGAATGAATCTCACGATAATAAAAAGTGGGATGAAAACCCCTTACATTGTACCTTTACATAGTTAAGGGAATGATAATTTCTTGTATAATAGTTAAATAACTATTATTAAATTATATAAGAAACAAATACATTAATATGACATCATATATGATCTTCTAATATTTCATTGTCAATAATGTTTATGTAGTATCATTGTTTCAGGTGTTAACTAATTTGTTTTCTTTTATACATTTTGTTATGTAATACAATTAGTTATGGATACAATGTATTCTATTCTTAAGAAGAATTATATTATGTTCATATTCCTTTTTTCATTCATAAAATTATAATTATTCTTCAATGGTTGTGATGGGAAATGAATTTAATCGCGTTCATGGAGACAGTAATTTGTGCGTACGCACGAGCGACAATATCAATATATTGATGTTGAAATCGAATGTAATTGGATTGTATATAATATATAAATAATTATTATCATTTTTTATTTATTAAATAAATAAATTATACTCATTATTATACACATCCAAATAATGAAGTTTTGAATAAAAAAATACACCACGACGTGGAGACGGTATGTCTTACATACGCACGTATTGTGACATTGTCATTCACATGATGGATAGACTAATAAATATGGTTGTTACATATTTCTAATAACATAACTGTATTTAGAAGGTACAGTAGTAGTTATTTTGTTATGGAAACCACAATGAATGTGGAAGTGGAAGAAGAAAAGTCTTTGGAAGAGGTGATGTAATTGTTAGCATTTTTCAGGTGATACCTTTTGATTTGATCAAAAGGGATCCATATATTAGCATTATGATCAAATTAATACCTCTAGGTTTAATTGATCATATTTGGGAGAATATTTGAGGAGGTTTTTGCTGATCCAAAAGAATTTGGAGGTGTGAAATTAAGAGAAGAGGAAGTTCCCTTTTATAAGAGATGTGAGGGCCACTTTATAAAATGCATGAAATATATATTTATTATGAAATAATTTTTAATTTATAATGTTTTGAAATGAATTTATATCGATGATAAAGAAGGGATGTGTGGGAATTTTTTCGACAAATTTATTTTATTCTAATTTATTTCACCATGTTAACCTTATATTTTAGATTTAACTCTTATTTAAATAGTTTAACTTTTACCATGTCTTCTTGTATTTTTATATTACATGGTTAATAAACATAATATAAAATTCCCTTGTGAACCTCAGGTGGTTTATAAATTAAATTTATATAATTATATTATTTATTTTGGCCGAACCTTATATTTTTATGAATATTATATCATTTAATAAAATAGTATTTTATTTTTAAAAACTCATTTATTTCAATTTTGACACTATTTAGTATTTGGTTTTTGTGAAAGTCAAAAATACGTTATTTAATCAAAAATAATAAATTAGATCACCCATAACATATAATATTAACCTATAAAATTAGTTTAATTCTTCAAAAGTTTCCATTTACATTTATTTTGATATTTATAATATCAATTAATTTAATCATTCATTCATAAGGTAATTACGCCATCATCATTATGTCATAAATAAATTTAGTTTTTTAATATCTAAAAAGTATAAATAAAATACCATGATGTAGGAAATATTTTTATATTAAGGAATATTTATATTCAAATATATCTTGTGTATTACCATATATAAAAATGGTTTAGTTATTAAACATTTAATATTACACTTTTAACTATTCTTTAAATAAAATTTTAATAAATGTCTTAATCTAATCCATGTAGATGAAAGATGATCATAATATATCACTATGGTATAATTTTGTAGAAAAACACTTCTACAATATAATTAGACATGTATTGGGTTATTATAATATTATTTGTACCTTTAATTACCCAATTTACATGTAACGATGGTAAATAAAATTCAAAAGTTACTATTCATAAAAATTGTTATCATCCTATTAAACAAAATTTAATTATATATTTCAATCATGCCTCTAGGTTTTTTTAAATTTAATTCACAGAAGCGGTAAAATTACATTTTATGCAAATATTCAAATGTTCCTAGAAAGTGGGTAAAAGATGTTAAAATGTTCGATAAAATTATATACATAAAATATTTTTATAAAATGACTCAAATGAATTGAATTGAACTAATATAGTTATTATGTACCCATTTACACTTTAAAATAATTAATTAATAATTATAATAAATTAAATAAATGTCGCTTTTAAATAATAATTTAGTTTTTTCACTATTCATAAAAAATTGAATATTTTCAGAAAATTGCCCAAAATTAAACCTAATATAATATTGATATTTAGAATTTGAAAATTATTTTTAAATTACAAAATTAAAGACATTAAAGTTACATTAGAAAATTTAATATTAATTTCTATTGTGAAAACTAGAAAGCAGGTTTCTAAAAAATAAAAATATCAAAAGATTGACATGTGTTTATATACAATTTAAATGTGAAATCACATCCATTTGACAAAATTATATAAAATGATAAAAATATAATCAATATATACTCTAAAACAAATTAATAGGATAATCAATCAATATAATAAAATTCGGTGAAAAGGCAGTTTTGAATTAAAAAGCATTATTTTTCACTACTCATTAAAAATTGGAACTTCTAATAAAATTACCAAACATTCACTCCATTATAATATTGGTATTATGAATTAAAAAATTATGTCAATTTCAAAAAAAATTAATTTATATTAGTGTCTAAAATTACATTAATTATTGTTTACAAAAGGGCATAAGAAGTAATTCCTTTATGAAAATAGTACAAATATTTTAATAAAACATATACATTTTCGTATAATAATGGTTTATTTATGCGATATATTTATAAATTACATTTAAATTTTATTTTTTACTATTTGTATTAGATTATTTAATTATTATTTTGTAAATATATCATTTGAATAAGTAATGTGTAATTTCATAGAAACTCAATCTCCATATAATATAATCCAAGATAATTTTGTGTGATGTATAAGCTATTGAATTAATATATTGATATAAATTACCATGAAATATTTAGTTGTTACTTTATTCTCTCCTTAAAATAATTTATTCCTTGAAATTAAAACTTCAAAACATGGATATGTAATAGAAAACAAACCATCATGTTCTGATGGAGAGTGATAGAAAACATGACCAGTAGAAAGTTAACTACCAAAAAACCATAAAATTGTGATGGCTTAAACGGTCATTGATTACCAAGTAGGAAGAGTAAATGGACTTCAATTTTGTTTTAAAATAATTTTATGAATGTTTTGGAATTTATTTAGGATATTGACTAAATAATAAAGATATATACTTACTTTTCAAGTATAGATTCATCCTGTAATAAATTTCTAACACAAACTAATCTTATTTCAAAATGATGACAATTAGGGTTGACTTGGTCACACCTGAAGTGCTAGAATCAACTCCTATAGAATCACATAATCCACAAAAGATGAACTATACAATTCCATTGTCTTTAGAAATTATCCAAAACATAAAAGGGATTGTACAAGATCAAATGGTCCACAAAAAGGATAATCTTTTATAGAAATTACTACTACTATTAATCTCTAAATTTAAACAAAAAATATCCAAAGTCCACCAAAGACCATTCAAAAAATAATTGTCCTAAAAATTCATCAAAACAATCCAACAACGTTTTAAACACAAAATTAAGAAGGATTTGATCACATAGTCTTCCACGATAAATCATAACATTTATCTCTTAATGACATCAACTACACTTAAATTCACAAACTTAAAAGTAATTAACCTAATCACATATTCAATATGGTAGGTCAATGATGTCCATAAATAACACATATCACTATAAGTCCACAATAAAAACATACATTATTCAAAAATAATAATCCAACATTATTCCTCAAATTAAATCCCATAGTATTCTATTTTCCATATGCATATAGTGTTCCCAAAAGAGACAATTTCTTCAAAAATAACTTTTATCATTCAATCACGAAATCATTTTCTTATACTATGTAAAAATTATATGTTCCCTAAATCAACATATTCTTGATCCATATAATCATTTATCTAAAAATAATTATTCATTCTATCCATGGACTTCACATAGTCTAGTGGTAGGCGATAAATTCCAGTCGAACATTGGTTGTGGGTTTGATTCCCAAACCATTGTCCAATAAGATGGGGTGTCAAAGGGTCTATTTGATGTAATTTTTAAAAAACTATATAATTTTATAGCATTCCCAAAAATAAGATGAATTACTAAAAAATAACCAAAAAAATTTTTATCCACAAATGATATCTCATACCTTGCATTTTCTCTTCAATAACTAATAACCTACAATTGACCCAAATTCAAGGATCATATAAACCCAAATGTTTCCTTATAAGTATATCCAAAAAATAAAAGACTATTTTTCATAAAATATCATTTTAACATAACTAACTGTAGGGTTACATATATGTGATTATATTATTCCCATGTAATCCCGTGAAAAAAGAGAATAAATAATTTTAAACATTTCACCATCCATTTATTTCTGCACAGGTTCTTCCAGGAATTAGTTGTTATTCATTATAATAGGACATTGATTCAGGTAATGGAAAGGTCACATATATTTATAAAAAATGACTAAATATGGATTTATAGGATTATTTTTATTTTCTTCCATAGTAACCTAAAAATTTCCTCGACAATTTTTTACTTTATGACCTTCTTTCCCACACATAAATCATTTCATTATTCCAATGAGACACTTTCTTGGGTGTCTCCATCCACATTTCATGCATGATGGAAAATGAGATTTCATTTCTCCATGGTCTCCACTGCTGGAGCTCTTATCATTCTTTTCCTTAATCTTCATTGTTGAGTTCAAGAGTTGGTTAATGTAAATATTACTGATCATATTATTGGAAGATTGATTCGGCATGAACACGATATCTTTTATGACTATAAAAATTACATTTTGTTTCTCATTTCCAACACTCTTCAAACCATCTACATCAGGTTCAATGTTATGATTAATTCATTTGAATCCATCCATTGACTTAAACCATAATGTAGAGTGTCTGTACAAATAGTCCTAAAATCATTTATAAAGTAACATGACACCTTATTTCCAATCTAAATCACCATAAGATTAAAAAAGTTATCTATTATCATATTATATTAAAATCCGTCAAATCTGTTTGTAATTAAAACATGAATTATTATAAGTATATACCCCATGAGTTTCAATACCAAGAGTGCAACAAGTCCCATTGTTGTGTACTAGGATACCCTATGTCATGGCATAAACACCATTTCAGAGTTTTCACAACTAGGTACATATGTTCCAGAGAAACCTCTACCTGTTTGTATCCAGAAACTGAGGTATCATCTTAGAAAAACCACATAATATTTACAGTACCAAATTTTTGTTGTTGTTCTTCTATACTATTTTTCAAATTTTATCATATGTTTTCGATCTCTGATAAATTTTTATCTAAATATAGTTTACAAGTATTTTAGTAAAACATCCTCTGATACTAATTGTAATTCCCCGACCCTTGTTACCCAGAGTCGGTGCATTATTATATAACATTTACTTGATCACAAGATTTCCTGTTTACAAAGACCAATTTGTTTAGAAGCCTCGGAAGAACTAGATATATACATATGTTTCACATTACATCATGAAAAAAAAACAAGAACATTGTGTCCCATTTGAAAACCCTCATATCCCTTATCCTATCCCTACATGTCAATCATAATATACAACTACACATACTAGGAAAATAAAGCATAAGAAAGGGGTGAGATCATATGCTCAGTAAAGATATAAATATTGAAAAAACAATCATAATTAAGCTTTATCATTTAAGGAAATTTATATGACTAAAACACAATCATTTTATGATTAATCTTATTCATTATTCGGAAAATATTAATTGAATAATTTCATGTACTTATTCACATGGATATTCAAATAGTCTAATAATCACATGTAATATCAATATCTAATTTAATAATAATGGAATACATAATTTCGGACATCGTAACCATATCGTCAAGGCCACATGCCAAGGATACCAATATGATTATGAAAAGTCCTAGTGCCAAGACACAAGTTTGTATCATTAGACCTACCGATGCATCAATAAGATATAGCGGGACCCGACCATTAAATACTATGTCAAATGCATTAGTTATATGAAAAGGGTGAAAAAAATTCTAAACAGTCTTATTCAAACTAGCATACAAAATTTAAATATTATAACCAAGTACCCTGAATTGTATAAAAAGAGCACATCCATAGTCAAATATAACTCATTAAATACAATATAAAAGACTGAATTATAATAAATCAATATCTATCAATAAAAAAAATAAAATTATTGATACTGAAATTGATTAAAATAATCAGTAAATCTATTTGAGAGAAATATCCCCTTTTTCATGATAACATATATAAGTTGAACTATTTATCAAAGAAGTCGTTTAAAAGAGATTTTTGAAACAATTTATCTCATCCCTATTTTAAAATTTTAAATGAAATTAAATTTTAAAAGATTCATGTATATATAAATAAATCCTAAAAACCACTTTCTAAAGCAGGACATTAATGAGAATGATTTTGAAGAATAAATCTTTAATACATTTAAAATGATATTTTATTTAAAACATTTCTAACCAAATGAACATTCCTTGAATAAAAACAATCATGGAATAAAATTAATGACAACTTTATAATATCATTAGAATATAGTATTATATAATATGTAAATGTATAGTATATGAATCTTATAAAAGTTAATTGGTGCATAACAACAAATAAGTCTTAATGGAATTTCAATTGAGATGAAATCCCAAATAAAGATGGTATCCATAGATTAAGGATAAATCAATGAAATAATTATATGTGAAAAATATAAATACACTGAATATGATTGGATATTAAATGTAAATCAATCAGATGACATTCACACATATTATTGTAAAAATAAAACCAATTACTAGGATGTTTAACTTAATTAATGGAAATTGAGTTAATATTACCCATATCAAGTTCACATCAATGACTTGAGAATTTATAAATTTAGTGATTATGTGTATAAAAATTATATCCACACATGTTTAAGTGTAAATTACTACATAAATAATAAAACAGTGATTCCACACAAAATCAAGGAGTAAAATAATCAATGAAGTATGTGTAAAACACAATGACTGTAAATAATAAGTATAAATACCCTTGCCGATTTTGTGACATACAAAACATACACCCCATGAACGAAGGATCGTAAAATTAAAATTTAAATACCCATAAATTAAATTATATTACACATAGAATAGTGTAATAGGAAATACATACACTACAAAAAAGGAGATAGTGGCAAATATGGCATGAATCTCATAGGAATAAAAAGAGAGATGAAAACCCCATACCTTGTAATCTTCCTTAGTACAGGGTATTTAAACCTATACTATAATAGTTAAAAAAAATTATTAATTTTTACAAAAACCACATACCTAAATATGATATCATATATTACCATATACTATTTCATTGTTAATAATATTTCAATAGTGTCATTGTTTTGGGTGTTAACTGATTTGTTTTCCAGTATCTGTTTTCTTACATAAGACATGTCTGTTATGGATAGTATGTATTTTATTCATATAATGTATGATATTACGTTTATAAACATTTTTTGATCATAAAATGAAAATTATTCTTGAATGGTTATGATGGGGAATGAATCTCATCGCGTTCGGGGAGAAGGTAATCTGTACGTACGCACGAGCAACAATATCATTCTATTGATGGTGAAATCGTATGTAATTGTTGGGTATATCATATATGACGTATAATTAACTTGTTATATTTTTTATTTACTTAAATTATACTCATTATTATACCCATCCATGTAATGATGTGTTGAATAAGAAACTACACCACGACGTGGATACGTTATGCCGTACGTACGCACATCTTGTGACATTTCCACTCATATGATGGAAAGAATAATGAATATTGTTGAAGCATATTTATAATAACATAACATCATGTAATAGTTATTGGAGTTTTTTATTTTTTTATTTAAACCACAATTAATGTGGAAGGATAATATGAAAATAACATTGAATGTTGTGATGAAATTATTACATCTTCTTTGGGCACTTCCTATTGATTTGATCAAAATGGATCCTTACATTGGCGTTATGATCAAATTAAGACCTATGGGATGAATTGAGGCCTTTTGGGAAGATATTTGTGAATATTTTTGAAGAGTAAAATGGACTTGTATGTGTGAAATTATGATAAGTGGAAGTACACTTTTGTAAGAGACGTGATATTAATTTTTGGAAAAGATTGAAATATTATTTTATTATAAAATTAGTTTCGGTTTCTAAAGGTTAAAAATAGATTTATTTAGAGGATATTTTGGGTATGTGTCGATATATTCTCATCTAATATCTTTTAGACAAGTTTATGTCAACATATTAACCATATAATTTAGATTTAACACTTAGTTAAATAGTTAAACTTTTACCATGTGTTCTTATTTTTTATGTTACATGTTTAATAAACATACATTAAAATTCCATGAGAACATAAAGTGATTAATAAATTACATATCTATAATTATATATTTCCTTTGGCCTAATATTATATTTTTAGGAATATTATATCATTTACTAATATATTATTTGTTTTCAAAATTCATTTATGTAAATTTTGGCGCCATTTAGTATTTGGTTTTTTTTTGAAAGTCAAAAAAACATGATTACAACAACAAAAAAATTAATTGACCATAACATGTTATATTAACTTATAAAATTAGTGGAATGCATCAAAATTCTAAATTTACATTTAATTTGTTATTTATAATATCAATTATTTTAATCATTTGTTATTAAGTAAATTATTGTATCATCATTGTGTTATAAATAAATTTTATGATTTGATGTATAAAAATAAAAAATAAAATACCATTATGTGGGAAATATTTTTTTTCTACTGAATATTTATACTCAAATTTATCTTCCATATAACCCTATATTTGAAATGGTTCAGTTATTAAACATTGAATTTTCCACATTGAACTATTCTTTAACTAAAATAGTAATAAATGTCCTAAACTAATCCAACTGGATCAAGAAGGATCATTATATTTTCCTAAGAATGATTATTGTCTAAACACACTTATCTAATACAATTAGGACATGTGTTATGGTAATTATAATATCATTTTTATCTTTAATTACAAAATTTACATGAAATTGTGGTAAATAAAATCCAAACGATACTATTCACCAGAACTTATTTTCATCTTATTTAACCAAATTTAACGTATTGATGTCAACTATGTCTCCTGAAATTTTTAAATTCAATTCACAGAAGTGGTAAAATTATGTTTTATGCAAAATTGAAAATGTTTATAGAAGGTGGGAATAAGACTTTAAAAAGTTCAATAAACTTTTATACATCTAATAATATTATAAAATGACTCCAGTTAATTTAGTTGAACTAATATAGGTATTATTTATATATTTCCAATATATTATAAATTTAAATATAAATTATAGTTATTTAAATAAAAGTCAGTTTCAAACAATAACGCGGTGTTTTTTACGATTTATCAAAAATTGAACGTTTTCAGAAAAATACACATAATTTACCATATGATAATTTTGATATTTTTAATTTAAAACTAATTTATATTTTATAAAATTAAGGACATTTTAGTTTCATTAAATAATTTAAAATTAATCTGCATTGTGAAAACCAGAATGTGGGTTTTTAAGAAGTAAAAACTATCAAAAGATTGACATGTGTTTATATCCAATTTAAATGTGAAATTACATAAAATAGGAAAAATTATATAAAATGATAAAAATATAATCTATATACACTATAAAACCAATTAAGAGGATAATATAACAATATATATAATTTGTGTGAAAAGGCAGTTTTGAATTAAAACACATTATTTTCCAAAATTCATTAAAAATTGGATCTTCTCTTAAAATTACAAAACAATAACCCTATTATAATATTTCTATTATGAATTCATAAATTATATCAATTTAACGAAATTTAATTTATAATAGTATCATTAATTAATTTTATTATTTCTCACAAAAGCTCATAAGAAGTAATTCCTTTATCAAAATAGTACTTATATTTTAATGAATCTTATACATTTCCATATAATTATGGTTTATATATGTGATATAATTATAAATAAAATTTAAAATTTATTTGTTAATATTTTTATAAATAAATTTCATTTTTATATTATAATTATATCATTTGAATAATTAAAGTGTTGTGTCGTAGAAACACAATCTTCCATATATTGTAAGCCAATTCAATGTTGCGTATATTATAAGATATTGAATTACATTAATGATATAAAATACTATAAAATATTGGGGTTTCACATTCTACCCTCCATCGAATAATTTAGTCTTCTAAATTGAAACTCAGAAAGAAAAACTGGTGTTTGACATCTCAAAAAATCATTGTAGATATCCTACATCCGAAAACGAGTCCATAAAATTATCACTTTAAAATAAAGTAACGTAGAAAGGTATCTTAATATAATCATACAAGGGTAACTTGTTGAAAATTATGGATACAGAAGAGAAAAAACCATCATGTTCAGATGGAGAGTGATAGAAAACATGATCAGGAGAAATTTTACTTCTAGAAAACCATAAACATGTGATGGGTTAAAAAGTCTTTGATTACCTAGTAGGATGAGAAAATGTATAATGTTTTTGATTTATGTTCATTTTAATAATTTTTTTGAATTTATTTAGGAGATATACTTACTTTTCACATGGAGTTTGATCCATTAATTATTTTCTACAAGAAACTCTTCTTTTCCCCAAACAATGTGTATTCATGATAACTTGGTCAAACCTAAAGTTCTAGAATCAACATCTATATAATCACATAATCCACAAAAAATTAACTATATATATCCCATGTATTTATACATTAACCAAAACCAAAAGGGTTAGTAAAAGATCATATTATCCCTGAAATCGATAATCCTTTATAGAAAGAAATACTACTCTTAATCTCCAAAATTAATCAAATAATACCCAAAGACCAACAAACACCATTCAAAAAACAATTGTCCTTAAAATTCATCAAAATAATCCAAAATACTTTCAAATCCAAAATATAGAATTATTTGATAACATAGTCTTCCACGATAAATCTTAACATTTATCTCAAAAAAACATTAACTACTCTTAAATTCAAATACTTAAAATTAATTAATCTACTCAAATATTATTTATGATAG
Organism: Viscum album; assembly: GCA_963277665.1. Taxonomy (NCBI): domain Eukaryota; kingdom Viridiplantae; phylum Streptophyta; class Magnoliopsida; order Santalales; family Viscaceae; genus Viscum; species Viscum album. The sequence goes on along the minus strand of OY728141.1, from coordinate 1,844,224,445 downwards.
GTTAATCATTTCCGTAAATAGCCCAAAAGAAATAACCTCTTCCAAGATAACATTTATCACTTAGTCACCAAATCATTTCATATATTAAGGATAAGTCAAATGTTCCAAAAATCATCATATTCATTATCCATAAAATCATTTAACTAAAAATAATTAGTCATACTAACCATGGACATAATTTAGTCTATTAGTAGGTGATAAATCCCAATCACACTTTGGTTGTGGGTTCAATTCCCACAGCTTTGTCTAATGAGGTGGGTTGTTACACGGTCTGTGTGTTTTCAATTTTAAAAAACTATATAATTTTATAACGTTCCAAAAAATGAGTTAAATTCCTCAAAATAACCATAAAATATTCTAACCACAAATGTTATCTCATACAATACATTTTCTTATGAAAAAATAATAACCTATAATTGACTCAAATTCAAGGTTCATATAAACCCAAATCATTGTTAATAACTATATCCACAAAAAAGATAATTTTTCCTCAAATAACATTTTCAAATAACAAACTGCTGGGTTTCACAAATAAGATAAATGTCTTAAAAAGTAATCTTACCAACAAGGAGAATCAATACTTCTAAACACATATCTATGAATTAAATTACACATAGGTTCTTCCTTGAATTAGTGGTTATATAAGAGATTATGACATTGACTCGGGTAATGCCCATGTGCCCAACATTTAGAAAAATGAATGTAAATGGAATTTTTTATATAATTTTTTTTCTTCTGTATTTATCGTCATTTTTCCTCGATAATTATTTACATTATGTCCTTATTTACCACACATAATGAATTTCATTGTTTCGTTGAGACACTTTACTGGGTCTCTCCTTCAACATTTCTTACATGATAGAAAATGATATTTCTTTTCACCATGGTTTCCACTACTAAATCTCTTATCATTCTCCACCTATTTCTTATTTTTTGAGTTTGGGATTTTGTTAATGTATATGTTATTGATCATATTTTTCTAAAAATTATTTTGCATGAACATGATATCTTTTACTCATATCAACATTCCATTTTGTTGCTCATTTTCCCCACCATGACCACCTTGTACGTCATCTTCAATGTTACTATGACTTCCTTGGAATCCATCCATTGGCTAAAATGAAAAAGCTTAGTTTGAGTAAAAATAGTCATAAATAAATTTAGAGAATATCATGACACCCTATTTTCAATATAAAATTCTTTAGTATTAACCAAGGTTATTTATTCTCCACCTATATTAAAATCATTCAAAACAGTTTTTAATGACAATTTGAATTCTCCTAATCACATCCCCTTGGAGTGTCAATAATAAGAGTTAAGCAAGGACCATTGTCATGCACCAGGTTACCCTAGGACAAGCCTGAAACTCCATGTTAGAGTTTTCACTCTTTTGTTCATCGGTGATAGAGACACCTCTACCTGTTTGTATCAAGACTTGGATGTATATCTTTGTAAAACACAGATAATATTTACACTACCCAAATTTTTGGATGTTCTTCTATACTCATCCACAATATCAATCTTAGTGTAATGTTCACAAAACAGAGTTTATCTGAATCTAGTTTCCAAGGTTTGTAATAAAATAACACTAATACCAACTATCACTCCATGAACCTTGTTACCTAGAGTCGGTGCATTATTACATTACATTGTCATTATCACAATAGATCAATTCTTGAAATACCGATTAGTTTAGAATCCTTGGAATTACTAGAAATATACATAAGTTATATGTTACATCATGAACAAAAAATCAACATTGTGTCCCTATTGAACACACTCATATCCCTTATCCAATCCCTAGAGGTCAATAATAATATATATATTCATATCCTGGGAAAATGACAACATAATAAATGGGTGACCTTAGATGCTCAGTAAGGATAACAATATTGAGGAAACTATTATAAATATGCATTAATATTTAAGGCAATGTACAAGACTAAAACACACACCTTTTAAGTATAAACAACTGCATAATATGGAAAATATACATAAAATAATTTCATTTACTTATTCACATGGGTATTTTACTAGTAGAATAATAACTTCTAATATTAATATAAAATTTCATAATGATGGAATCCATAATGACATACATCATAACCACACAGTCAAGGCCTCTTGCCAAGACTACCAATTAGATTTTGTCAAGGCCTTGTCCCAAGTAACTAGTTTGTCTTATGAGACCTAACAATGCACGAGGGGCTATAGCGGGCCCATACATCAGTTACTATGTCCAATTCATAACTCCTATAAAAAGGGTGATGTAGAATCAATATATTTGTATTAAAACTAGCATAAAAAACGTCAATACTTTTACCACAAACCATGCATGGTATTAAAAGAGAACATCCACAGTCAAACATAACTCATTAAATATAATATGTTAGATTTTATTATAATAAATCAATCTCTATGATGAATAAAATACAATTATGGATATTTAAATATTTGAAAACAATCTTTAAAACTATTTGAGAGAAATATCCCCTTTTTCTTGAAAACAATTAAAATTCACCTTATTTTTCAAGGAAGTAATTTAAAAATGATATTTTAATCTAAGTCTCCCATTCCAAATTTAAATTTTTGAATGGAATATTAATTTTAAAACATTCATGTCTATATAAATAAATCCTTCAAACCATTTTTAAAACATGGGCATTAATGAGAATGATTTATAAGAATAAATATTTAAAACATTTAAAATGATATTTTAGTTAAAGAGTTCCTAAAAAAATGAGAGACATTTAATTAAAAATAAATGAGGAATAAAATTAATTAAAACATTATTATATTTTGAGAATAATTTTATTCAAGATATAATTCGTCAAAATACAATATATACACCATATAAAATTGAATTGCTGCATATAAACAAATAAGTATCTGTGAAATATAATGTCAGACGAAATACCTTATAAAGAATGTATACTTATATTAGAGATAAATTAATGACATAATTATTTGTGAAAAATAGAATTACAATCAATATGATTTTATTTTTATTGTAAATCAATCAAAGTACATTCCCACATATTCTGCTAAAAACCAAATGAATGACTTGGATGTTTAACTCAATAAATGGATGTTGAGTTAAGATTACCCTTATCAATTTCATCTCAAGGAAATGAGAATTTATAAATTGATATATTATGTTTATAAATAATATATACACAAAAAGGGGGGTGGAAATTACTACATAAGTAAATAAATAGTGATTCCACACATAATCTTGGAGAAAAATAATCAATGAAATATTCTTAAAACCCAATGAGTGGAAATTGAAATTAGAAATTCCCTTACCGATTTGGTAACATATGATACATATAGCCCAGGAAATAAGGAACATAAATGATGATCAAAATACCAATATATTAATTTATATTACAAAAACAAAAAAATCATGGGATTTTCAAACACCACAAAAAGTAAATTGTGGTAAATGTAGCAAGAATCTCACAGGAATAAAAAGTGAGATAAAAACATATTTCCTTGTAATTTTCCTTTGTATAGGGTATGTTAACCTCATGTATAATATTTATATATGATATTAAATTATACATGAAATGAATACCTAAATATTATATCATATATGATCTTTAAATATATTTTTGTTGATAATATTTCAGTAGTATCATTGTTTCAGGTGTTAAATGGTTTGTTTTCTTTCATATGTTTTGTTATGTAAGTCATGTTTGTTATTGATAGGATGTATTTGATTCATATACTAAATTATATTATGTTCCAAAAAAATTATAATCATTAAATGAATATTATTCTTCAATTGTTATGATGAAGAATGAATCTCATAGCATTCGTGGAGATGAAATCATTACGTGCGCACGAGTGACAATATCATTCTATTGATGGTTAAATCATATGTAATTGGATGGTATATCATATACACAAAATCATTAACATTTTATATTTTTTATTTAAATCAATTATACAAAGTATTATATCCATCCAAATAATGGTGTTTTGAATAAAAAACTACACCATGACATGGAGAGGTTATGTCATAGGTATGCGTGTATGGTGACTTTGTCATTCATATGAAGGATAACTTAATGAATATGGTTGTACCATATTTATAATAACATCAAAATATGTATAAGGCATTGTATTTTTTATATTTTAATGGAAACAACATTGAACGTGAAAGTGTAAAAATAAAATGTCTTTGAATGTGGTGATGAAATTATTACCTCTTCTTCGGGTGCTTACTTTTTATTTGATAAAAATTGCTCTATTGGTTAGATTTATGATCAAAGTACTATGTCAAGGACGATTTGAGTGTAGTTATAGGGATATTGGAGTAGGGTTTGGCCGATCCAAATGGATTTGGATGTGTGAAATCAATCGAAGGAGAAGTACCCTTTTATAAGAGAGGTGATGACCACTTTAGGAAAAGCGTGAAATATTATTTTATTAAAAAATCATTTTCGATTTATAATAGTTCCAAATGGAATTATTTTAAGGATAAGGTGGGGATGGGTCTAAATATTCTCAACCAATCGGTTTTGAACAATTTTAGGTTACCATATTAACCTTATCATTAATATTTAACTCTTAGTTTAATAGTTTATCTTTTACCATCTCTACTTGTTTTTTTATATTACATGGTTAATAAATATAAAATTAAATTTCAAGATAACCTCAAATGATTCATAAATGACATATCTATAATTAGATAAGTCCTTTGGCCAATCCTTCTATTTTTATGTATATTATAACATTTAATAATATTTTATTGATTATAAAAACTCATTAATGTGAATTTTGACACAATTTAGTATTCGGTTATTTTGAACGTCACCAAAATAAGATTACAAATAAAAAAACATGAAATCAACCATAACATGTCATATTATCCAAAAAAATCATGGAATTCATCAAAAGTCTCAATTTAAATTTATTTTTATATTAAGTACCCATAAATTTAAAGGGATTTTTTTCCTTAAATACTTTTTAATTTTACGAGATTGTGGCTTCTGACGGCACTTGATTCCGAGGACTGGTGTTCCTGGTACAATTTCTGAAGTTTAGCTCAGGTACATTTAGTAAACGAACGAGTGGGTTTTCCAATCTTTTGAACCGGTGCTCGAAATTGAAATCATATGGCACCAATGAACTCGCAACGCTGGTAATTTCTTAAGGGGACTGTTACTGTAGTTGCGTATTCAAATGAGTAGAAGTTTATTTTTGGGGTTTAATTAATATGTAAATAAAATTGTTGGAACAATTTTATTATGTATCTATGGTGGTTAATTCCTCCCATGGGTAGTTAATGGTGGGACCCACAGCAACCTAACTACCCTAGTGTGGATGTTAGAGAGGTGTGGCCCACATGAGCCCCAACCATTTATTTTCCTCTAAACTCTTTAAACCCCTCATTAATTTGGAAAACCCCATTTAATTTCCAATCTCTCCACCCCCCTCAATCCATTAATCATTGAAAACCTCTCAACATAATGAGGATATTTAATCTCCCTCTATTTATTAAAATGCCAACGCATTTAATTAATGAGGATCTTTCCTCTCCCACTCTTCAATTAAATGCCAACGCATTTAATTAATGAGGATATTTTCTCTCCCTCTCATTAATTAATTTCCAACACATTTATTTAATGAGGTGATTGTAATTTTGAATGTTAAATAGAATCTGTAATAATAAAATAGGAGGAGCGTGTTATTTTATTTTTTGGGAGATCTTTCATTTTGCTAATGAAGATTGGGAGAGATCTTGAGATTTTTGAAGAACATCGGCCTCTGATGAAGAACGATGACGTGCCACCCATTCTCTTCTCTGTGACAAGTGAGGAGATGTCACTTCTTCATTAGATGCACTTCGTCGATGTCTACGAATCCTCACCTCGCGACGCCATCTACTGTGACACCAACGTTCTTCATCGATTTTTGAGGTAGGGGGTTTTATTAATTTATTTAAAATAAATTACTACCTCATTCTCATTGTAATAAAGTGAATAACTTTGCCATTTTCTATCGCTTACGCAGAGCGAATGGGCCGAATGAACAAGGCCCAATGACCCTATGTTTGATCTTCTTTATTATTCTTATAATCGGCAACCGAAGGGGGAGGAGGCACAAAGCAGTTGCATCGTGCCCTGAATGCATCAAAGGAAGCCAATTCCATCACACCGGTAGTGCGGGGGGAACCGCGGCCTACTACACAGGCCGCTTCGGTGGAAGAACTGGTCGGACCATTGGCCAACCGAGCGAAGGGGAGCCGCGACGCAAGGAGGGAGCCGCGATAGAAAACAAGTCGGCATGTCGCTCGGCCAGGCGGAGCCGAACCGTGGCGCCAGGAGGGCACCGTGCTAATGAATCCAAGGCCCGTCAAGCGGGCCGCGTGCGCAAGAAGGCAGTCGGCCTAGCCTGCCAGTTTGAGAAGGGCGGTGCCGCTTGGTGCCCCCCCTTGGAACCGCTCGGCTAGCCGGCTGAGCCAGCCAGGCCGTGCCGGGCCGGGCCGGGCCGCACCCCACTGGGTCGGGCCACGCACCTCCGGGTCGGGCCGCACCACATCAGGTCGGGCCCCGCCTCATTGGGCTGAGCTATAATTTCCATCAGACTGGTCTGACACCCTTACCCGGTTGGACCCGTCACACTGGTTTAACCCGACCTGTGGGCCCACTGGGCTAAACGGGCTAGGCCCGATATTCACATAAACTTGAATAACATAAGGACCACGCGTCCGATCGACATACCGTCTGCAGAACTGGGACCCTTTCAATGAGACGGTCTATTGGTGAAACTCTAAGTGATATTTTGACAACTTTGGTAACCAGACAGGTTTGGAACGAGCATATTTCCAACTGGGCCGCTCAAACGAAAAATCCAATATCTCTCAGACCGGACATCCGTTTGACGCACCGTGTATCGCGTTGAGTTCATTTTTGGAGAGGCGGAACTTCGGGATACTCAACTCTGGATGTCGTGACGGTTTATTTATCGACCCCTTTTCCATGTAGAGCGGACCCTCTCAGAATTGAGTACGCTGTCTGCGGGAACCATAGGGCTGGCTGCAACTGCGACGATGATGACGACTGTAATTGGATTCTACATGGGTTCGGCAGCGAGGACGATTGTACATGGATCCTCTGTGGGTTTGGCAGTGACGACGACTGTACATGGATCATGCGTGGGTTCGACAGCGATGACGGCTGTACTTGGATCCTATGTGGGTTCAGCAGCAATGGTTATTGTTCTTGGATCCTATGTGGGTTCGGCAGAAACCCCTTCTGTACTGGGATCCTATGTGTGTTCGGTAGAGGAGATGATTCAGAAGATACATCTAATCATCTCCACCTCTCTTCATATGTATTATACTTGTGTGATCTGAGTCTAGAATTTCAATCATTATCATTGGTATGATTGTCTCCTTTCCTGTGAGGAATGGTTGTTTTTTGGATCGGGAGTTGGAGTTGTAGTGAAATTGATGACTTAGGTATATATATGGGAATATAACTAAGTAGAGTTGGTTTATACTTCGTGTTTGTATCTTTCATTTGTGGTTTATCCTTTAGGGATTCCGGGAGACCTTCAGGGGTCTCGGGGTCCCTACTGAGTTTCATTATAATCACCCACGCACGAGCATTTCCCTCTTTACGTTGTGTTGGTTGTAGACGACGAATATCATTGATCGTGGTCGAGGATTGTGGAGCTCGATGGTATCTAGAGGTGGACCACCTGGCGGGATGTACACAAAGTGGATAGAAAGACCTGAGGTGCCGATGAGACTATTTGTACCTGCCCTTCAGGTGGGATTCCCAGAGAACGACTCGGTGGTTGCTGCTTTACATTACAGCTGTTATATTTTCTTTCTAAATTATATGACATTATTAGTTGGATTTGTATATTTTCCCATTTAATTTTCAACACTTACTTTTTTACTTAGTTTACATTTTTTTAATCCATCATGCATACTATGTTTTGTTTGATTACTTCTATAAATTAAATGCCTTCCCTTTTATCGAGATGTACACCTTTGGTGCTGGTTTCCAGCCCTTGACCTATGGAAGGCAGGCTTGGGGTATTCACGGCATGGGCCCCGAGGATGGGTCACCACAAATTGGTATGAGAGGAGTCGGTTCTACCGTAGAACTCAGGACACCGATGATTTCATTCTATGAATCCATAGTAATTAGAGTATTGATTGTGGTTATCAGTCCAGGAGTCCAGTGTTGGTGCGGCGGACGAAGAATCCATACACCAGGACCCTGACTTCTGATATTCGACTAATTGCACAAAAACATTGATTGCATGTGTGTTTCAACTTTTTTATCTGGGATTAATTTGTATCAGCTCACCTGGTATACTGTATTTACCGTGGCACACCTGTTTCTTCTCAAGATGTCCCCACGAAGGCATCCATCTTGAGTTCCTAGTTTCATGCGGGATGGAAACCCACCGAGCGACGAGGCCTCGGTGCAGGGCACCATTATAGCGGAGGCACCAGCGGTAATAGTACCCGCTGGGCCACCGATACCATCGGCCCCATCAGAAGCGAGTGTGCATCGCCTGAGTGCGTTGAAATTGTTTTATAGATAGAGGCTACCTAGGTTCCCCAGAGAGACAGGCCCTCAGGCAGTCGGGGATTGGCTGAAGGCTATCGTCAGAGTCTTCAGATTGGTAGGAAAACCAGCAGACCTTATGGTGATTCTTGTTGTGATTCTCTTACATGCAATAGTAGGTAGATGGTGTAGCATGATTCTCCATGTGCATGACAAGGCATAATTACATTGGACGGAATTTGAGAGCCTCTTCCACTCGGAGTTTGTTCCAGCCACCCTCCGTGCGGTGCGCATCTAGGAGTTACTACAGCTGTGGCAGGGTAGCATGACTGTAGATCAGTACTCAATGAGATTTTTCCGACCACTCACGCTACTCCACGGACATGGTATATGACCCATTCATTTGGGCCTGAACCTTTGAGAAGGTAGAGAGGCTTGAGATCAGGTCTTCGATTTCTCCCTCAACATTCTAATGCTGGCAGGAGTACTATAGTGAGCCCTTCATTTGGAGATCTTTCTTGCCGAGCCTACGCCAGAAGCGAGACCTCTCGCAGGGCGACACATTTCAATGTATTCTGCAGCTGGTAGTAGACAGATGTCCCAACGGTCCAAGAGGACCAGGCCCTTAGATGGGTGACCTCATGCTACTGGTCCGGATGTGTGGGGCCCACGAATTAGAGCCAGACATCCGAGGGGAAGGCAGTGCTATGCATGCGGCGGGCAGAGCCACATGGATCATGACTGCCCGACCCGCCATGCAGAGGAGCAGAAGACACTAGAGTGACCTCCCAGGCAGAGGTAGAGGTTCAACCGTGGTGGTCTGTAGGGAGAAGGTGGACATGCAGAGGTGCTGGCCGAGCAGTAGGTGGTGGACAACACTTCGAGGCTATACGACCACCACCACCAGGAGGAGGACCACCCTGACCACAGGGAGCTGCCAGACAGGGGTAGGCTCAGCTCCAGGCATTCGAGGCCTATGACCACGGTGCACCTGAAATGATTTGAGGTACTACATGTGTCTACTCCACCCTTGCTGCAGTTCTTATAGACACAAGAGTGAGTCATTATTTTATTGTCTCTTCCCTTGTTTGGATCTCCGAGATTCTGATGGAGTCGTTGGCTCGATCCTTACAGCTAGAAACTCATACGGGAGAAGACTCGATGATTACACACTAATTTCGACGGTGTGATATTACTCTAGGATTCGAGAGCTTCGGCTGGGTTCTTCTTATAGAGGCGTCATGGCCTTACGACGTCATCTTGGGTATGGATTGGTAATCTATAGTCCATGCCCAGATCAACTATATTAGGTGAAAAGTGCGGTGTGACTTTACAGCTGGGAGTATGTTCACCTTCACCGGTGAGAAGGGATCCTTTACAGTGTAGGAAGAACTTACACAGAGGGTAGGGCAGCTAGTCACACATTAGTTGGCTAGTCTCATCCTAGGAGTGGTTGATGTGTGAAGTCTTAGTTTTCCTGTTGTGGTGGATCAGTATGTAGACATTTTTCCTAAAAACGTTCCAAGACTACCTCCTCATAGAGAGGTAGACTTATACATTGACATGTACCCCGGAATAATACCTATATCTACTCCAGCATATTGGATGGCTCCCACCATGCTTCGTGAGCTGCTGGTACAGCTGGAGGATTTATAGGGAAAGGGATTCATTTGACCCAGTGTTTCACTCTGGGATTCTCCAATATTATTCGCCAAGAAGGCAGATGAGAGCATACGAATATGTGTCGAATATCATCTCTTTAATTAGGTGAAAGTGATGAAAAAGTATCCACTTATGAGGATTAATGACCTATTTGATCAGCTCAAGGGAGAACGATGGTTCTCGGAGATAGACCTCAAGTCAAGATATCATCAGCTCAGAGTTTGAGATGAGGATGTGTAGAGGACGACCTTCAGGTGTTGGTTTGGCCACTACGAGTTCTTTATTATGCCCTTTGGTGAAACCAACGCACTAGTAGTGTTCATGAGTCTCATGAATATGATCTTTCTGACATACCTCAATCTTTTCTTCATAGTCTTCATCGAAGAAAAACTGATTCACTCACCTACTAAGGAGGAGCACGCCCACCACATGTGGGTTGTACTGGACACACTCTGAGAGCACCAGATTTATGGTAATCACTCAAAGTGCCAGTTATATATTCGAGAGGTTAACTTCTTGGGGCACATCATCTCGGAGGCGGGAGTTTTTGTGGATCCTGTGATGATCGAGGCAGTACTTTCTTGGGAGCCACCCAGGTGCGTGACGGAGGTGCGGAGTTTCCTAGGTCTAGCTGGATACTATCAGAGATTTGTGACAGACTTCTCCAGAGTTGCTGCACCACTTTCAGCATTGTCAACGAAGGGTAAGCCCTTCATGTCGTCAGATAGATTCCATCTGAGATTCCAGAAGCTGAGATAGAGATTGACCAGTGCTCCCTTCTTGAGGCTACCAGAGTAGGGCGTTGGCTACATGGTATACTACGACACATCATGGACCAGACTCAGGTGTGTCCTGATACAGGCGCAGGCAGTGATAACCTATGGTTCACGATCGTTGAGGAAACATGAGTAGAATTACGCTACCCACGACCTAGAGTTATTATCAGTGGTCTTCACACTAAATATGTGGAGACACTATCTGATGGGTGAGCTCTTTATAGTATATTTTTACCACCAAAGTCTCAGGTACATCTTCTCACAGAAGGACCTGAACCTGTGACAGCGACGATGGCTCGAGTTCCTCCAGGACTATGAATTTTAGATATTCTATTCTCTTGGGAAGGGGAATGTAGTAGTTGTTGCTCTCAGCAAGAGATTGGCATTCAGTTACTTGGAGAGGCGAGAGAGTAGTTAGCCGCTTTCCAAATATCCTTCGTCAATTGAGAGGGGCAGCCTTTATACAGTCCCTCACATTCACTCCTCCACTACATCAGTGGTTCAGAGAGGTACAACGTAGGGACGTTGACTGTGAGATGCGACGTGCTCATATTTCCACAGGGCAGGGGCCTGATGAATTTTCTGAAGGAGGAGTGCACATCATCCTCTTCAGGGGACGTACCATAGTACTAGTTTCATTGCAGGAGGAAGTGATGAGGGAGTTTCACACTTACTCTCTAGTGGTACATCTAGGAGTGGTGAAGTTGTACTAGGAACTCAGACGACTTCACTGGTGGCCGATTATAAATAAGTTTTTAGCAGATTTCGTTTCATGATGCCTCACCTTCCAGCAAGTGAAGGAGGAGCACCAGGTACCATCAGGCTTGGTACAGCCCATAGAGTTTTCGGAGTAGAAGTGGGACAGGATATCAATGGATGTCATGACAGGGCTCCCACATACTTCCATAGTACAAGACTCCATCTAGGTGATCATAGACCGACTCACCAAGTCATCCCACTTCCTACCGATCAGAGAGAAGGGATCAATAGAGAGTTTAGGATGCATCTTTGTTCAGAAGATCGTAAGGCTTCATGGTGTGCCATCGTATATCATCTCCGTTCAAAACGCTCGCATTACATCACGTCATTGGAAGGGGTTGTAGGAGGATTTTGGGATGATGCTACTCATATGTACTATCTTTCATCCTCAGATGGATGGCCAAATGAAGAGGACCATTCAGACACTCGAGGACATGCTCCGTGCATTTGTCCTTGACTTTGGTCGCAGCTAGGAGGATCACCTACCCTTGGTGGAGTTTGTGTACAACAACAGCTACCATTACACAATCAGGATGTAACCATACGAGGCACTGTACGGATGACCATGCAGATCCCCTCTGTGCTGGACTTCCCATGGCGATTCAGAACTCGTAGGACAAGAGATGGTTTAGGCTACGATAGGGAAGGTGCAGATCATCCGGGAGTGGATAGGGACTACACAGAGCAGACATAAGTCCTATGCTGATTGGAGGAGGAGGCCAGATGAGTTCGAGGATGGCAACCACGTTTTCATATGGGTATTACCTCGACGTGGATTACAGAGATTGGCTGGGGCAGAAAGTTATCTCCACACATCATCAGACCATTCCAGGTCCTTAGTAGGGTAGGCGAGGTGGCTTACCGCCTGGCCCTTCCACCTCAGTTGCACCGAGTGCACGACGTCTTCCACGTATCTTAGCTAAAGAGATACGTGCATGACCCGAATCACATCTTTGATCATGGGTAGTTGGACATTGATGATGGTGTCACATTTGTGGAGGTCTCGGAAGAGATCAAGGATCGACAGGAGCAGGTCTTACGTGGATGGTCGATTCCTCTTGTGCGCATTCGTTGGCAGCACAGGAACCTCCATGAGAGCACATGGGAGCGGGAGGCTCAGATGCGTGTAAATTATCCTCATTTGTTTCCCTATATTATGATGTATCTTTACAGGGATCTAAATCCCTGAGGTGGGAGTAATGTAAAGACCGGGAAATTTCAATGAATTTATTTTTTCATAAATACTTTGGAATTTTACAAGTCTATGGCATCTAAAGGCACATGATTCTGAGGCCTGGTGTGCCAGGAATCAATTTCCGATGTTTATCTCGGGTACCTTCAGTAAACGAATGAGCGGTTTTTTAAATCATTTGAACCGGTGCTTGAAATTAAAATCTGAGGGCACCTATGAACTCACAACGTCGATAATTTCTTAAGGGGACCGTTATCATAGTTGTGTTCGCACGGTAGGAGAAGTTGATTTTTGGGGTTTCATGAAGATGTAAATAAAATTGTTGGAACAATTTTATTATGTATCTATGGAGGTTAATTCATCCCATGGGTAGTTAGGGGTGGGAACCACCACCACCTAACTACCCAAGTGTAGATGTTAGAGAGGTAGGGCCCACAGAAGACCCCACCATTTATTTTCCTCTAAACACTTTAAACCCCCTCAGTAATATGGAAACCCCACTTTAATATCCAATCTCTCCACCCCCCTCACTACATTAATCTTTTACAACCCCTGAAATTAATAAGGATCTTTCCTCTACCTCTCTTTAATTAAATTCCAATGCATTTAATTAATGAGGATCTTTCCTATCCTTCTCTTTAATTAAATGCCCACACATTTAATTAATGAGGATCTTTCCTCTCCCTCTCTTTAATTAATTTCCAACACATTTAATTAATCAGGATATTTGAATTTTTAATGTTAAATTGCTTGTGTAATAAAATTATAGGAGGAGCCTATTATTTTAGTTTTGGGGAGAGCTTTCATTTTTATATGGATGATTGGGAGAGATCTTGAGATTTTGGAAGAACACCGGCCTCTGACGAAGAACGATGATGTGCCACCCATTCTCTTCTCGGAGACAAGTGAGGAGACACCACTTCCTCCTAGGATGCACTCCATTGACGTCTACAAATCCTCACCTCATGACGCTATCGACCATGACACCGACGTTCGTCATCAATTGTTGTAGTAGGGGGATTGATTAATTTATTTAAAATAAATTACTCACTCATTCTTGTTGTCTTCAAGTGAATACGTTGGCTATTTTTTATCGCTTACACGGAGGGCGTCGACCGAACAAACACAGCCCGACAACCCTCAGTATGATCTTGTTTATTATTCTTAGAAGCGGAAACTGAAGGAAGATGTGGCAGTACGTTGTAGCATCGTGCTAGGAACGTATCATAGGAAGCCGGTGACATCACCCCGGTTGTGTGGGAGGAACTGCGGCCCGCTACACGGGCCGCTTCGGCAGAAGAACAGGCGGCCCATCGGTCGGCCCAGTGAAGGGGAGCCGCGAAGCTAAGGGGGCGTCGTGCCAGAGAACCGACAGGCCAGTCGGCCAGCCAGGCGGAGCCGTACCGCGGTGCTAGGAGTGAACCGTGGTGAAGAATCCCACGGCCTATCGTGCGTGCCGTGTGCGCCAAATGGCCGGCCGGCCTAGCCGACCGGTTTGGGACGGGCGGCGCCGCCTGTTCGGAGAGCCTCGGGGTCGCGCCCCCCCTTGGAACAGCTCGACCAACTATCCGAGCGAGCTAGGCTGCGCCCCCAGCTGGGCCGCGCACCCAGCTAGCCTACACCGGGCAGGGCCGCGCCAGGCCAGGCTGGGCCGCGTCACATCGGGCCGGCCGGTGCCACTTTGGCCCAGGCCGGGCCAAGCATCGCCCTTCGGGCTGAGCTACGTTTTCCTTCGGACCGATTTAACACCCCTACCGGGTCGGACCCATCAAACTGGGTGAACCCGACCCATGGGCCCACTAGGATAAATGGGTCAGGCCCGTTATTCACTTAAACTTGAATAACATAAAGACTACACATCTGACCGGTGCACCGTCTGTGGCATTGGGACCCTTTCGACGAGATGGTCCTTTTGTGATACTGTAAGTGATTTTTAGAAAACTTTGGTAAACAGATGGTTTGGGAACGAGTATATTTCCAACTGGGACCCTAGAACGAAAAAGCCAATATCTCTTAGACCAGGAGTATGTTTGACGCGTCGTTTATCGCGTTGAGTTCCTTTTGACGAGACAGAACTTCGGGATACATCAAATATATACTTCCTGACAGTTGATGTAACGACCCCTTTTATTCCCGGGGTGGACCCTCCTAGAATCGAGTACGCTGTGGGCAGGACCCCTAGGGCTGGCTGCGACTGCGACAACGATGACGATTGTACTTGGATCCCACAAGGGTTCGGTAGTGAGGATGACTGTACTTGGATCCTCTGTGGGTTCGGTAGCGATGATGACTGTACTTGGATCCTACGTGGGTTTGGCAGCGATGAAGACTGTACTTGGATCCTACGTGGGTTTGGCAGCGATGAAGACTGTACTTGGATCCTACGTGGGTTCGGTAGTGATGGTTAATGTACTTGGATCATACGTTGGTTCGGCAGCAACGACATCTATACTGGGATCCTTCATGGGTTCGGCAGAGGAGATTATTCAGAGGCTAAATCTAATCAACTCCACCTCTCGTCGGAAATAATATACCTATGTGAGCTGAGTCTTGACATTAAATCATTATCATTTGCATGATTGTCTTCATTCCTGTGTGGACTGGTTGTGTTTAGGCTATCGAGTTAGAGCCGTACTGAAATTTATGACTTTGGTGTATGTATAGGAATATACCAAAGTAGATATGGTTGGTACTATGTGTTTGTATCTTTCCTTTGTGGTTTATCCTTTGTGGATTTTGGGAGCCCTTCACGGGTCTCAGGGTCCCTACTGAGTATCTTTATACTAACCCCTTCCTGGGCATTGCCCGCACTATGTTCTGTTGGTTGTAGATTGCAGACAACAGTGATCGTGGTTGAGGCTTGTGGAGCTGGAAGATATCCGGAGTTGGACCACCCGGAGGGACGTACACGGAGCAGATGGATGGACACGAGTTATTGAAGAGAATTTATGTACATTCCCTTCAGGTGGGATTCCCAGAGAAGGACTCGGTGGTTGTTGCTTTACATTACAGTTGTTGTATTTTCATTCTCAGTTGTACTGTACTTTTAGTTGGGTTTGTATACAGGCCCATTTACTTTCCAGCACTTACTTTTGTGCTCAATTTACATTGTGATTACTCCAGCTTGCGTACTCTGTCGTGTTTGATTACTTCTATAATGGAAATGCTTTCCCTTTTATCGGGATTTATGCCTTTGGTTCTAGTCGCCAGCCCCTGGCCTATAGAAGGCGGGCTTGGGGTAGTTGTCACACGGGCCCCGAGGACGGGTTGTGACATTTATATTTATAATATAAATTATTTAATCATTCATTAATAAGGTAATTGTTGCCTCATCATTGTGTCATAAATATATTTATTGATTTAATGTATAAAAAATAAAAATAAACTACGATGAATTAGGAAATATTTTTAGATTTCTAATGAATATATATAGTCAAATTTATCTTATGTATAACCCTATATTGAAAATGGTTTAGTTATTAAACTTTGATATTTATAGTTTTAACTATTCGTTAAATAAAATAATAATAAATGTCATAATTTAATACATGTTGTGAAAAAAGAATAATAATTTATTCCTAATGTTTATTTTGGTATAAATACACATATCCAATAGAATTATTACATGTGATAGGTTAATTATAATACTATTTTCAACATTAATTACCATATTTACATTTATCCATTGTAAATAAAATTGGGAAGTTACTATTTACTAAAAAAAAATTTAATCCATTTGAACCAAATTTTACATACTGATTTTAGTTGTGTCCCTCTGGTTTTTAAAATTCAATTCACAGAAGTGGTAAAATTACATTTTTTTCAAATTTGTAAATGTGTCAAGAAGGTGGGTAAAAGACGATAAAATGTTCAATAATATTTTATAAATCTAATCTTATTATAAAATGACACCCATGAATTACATTGAACTAATATAGGTATTATGTATCTCTTATCACTTTTAATTAAAATTAAATCAACATTATAATTATTTAAATAATATTTGATTTTAAACAATAACACAGTGTTTTCACTATTCATCAAAATTTGATTGTTTTCAAAAAAATACCAAAAATTCTCCATATGCTAATTTTCATTTTTATAATTTAAAAATTACATCTCTTTTACAAAATTCAATACATATAATTTGAATTAATTAAATTTAAATTATTTTCTGTTGCGAAAACAATAAAACAGGGTTTTAAGAAATAAAAACTATCAAAAGATTAACATGTTTTTATATCCAATTTAAATGTGAAATTACATACAATGAACAAAATTATATAAAAATAGAAAAATATAATCTATATAGACTCTAAAACAAATTATAAGGATAATCTAAAAATATAAATAAAATGTGGGAAAAAGAAATTTAGAATTAAAACACAGTATTTTTCACTATTTATTAAAAATTGGAACTTCTCATAAAATTACCCAAATGTTAACCCTAGTCTAATTATGGTATTCTGATTTAAAAAATTAGTCAATTTCACCAAATTGAATTACTAATAATGTCTAAAATAAAGTTTATCCCTATTCACAAAAGGGCATAAGAAGTAATTCCATTATATAAATAGTACTTATATTTTAATGAAACTTATACTTTTATTTATAAATATGGTATATTTATGTTATTGAATTATTATTTAAATTTCCAAATTTATTTGTTAGTATTCATGTTACTATATTTAATTATTATGTTATAAATATATCATTTGAATAATTATAGTGTTTTTTCGCAGAAACTCAATCTTCCATATAATTTAAGCCAAGTCAGTGTTGTATGCAGTATAAGCTATTGAATAACATTAATGATATAAATTAAAATGATATATTGTGGTGTTACATTCTCTCCTACATCAAATAATTTTTTCTTCGATATTTAAACTCAAAAAAAACTACTGGTTTGACATTTCAAATTTTTTATGTTGAAATCGCAAATCGAAAAAAGAGTCAATAAAATTATATCTTTAAAATAAAGAAAGGGAAGTAAAATATTTCACCATAGAAACCCATACTAGGATTCCATTTAAAAAAACATTTATGTGGAAAAGAAAAAAACCATTATGCTATAATGGAGAGTGATAGAAAACATGATCAGGTGAATGTTAACTACCATAAAACTAAAAAATTGTTATAGGTTAAGCGGTCTTTGATTAACAAGTAGGAATAGTAAATACACAATGTTTTTTAAGTTCCTCCTATTAATTTTTTGGAATTTATTTAAGTGATTTATAAAGATCATATAGAGTAATACTTACATATCTCGTAGAGATTCATCCATTAATAAATTTCTTCCACAAACTCATGATTTCTCCAAACGATTAGTATTCAGGATGACTGGGTAACACATGAAGTGCTAGGATCAACTTATAGAGAATAAAAAAATACAAAAAATATGAACTATAAATTTCTCTTATCTTTAGACATTATCCCATAACAAAATGGGTAGTATAAGATTATATGATCCCTAAAAAGGATAATCCTTTATCGAAACAAATAATACTCTTAATCATTAAAATTACCCAAAAAATACCAAAATATCAACG
The DNA here is from genome assembly GCA_963277665.1 of Viscum album. NCBI lineage: Eukaryota > Viridiplantae > Streptophyta > Magnoliopsida > Santalales > Viscaceae > Viscum > Viscum album. The sequence goes on along the minus strand of OY728141.1, from coordinate 1,844,205,970 downwards.
AAGACCATTCAAAAAAAAATTTCCTTAAATTTCATCAAAATAATCAAAAATATGTTTGAAACCCAAAATTTAGAAGGATTTATTCACATATTCTTCCACGATAAGTCTTCACACATATCTCTAAATAACAGAAACTACACTAAAAGTCACATACATAAAAGTAATTAACCTAATCACATATTCTCTATGATAGGTTAATCTCTTGCATAAATAACAAAAATCACTATAAGTCTTGAATAAAAATATATATTCTTCCAAAATAATAATCCACAATTATGTCTCAAATGAAATCCCATATTATTTTATTTTCCTTAGGAATATAGTGTTCCCAAAAGAGTTAATGTATTCAAAAATAACATTTATCACTTAATCATAAAATAATTTTCCTATACTAAGGATAAATTAGATGTTCCCAAAATCAACATATTATTGATCAATAAAATCATTTTACTAAAAGTAATTAATAATACTAACCAGGGACTTCACGCATTACAATGGTAGGTGATAAATCAGAGACTATTTTTGGTTGTGGGTTTGATTCCCACTACTTTGTCCAATGCGACGGTTTGTCACACAGTCTACGTGTTGTCCTTTTTAAAAAACTATATAATTTTATAATATTCCAAAAAAAGGAGATAAATTCCTAAAAAATAACCATTAATTATTATAAAAAAAAATTTCACTCATACATTGAATATTCTAGTAAAAAATTAATAACCTATAATTGAAACAAATTAAAGGATCGCATAAACCCAAATGGCTCTTTTTAACTATATCCACAAAAGTAAAGATATGTCTTCCTCAAATAGAGTTTTCAAATATAAAACAGCAGGGTTACACATACAATAAAAAGGTTATCCAAAGTAATCCCATTAACAAAGATCATTAATACTCTTAAAAACTTCTCCATCCATTTATTTCCACATATGTTCTTCCTTGAAATAGAGTTTTTCCTATAGAATAGTACATTGACTCAGGTAATTCCCAGGTCCCCTGCATTTACAAAAAATGATTGTAAATGGTTTCATAGGATAATTTTAATTTTCTTCCATAGTACTCGTAATTTTTCCTTGAAAATTATTTACATTATGTCCTTCCCCCCACTTAAATCATTTCTTTTTTCCATTTAGACACTTTCTTGGGTGTTTCATTTTACATTTCCTATAGGATGAAAAATGAGCTTTCTTTTCTCCATCGTCTCCACTACTGGAAATTTTTTCATTATTTTCATTTCTCTTGTTTGTTGAGTTCATGAGTTTGTTAATTTATATATTGGTTATAATATTTTTGTAAAATTGATTCAGAATAAACACAATATCTTTTATGCCTATCAACATTCCATCTTTTTGATCATTTCCACCAACCTTCCCCCCTCGTACATCATGTTCAATGTTACTATGACTTCATTGGAATCCATCCATTAACTAAATAAAGAAAGTAGAGTGTCAGTAATAATAGTCCTAAAATCATTTAGCAAATATAATGTCACTTATTTTCAATCTATAAAACTTTAGGATTAAGTATGATTATTTATTCTCATCTTATATTAAAATCTTTTAAATCAGTTTATAATGAAAATGTGAATTATCCAAAGTATATCCACCAGGAGTGTAAATACCAAGAGTTTATCAAGGCCAGTTTTCATGTACTTGGATACCCCGGTTCATGACCGAAACTCCATGTTAGTTTTTTCACTCCCAGTTATATATTTTCCAGAGCAACCTATACATGTTTGTATCAAAACAAAAATGTATCTTCTTGAAAAACTCACTTAATAGTTACACAACCAAATTTTTTGGATGTTATTATATTGTAATCCTCAATTTCAATTTGAGTTTAATGTTCTCTAATCATAGTTTATCTACATTTATTTTACAAGGATTGTACTAAACATCCTCTGATACAAACTGTAATGCCCCGACCCCAGTTACCTAGAGTCAGTGCATTATTACATAACATTGTAATGATCACAAGAGATCATGTCTCAAATGACCAATTTGTTTAGTATCTTTTGAAGTACTATATACATAAATAAGTGTTACATTAAATCATGATATAAAAAACAACCACATTGTGTCACCTTTGAACACACTCATTTACCTTAGCCAATCCATTCATGTCAATCATAATATACTACTTCAAATCCTCGGAAAAAGAAATCATATGAAAATAGTGAGATCAGATTCCCAGCAAAGATAAAAATATAGAAAAATATAATAAATAATCATAAAAATTTAAGGAAATGTATAAGATTAAAATACAAGACCTTTTAACATAAAATTTATCATATTATGGCTAAGATAAATCAGATGATTCCATTTTCTTATTCACATGGATATTATAGTAGATGATTAATCATATGTAATATATATACTAAATTTCATATTTATGGAATGAAAAATACTTGACATCAAAACCAATGCATAAAAAATGAGACCTACCAATGCATCGAGGGGATATAGTGGGACTCACCCATCACATAATAAGTCAGTTGAATTATTCATTTGAAAATGGGGAAACAAAATTTAAACATTCGTATTCAAAATAGCGTACAAAATGTCAATACTTAAACCACAAACACGGAATGGTATAAAAAGAGCACACCCACTATCAAACATAACTCATTAAATAAAATATGGAAGATTTTATTATAATAAATAAATCTCTAACAAGAATAAAATACAATTAAGGATATTGAAATAGATGAAAATAATAAATAAAAATATTTTAGAGAAATATCCCCCTTTTTCTTTAACACATTTAAAAGTTTCACTATTTATCAAATAATTTGTTTAAAGAGATTTTTGAATCAAAGTGTCACATGCCACTTAGAAATTTTTTGAAAAGAATTTAAATTTTAAAACTTTCATGTCTATATAAATGAATCGTTAATACCATTTTTAAAACATGGACATTAATGAGAAATATTTAGATGAATAAATCTTTAAAACATTTAAAATGATATTTAATATAAAGAGTTCCTAACCAAATAAGAGACACATGAATAAAAATAATAGAGGAATTAAATTAATCAAAAAATTATAATATCATGAGTAATAAATTTAATCATGATATACTATGTAAATGTATAGTATTTACTCTATATAAAGGTGAATTGGTGCATAACAACCAAGATGTCACAATAGAATGTAAATTGAGATGAAATCTCTCATAAAGGTCATATCCATAGCTTAAGGATAAATCAACGACATAATTATGTGTGAGAAATATAAATACATTCAATATTATTGGATATTAAATGTAAATCAATCAGAGGGAATTCACACATATTCTTGGAAAACCAAAACCAATGACTTGGATGTTAAACTCAACGAATGGAAATTGGGTTAATGTTACCCTTATCAAGTTTATATCAATGAAATGAGAATTTTTCAATGGATTGATTATGTGTATTAATAACATATCCACAGAAGGGGGGATGGAAATTACTACATAAATAGATAAATAGTGATTCCACACATTATCTTGGAGTAAAATAATTAATGAAGTATGTATAAAACCCAACGTGTTGAAATAGAAATTTGAAATCCCCTTACCGATTTGGTAACTTCCCAAACATACAACCCAAGAAATATGGAACATACAATGAATAATTAAATAACCATAAATTAAATTTTATTACAAAAAGATTTAAATCATTATCAGTACATAATCCACACAATAATAAATAGTTTCAAATGTAGAATGAATCTCAAGGAAATAAAAAGTGAGATGAAAACTCTTTACCTTTCAATTTTCCATAGTGTATGGTACGTGAAACTCATGTATATTTGTTAAATAATTGTTCTAAAATCATTCCATAACCACATACATAAATCTGATATCATATATGATATTTTAATATTAATTTGTTAATTATATTTCTGTAGTATCATTGTTTCATAGGTTATCTGATTCATTTTCCTTTATATATTTTCTTACGTTGATCGTGGTTTTTATGGATATGATGTATTTTATTCATATCTAGAATGATATTAAATTCCTAAAAAAAATCTAATTATAAAATTAAAATTATTCTTGAATGGTTACAAAATGGAATGAATCTCATCGTGTTCGTGGGGACGATAATCCGTACGTACGCCCGAGCAACAATATCAGTTAATTGATGGTGAAATCATATGTAATTGGAATGTATATCATATATAAATAATCATTATAATGTTATACTTATTATTTAATTCAATTATACTCATTATTATACCCATTCAAATAATGACATGTTGAATAGAAGACTACACCACGACGTGGAGTCGGTATGCCTTACGTACACACATATGGTGACTTTGTCATTCATATAATAGATAGAATAATTAATATGGTTGTAAAATATTTATATCAACATCACAGTATATAGAATGTACTAGATTTTCTTTTTTTATGGAAGCAAAAAAAATATGGATGTGGAAGAAGAGGAGCACTTTGAAAGAGGTGATAAAATTATTACCTCTTCTTTGTGTCCTTTGTTTTGATTTGATCAAAAGGGCTCCATGGGTTGGATTTATGATCAATGCAAGACCATTAACATAAATTGTGGGTAGTTGGGTGGATATTTGACCAGGTTTAGGCTAAGACAAATGGATTTGGAGGTGTGAAATTAAGAGAATGGGAAGTTCCCTTTTATAAGAGAGGTGAGTGTCACTTTAGGAAATGCTTGAAATATTATTTTATTATAAAAAAATTTTCAATTTATAAAAGTTCCAAATATATTTTTTCAAGGATAAAGTGGGGATGGCCCTAAATATTGTAAAAATGGGTATTTAACAATTTTAGGTCACCATATTAACCATATCTTTTAGATTTAATTCATTGATAAATAGTTTACCTTTTACCATGTTTTCTTGTATTTTTTTACAAGGTTAATAAATTTACTATAAAATGATAATAAAACCTCACATGGTTCATAAATGACATATCTATAATTATATAAGTCCTTTTTACAAACAATATATTTTTAGGAATATTATATCATTTAATAATATAGTTTATGTTTTAAAAACTCATTTATGTTATTTTTAACACAATTTAGTGTTTTGTTTTTGTGAATGTCAAAAAATCTGATTACAAAAAAATATAAATTACATCAACCATAACTTGTCATATTAACCTATAAAATTATTGTAATGGATTAAAATTCTCAATTTGCATTTATTTTTACATTTATAATGTTAATTTTTTAATCATTAGTTATTACGGTAATTAATGCATCATTATTGTGACAAAAATAAAATTAATTATTTAATGTCTAAAAATTATAAATAAAAATCAATTATTTAGGAAATATATTTACATTTCAAATTAATATTTATAGTCAAATTGGTCTTAATCATAACCCTATATTAAAAATTAATTAGTTATTAAACGTTGAATTTTACACTTTTTACTATTCTTGAAATAAAATAATAATAAATGTCATAATCTAGTTCCAGTGGATCATAATTTATTCCTAAGGTTGATTTTTGTCGAAAAAAACATATCTTATAGAATTAGAACATCTGTTAGGGTAATTATATTATCGTTTTTACTTTAAAATTACCATATTTACATTTAATTGTGGAAAATAAAATTCAAAAGTTACTATTCACCAAAAAAATATTTTCATCATATTGAACAAAATTTTACATACTGAATTCAACTGTGTCTCTTGGATTTTTGAAATTCAATTCATAGAAGTGCTAAAATTCTGTTTTATGAAAATTGGAAAATGTTCCAAGAAGGTGGGTTAAAATGTTAAAAAGTTCAATAAAATTTTATTCATCAAATAATATTATAAAATGTATCCAATTAATTAAATTGAACAAATATAGGTATTAAGTATATATTTTCACTTTAAAATAAATTTAAATAAAATATATTTATTTAAATAATAGACGGTTCTAAATAATAAAGCAATGTTTTTTACTATTCATCAAAAATTGAATGTTTTTAGAAAAATACAAAAAAACCCTCCCAAATCTAATTTTGATATATTTAATTTAAAAATAATTTATAATTTAAAAAATTCAAGACATGTAATTTATATTAGTTAATTTAAAATTAATAACAATTTTGAAAACCACAAAGCGGGTTTTTAAAAAGTAAAAACTATCAAAAGATTGACTTCTGTTTATATCCAATTTAAATGTGAAATTACTTCCAATGACCAAAATTATATAAAATGAAAAAAAATATAATATATATATAATATAAAAAAAATTAATATGTTTATATATCTATATAAATAAATTGGATGAAAAGTTAGTTTTGAATTAAAATGAAGTACATTTTGCTATTCATTAAAAATTGGAACTTCTATTAAAATTACCAAACATTCCCCCTAATATAATATTGGTATTATGAATTCAAACATTAGGTCAATTTAACCTAATTTAATTTATAATTGTGTCTAATATTTATATTGTTATTTTTCAAAAAAGGGAATAAGAAGTAATTCCTTTATCAAAAAAGTACAAATATTTTAATGAAACATATACATTTCTTATAAATATAGTGTATTTATGATATATAATTATAAATGACATTTACAATTTATTTTTTAGTATTAGTATTACTATATATGATATATATGTTATAAATATATCATTTGAATAATTAATGTGATTTTTCACAAAAACTCAATCTTTTATATCATGTAAGACAAGTAAGTGTTGCGTGTAGTATAACTATTGAATAAAATTAATGATATAACTCACACTGAAATTTTGGTGTGTTAAAATTTTACATAACCATGTAAATATTACATGCTCTATTTTTTTAATTTTTTCATCTCATATAGTTTGTACTTCATTTTTAACTTACTCATTGATTATGCATCTTATTGTTATGGATTCCACAACATAACACTATGTCATCCCCCGTACCCAGACCTGGGTTTGGAATTTCCATCCCTTCCTGGGTTCATTATTACAATCTCTACTATAACTGTCATTCTAAACCTAAATACTTTCTTTATATCCTGGGAAAACGAAAACATAAAAGTGTGAGCTCAAATGCCCAGTAAGGGTAAAAAAAAAGAAATATCAATCACGTCACATTCATAAGAACGTATCTTTTGGAAATCTTAACTTGCAAAAGAGATCATAATTTCATAACATGGGATAAATCATAGTAGTGAAATGTAATCCCAATAATCATAACATAAAACATGAAACATTGTGGCATACACACATAATCATAGTGAATCATTTGTTGTTAGTCAAGACTCATTGCCAAGACTATCTTAGTGGACAAAGTCCCTTTCTGAACCAAGTTCATTACTCGTTTCAGTCCTGTTTCACTGAACCGGTATAACCTACCATTCCAGCCATGTCTATCTCATGAGATATAAAATCTTTACCCAATGCATTGGAGGGAGATATAGGTCCCACCCATCTCATAATGATACCATTCTTATGTGTGCCACAAAATTCATAAATCCTACATCATTGCATAACCCATGTAATACAAATGGGAATCTTAAACATAATGACATCATATAACAATTCATATAATATAAAGGAATTCATAAAAATATTTCCATCACACCATAATCAAATCCATGTAATAATAGGGATAGAAATAGAACCCTTTATTATCTTAGATGGAAAATAATTTTGATAAAACACTTGAACTCCATTATTGAAAAAAATATCCTTTCTACTTCAAAAACATTTTCCTTTCTTAATATGTCTTACAATTTTAAACTAAAATAAGTTTATTATTGAAAATAAACATGAAAACTTGTAAAGGAAGCTTCTTGGAAATAATTTTTTTAAAAATCCATTCATGTCGTATAAGTTAAAAAAACATTCTTCTCGTACTTCTGTCGGAAAAGTCAAAAAGTACCTCGTACGAAAAACGACAAAAGATTCCTTTCATATCTTTTACTATAAACTCACCAAAGGGTAAAATAGGATTTAAACAATTGTAGGTGAATGGAAATAATATTACATATTGAGGAAACATGGATGTGGATGATAAAATACACCCTAGTAAATACTAAAGTATAAACAATGTCGGATAAAAATGAGATTGTGATATTTCCCTTACCTTATGTTTGATATGCTTTGTACGTATCCGAACCTCCTGTATAATGATTTAAATAGTGTCATTAACTTGTTAATGAATCATATTCATTGTTATGATTTCATATATGGTTCACTTATGACTTTATATTACCCGTTCTTTTGTAAATTCCATGTTAAAGAAGCGTTTTGGGTAAAATCGTTTCATTTATCGTAGGTGTTTGGACTTGTTGTTCTTGAAATTATTATTACTTATATCATGATTTACTTACTTCAAGAATATAAAATATGATTTATATATCATATATATTCAGTATATACATATATATATTAGATAGATAAATGAAATGAAACACACCGTTCATGGAGACGGTAGTCCGTACGTACGCATGAACGATGTTTTCCATTCCTTATTGTCTTGAATGGAAGTAAGTAGATGAAATATATATATAAATAAATCCAGTAGATTCACCATGTCATATATTGCATTATTATTCATTATATATACTTTATAATCATTCTGGAATGGTTAACATCGATAATGAATCTCATCGCGTCGTGGAGACGGTAGTCCGTACGTACGCACGAGCGCTGATATCATTCCCATGGTCGTGGAATTGTGTTGAAGTGTATGTATAATATTTCAGTATCAATATAAATTTATAATAATCATATATAGTTACTAATTACACCATTATACCCATACAATTATGGTGGTGGCGGAAAATAGATTACACCACGGCGTGGAGACGGTATTCCGTACGTACGCACGCGCGGTGATTTCTTTTTCCGTAGGATAAATAGATGGTGAAATATGCTTGTTTCATACTTATAATAACATATCATTATATTAGTGATACTAATGTTATTACTTTATCATGAAACAATTAAATAAGAAGAAGTTTAAGAAGAAAGAAATTGAAAAACATCGGTAATGGATATGACCTCTTTTTGATGCACCTTTTCTTAACCTCCACTTAAAGAACTAAGGATGGACATTGAAGAAGACCAGGACCTCTAGGATGATACAAGGGAAGTGGAGAAGAGATTTTGGCAGGGTTTGGACGAGATTTAATGCGCAAATTGATGTGAGGAGGAGAGGGATGAGGTGCCCTTTTATAAGGGAGGAGAGGGGGACCTTAGGAAAACCTGAAAATATTATTTTAATTAAGGTCAAATTCAGTTTATAATGGTTCCTAAGAGTCTTATTTAGAAGATAAAGTGGGGATGGGTCGAAATAATCTCATCCAATAGCATTTAGACATGTTTAGGTTATTATTTTAACCATATCCATTAGATTAAACTCTAAGTTAAATAATTTAACTTTTACCGTGTCTTTTTTTTTCTTACACTGTATGGTTAATAAACATACCATAACAAGACAAAATAACCCCAAGTTATTTATTATTAATATATATATCCTTATCTATGTAATTTGGCCGATCCTTATATTTTTTAAGAATAAAATAACAATTAATAATATACGAGTTGTTTTAAAAACTAATTTATGTCAATTTTGACACTATTTGGTACATGATTTTTATGAAATTCATAACAGAATGATAAGTTCTAAAAAAGTTCCTTATATCAACAAAAACATGTAATATTAACCTATAAAATTAATTTAAGTCATAAAAAGTCTCAAATTACATTTATTTGGGAATTTATAACATCAATTATGTCAATACTTCATTAATAAGAAAATTACTGCATTATCTTTGTGTCATAATAAATGATTATTATTTAATCCTTAAAAATTCTAAATAAATTCTTATGATGTAGATACTTGTATTAGCTTTCTAGAGACTATTTATTTTCGATGTTTTATGAAGTTTATCACTAGATTAAAATTAATATACTTATAAGATTTAAGAAAGTGACATGTTGTCACATTTTTTGGTTTTAATAATAATTAATTTATTTTCATTGAAAAAATTTAATTAAATGAATCTAATCCGACCCTTAGGTGATATGGGTCGCCTTTTAGTAATCCAATAGGATTTTGACATTTGTTAGGGTAATTTTAAAATATTATATTTACCCTTAATTACCCGATTTACCTTTAACTATGGTAAATAAAATTTACCGTAGTTATTATTCATAATTCCCAAAAATAAAAAGTAGCTTATTAACATAATTTGGATCCATTGATTCCAAATATGGAATCCATTTTTCGAAATTCAATACACAAAAGTTGCAGAAATTAAATTAAATTTAATCCCGTTGTCGAAAGAAATCGAGTTTTTCTTTAAAATATTGCAAAAGATTGAATTGATTTAACCTATGAATTTAAGGTAAAATCAATGCTAATGACATAAATTATATTAAATGGTAAAAATATATTATATTTATACTTTAAAACCATTAAATATTATAATTTAACCACATAAGATATTTTGATGAAAAAAGTTGTTTTTAATTAAAATATAGCGTGTTTTTACTATTCATTAAAATGTGAAAGTTATCGGAAAAATATCAAAATTTTATCTAATGTAAATTTTTATATCCTGATTCAAATAAGAATTTTATTTTTTCAAATTTAACATATAAATATGTCAAAAACTAGATTTAAAGTGGGTGCGCCATCAAAAGGCGGCAAAACTGCATTTTTTGAAAAATACTTATTTTACCCGAAAAATTTATTTTGTTCTTATACCATGTTCTAGAAATGTGTAAGATGAATAATAATGTTATAAAATTCAAAATTTAGTTAACACTATTCATAATGGCTAGTTCTTAACAATATTATAATAATATATCGTTGTTTAGTAAAACCCGGTATTGCGTACAACACACGCTATCGAGGAAGGTCGTGATTGCGTGTAATGCAAGCCAAGTCATGGTTGCGTGTAGCGCACGACTCTGTTGTTGTTGCGTATACGAGAATCCAACCATATTTTATTTATACATTGAATATATATATATATATACACTCAATGTTGCGTAGAATTCAAACGAACTTGAAATTGTGTGTAACAAGAGCCAAGAAAAGTGTTGCGTATACTGCAAGCTAATACGGTGTTGCGTATAGCGCAAGATAATCTTGGTGTAGCACAAGAAATTAATGAAATTAAAAGAATATTATTCATAAAATCTTGTGGTGTTACATTCTACCCCCCTTAAAATGAATTTCGCCCTCGAAATTCGTCGGGGTTATAAATGGTTTACTACTCGGAAGTTTGTTTAATAGAAACCCACATCGTAAAAAGGAATACCAAAACCCGGCTTTTAAAAACTAAAGTATGAAATGTAACGGTTACCCAAATTAACTCATCAAGGGGTTTCCACGTAGGAGAACATAGGTGAAAATATGGATATGGAATAAAAATCTAACCATCAAGTTCTGATGGAGAGTGGTAGAGCACATGGCTATGAAAAAGCCAACAATCACAAAGATATTGATTTGTGATGATCTATAGTACCATCTGATTAATCGGATATAAGGGAACTAGGACAAAATTTTTTGTTTTCATGATCATTTCCCTAAAGTTGATGAATTAAAAGAAATACTTTCATGATTTTGGTACAATCTCACTGTTGTTCGTGGATTGAACAATTTACACTTCATCCCTTAAAGAAATGAAGTTTAATTTGTTATTCGTGACGTGTTATCAGATCATGTGATAGAACGATCGGTCATTCCATCTCTTTCAAACAAAAGGTTAGACAAAGTTATAAGTCCATCTTATGGTTAGATTAATCGTATATGGTTCCAAAAATGAACTTATACTTCATATATCAAATCGCTTAATAAAATAAAACTATTTTATACTAACTAGGGACTTCCTGTAGGCCATTGGAAGGCAATAAAGGCCAGTCGCACTTCGGTTGTGGGTTCGATTCCCACAGCCTTGTCCGACGCGATGGGTTATCGCCCGTCCTGAAGGTTTTCCTTTTTCTAAAACTACATTACTATATCACCCCATCAATAATATCGAAAAAAGTTTCTATCCTTAAACAATACTAACTTATGTCCAACATAATCCATTCCAATATCTAGGCTTATCCAAAATACTTCGGTCCAAGCTCATAGTATAGAGAAAATGATCACGTGAATGCCATCATTTATCTCTCATATATCTTGTTCGTCGCATTCTAGTCATGTGAATACCATAATCATGTAATCTCTTGAAAAATGAATACCCATTGAATCTTAGTAAAAACATGAGTGCTATCAAAATATAACACATTCCACATACCAAAAACCCAAAATTATATATACTCAAACCATGATATAACTATTTCCTTATATCAGTCATGAGCTCATGAATACTATCAAACATTTAATTTTCTCCTTATCCCTTCATTATGCGCATATCATCTATATTCCAATGATATCTGAATAATATTTCATGGATACTGGTACCATTAATCATTCACTTTCAAAACTCAAGGAAAGACAATAGTGTAACAATCCTTAGATGACTCTTTATTCCATAGTACCATGAGATTACTTATACAACATTACACATGATAAACATGTAATCATTCCACTACATTCTTAAACCATTGACTGAGCTTCAACAATTATTTAATTTCACATATCATTTGTAGTCTCTTCATCATCATCATCATAAATACTAACCATACGACCATACTGATTCTCTTCATTAGACATTACCTTAGGGCATTGGTTTGCATAATTATCGTACATTCCACATTTAAAACATTTAACCATTGTTGATGTCGTAGCAATACCATTATCCTCATCCCTGGTGCTAACTGAACCTTTTCCTTTCCACCTACTGGCTTTGTGTCCTTTTTTTCCAAAACCAAAGCATCTTCCAGTTCCTTTGAAACATTCTCCTTGATGCCTCTTCCCACATGATTTACATAGGGGAAATTGAACTTCCTTTCCTCTATGATCATCATGAAACTCCATCTTTCTCTTATTAGTCGAGTAAGGAAACTTACCAAATTTTACTTTATTGATCATATTATGAGATTGCTGATTCGGCATAATAATGATGGTTGGACTTCAAATCCCATTTCATTTGGTTTATCATGAAAAATATCATTCCATTGTCCATAATATCCTCAATTATCGTGAATCATCTTGTTTCCAACCATTTTCTAAAACCCAAAAATAATAGTGTGAGAGGAAAAAATAATGCTAGGGAAAACAACATAGTAAAGGGGGAGTACCCTTAATATCTAACATCTTAGGTTAAATTCTAAGATCATTACCATAGTTCTAGGACTATATCCTATACGTATACTTATCCTTAGGGACATCCCTAGACATAACTTAGAAATATCTCTAGGGATCTCACTAAAGTTCTCGCATCCTAGTTTCCAAAGGTTGACTAAACCATTCCTCTGATACCAACTGTAGAGACCCGAAGCTTAATGTACATGTACATTACATCACTTTTGCGGAATACTTAGTACATAACAAAAACACACACACAAGGATCGTAATAGTTTAGTGTCTTTGGAAACTCGGAATAAAAATCTTCCAATCGTGGTGAAAGATCTTCAACATCTTCCATAAAGATCTTCTTCTTTTTTAAACCTAAATCCTTTCTTTATATCCTGGGGAAAAGAAAAAATAATAGTGTTATCTCAAATGCTCAGTAAGGGTAAACAAAAGAAATATCAATCATGTCATATTCATAAGAACATATCTTTTGGAAATCTTAACATGAAAAAGAGACCATAATTTCATAACATGGGATAAATCATAGTAGTGAAATGTAATCCCAATAATCATAAATTAAAACATGAAACTTTTTGGAATACACACATAATCATAGAGAATCATTTCTTGTTAGTCAAGACTAATTTCCAAGACTATCTTAGTGGACAAAGTCCCTTTGTGAACCGAGTTCATTCCTCGTTTCAGTCATGTTTCACTGAACTGGTATAACCTACCATTCCAGTCATGTCTATCTCATGCGATATAAAATCTTTACCCAATGCATTGGAGGGAGATATAGGTCTCACCCATCTCATAGTGATACCATTCTTATGTGTGCCACCAAATTCATAAATCATACATCATTGCATAACCCATGTAATACAAATGGGAATCATAAACATCATGACATCATAAAACAATTAATATAAGATAAAGGAATTCATAAAAATATTTCCAATGCAACATAATCAAATCCATGTAATAATAGGGACAGAAATAGAACCCTTTATTATCTTAGATGGAAAATAATTTTGATAAAACACTTGAACTCCATTCTTGAGGAAAATATCCTTTCTACTTCAAAAACATTTTCCTTTATTAACATGTCTTACAATTTTAAACTAAAAGAAGTTTATTATTAAAAATAAACTTGAAAACTTGTAAACGAAGCTTCTTGGAAATATTGTTTTAAAAATCCATTCATGCCGTATAAGTTAATAAAAACATTCTTCTCGTACTTTTGTCAGAATAGTCAAAAAGTACCTCATATGAAAAACGACAAAAGATTCCTTTCATATATTTTACTAAAAACTCACTGAAGGGTAAAATAGGATTTGAACAATTTTACGTGAATGGAAATAATATTACATATTGAGGAAACATGGATGTGGATGATAAAATACACCCCAGTAAATACTAAAGTATAAACAATCTCGGAAAAAAATGAGATTGTGATATTTCCCTTACATTATGTCCGATATTCTTTGTACGTATCTGAACCTCTTGTATAATGATTTAAATAGTGTCAATAACTTATTACAGAATAATATTCATTGTTATGATGTCATATATGTTTCACTTATGAATTTAATTACCCGTTCTTTTGTAAATTCCATGTTAAATAAGCGATTTGGGTAAAATCATTTCATTTATCGTAGGTGTTTGGACTTGTTGTTCTTGACATTATTATTACTTATATCATGATCTACTTACTTACAGAATATAAAATATGATTTATATATCATATATATTAAGTATATATATATATATAATAGATAGATAAATGAAATGAAACACACCGTTCATGGAGACGGTAGTCCGTACGTACGCATGAACGATGTTTTCCTTTCCTTATTGTCTTGGATGGAAGTAAGTAGATGAAATATATATATACATAAATTCAGTGGATTTACCATGTCATATATTTCATTATTATTCATTATATATACTTTATAATCATTCTGGAATGGTTAACATGGATAATGAATCTCATCGCGTCGTGGAGACGGTAGTTCGTACGTACGCACGAGCGATGATATCATTCCCATGGTCGTGGAATTGTGTTGAAGTGTATGTATACTACTTCAGTATCAATATCACTTTATAATAATAATATATAGTTACTCATTACACTATTATACACATCTAATTAAGGTGGTGGCGGAAAATAGATTACACCACGGCGTGGAGACGGTATTCTGTACGTATGCACACGCGGTGATTTCTTTTTCCGTAGGATGGATAGATAGAGAAATAGGGTTGTTTCATAAATATAATAACATATCAGTATATGAGTGATACTGATGTTATTACTTCATCAAGAAACAACTAAATAAGAAGAAGTTGAAGAAGAAAGAAATTGAAAAAGATCGGTAATGGATATTACCTCTTTTTGACGCGCCTTTTCTTAACTCCACATAAAGAACTAAGAATGGTCTTTGAAGAAGACCAGGAACTATAGGATGATACTAGGGAAGTGGAGAAGAGATTTTGGCAGGGTTTGGCCGAGATTTAATGCTCAAATTGGTGTGAGGAGGAGAGGGAGGAGGTGCCCTTTTATAAGGGAGGAGAGGGGCACCTTAGGAAAATCTCAAAATATTATTTTATATTAAGGTAAAATTCGGTTTATAATGGTTAAAAAGGGTCTTATTTATAATATAATGTGGGTATGGGTCGAAATAATCTCATCCAATAGGATTTAGACAATTTTAGGTTATTATTTTAACCTTATCAATTAGATTTACCTCTAAGTTAAATAATTTATCTTTTACCGTGTCTTTTTGTTTTCTTACACTATATGGTTAATAAACATACCATAACAAGCCAAACGAACCCCAAGTTGTTTATTATTAATATATTTATCCTTATATAAGTCATGTTTCCGAACCTGAGATTTTTTAGGAATAAAATAACAATTAATAATATAATATTTGTTTTAAAAAATAATTTATGTCAATTTTGACACTATTTGGTACATGATTTTTATGAAATTCATAACAGAATGATAAGTTCAAACGAAGTTACTTATATAGAAAATAGAATGTCATATTAACCTAAAAAATTAATTTAAGTCATAAAAAGTCTCAAATTACATTTATTTGTGCATTTATAACATCAATTATGTCAATATTTCATTAATAACACAATTACTGCATCATCATTGTTTCATGATAAATGATAATTATTTAATCCCTCAAAATTCTAAATAAATTCCTATGATGTATATAATTTTATTAGCTTTCTGGATACTATTAATGTTAGAAGTTTCATGAAGTTTATCACTATATTAAAATTATTATACTTATAAAATTTAAGAAAGTGACATGTTGTCACATTCTTTGGGTTTAATAATAAATAAATTATTTTCATTGAAAAAATTTAATTAAATGAATCTAATCAGACCCTTAGGTGATATGGGTCTACTTTTAGTCATCCAATATGATTTTGACATTTGTTAGGGTAATTTTAAAATATTATATTTACCCTTAATTACCCGATTTACCGTTCACTATGGTAAATAAAATTTACCGTAGTTACTATTCATAATTCCCAAAAATAAAAAGTAGCTTATTAACATAATTTGGATCCACTGATTCCATATATGGAATCCACTTTTCAAAATTCAATATAAAAAAGTTTCAGAAATTAAATTAAAATTAATCTCATTGTCGAAAGAAAACGGGTTTTTCTTTAAAACATTGCAAAAGATTGAATTGATTTAACCTACGAATTTAAGGTAAAATCAATGCTAATGACATAAATTATATTAAATGGTAAAAATTTATTTTATTTATACTTTAAAACCATTTAATATTATAATTTGACCACATAAGATATTATGATGAAAAAAGTTGTTTTTAATTAAAATATAGCGTGTTTTTACTATCCATTAAAATATGAATGTTATTAGAAAAATATCAAAATTTTATCTAATGTAAATGTTTATATCCTCATTCAAAAGAAGAATTTTATTTTGTCAAATTAAACATATAAACATGTCAAAAACTATATTTAAAGAGGGTGCGCCATCAAAAGGCGGCAAAACAACATTTTTTAAAAAATACTTATTTTACCCGAAAACTTTATTTTGTTCTTATACCATGTTCTAGATATGTGTAAGATGAATAATAACGTTATAAAATTAAAATTTTAGTTAACACTATTCATAATGGCTAGTTCATAACAATATTATAATGTTATAACGTTGTTTAGTAAAACACGGTATTGTGTACAACACACGCTATCGAGGAAGGTCGTGATTGCGTGTAATGCAAGCCAAGTCAGGGTTGTGTGTAGTGCACGACTCTGTTGTTGTTGTGTATAAGAGAATCCAACCATATTTTATTTATACATTGAATATATATATATATACAGTCAATGTTGCGTATAATTCAAACGAACTTGAAATTGTGTGTAACAAGAGCCAAGAAAAGTGTTGCGTATACTGCAAGCTAATATGGTGTTGCGTATAGCGCAAGATAATATTGGTGTAACACAAGACATTAATGAAATTAAAACAATATTTTTCATAAAATCTTGGGGTGTTACATAGTCCACACTCTTTTGTGGAATATTAGAATATGTTGTGAAATATTTAAATGATCTTTTCTATGAACCTTCTTCATGATCACCATTTCCAAAAATTTCTTTTCAAACAACCATTTCCCAATATTTTTTTTCTATGAATCCACTCCGATGTAACTATTTCATGAAAACACATTCTAGATGATTATTTTCAATAATCCTCATGCGACACCAACACCATATAATTTGTATTAAAATATTATAACTAGAAAAATACGAGGTATATGGATGAAGATAAAATATACAAAGACACATATCCCCTTGATTGGAACTAAGAACCCTCTCCCAAGCCACAAAACCAAATTTTCAAGCCATTAGGATACCTGTCTAATCAAAAATACCTCCTCCAATATCTCTATCTTCTCTAATATAAAATTCTTTAATATCTACCAGTGGTTAGCCATCATATCCCAACTTCTATTCACCAGCATATCCCCCCCCAAGAGGACCCAATATAGCATTCTTATCTACTTTCAGTGGGCCCCTAGAATAATCCCCCAAGATCCCAACATATTCTCTATGGGAACCCCGTGGAGTTACAACAAAGTCCCGAAAATGAACCCCCTTACATTAATATCTGTTCCACTTCCTAAATTTCCACATTTTCTTCAAGGAGTTGGTTATAACCCTTTGTTTGACAGTTCATCCTCACCCCACCAATGATCATTACTAGTTTTAGCTGCTTAATTTTTATCTATTTTGACAACAACTATAACTACACTACTAGCTATAAATCCACACATCTAGGTAGTTTCTTGAATTCCATAATTTTTTTATATTATTGATCTAATGAGATTATTAATTTCTTAAATAATTCCTCTTGATCAAGGGGTCATTCATTTCAGCCAACAACTGCTAGATGCAGAATATGTTTTTCACTATCCAACCTTGTAGACATTTCCCATCATAGTAAAGTCCATTCATTAAGCTATAGTCAAGTTTTCAAAACCTATATAGTTGGGATTTTTAGTGGGTCATGGATCCCATATTCTCTATTCAATTATTGTGAAATACCTAGCATGGATATCGAAAGATCCTTCATTATGGTTGGCCACACTTATTTTAACTATAATGCATTATCCAGATATTGCGCCAAGCCTACTACATATTTTAGATGTTTTGATATATCATGATTATAATACAATTGGAATTCATTATTATCCTACCCCTTTCCCTATAGTGATTTCACCAAATTAAAAATTGTATTTGAGGCTCGCTCGATATGTTATTACAAATTATCCAGTGGTGATTCAATTTCTAGTGGTTTACTCTAGCAGCCCATGTTTCTAGCATAAATATCCTCCACAACAAGAGGTCTTTAGATGTGATAATATCTAGTATTGATTAATTGGATTAATGTAGTGTTAACCTAATACGAAATATACCAAAATAGATTTCCTCTTCTGAAATTTGGCATGCAGTTCTAAACTCTTTTCCTTAATGATTTATCTTGTAGTTATCTATTCATATTTAAGTGTGAATCTTTCGAGAAACAATGAGGCATCAGAAGGTCATACAAATTGATGAGACACCGACACCAGCTTCTTTCAATTAAAACATTATAACCATATATAAATGAGGGATGGAAGAAGAAAATATATATGCAGACACAACTCCCCTAGAGAGGCACTCTACAAACTCTCCCAATCCACATGGGAAAATTTCAAATCTTTGAGGCCTCCAAACTCACTATATAAATAGACCTCCACTCACTCCTTCCATCCACCTATATAATATCCCATAATGACCACATGTCTTCCCCCATCATATTTATCCTTACATTACCCATCATATTCCCTCCACTAAACCCCTATATAATAGCCTCCTCTAGTTGCAGTGGGCCCTGATATTATTTCTGTAAGATCCCAACATATTCCCCATGGGGCGCCCATGTAGTTTCAATAGATTCCATAGATGTACCCCCATTCATTCCTATCACATCCCCATTTAAATGTCCTTTTCAAAACATCCTTATTCATATGAATTTATCTAGAAATCACTTATTTAGTATTATAGGCATCATCTTCCAAGAAAATATTACCTATTGTATTCTTCTAATTGAACATTTTCTAGTATTCTCATCAAAATTACATTTTCAAAATATTCATTTCCAAATTACCTTTTAATTTTTAAAATTTTCTGGATTCATCAATATCAGTGATGTGATTGAAGATCATGAAATTTATAAAACTATTAAAACATTGTATGTGATAGTTTCAACATCACCTTCGGTACCCATGTAGCCCTGTTAAATAGACATGTTGATTCATTATCACTTTTATTTTTTGAATAAGCCTATCATATCATGATTAAATTATAGTTTTAATTTTTTGTTTGTTATCTATCAGATGCAATGTATCTCAGTATCTTTAACTATAAATAGTGAAATCCAACCTCACATTCTAGGTCAAATATTTTATAAAAAATTACTAATATCTAGTTCCATCACAATACACAAAATTCATATAATTAAAGTTAAAAAATATAATGTATCTATGACATTTTTAAAGACTTGAAAAATATGTATATTTTTTAAATTAGGTGGAATTACTATGAAACTGTAAAAAAATGACGGCACTTGATTCTGAGGCCCATGGAGACTGAAATGGAATTTGTAACATTTGTATTAGGTATGTTCCGTAAACTTGAGAAGAATATTTTTTAATTTTTTAACTAGTGCTCAGAATCGAAATCTGAGGGCACCATTACACACATAGAACCGAGATTCACTTAGAGAATGCTTAATTTTTTTTTGGAATAAGTTGGTCAGAAAATTTTATTTTCAAACCTTTGGAAAAAAATAATAAAATAAATAATAAATTTATTTATCATTTTTTGTAACCTTTTATCGATGGTGGTGGGACCACGAAGATAGTCAGTCATTAAATAAAGGTCATTAATGACCGATTTCATAGGTTGTGTAACCACAACAAACAGTTAATTAATGCTTTCATTAATGAACCACATTAATGAACCTAATGTGAAAGTCTTTAACTCTAAAATTTAATCAATCCGTTGGCGAAGTGGATTTGAAAACACTGAAGAAATTTTTTCCAAACCATCGACACTGGGTTCCTCCAATGAAGAATTGGGTTTTGATGATTCCCATTGAGGAATTTGTCCAAAGGTTGATGAGCGACGAAGAATGTTGAATGACAAAGCACACATATCTTCTTCTTCTTCTTCTTCTGCAACAGTTTCCAACAAAATTAAGGTAACGAGTATAATTTTTTTTGTGTTTAAATGTTATATCTTCCTCATTCATGAATAATATGAAGAATGTGGATTAGCCGACTAACGGAACGATCGGTGATTCAATCATTTTTGAGGGTGGTTGTTGTGTGAAATTGTTTTGGGTTAATCATTATCTTGAGTGGAATGATTACTTCCAATGTAATAATGCTAACACAGATGGCGGGGCCTGAAATGAACAAGCCACGGACCCACTTACAAACTTTTTATTGGTGCATTATTCAAGTTGGATCAATGAATATATAGACACTGTGATTTTAAGGGAAACATAGAGAAGTTGGCTTCCCATGAGGCCCATAGGCACAGACTGGACAATGAACGGACCACTAGAGCGCTTCTAGTGGTTTGGATGGGGGTTGAAACGGTGGTTCCGTATGTGTTCCTGTTAGGCGAAGATGAAACACATAAGAGGCATAATGGATCATGCTACATCGGTAGGTGTAACTACGCCTGCAAGTCTCAGACCCAAACTGATGTGGCACTAGGTTTGCGCTACTATTGGGCGACCCGAACGGACTCACTCCATTCGGGGGAGTGTGGATCATTCCCAGATGGACGGTTGTGCCCAGTGGGCCAGACCAGGGCCAGCCATTTTGGGCCGGGCCTGATAGGTATACCGAGGTCGACCCGGACCGTGTCGGGTCGGTCGGACCAGGTCGGACTAGACCCGGACCCAATGTGATGCAGTTTCACTTAAAGAGATATAACTTATAAACCAGATGTTCATATGATGGACCTTCTATGGTTTTGGAACCCCAAGGACAAGATAGCCGTTTTGAGATACTCCACATGGGTTTTGTAGAATGTTGGTGTATGGTCGTGTTGGATCAAACATGAATCTAACCACGCCCTTACTACTAAAATGCCAATAATTTACTGACTGGGCATCCGATTAATGCGTCTTCTATTCGATTGGAACCCTTATATCATGAATGTTCTTCAGGTTAAATCTTAGTGGGACATCTTGGATGTTTTTGTAAGACCAATGGATTGTGGAGGAGAATCTATGAAACTCAACCATCACATGTGTGGGAATCATGTAGCTGGATATCATGTGAAGAGAGACCCTTCATGGATCAACATCATAGAAAACCTGTGTGGATAAACAGTAGCACAAAATGACAAGGACCTACCTTAGGGTGTCTCATTTTGGATCAGCGACTTACGAACCTATTTGGATCAACGACTTACAACCCTCTGTGGATCGATGACATACAACCCTGTGTGGATCGACGACTTATGACCATGTTTGAATCCATGAAATATTACCCTGTGTGGGTCGATGAATTATGAACATGTGTAGAATGAAGAGATACAACCCTATGTGGATCAGTGACATAGGACCCAGTGTGTATCGACAATATAGTGACTTCCCCTAGGATCCGCATGGGAATCTATTAATAGAATAAAGATGATTTAACATTACGACATATAATCATTATTCATGTTCATTATGTTATATACCTGGTGTGAACTGTATTTTAATTAATTCCATGTGACTAAGATCATACATTGTGGGTTTTCCTTTTTTGGAATTTTGGATGACCTTCGGGGGTCTCGGGATATCTATTGGTTGTTGTTATACTCACCCCTGCATGGGCTTCACCCGTACCATATTGCGTCATGTACAGTTGACAGACAGTTTGATCAAGATATGGGAGGCATTACTAGATGGTGGATGGAGGTGACTAGTTTATTTGAAAAGACTATGTGAAGAGTTATATCTACCCTTCAGGTAGGATCCTTTGTGTAATACCGTAGTGGATGATTTGACATTTTTCTATAGTTTCTTTTTGTTTGTTTTGTATATTGTCCCATTCTAATTCAATTCACACATTTACTTTCAGTAGTTATACTATGTGCCTCTTTTTTCATGTATAATTCGTCTATGTGTTTTCACGTTTAAAGGAAATTAATTCACATTTTTAGGGATATGCCTTCCCGGTGCTAGTCCCCAACCCATGTTCTATAGAAGGTGGGCATTGGGTAGTCACAAAACGGGCCCCAGGGGACCGGTTGTGACAAAGTGGTATCAGAGGGCAGTCGGTTCTACCCAATGAACTATATTTCTTTGTTTAAAATGGTGAAATATTGTTAATTGTTTTGGGTTCAGGTTTTATTTCGGGGAGTCCACTATTGGTACGTTGGCAAATGCATCCATACAAAAGGACCCTGATTTCTGATTTTCACATGATACATGATAAATATGTTTTGCATGTGTTTTGAAAATGATTTTCATTTGTTCTTTATTGAGTCATCTCACTAGGTATAACATATTGACTATGGCACAACTGTTTCATTACATAATGTCACCCTGTATAAAGCCTTCTATAATTATAGTGAGAGATCATGATGACGGACCCCCGAGTGATGAGGCATCGGTGCAGGGACCTCTTACAGTGATAGCACCTTTCGATGGTGCACTAGCAACGCGACCACCTGTACGGAAGTAGTTTCCACCAGACCGACAAGCAGAGTGTGCATGCCACCTGAGCACATTTCACAAGTTTCAGAGATAAGGGACTCTTAGGTTTCTATGTGAGACTGATTCACATATACCTGAGGACAGGCTGGTGTTTATGGCATGATTTTTCCACTTGGTTGAGACACTAGAAAACTAGATGGTTATCCTAGATGTTAGACTCTTTTTTGGAATAGTCATGAGATGGTGGAGCCAAATGATCCAGACTCAGTATAAGTAAAATAATTCTTGTTTTGTCTTCATGAGCCGCTTTATGGAAGTGTTTGTTCTAGTGACTCTACTCTCTATGCGCATTTAGGAGCAACTTCACTTCCAAAATGGAATCCAAACAATGTCCAAATACTCTCCAAGATTCAATAACCTCATTCACTACTCCATTGACATGGTATGAGACCCATTATTTAGGGCCTCGAACTTCGAGCACGTTCACCAATTTGAGATCATAGCATCGATGATATCTCTCAATATACCGACACAAAAATGAGTGCTAGTATGAGCACTTTTTGATGAGATCTTCCTAGCTGAGCAAGAACTGACAACGAGAGCCACTAAGAGACGACACGTAGCCATGTAATCTCCACCAATGAGTAGGTAGATAATAAAGAGTCCCCAGTAGGATAGAAATTCTGGTGGACGAACCCAGGGTGTAGGGTCGGTCGTGCAGATATCACGAGACATTGGAGGTCAGTAGAGGAGCAGATTGTGATACTTGTGCAACGTGCAGGGTCTCATGGCTCGAAACTGCCCAACCTGCCGCACTGATGATCAACATACGGTCAAGGAAACACTAATGCAGAGGAAAAGATTTCAGCAGGATGGTTCGTAGGGTGGAAGACATGGAAGGGGAACTGGTCGTGCCACATGTGGTGGACGAGGATTTGATTTTCTACCACCACCTCCTCCATGTGGTCCACACCGACCATAGGGAGGACGGGGATAGGGATGAGATCCATTTCAGGCATCTGAGGCCTATAACCATGGATATCCATAAATGATTCGAGGTATGATCTATTTGTAATCCAACCTAGCTTCAGTTTTTATAGACAAAGGTTCCAGTCACTCTTTCATTACGACAACTATCGTTTGGAGCTCAAGGGTTCTGGAGGAGATTTTGGCTTGATCCTTATGGTTATAGACTCTTAAGGGAGTGGATTCAATGATTACTGGATGATGATGATAGTGTGAGCTTACTCTTGGAGGTGAGAGAATCAGCTGAGATCTCATAGTAGTTGTGTCGAGGCCTTATGATA
Source organism: Viscum album (assembly GCA_963277665.1). Classification (NCBI taxonomy): domain Eukaryota; kingdom Viridiplantae; phylum Streptophyta; class Magnoliopsida; order Santalales; family Viscaceae; genus Viscum; species Viscum album. Next base: position 1,844,181,241 of record OY728141.1, on the reverse strand, counting down.
TCATCTGGTATGGACAAGTTAACCACATTCTATGCACATATTTAATGTTTTAGGTGTAATGTGTACTGTTTCCATGAGGATGGGACGGTTTTTTCATTCACTTATGTGAAGGGAACCATAAATACCTCATATGGGTATTCTAGGTGGAGGATACAGCTGATCACCCATCAATTATCTAGCCCCACCTTCAGTTTAGTAGATGAGAGGAGTCTGACCTATCCCATAGTGGTGGACCTGTATGATGATGTTTTTCCTAAGGATTTTCTAGATATTCATCATTGTAGATAGGTAGATATCCACATGGACCTGTACCCCAGGAAATCACTAATATCTACACCATCATATCGAGTGGCTCCCATGGATCATCATGAGTTGATGGTATATTTGGAGGACTTGTAGAGGAAGGGGTTTGCAGGACCCGGTGTTTCTCTATGGGAATCCCTAATTTTGTTTCCCAAGAAGGAATATGGGAGTTTGAACCTTTGTGTTGACTATCGGTCCCCGAACCAGGAGACCATGATGAATAAGTGTCCCCTACTAAGGATTGATCATCTCTTCGATCAGTTATAGAGAGCTCAGTCGTTTTCGAAGATAGACCTTAGATCAGGCTGTCATCAGCTTCAGGTGCAGGACGAGGACATACCGAAAATAGCCTTCAGATACCAGTATGGAAAGTAGGAGTTCATGGTGATTCCTTTCAGCCTAACCAACAAACTAAAAGTGATCATGGGACTCATGAATAGGATTTTCTAGGTTTACCTCTATCGCTTCGTGGTGGTCTTAATTAAAGACATCTTGGATTACTAAACATCGGAGGAGGAAAACACCAATCATATGATGATAGTTAGAGATACACTCTGAGAGTACTATATTTATGTTAATATCTAAAAGTGATAGATCAAGATAAGGTAGTTCCACTTTCTGCAACACGTTATCCTGGAGGCTAGTGTTTCAGTGGCTCTGGAGATGATAGAGGTCGTGCTTGCTAGGGATCCACACCAGAGTGTGACCATGGTGTGGAGTTTTATGCTGTTTTCTGGGTACTGCTGGAGATTCTTACCTTACTTTTATAGAGTAGCAACACCCTTTCTAGCTTTGACAAATATGTGGAAAACAATCATATAGACAGAGAGATTCCAGCGATGTATCGAGGAGATGAGGAAGAGACTCATGAGTTCCCCCATCATGACCCTACCATAACAATTAGTTGAGTATGTAGTCTACTACAACACATCAAGGATCAGACTATGATGTTTTTTTGATAAAGGAGCAATCTATGATCACCTATGGCTCATTACAGTTGATGTATAATGAGTATAACTACACTACCCATGACCTGATATTATCCGTAGTGGTCTTTTTCTTGAATATGTGGCGACACTACATGATGGGTGAACATTTTACTATTTTATCTGATCACAAGAGTATCAGGTATATCTTTTCACTAAAGGACCTGAACCTGAGAAAGTAGCGATGGTTGGAGTTCCTATAGGATTGTGACTTAGAGGTAATATACACAATAGGGAAGGAAAACGCGGTGGGAAACACACTCAGCCGGTGGTCTGGTGTACAGTTGCTGAGTGAGTTGATAGATCAGGAATCTGTGTTGAAAATAACCTTCGTGGATATTGATGGAGGAGAATACCTTTAGTCTAGGACTGTCACTCCACCACTCGTTCAATGAGTTCAGGAGGCACAACTTGGGGACATTGACAATGAGACCTGACATGAATATGTATCCTCATGAAAAGGATCATGAAGGAATTTTGGAAGGTGGGGGAATATCATCATTTTTAGAGGATGCACCATGGTACTAATTATGTTTCAGAGGAGGTGTTGAGAGAGTTCTACACATACCCTTGGGTGGTGCATCATGGAGTGCCGAAGATATACTTGGTCCTCAAATGTCAATACTAGTGGACATAGATGAAGAATTTAGTAGAGGAGTTTGTTTCACGATGCCTCACTTTTCAGCAAGGGATGGTTGAGCATGAGGTTCCAATTGGTTTTTTAGACACACTCGAGGTACCGGAGTGGAAATGGGATGATATATCGATGGAATTTGTGACAGGGATGACACATTTGTCTAGGGGCCACAACTCTATCTGTGTGATCATTGAACGAATAAAAATGTTTCCCACTTCCTACCCATTCAATAGTAGGTATCAGTAGAGGGTTTGGAATGCCTCTATGTACATGAGAGAGTACGGCTTCACGGGGTTCCATCGACGATATTCTTACATCGTGAATATTGTTTTAAATCCAGATTGTCGATGGGACTGTAGGAGGAATTCGGTACATAACTACATTTGAGCACCACTATTAATCCTCATAAAGATGGTCTGAAGGAGAAGACCATACAAACGCTTGAGGAAATGCTCCGTATTTGTGTACTTTATTTTGGCATCAGTTGGGAGGATCATTTTCCCTTTGTGGAGTTATCATACAATGACAGTTAACACTCCACCATCAGCATGGAACTATTTGAGGATTTGTATGGGAGAATATTCAGATCACCTATATGATGGATAATCCTAAGGGAGTCAGCACTTATGAGTCCAAAGTTGGTACGAGCTACCACTGTGAAGCTGTAGATCATGCAGGAGTGGATGAATACTACATAGAGCATAAAGATGTATTATTCAGACAGAAAAAAATATCCATGTAGTTTGAGGAGGTTGGTCATATTTTCATTCGGGACGTACCTCAATGAGGATTATGAAAATCTGGTCGAGGATGGAAGCTGTCTCTAAGATTCATCAGACCTTTTCAGATTATCAGCAGAGTTGGAGAGGTGCAGTACCTCCTAGCTTATCTCTCACAGATGCACTGGGTGCATAATGTTTTCTTTGTGTCATCGTTGAGGATATTCGCGCATGATCCATCACACATCATCTATAGGGGATAGCTGAACATTGAGGATGGGGAAACATTTGTGGAGTTCCCAGTGGAGATAGAGGATTAACAAGAGTAGGTCCTACAGAGGTGGTTGACTGCTCTGGTGCGAGTTTAGTGGTATCAAGGGAACCTCCAAGAGAGAACATTAGAGTGGGAGTCTCAGATTCATTCTAATTATCCGCATTTTTTCCTAGATTTTGTTGTGGATATGCGGGATGTAAATCCCTAAGGTAGGGAGAATGTATATGCCCGAAAATTATGTATCTTGTTTTTAATTATATGGAATTCTTATGAGACTGGAATAAATTTCGGTACGTGATTCCGAGTCCTGGAGAGCCCGGAATGTAATTTTGAGTTTTTTAAGGTACATTTAGTAAACATGCAGTGGATATTTTATAACTATTGAACCAATGGATGGAATTGAAATCTGAGGGCAACATTGAACATCCAGTTCCAAAATTCTCATAGGAGAAGATTATTTTTTTGTTGTAGTGAGACTAAGAAGTTATTTTTTCGACTTTCAGAAAAAATAATAAAATACCTAAATAAGTTATTTTATTCATTTTGCAATGGCTGAATTATGGTTGTTGGACTGCAGAGTTAGTTGGTCATTAAAATAAGGACATTAAATGAAATATTACCATGGTTGTGTAACCAAAATGCACGATTAATTATATGGTTTATTAATAAACAACATTCATGAACCTAATGTGAAACTCTATAACTCTTGGAGTTAAACAATCAGTTGGAAAAGGGGATTTGAAAACCAAGGGAGAAATCATTGGAAAAGCATCGACAATGACATCCCCCAATTAATAATGGAGTTTTGATGTTTCCCATTTAGGAATCGATCTGGTGGTCGACAAGCGGCAACAAACATTGAACAACAACACATGCATATCTTCTTCTTATTCTTCCGAAATAGTTTCTATTAATCTTATGTATGGGGTTTAATTATTTAGGTGTTTAAATATTTCTAATCCCTATTCATGAATAATATGATGAAAATAGATCAATCGACTAATGGGTTGATCCAAGATACATTCTTTAATTCTAGTGGTTGTTGTGGGGAATTTTTTTGAGTTAATCATTATCTGGAGTTGAATGATTCCTTCCAATGTTATAATGAAAATGAAAAGGTCGCGAGCCGAATAGAATAAATCAAAGACCCTCTACTGAAGTTGTTCTAGGTAAATTTTCCAAGGATGATCAAATAATGTGTCTAAAATGTGATTTATAAGGCCATGCAGTGTAGGCGGCGTACTGTGATGACCATAGGTCCAGACATGATGAAAAATGAACCATCATAGTGTGATCGGTGGTCTAGTGAATGTTCCATCGGGCCTTCGGCAAGTTGTGTGCCGCAGAGGAGGCATCAGTAGCCATGGGGCTGCCGTGGAGGAGGCCTCACACATCTAGCAGTCATGGTAAGAAAACACGTTCCTGTGGGTCCCCATTTTTCTGGTCTAAGTGTACTGGTCAGATGATGCAACACCAGGCTGGCACCGCTATTTGAGGACCAAAACAGTTAAGTCGGTTCAGGATTGCGTGAACCACGCCCAGTTAGTGAGCCGGCCTAGTCCCACAGCCCATCCAGCAATGTCCACGAACCTGGTCGGTGGACCCGGCGTAGTCATTTTGGGGAGGGCCATGCGACTTGGTTCATTTTGGCCTAGACCGGGTCGGATTGGGTCAGACCGAACCCAGAACCAATATGATCCCATTTCTCATAAAAGGACATAAATTCTAAACCAGAATTCCATTTGACGAAACGTCTGTGGATCTAGAACCCTTAGGAAAAGGTGGGCCATTTGAAATAATACACTTGGGATTTCGAGAAATTTGGAGTACATATGGGTTTTATCATACTCAAATCCAACCGGGACCTCGGTAATAAAATGCCAACAACTTACAGACTGTTTATCCGATTGATGTGTCGTCTATTGTGTTAGAATCCATATGAAATGGTAGTAAATAAGGGTAATTATTTTTGGGGAATTTTGGAAATTGAGGTAAGACCTATGTATTTAGGAGAAGAATCTACGGATGTCAAGAATACCAAGTGCGGGAATCCTACGGTTGGCTATCATGTGACGAGCGGCCCTTCATGGATCGACATTAGAATGAACCTGCATGGATCAGTGTCTTATAAACCTATATATATTGACGCCTTATGAAAATTTGTGGATGAAAGAATTATGACCCTATGTGGATCAACAACATAAGACCCTGTGTGAATCGACGACATACGACCCTGTGTGGATCGACGACTTACAGTCGTATGTCGATCGACGACTTACAACCCTATGTGGATTGATGAATTATCACCCTATGTGGATTGGTGACATACAAATATATGTGTATTGGGAATAGAATTAATTATTTGTGGTTCAATATTGGAACTTCTCATTAGAATAAGATGGTTTACCTTTATAACAAATCATTGTTATTCTTGTTCCTTATGTTATTTTCCGTGCGTGAGGTGTCTTTTAATTTATTCATTGTGATTGAGATCACACTTCATGGTTTTTACTTTTTGGAATTTTAGGAAACCTTGAGGGGTCTCAGGGTCCCTAATAGATATTTTTATACTCAACCCTGCACAGGCTTCGCCCGCCCCTAATTTTGTATTGTCCATACGACATTCAACATTGACTGAGATTTGGGATCCAGGACAAGATGGTGCACCAAGTTGACCGGTTGATGTGGATTTTTATAGTGATGAGTTGTGTCTACACATCAGGTAGGACCCTTGAAGGAGGACCTCAAGATCTATATTTACTTTTTTCTACTTTTTAATTTAGTTGGTTTTGTATACTGGACCATTTCTATTCATTTCACACATTTAATTTCAGCAATTATATTACATGGTTTGATCCTGTTCTGTACCTGGCCTATGTGTTTTTATGTTTAAAAGAAATTCCTTCCCATTTTATGTGATATTCCATTCTAGTTCTAGTCGACAAACCCTGGACTATGGATTGTGGTCTTGGTGTAGTTATGGAATGGGCCCTAGGGGATAGGACTTGATAACTTTGAATCCAACAAGAATAATTTCACTAATGCATTGATGGGTTTTATTGAATCATCTCATGATCAATGTGGCGGAAGAAACCCATTAAAATTATCATTCTATCCCCAAAAAATTTACATGAAATATAAATAGGCATACCTCAATGGTGTATGTATCATAGTGATAACCAAGTGAAAACTAATGGAATCTAATCTCATAGGGTATGTACATTGGCCAAAACCATCCAATCACGACATTAGATGATCCTGAAAAATATAAGAGATGGTCAAGAACATTTTTCGATGATGGAATAAAGCGAACGAAATTCAAAGAGAGATTAAGTTATTAAATGAATGAATTTACCACACCACTAACTCGAGGATCACATCCTTATATAATCCTCTTTTATTCAAAAATGGTTTTTCAGTGCAAATGGAAAACATATGTTACTCAATATGCATTTCGGTTGCTTTTACAAAATAATTGAATGTTTCAATTATTAAAACCCATCTATACTTTCTTAAAGGAATCATCTGATGATTCAAAGATGAATGTAATTGAGTAGGATACATGGAAGTCCATCTTCACTTAGTATCCCATATCAGAGGACAATAATATGAAACAATAGAGGAACCTCCACACCCCAGGAAATATGGTTCAATATTATCCAATAACAAACATCTCATGCATGTCTTATATTGTTCAAAATTTGACCATTAGTCTATGGAATAACGTTGTGAACCTATGATATTTTTTAGCATTGAAAACATGTATGAAATATTAATATCATATATGTAATATAGAATTGTCCTTTAATAAAAGTTCACTGAAACTCAAGATAAAAATGGGTTTGGTGTGATCTGAATAAAAATTGATATTTTTTATAAAAACAATCCCGGTTAAATATTTTGTTTTAAAGATAATAAAATGCACATTGATTTTATGGAAGAGTGACACCAAGCCATTTACTATAAATTACAGTAGAAAATAGATCCTTCAATTGAACAAATAAATATAAATATAATTCATATGTAGAATTAGAATAAATAATTTAAATAAACCACTCAATTGGAATAATCCAATAATGATAATATAAATTTATTTTACACACCGAAATAAAATATATTTTATATGGATGATAAAAACCATTTTATTCATTTACAAAGGTGTTAAATTAGATTTTTTTTATTAAACCCATAAAAGCACAAGGAATATTTTAATACCCCATTGTTACTAGTCCATCCTAATAAACATCTAATAAGGGTGAAACAAGATTCACCACAATAAATCTATTGCATATCCCCTGTTATTTTGGATTCTAGTAGAGATTGATATTTTTTATATAGTTACAATTATCTTTATATCTATCACCACATTCAATAAAATATAATAAATATCATTGCAAAGGATAAAACTTCAAAATTCAGTAGAATTTCGTTTTTCATGTGTTTGAATCCAAAGAATGTTTTCATAAAATTAAATATCCACAAAAGATTAATTAACCGTAAAATTAATATGTACCAATTTGAATAAAAATAGGAAACTAAAAATTTCTTGAAAAATTATACCATTGAATGCAAGGAAAGTCAATGGATGCATCAATCATATCCTAGAACCGATGCATCATAAATATTTGATATAATTTATTTATCATTTGGTCCACCAATCTCTCAAAATAAAGTATGTATAAAATAAAGAATATAATCTATTTTATTTATTAAATATTGGAGAAATATTCAAAAAATTTAAATTAAAATAATAAGTCTTACTGTATGAATTAGCCTCGAATTTACAAGTTCCACAAAATTTTAGGAAAATCAAATAAATTGATATGGGTTTCTATCCGCCAATTTTTTTCTTCCATTTTAGTTTCTTCCATAATTAAGAACTATTGGAAATGTATTATCATTAAAATACATTTTCCAATGGTATACATTTTTATATTCATATCTAAAATGGATATATTAAGAGAAATTTACCACATCAAATTCGGAATTTTCATTTTCTATAAATCAAAACCACATTCCTCTTCTCGTGTTAGTAGTGAAGCTTGATAAAACTATTGTTTAAAAATCCATAATAAATATAAATCTATAATTAATATAAGTAATTATATTTTTTAAATTTAATCATATAACACAAGTTTTATATATCTTACAATTTTCCATATTTAGCAACGTAATCAATAAAATGGATAATCTCATATCGAATATCAGTTTTGTGGGTTGTACATAAATAGTGTATCGCATCTATAAAAATATATGATAAAGATTATGATGTTCAAAAATGGGGATCCAAATATTCAGAAACATCACTCGTCCCCCTCACTAAACACGCGTAATCAGCAATATGCTCTTTTTAATGATAATTCATTTTGTTTTTTAAGAACACCAAACCATTTATGAGATCTCTTCATTATATAATATATCATAATAACCAATTGGAGGATAAAATAGCTTATATAAATGTTATATTTTATGAATAAAAACAATAAAACTCATAATCTTATAAAAATTATTACTAATTGTTCACGTTGTAGACAACATTAATAGATATAATCAAATATTATTAAGTTCTTTGGGAACCACTATATGTGATATAAATAAATATAGTCGAAGAAAAGATGTAGTTCAAGACAATTAAATCATAAATATTGAAAAAAAATTAGAATGTATTGATTTGTGACTTCCATTGAAAACTTACACCAGTGGATTGAATCTTGATTTTTTAGTAGTCAAAAGGTTTTATATTTTGACATCTACTAAATCTATTTGAAAAATATATATCCCAATTTTGATGGTCATGTACATATTTGATCAGAACAAAATTCCCCTACATTTGAAACATATACACAATCGATCTAAAATATTGGATAATGAAGAAAAACAAAATTCTAAAAAGTTATAAATACAATAAAATCATTTAACAATTTGGATGTAAATAGTAAAATATAATATTTATCTTATAAAATGCTATATAAAAAATAACTAAAGGGAAATTAAATACCCAATTTCTAATACCTGAGTAATACAATATAATTTTTCTATTTACATCATTTCTATTAAATACATCTCATTCTTGAGAAGAAAAACATGGTTATCAAAAGAAATTTTAAGGGAATGGCCCATATAAGAACATCTCATTCGAAAAACAGGTTTTGTTAATGTATGATACGTTTTCAATTAAAATTATCTCATTAGAAAAATTAAATTTTTGTACTCAATTATTAATAGGTGATATTTTTTAGTTTCACTATTTACATTTTTTTTAATATTATGTGTTCGAATAGTTATTTTACTATATATTTATCTATTATTTTCGTATTTTTTGTATTTATAGTTTCATTGAATTTTATATTATTGATTATTTGTATTTATAGATTACTTTTTTATATGTGTCCAATGTAGGGGAATTCCCAACTAATGAAATGTTTTCAAGATGATCAAAATGCGAATAATCCATTTTCAAATAGAACTACTGGATTTTTATATATAATCACATTTGAATTAATAAAAAATATAGATTCAATACAACAAAGTAAGATGTAAATTTTAGTAATAAATCCATACATTTTATGAATTTTTACCAACACTGGTGATCGAAATAGTCCCCAACTACATGTTGAATCTGGATATTTTCATTTCACTATTACATAATGGTTTCAATAGAACCAAATATTGTATGATGATTACTATTAAACTGTTCTTCTTATTGAACAATTTGTAATGATTTCTCATTAATTATTTTTTAATTATTTTAATTCATAAAATATTATATTTATTTGTGTTATGTTATTTTCAAATATGATTTTATAACATAATGTTTAATGTAGATATCTCATAAATGGTTTGGTGTTCTCGAAAAATAAAATGAATCATCATTATGGGGATCTTATTACAGATCACTTGTGCATGATGGGGGAAAAATGATGTTGTTCAAATTTGGGTCCACAATTTCAAAAATCCTAGAAATGATGAAATTTGATTTTATGATTTAATACTCAATTTATTTATAACCCATGAAATTGATAATCTAGTCGAGATTATCCATTTTATTAATTATTTGGAAAAATGTTACATAATGTAAGATATAAATACAATTTTTATATGAATACAATTAATAAATTTAATTACATAGATTAATTACTGATTTATATTTAGTAGATAATTTTTAAAATAAATCATTATATCATCCATTACTATTGACCAAAGAAGACATATTTCATTTATGAATTATGACAGAGCACAGTACCCAAATTGATGTGGTCAAAATCACTAATTATAGCTAGTTTTCATATGAATATGAAATTTATTCACTTAGAAGAGGTGTGTCAATGAAAACCTTTTCAATGTGTTATTGTTTTTTTAATAAAAACATATAGATGAAAAAAATATAAGTATTGAAGCTCATATTATTTTATTTTATTTTCCAAAAATTACGTGGAACATGTAAATTCCCAATAAATCTTTGGTGTAATCATTATCAATCATATTTGTTTTTTAGGATATTTCCATGTTTTTTATATATAATGGATGTTTTTTTTAAAATTTAGAAATTTTTTATTTCCAATGATTGTTTAGACCATTAGCTAAATCAATTGTATCCAGAAATTATGTTGAAGGGGTTATTGAATCTTTTTTATCTCATATGATGTACATTGTGCTCAATGGTAATATTTTAGTATATATATTTTTGTTTCATATTTTTTTTGAAGAAAATATATATTAAATTAACATTTAATTATATTTTGATGATATTGAGTGTAATGAAGTCAATATTGGGGTTCAAAACATGAAAAAATTATTTTTAATGAAGTTTTTAGTTTTCTTCCATAGATAAAAATTTATTATATTTTATATAATGTAGTGATAGACCCATAGTCTCTAGTAAGTGTATGAAGACAATATCAAAGTCTACTAGCCTCTAAAATAATAGGGGATGTGCATGATCATCATTATGGTGCATGTTGTTTCACACATAATGTATTCTTGAGGATTGAACAATAACTATTAAGTTATAAAATACTACCTATGTTTTTATTAATGAAGAAACCATTATCCTGATATTAAAACATTTATTTTGAACCCCAATAATTTATTTATCATATATACGTGACTCATTTGATTACAATAAGTGAAATATTTTTATATTTTCAATAATTAATTTTACAAATTATATTTTTTTTAAAGTATTATTTTTTTAATATAAATTATATTTACATATCCATGTTCATTTATTGGATAAAATTATTAATATACAATTTAGTAATTGTTCTATTATAACTCCACTAAAATAGAAATGTGCAGTTTTATTAATCTCTAAAACAAAATATAGATTTAATTGCGTTGTTTTATAATGAATACATGTCGAATTTAACTGAGATCACACCAATCGCCTATATAGATTGAGTTCAAATATGTTTTGTGAGATGACACATTTTTATTAAATATATGAAATCGAGGTTTCATATTTGTTTTCATCTTTAAAAATTATTTTAGAGTCTCACATTTATTCCTTAGAATAAAGTTCAATTTTTTAACAATGTTTCAGTTCTAATAATAATTGATTTTGATTAACCATATCTAATTAATTATGGTCAAATTCAAAAAGTGTTGTGAAACCATTTCATTTAGTACATATTTGATATTAGTATATCATGGAGATTTTTTAAAATGAACTATTGATGTATCAATTGTATTCTATGATTGATCTATATCATAAACCAAGACATGCATGAAATACATGTTTAATGGTATGATTGATCAATAAGGGGTTTGCAGATTCCTCTATTGTATGATATGATGTCCCTATGAGATAAAATACTATGTCCATTGCCACTCCCATGTCTTATACTCGAATACCTTCAATTTTGAATCATTAAATGTTTCATTTATGGCATTTTATAACTGTTTTAATTATTGAAACATTCATACCATATTAAAAACCCAAAATTAATAATTTTTAGTATTGTAAATCAACCTCCAAGTGTTTGAATATAAATCATGAACTCTTTTATTTAATGAAGGAGGTCAATATAAAGATGAAATCCTCTAGTTTTTGGAGTGGGAAATTTAGTCTTTTCTCTATCTGTTTCTCTCTTATAACATGGTTCTATATTTTTATTAATTGAAAAAGGTTTTATCACACCTATATGAGTTCACATTATACAATAATATCATGCAAGGATTATATTGGACTATGAACATCCTCATATATATGAGATTTCACTATTTTTCACTTAGTGATCACTATCAAAATTACACTATTCAGATAGTAAGAGATGATTCACAATGTGATTAAGGTACACTTGTTTTTATATCATATTGATTTAGTGGTTATAGACCAATCATTTAAATGGGTTTCATTTTCCACAGTTATCGTGAGATGATTCTACATTACCATCAATTCTTTGTTGAAATAATTCACATGAATTTAAATGTCTTAGAGTCATGATTTTAATATGTTTCAATATAATCATATTCTCTGTTCCAATAGGGTAATACATACCAAAAAATGTTTTATAGAAAATTTTTACGTAAAATTACTGATAGAAAAGAGAATATCTATTAAAAAAAATTCACTAAAAGTCAATAAGAAATAGATAAGGTGAAGAATAAGTGGCTGAGTTGGTAATGAATTTCAAAAAATGAGAAGGTTTTGTGAGGTATGGTATTTTCAAAAGAAGTGGTATGATGATGCGATCCAGTGAAACATTATCAGGCACTAAAATGGAACAAGATATTATTTTTATTATTTTGGATAAAATAGTAATAATTATTTTAATTATTTAGTTTTAATGATAATAAACAATCCATTCTCTAATGATTTCATTTATGTTATTACAGAACCAATGGAATCATGAATTTATACACAATCTGGAAAATATGGAAACCATAGTGTAATACTTTCCACAACTCCACAAAATGAAATGGGATAGGACTACGGTGCAATGGAAATGAACACACTATAGTGCATATCATTCCAATTTCAACTCCATACATCATGGTGAAAATTATGAAATTCAGAACACAGTTAATCATCAAACCTTATAAACATGAGAAAGGTCACACTAAAAGTTATATGTATAATCTATAAAACATTTCAATAGAAGATTCCATGGCACAACTTGAGGTCCATTCCATAGATACCATGAAATTAGAAGAACCTCTAAAATGAACATACCAAACTCTATGGCATATCTATAAGTGCTACATCACACTGACTAACCATATGGTGTAGTTAAGTTTTCCACCTTTCAAGAGCCAGCTATATTAAACCATACAAGAAGAATAAAAATATGGGTCAAAATGTCCGAGATTGACTCTATAATTCCCCAGAACAACACATGAATTCTTTAGGACTCATGTGGGGTATAAATAGACACATTAGGAATCCTAGAAATAAACTATCTCATTCATTCTCCAACACCAACATTCTATGATCTTCAATTTTCTCTCATGTGTTTTCAATTTATAAATCCATCTTCTTTAATGTAGTGTGTGTGCCTACTATAAAAATATTCTCCCTCTAATCATTTTATACTTAAAATATAGTTTTATTAATATTATTCTAATAGAATAGATACAAAACATAAATGTGATTGCTTCTAAAAAATCCTCTCATCCTCCTCTTTCTTTAATTATTGTTGTTAACTACCTTTTTCATGAGGGAATCTTGTATACATTACATTACGATATAAAGGAAAGGGATTTTTCTCTTTCATTATTTTAGATATTACCATTAAAAATATTGTGTTGGATTTATTATTTATTACTTTTTAAAACCAAAAAACAATGGAGTTTTGGCCTCTGGTCTAGTGAGGGAATGATACATTGAATCACCATGTGATTGAGGTTGTACACGTATTGGATCGTGCTGAGCTATAATTGAACATACTTACCATGATTTATATCTTATTTATTTTTATATTTTTTATTTATTTATTTAGAATTTTCCTCCGTTCATTTAATCAACTCTTTAATTCAAAAAATAAGCTTAGTCATTTATTTATATATATTTTTCCTTTTATTATTCCACTTTTAAATTCAAATATACTTTTACTATTGCAAATTAATATTTTATTCATTTTTTATCTCTCAGAAATGTTTTAATTTTTCTATATTTTATTTTAGTGTGATTATTTATAATTAAAATTTATTTTAAAATAGTAAATTCACCCCTACCTTCCCATGTTACCCTAGTCTGACTACATTTTGTACAAATGATATCATAAATTACTTTACTGGTTTGTTTTTGAATTATTTGAAATCTTATTTTATATATAAAATCATAAACCAAGATTTCAAGAAACGTTTTATAAATGGATTTTTCAATCATCTATAGTGATATAAATTCACTATATTTTTTGTTCTATAATTTTTATGATAATAATTATGGTTATTAGAAAATTCATATTTATAATTTTCATAAATAAATTGCTTATCCCATATGATAAATTGTTACACATGCTTATTTCAAAACAATTGAAAACGAAGATTAATGGACTCCCATCAAAAGTAACTCTTGCAGTAACTAGCATTAATGCACCAAACACTTTTAATTTGTAATAATAATATTTATTATTATCATTATATAGGTTCTTTTTGACAATGGTGCACCTAATTTAATAATACTTCCAGAACAAAAATTAAAAACAATTTTATTAATAAAAATTTATGAACCTTAAATGTTCTTAAGGGAAAAAGAAATTCAATAATCAAGAATATTTACTAATAGTACAATCAAAATAAATAGGAGACCCCCAAAAATCACAAACATATTGATCCAATAGTGAGAATACTTTGTGTTTATCACAATGAAGAACATTATGGAAAGTGAGATGACCATCGAACTGAGCATCAAGGGTTTTGAGAGAACCTTATTTACTAAGTTATTTCTAATGTATTAATACCCTAAACATCCTTTTATATGTATTGTTTTACCGTTGGTATCCATTCGAGTCATTTGGAAACCGTTGGTTTTTTCAACAGTCATAAAATATTATAAATGTTGGGTATTTTTTTAGAAATTTGATTGGTTTATGAATTCTATGTATTTAGGTGTATTAATAATTCCAAATGTTTTTAAAATTCATTAAAGTTGTATCTTTGAACATTTTTTAATTGAAAATAAATTTATAATTTTATTTTATGATTATTTAGAGCTTAAAATGAATTTGATATTCAGACTATTTTGATTTAATGAAAACACAAAATAAGTACCTATGTTTACTTCAATTAATTTGAAAAGAAGTATACAAAGTATTTTGATACAAAAAATATGAATTTGAATTTGAAAACATGTTTTTTGAATACTCTTAATAATAAGGATTTATACTTTTGGTTAATTAATAACATGATATAAGTTTATAATGGTTTGTATGTTTAATGTTCCAAAATTTAAAATAAATATGAAATCAGGTTTAAACTAATTAAATTAATGAAATTGTTTGTTTGATGAAATGAAATATTGGAAAACATAATTTATACTTTGATTGGTTTAAAATGATGTTATATGGTTTATTTTGTATTTGAAAATACTTTTTAATCCTGAGGATTATAATAAAATTATCCTACCCTTAAGACAACCCTTTAGCTATCCAAGGGAGGAATCTCTCACTACTCCTGAGCAGTAGGCAGCTAATATTGGGCCCCTCACCATGTATGGGCCAACTGTAAGGGCGAGCAGGAAACATGGGTGCATGGGAGTAGTAAGGCAGAACCACCATGTAGAGAGGCATGGTGGTAGGGATTGGAAAATATCCCTCTAATTTTATTTGTGAGGTTTTTTTAGTAAATGTTGAATCTCAACCGCCGGAACTCACAGTGTGACTTCTGAACAACACGATTTGGTCTCTGGTTTGAAACTCCACTACTGCGGATTAATGCCCCATTTTCTCTAGACGATCTGATAATAGACGTGGTTGATCACATTACCTTATCTATTTTTAAAACTGTGGTATCACCAATGTCATTCGATCATATTCGTGGTGTAACCTCCCTTATTTATCCCTTTTAAAACATACATTTTTTCCCACAGTTGTCTGATAAATCCATGATTTGATCTCGTCCATCCATCCATTTTAAAAATACTAGAACCAAACACAATTGTTCGATCATTTTCGGATGATCAGGACCATCCAATCTCTTCCACGACTTCTCCATGCTTCTTCTTTTTCATCTCTCCAAACCCATGGCTTGCCTAGTTATTTTTATTCTTCTTCTCCCTCAAGATCGTACACCTATCTTTAGACCAGTTCGTGATTTCTACTCGAAAGATTCTTATGGTATTCTTTATATTATTTTTTTATCCTCTTTTATGTTTCCACAACATAACATATGAATATATATATATATATATATATTAATATAACTACTGATTAGCTAAGGAATTTTTTAATTAGAGTATTAGACATGTTTCTATTAGTCTATTATATGTCGTCATTGTTTATATTTTTTGTATGAATAGTTATGTATAAAATATATATACACATCCTATATAAATCTTAATTTCACTTGTAATTATACTCGTATTTCCTCTCCTTATCCTATGAAAATCCACTACCTGACCCTGTCACTCTATTGAAGCTAGGTAAGGTATTATTATGCTTCAATTTCAATATGAAAACCCTTTTTATAATTTTTTCAGGAAGAGAGATATATATATAATTTTATATATCATCCAATCCAAACTTATTTTGGGTTTTCTAAATATTATTATCATAGTTAAACTATTGTTTTAAGGTGTTTAACACTTATAAGGCTTAATTCTATATGTGTTTGTGTAAATTATACATATATATACTTATATTCATGTATAGGAAATAATAATGTTTTGTGATTTTATTAATTTTATTGATGATGATTTTTTTTATAATGTTCTTAATGCCTGTTAATCATGCAAGGGTTTCATTTCTTTTAGTTTAGTGTTTTTTAACCATTATATATGTATGTATATATATATACATTGATCTCAGTCCTATTTTTGTTTTCATATTGTTTATATAATAATATTTAAACAATTATTTATTAGGAAAGAAAGGCTTTCAAGGATCAAATTGAACTTTTTTAGATAAAAATTATTTACACTTTATGTATTTATAGTCCACGTATCGTTTAAAATACTAAATTATTTTAGTTTTCTAAAATTTCATATCAAAAATTAATTCGATGATTATAATGGGTAAAATATTTTTGGAGGTGTTATAATTAATGATTTATTTTGGGGTTTACCACACCAAATTATTTATGGAGGAAAATATTTGTTTTTGTATACTCAGCATACTCACCTAATTTTAAGGGAGGACTATCATTTTTTTAAAAGTGTGTTTTCCTATACACAATAATTTTTAGGGATTATTTTGTGTATGAAAAACACACATATGTATAAATATATTTATGTGTGTACATATGTCAATCATTTTTTCAAATGTCTTATTCAGTATTAGCTATATTATAATGTTGTATAATTTTTTCCATGTTCAAAAATAAATATATATGCATGCACAAGAACATATGTTACTTTATATGACATAATGGTCTTACATCAATGATTTGTATTTAAATTTCCCAAAAGTAATATCTTTAATTGTTTAATATTAAGTTTTAATCTATATGTTATCCCAATTATTAGTGTGTGGATTAAACTAGAATAACAAGTATTGCAATGTCAAAACATGTAAAGCGTTGTATGAAAAGGTTCACATTCATCTGAAAGGGTTTTATTGCACGATTTATTATTTTATGTGATAATCTATTATTTTATGTGTACTACTTCTTACCATATGTGAAAAAGTACATCATTTAATTTCATTCCAGTCACTATTAAATTTGATGCACCCATAACCTATATCAAAAAGTATATCCATTTTTACATTCATTTCAAAATTCACTCGATTCAATAATATGTATTCAAGAATGATGTTTATATCCCTTGAAAACACAAGGATTAATAATGTAAGGATTCAATGTGGTATAATGCACTATGTATATATGATCATACTAGACATATGAGGAATGTAATGGAATTAAATGATAAGATGGGTGGACCCATATAGAACTCCAATTCATTGGGTAAAGTTATCTCTCATTAGATGTTATGTGAGACAGTCTTAGTGGTTAGCCTTGGCTTGTGCTAATATGTGAAACAATCCTAGCAGTTAAACGTGACTCATACTAAGTCATGTTTTATGTATGGTATTAGTGAAAGGCCTTGAAAATTTCAAGAATTATACATTCCCTCATTAAATATTTCCATATGACCAATCAATGGATTATTAAAATAGTATAATATCTCATGGTTAGGAATCTTATATGGTAATGGCGATGAATACATATAGAAAAAATAAAGAATGCACATAAAATGCTATATAAGGAAATTATGAAGATAAAATTTAAGTTGATGATACAACTATAAATCCATGAAATTTCATATTATATACTACAGTCATGACATTGTTACTTACACAATTCTATGAAAGTGTTCATTTTTTCGATAAATTTTACTTATATTCTTGAATCAAACATTTAAAATTGGTTTGATCATGTTATGGATTATGCAGAATTTTCATGCATTATTGTACATATATTCTCACTCTAATATATGTTTCAACTACAGTTTTTATGTAATTATGTTTAATTCATCTATAAGATAATTTCCTGAAAATGACTTCATGTAACCATATATAAAATGTTGATGACGTGCTTAAAGAAATGATTTTTTAATATTATTATTTTTTTGAAATTATTTCAAAATGTTTTTGTTTTAAAAAATGAATTTTTAAAAAAAATTAAAACCCATTACTGGTCATTCTTATGCTCACCCTTCATTTTCAAATTATTTTTACAGGTTATAGTAGATTTATCTAGATATTAGTACTCCTATTTGATTGTAGTAATGTGTATCTTATCTGTGTTAAGATTTTCGAAGAAATGTATCAGTTGTTCTTAGTTTTCCAGAACCTAAACAGAAACAATACTCTTTAATGGAATGATATGTGTAATTTTTATATGCATGTTCATAGGAAAAAATAATTACATACCATGTTTCGGGTGCCGACTTCTGGCTTCTGGGGACGGAATCGTTACACTAACAATGTTAATGATAACCAAATATATATATTTGGACAAGACATTAAGAGTTTATATATGCATCGAGTTGAATCTTTCGTAGAACTTTTTACTCTATTTATTAATATTTGTAATGGGAGAAAGGATCTTGATTATTTTATTTATACATGAACATTAAATATGAAAATCCTTTTGGATTTATCAAGAAATTGAAATCCAAAATCCACCATGATCCATGAATCTAATTACTTAAATAATATGAAATTTGAGGAGTTCATCGATTCCCTCATGACATTTGATATCACAATTAATGAAAAGATAAAAATGAGACAAATGGATTCAAGGAAACTAGCAAGATAATCACTTTCAAAGAAATAAACAACAATCAATCTAAAATAGAGACACCAGGAATGGTTATATTTCAAAATATTTAAATAATTACATGAATAAGAAAATATTTAACCAATTATTGAAAAAAGAAAATTAGAAAATGTTAGTTTATGATATTGTAAGAAATGGTAACATCAATATGAATGGTCCCATAAACAAAAATAAGAAGAATAATGATTAGAAACAGTTATTGTTTTCATACAGGTGTAATAATAAGAACCTCATTTCAACATATGAATAATGAAAAAAAGTCTTTTATTCCTCATGGAAAATGTTGAGGTATGTGAAGAAGTAAATTTTTGACGTTCTAGGTCTTAAAATTCTACTTATTAGACTTATTATTTAATATATAAAAATATTATTTCACATATATATATCATCTCCAAGATTATTATTATTTACGTGTGTCAAAATTTTATGTTCAAAAAAAATTAAGACCCTAATTTTTTTTACAATGTCATATTTTAAAAGAAAAAACTATTTTTTATATTAAAAGAATATGAAAGTAATAAGAAGTCAGAATTTAAAATTACAGATCTCAAAAACACTCTATCTCATTTAACCTAAGTAGGAAAACCTTGAATAAAATTTCAGGATCTCAACATGTTGATAAATGTAATAAAAGGATTGGTTTTTAAAAAATAGTTTGGTTTTCCCATAAATTCTAAAAGACTACTTTTTTGAAAGGATCTATTGAAAATAATGTTTCCAATTATTGTAAAAAATTTGGACATTTTTTGTAGTATTGAATTTATAAAAATTATTGATGTGGTATTGAAAATATAATTCTATTATATTATCCTTTTTGTTATTGAAAAACGTTTTTAAACAATTTTGGATTCCAATGTTTTTATTGTGTAAATTAATTTGACCAAAGATTTGATTACAAAAATCATTAGCCTTTTTTATCATTTATAGGACATGGTTTCAATGTTAAAAACATGATAATATACTTGGTTTATGGATAGTGGGTTCTTGAGGCACATGTATGGTGATCCCTCCAAATTCAATCATCTTGATGACTTTGAGGGAGGACATATCACATTTGGAGATGATTAAAAATGTAAAATTACTGGTAGTAGTATGATGGGTTTATCTAAATCGACTCTAGTTAAATATTTTTTATCATTAAATGGATGGATGAATAATTTACTATGTATTAGTCAATTAGCTTAATGTGGTATTGAAATAAAATTTTAAAAATATTTTTGTAAATTTTTATTCATAAAAGAAACCTTTTATTTAGCATTTCTTCTTTTCAAAATGATTAGATTTTTTATTTAAAATATCTTGCAAGTCTTAAAGTTATGTATTTTAGTACAAAAGATAATTAATATTGGATTTGGAATCAACTCCTATATTATTCAATCTAACAAACTCTTTTCAATCTCAACAATTACTAGCTACCATCAGATTTACCAAAATATTACATGAATAGTTATATGAACCTTGCAAAATTGGAACGAAAAAAATCATCATTAAAATACAAAAAGGATTTTTATTCTTCTAAGTCCTTAGAAATTGTATACCTTGAGCTTTATAGACCACATGATATTCCTATTATTGGATATAAATCTTATCCCTTAGTTATTATTGATGATTGTACAATATCTTCATGTATTTTTTTCTTAACACATATCAATAAGGCTTTAATTTAATTATAATGTTATAAGGTAAATTTAAAAAAATAAAAAATGATAAAAAATAAATTCCAGTATAAATAATTATGATAAAATATATGACACCAAATACATTGATGAATTTTTTGCTTCTCAAGGCTATCATTACGAATATGAACATAAAAACCCTCAATAAAATGGGGTTGTTGAAAGGAGTAACAAGATTATTAAATAAATTTTTATGACTCCTTAGAATGAGTTTAACCTTCCTCAATAATTTTTTGTTCAGATGTCTTGTACAAACTATTTTATATATATTAGTATTATTATAAGACCAATCATAGGATAAATACTATATTAACATTGGAAAGGAAAAATTATAAATGATGGAATCTTTAATTTTTTTGTCGTAAATGTTTTAAACTGAATGAAAAGGATAATCTCTGAATTTTTTACCGTAAATTCAATTAATGTATCATCATTGTGTGCTCAATCTCAATTCAATTCTTCTATGTCTTTAATTAGATGCCTAAAACCATTGAGGAGTCAATTCATATCAAATATGATGAGAGTATTTAAATATCACATCCCTTTAAATATAATGATGTTTAAAAACCTATAATGAACATACCTAAGACATTAAAAGTAATTTAAAATGTTTACGAACCGCTTCTTACTCGGTTACACAAGGAATGGGTTCAATCAAAATTTCATCCCCTTGAGAATTTTATTTGGGAATTATAATCCGGAACTCACAATAGAAGGTAGGACCTATATGAGGTTGAACTTCATTATTTTATCTCTCACCATGAACATCATTCCATTTAGGACACTATTAATTTTTTAAGTTGAATAATTTCCTTGTAAAACTATTTGAACCAATATCAAAAGAACCCTCTTTAGACTCACAATGAGTGACCCATTAATCGACAAAGTATTTGAAAATAATGGTGTTTTTTAAACAAACCTTATGATGAAGATCATATCATCAATAAAAAGGATTGGATTATTTATAAATACTATAATAAACATGAAGGTATTGATTATGGTGAAACTTTTCAACCGTTGGTTGACTAGAATTGACAACAATCTTGTTGTAATTGTCTTCTCATTTTAATTTTAAAAATTTTCCAATGGATATAGGAAAGTTCATTTCTTACATTTATATTTAGAAAAATGTATTTTTGGATCAACCACCAATTTTTTAAAATCCAATATTTTCAAATCAGGTAATGAAGTTAAGCAGTACTTGATTCAGTTTAAAACAACTATGTCAGGCTTGGTATAGAAGTAAAATAAATTTATTTTATAAAATTCATTCAAAATGTGAATATTATATTTCACTCTTTCTCACAAATTTCTAAAATTATTTAATAATAATTTAAAAATATTTTAATAAAGCTATTTGTTTTCTAATAAAATAATATTTTTAGTAAATATTCTGATTAAATTAATAGTGACTAAAATTTGTATTATGGGAGAACAGTAATTCAACCAAGGTTTATAAATTTCCAAAAATTATGATGGAATTGTTTTATACCAAATGAAAACACTATTGTACATCAAATG
The DNA here is from genome assembly GCA_963277665.1 of Viscum album. NCBI lineage: Eukaryota > Viridiplantae > Streptophyta > Magnoliopsida > Santalales > Viscaceae > Viscum > Viscum album. Next base: position 1,844,158,685 of record OY728141.1, on the reverse strand, counting down.
AAAGTTTCATTGATCATTCTAAGCATATTAGAACACCCATGATTACAACATGTGAGATATAGTCAGATGAAGCTAGTTAATCGGTTGACAATAATCTTAATATAAATATGATTGGAATTCTATTTTACCTTATAGTGACCTAGAAAATCACCTTGTTTAGTGTATCCCATTATGCTCATTTTCAATCAAATCCATAGGAATATATTTTAAATGATAAAAAATATTTTGTTTATATTTGAAAGGGACTAAAAACATAGATTATTTTTCCTTAGGGAATCTTTTTTTCAACTTAATTTTTTTTCTCAATTATTATTTTAGAGGATTTAAACTAGATAGGATATTTACTATTGGAAATTTTCATCTATATGGAAAACTCCTCATAAATTGATGTAGTAAGAAGATAAAATTATAACTAAATATTAATTATGAAATGTGTTCCATAATATTTTCCAATCCATTATTTCATTATTTTGTTATTTTTAATAGATATGATTCATTTATCTCATATGATAATTTATTTTTCGGAGAACTAATCCTGTAAATACTCAAATAATTTTAGAAGAATCCCTTTTTTAAATTGTTTATCAAAATATATTTAAATCTTTTTATTATTTTAAATACTTTTAAAAATTTTCTTCCTCTCTTGATATTTGTTTTTAGACGAAAAATATATTTTTTTCGATTTTGAACATTAATGAAATTTTATTTTTTAAAAAATTGGATGTTTTTTAATTTTTTTCAAAACAATGGTGTTTTATCTCTCAATGAATCATTAAAAATGATAAAAATAACTTTTATTTTTATTTTTATTTTCCTCTAACCCCATGTATGAATATTTTTGGATAATCTGAATGGTGAGGAAGCTGTATTTGGGAATGTTTTATACTATGGTGGATATATTTTATGTTATATGGGAGATGTATTTAGGTAATGGGGATCATTTTTTGTTATTAAAGTGGGAATAAACCTTGGTAGTCTCTAATAATTGTTATTCTACTTATTTTTCTAAACGAAGAAAAATATTAAATATTTTTTAAATTCTTATCATTCTAATATCTTTATACTTGATATATTCTTATTTTGGTCACATAAAATTAAAGTGTTTTTTATCATCAAAATTGGTGAGATTGTTCTGTTTATTTAGTATTAATTATTTAAAACACTATAATTATTTCATTTGTGTTGTTAGGGGTAGAAGAGAATCAGGTTTTTACATTAAATCAAGAAAATATAGAAATAATGTCATAAAGCATTCAACAGCTCCACGAAAATGTGCTAAAATAGTACTACAATATAATTAGAAGGTCCATGTTGAAGTGAATCTTAGTAAAACATGAAGGTACATGGGTGTGTAGTATAATTTTGTACCATATTTACATAATTCCATTAAAAAAATATGACTAAGACATATTTAGAAGAACTATGTTGTAGCACAACTCGATCCATCTTTTAGGTAGCGGTGGAATATAGAGTAAGATGGTGGGTTAGTTATTTAATAAAATTTCATCGCTAGTGTTTTGAAATGTATTATTCACCAATGATCTAATATCCATTATTTGTATGAGGATATAAAATTAATTTAATAAGCACAAAATAAATACATGAGTACATAATTCGATTTGATAGCACATTCGACTACAGCTAGTCATCGATGATTGTTGCATAAAGGATATGAAACCAAACATTTCTATGACATCAAAAAAATTATCCTAGAATGTTTTTCACTCATTGATTTAAAATTTCCTAGTGCAACCATAGGGCTTAGATAAATCCTTTAATATCATGATGACAACCTCGATCTCGTTCCTTTGAACCTTCAAAACCGTTTTAGATTAGTCTCTTGGGGAGCGACATTCTCTTTCTATGAGGTGGTAGGAGAAAGAATATATCATTCTATAGTCTAGATACATCATAATAAATAGGAATAGTTTACTATCAGGTGTTGAGGAGTCATAATCATTGATACTTCTTCTCATGACTTTTTCACTTGGCGATATCTAAGGGGTGAGATCATGATGAAGGATATGCAAATGGAAACACTACATGTTTCAAGTGATAGTGGTTGTTCCTATCTAAAAACATGTGTATTGGTATCCTAGGATGATATCATTATCAATGTGTTCCATTTTATTATATACTTTTATGAAATAGAAAAACCATGACAATAAAGTCATTGAAAGGTATCTTGTGTTTGGTGTGTCATTGGTTTTATGGGATTGGATAAATGGTAAATATATATTTAGTCACTTTTGAGTTTCGGAAGTGATATTTAGGGCCTCTTTGGTTAGGATGGTAGTGCAATCAATAATGTTTTTTCAAAGTATTTGAAGGTATGTATGTCCATTTATATCAATAAACAATAAAGAAATAAAGGATGGTGAAACAAATGTGCACCTTGATTTTTGAAATATCACGATATAAAATAATTATATTAAATAATATGTGTTCGTAGGATGATTTTTTATTCTATGAATACTCCACATCTTTTTAGGTTTCGTGAGGAGTTTCTAGAATTCTATCTTGTTTTGGTTATATTTTTCAGTACTATCGAGGTAAGGGTCTCTCCTACCACCACATCCATAAACCAATTCCCCAACCATAATCCTGATCACCATAGGGAAGAAAATTAATAATATCTAATGATGTGAGAACTAGTAGAGGTATGATGATCTCATGTGAATTTAATAATAATAACATAAATAATTGAGTACCATCATTGATTCAACATAACATTCAACTGTAGTTAGTCGACGATGATTGTTTATCGAAGAATATGAAACTGAACCCCTCAAGATCATCCAGAAATGCTAGTAGAATATGAGAACACACCATTATTATAATTATAGGTGCTAGTACAGAGTTCAAACTAATCCTTTAGCATCATGATGATCACCTCAATATCGTCTATTCAAACCATGAAAGTTGTTCTTGGATTTTTCACTTGGATATAAACTTTATCTATCAAGGAGGATAGTGGTGAACATATTTCTCATTCCTATAGTCTAGATACATAATATTTATTCGATGAAATATAATATTATTTGTTTCTGTCTCATAATTATTAAGAATTCTTTTCATTTAGTTCTCACTCAGGGATCTCTAATAGGAGATATATTGAGGAAAATCCCACCAATAAGAACACCACATGTTTCAACTATCATTGGTAGTTCCAATCTAAAGACATGTGTATTGGTATCTTGACTTGAGATCATTAATAGTGTGTTTCATTATATCAGGCACATTAATTCATGAAAAAACCTATGATAATAATGTCATGGGAATATAGCATATGTTGGGTGCATCATTATTTTTATGGAATTTGATGAATGGTCAAGAAAGAATGTTTAACTTCAGAGTAGAGGAAGTAATATATCTGGCCAATTTTATCATGATGGTAGTTCCTTAATAAATCTTTACCCAATGATGTATATGGAAATTGTGTCTAGTTATATCAATAATTAATAATTCGACAAATTCTGCTGACATATGTGTCGGTCATTCTTTATGGGATATCATTATATAATGAGATTATTTTACAGAATATGTATTATAGGTTGGTTGAAAAGGATTTGACCATTCCTCGTCTATTTTGGGGCCTTTATGGGTTTCATGTATTCTCTCGTGTTTGGTGAATAATATTAACTACTATTGAGATAAGTAACTCCATTAACCCCCCATTCCTAATCCTATTACTAACCTGAATCCCCATGATTAACCCCAATCTAATATCTACTGTCACTATCTTCATCCATAATCCCTAAACCCTTCTCCAAATACAAATCATAACGACTAACCCCTAACTAATCCCTCCCCCTATCATAATTATTAATCCTTAAGCCCCAAATCATAATCCATAATCCCTAACACACCATATCAAAATCCCCCAATCCAAATCCCCAAAATCCCCCATATTAATCCTAATCAATAGACCCAAAATAATCCCTACCCCCCATTCCTAACCACCAATAACTAACCCACTCCTTAATCATAATCATTATTCCATAATCCCAAACCCTAATCCCAAATTCCCCCCAGTCCTAATCCACGTACCCCAACCCTTCAATGTTGTGATGATCACCTCGATATCGACCCTTAAAACCGTCAATGTAATCCTTGGATTTTTAATGTATATATATATTATCACTCACTATGATGTGGGAGGAGTGATAATCTATTGTTCCTATGGTATATTTTTCATATTTACTAGACAGAGTTTAATATTTGGTTATATGTATCATAATCATTGAAACATCTTCGAATTTATTTTTCAATAGGACGGACATGTTGATAGGAATACAACCAATTTATGATATTATTGGTTGCTTCAATCTATATACATGGGTATTGGTCACTTAATATGAAATAATTTTAATTATTTTCAACAGATCACATAGTTTTAAACAATGAAATAACCATGAAAATGAAGTCATGGTAAGGTAGATTTTGTTGGGTGGGTTAGTGGTTTTATGACATTGGTTGGATGATCAAGATAAAATTTTTTGATTCCGAGTTTAGGAAGATATAGCTTGGTCCTAGTTGATCTGAATAGTAGTACCTTCATAAACCAAAATTCAGGGGAGCTAAAGGTGTGTTAATTCAGTCAGAACAATCAACAATAAAGGGACACTCATCAAACAGTGTGAATAGTTTTCACTACTATCAATACATACCATTATGGGTTTCTAGAATCTACTCTTTTCATGTGAATTGTATTCAAAACTATATAGATAAGGTCCTCCTCTACCCCCACTCTATCCAAAAGACCTAACCTTAACAAATCCTTTCCCCAATATTGATCCCTAATCAGTAACCCTATAACCGAAACCCCCCTCCCATCTCAATCCTAATAAAAAAACCTAAACCCTGAACACCATCTTAAACCATAATCCCAAACTACCCCCGTCTGAATCCATCATACCTAATCCCCCAATCCTATTCCCTACTTCCAACCCTAATCCTAGTAATTGACCACTAACCGCCCAATCATAATCCCTCATCTATAAACCCCAAATTAATCCCAAATCGCTACCCCCCAAATCATAATCACTACTCTATATCCCCTTCATCTTAATCCCTCATCGTTACCCCTAGTCATAATCATTTCTCACAAATTAAACCCTTACCCAAATCCCAATACCTAAGCCCACTATCCCCAATACAAATTCTTATCACTAACCCCTAACAAATCGATATCCCCAATCACAATCCTTAACCCCCTCATTATTAATCCTTAATCCTTAGACCCACACAATCTTAGTCCCTAATCCATACCCCATTCCAATATTCTTCCCCACCACCATAATCCAAATCCCTACCCCTAATAATAATCCCGACCACACCATCTTAATCCCAAATACCTAACCCAACATCATAAGAACTATCCCATTACAAACCATTATCCCCCATGAATCTTATTCCCTATTCCCTAATACCTACCCCCACGAATCCTAATCACTAACCACTAACTAATCTATAACACAAAACTAAATCACTAATCCTAATCCCCCCAATCATAATCCCTAATCTCTACTGCCATATAAATATATAATCAACACCCCTGCCATATCAAAATCACTAACCACAAATCATAATCCCCACAACCATAATCTTAAAACATACCCCAACCCAAATCCCTAAACCCCAACCCCACAATCCTAATCCTAATCAATAAACCATAAATCCCCCCATACTAATCTTTAATCCTAACCCAGTAACCCAATAATATTAATCTGTTGTACCTAATCCCAATATTAATCCCTCATCCTTAACCCCCATTGCACCACCCAATCTCAACCCTAATCCCTATCCCCCAACATAATCCCATATCTATAAACTCCAACCCTGATCGAAATCCTAATCACTAACCGCATATCCCCCCAATATTAATCTTTAATCCCCCCCGCCAATAATAATCTATAATCCCTACCCCCAATATTAATCCTTAATTGATAACCCCTTAAATCCCCCATATCCCAATGTTACTCATTAACCCTATTCCCTACCCCCAAAATCAAAATACCTAATCCCTCACCCCCCACATACTAATCCCTACCCCCATTCATAATCCTTAAGACTAACACCAAATCCCCCTCACAATATTAATCACTACGGCCTAACACCCCAATCTTAATCCCTAATGTAACATCCTCCAATTCCAATACTCTATCACGTGGCTAAAATGGGTGAGTTATGTGACTCCAAACATGAATCCCCATATTCTATAGTATTCTGAATAGAATTGGGGGTGTTATATGTATAATGTTGCGACTATACCCCTTTTATAGGATTATAACACAATATATGTAAAAAATATAAATTAATATCGTAATTAGATAATAATGAAAACAATACAAAAAATAAAAATAACCAAACAAATGATTTTAACTAAATAATATAATATATGATAAATAGATACTGTAATTTCATGTTGACATTTAACTCTATGTTGGACTAACATTAATTATATAAAAATATTCATTTGACAGAAATAAACACCATGACCAAGGCCCCAAATCACAAGATGGTCCCATCTCCAATCTCCAACTTATCCGGCGAACAATACTAAATAACATTTTCCCATCACTTATCTATCCTTTCACATATTTACTATGATTGGAGACCAAATGGTGGCTCATATAGGGTGTGATTATAACCCAGTAGGATTACAAACCATGTCTAAACATAACCAGTCTACTAATAATTACATGAAATAATGCAATTATCATATTTATTAATTAATTAAACAATTAAATTAATACCACATCAACATGATTAGGCACCATTCGGGAATTTTTTGAGGATGTCTCATGACAATGCCAACCCCAAAGATAATACCAATGTAAATAAAAATTTCTCCAGTGCCCTACTGGAATGACTCTGAACATGTCACACAGTCATGCCAACGATAACCATATATTCATGGTATAGATAACAAAATTTTGTCTCAATCTCATTAGATAATAATATCATCAATAAATCAAGGATGATATCATTATATAATAATTAAGTTATATATCATGGCCAAACTTGATATATAATATTTTCATCATGATATCAGGGTTGATCCACTTATATAAGCATTACAAAATGTATTAGGACCAGGCCTAGTATATAAGAATTTATGCAGTAAATTCGGTCTAAGAATAGTATATAAGCATTAAAACATATACTAGGGAAATGCCCATAATATATGAATTTTATCATAAATAACTAGAATTATCCCGATCTATAAGATTTTTATCATGAATAACTAGGAATAGCCTACTATATAAGTATTCCATTGTTTGACATAATGAGTCTTGGTAATGAGGATATCACAGTATCACAACATAAGGCTCAATTGTAAATTATGACAATTACCATTAATCTTTCAATAACACATTATATTTATCATTTGGTCATAAATTAATAACATTCCACTCATTTAAATAATCAACCCAATACAAGGTGACATTGAATCAAAAAATCACAAAAAAAATCATGTCATAATAAACACTCTTAAACCATTCGTAAATTCATTTATAATCAACATTTCACCCAGGAAAATTGAATCCATTACTAGGTTAGTAACAATTGAAACAAATGGTATTCCAATAAATAATCTAATTCATCAATTCTTTAATTTAGGAATAAGTTATATTTCATATAATTTTCAAATAAAGAGTCCATAGAGTTATGGTTTATACCCACTACCTTTAAGAATTGATTAAAATATCACATCAAAAGTGTAACACTAATTATGAATAATGTGTATAATAGTGAAAAAATTACCTAAGTACCCTCTTCATGATCAAAACCAAATGCGGTCCAAGGATTCCACCAACCTAATAGATATAAATAGAATGGGAGAGGAAAAAAATGCCAAATACCAATGATTTGTTGATCAATATAATGATATATATAGAATGGATGAAAGGCTTAAAAAATATCCTACGGAACCTTCTAGAGTAGTGGGGGGGAAAATTAATATGGGTGAAATGAAAAATTAGCCACAATGAACTTTTAAAACTAAAAGTATGGATATTACATGGAGTGTAACTCTTTAACATGTCATGTATTCTTTTATAGATAGATATCCCTAAAACCCAGCATCTCGAAGGAATTTTTAATTTTCACAAATATTATATAATGTGAAATAAAAAAACGATATGTAACCACTTTACCCCCTATAAAAGTTGTATGACATGTGTCTTGAATAATTTACATATTGTTTAAGACATTTACATGTCATGTAAATCCCTAACATATAGATTTCAATACAGTTTTTTAAAAAATGACACAAACCACACCGAATGACTTCCAAATAATTAAATATTCCTCATAAACCCATTAAAAATGTTTTTACCTGGACTCCATTAATTTAAATTAAAATAAATCCCTGAACTTTAGGTCATTTTTTCCTACAAGAGATCTCATTTTTTGAACAAGACTCAGCTCACAAGGCTTGAAGAATATGGAATCCCCAACTGATGAAATTTAACAAAAAAAATAATATAGGTGAATACCAAGAAAGAGAGAGGATCTTATAACCTCTCAACTATATAACAGCTCATTCCCATGATGCTCCAATCATAATTGGGGGGGTATCAGTGAACATGTTTAGCCAATATTCTCACAAATCATACTCTCTATCCCATGTCTTCTATGGAATTTGAATATTATTCCATTTCACTCAATACCATGACATATTTCTACAATATATATATATATATATATCAGGGTGGTCCACAATTAGCATTAGAAGATTCTAAAAATATGCATCTACCCGAAGCTCGATGTTCTCTATGTATGAAAAATGAGAAGAGTCTGGTTAATATCTCTAGAGCTATGATACATTAAACACATCATGAATGGAACTATAGAAATTTGGAAGGGATAATATAAATGAAAATAGACCAGCCATTTTAACTATCTCAAATGGCCCATAAAACATGACTGCAAGCATTCCGTTTTTCCTAAAATGCTATTTCTTTAGAATAGTAAACACCTGAAGGGAAATAAGATGAATGGTATTGGACTCTAGAGGTCATCTCTGGAGGTCAGTGTGTAGTCACCAACCCTCTTTTTATCAAATAAACCTACTCAGTTGTCTCCTGCATGAGACTAGTCCCAATAATCATTGACTCACTTACCTCTATCCATAAAATTGTTGAAGGAAACAACCACCCATATATATCTTTTAAATGATTAGCTTAGATCTATTTATAGAATCTATAATTATAGTAAAACTCCATGAGTTCCATATGCATATACAATTAACCAGTAAAATAAAAAACATGGGCTTGCTACATATCCTATAGAATCTGAATTTACTACTTAGATTGATTATCAGGCTAAGGATGATAGGTTTCACTCAAAAGAGATGTCATCTCAAAGCCTTCTAAAACCCTTTGATGAACCATGAGGTGAAATAGGTATCTCTATATGAAATTATACTCCACATTACACCATGGATCCGAACTACTTATCTCATGTAAATACTACACAAATCATCAACTATGATGGTCTCCCTGATAGGGTAATTGATCCACAATCACCCATAAAACATCATTCTTATGGTATTTCCAAGGAGATATTGTCACAGAATCCATAGTGACATAATCTATTTTCAGATCTTTAATTGTAAAAGGATGAAAAAGACCATTTATCTTCTAATATTTGGTTATAACCTTCTTAAAATTGAATTGTATTACAAAATATCCTGTTACCACTTTCATCATTCAAGACCACCATTATGGTATAAAAAATCAGAATGCATATCCGTAAAACAAGGATGTAACACCAATCTAGAATCATGATACTATTTCATCAACACCTCTCACAAGCTTTCTTAAAAATGTACTCGCCAACGAATAATAGATTATCAACTGTCGAAGATACTGTCCTGATGGTGTCACACCACCCTATATTTTTCCCTCATAATTAACCCCTACAAATCATAAAACTGCTCGGTCATGATCCGTTCCAAAATCACAGGCATAACAGATGTCCAATTCACAGATACTCAACCCTCAGAATCATAAATATCAAATTTCGTGTCTGTAAATATTTTCATCTTCCACCACTAATCACAATACTCTTGATCTACCTCTATTTTTCTATTTGGGATCAATGCATCATCAATGATGATTTTTTCTCAAAATATAAGACAAAATGAACTTTAAATAATACAGATACTCAACCCACCTCTTATACTGAGGGTTCAGTTCCCACTGAGTAAATATGTACCACAGGATCTTGAAGACTATATACCACAAATCACTCACACATAAGATAGATTATGAGTATAACTTCGGATCTATAATCAACCACTTGATCTTTCTGTATTATAACTACTCTATGTTTAACTAAAGATGTGTCATGGTACAAGGTATATTATTTACCCAACATAGTTAAAGTGAGGATAAGTGTTGATCTCATTCTTCCTTTCAACTCCTACAAATATCTATCAAAATCATCTGACCAAATTATCTTCTCCAACTTCTTGGTATGTCCTCACACTGGTGAAATCATGTCAATACCCAAAAATTAAATTTAATATTTTCTAATATATATAATATTACGAGACTGTGAAAATTCATGGTGTGCGATTTCAAGGCCCAGAGTGCCCAGAATGTATTTGTGAACTTTTTTTCATGTACGTTCAGTAAACATGCGAGTGGGTTTTTGTAACTTTTGACCAGGTGCTTAGAATTTATATCTGAGGACACCGTTGAATTTGTAGTGACAATATTCTCTTATTTAAACCTTCACCTTGACTGTAGTAGGTCGAGGATGGATGTTATTTTTTCACTTTTTTTGGGAGAAGAAAAATAAAAATTATTTAACATTTTTTTCTTTTGAAATCCCTCCTCTGAGATATGGGGGTGGGGACCACCTAAACCAGAAACCCCCATATTAAATTCTAGTGGAGGGACCACTCGAAGCCTGTTTAATGTGGGGAAGTCCCATGGACTCCCTCCAATGACATTTTTCTAATTCCATTTAATTAATGGCCATATCAAATTTAATTAAAAACCTAATTAAATAAGTTTTCATTTCTTATTGGTGGGGTTGGGGGAAAATCATTGGCAAAGGTAAGAGAATGGGAGATCATGGAGGAACTCATCACCAATTAAGAATGTGCCATATCCATCTAAGAACGAGGAACCATCCTCATGCACCAATCAGAAAAACCTTAAGGAGGCAATGATTCCTGACGTCTTAAATGACAACGAAATGATGCTCGTTCTTCCCTCCTAATCGATCTCCAACGTAACCTTTGATGTAGGGTTGTCACTAGTATACATGATTTGTGGTTTATCCTTTGTTGATTTGTGAGACCTTGAGGGTATCTGGATTCCTACTGAGTATCATTATACTCACCTTTACACATGATTCACCCGCAAATTGTTGTTTCTGGTGCAAATGACAGACGACGCTGATCAAGGATGAGGGTACCAGGATGGGACAGTGCCCGAAGGTGGATCATACGACATGTCAGTATGTATAAGAGATGGGCAGACATGGACTTCTAAGGAAGCGATATATACCTACCCTTCAGGTAGGAACCTCATAGATTGACCTAGTAGTTTTCTATCTCTCTCTTCTGTTGTATTGTATTTTATTTGTACTTTTACCTTTACTGTTGGGCTTGTATTCCGACCCCTCTTACTTTAAAAACTCTTTTTTCTATATAGTTTACTTGTGTTCATATCTTTATGGGTGATTGGTTGAGTGTTTTTATAGGATATAAAATAAATTCATTTTCTCTTTTAGGGGATATTTCTTTCAGGGATAGTCACTAGCCCCTGGCATATAGATGGAAGACTTGGGGTAGTCACGACACAGGCCCCGGGGGACCAGTCGTGACAAATTGGTATCAGATGAGTCAGTTCTACCATAGAACATTGGCCTCTGATCTTATTTTTAATGGAAATAGTGTTTATTGTAGTGAGTGTGGTTATCAGTTTATGGAATCCAGCATTGTTGTGGTGGCCGATGTATCTATACACCAAGACCCTGCTTTATGATTTCTGACTCAGTTGACAAAAACACTGATTGCAAGTGTGTTTTCAAGAGTTTTCTTTGAGATATATTTGATTCATCTCACCAGGTATATCTAATTCACCATGGCAGAACTGTTTATTTTCAAGATGCCTCCACGTAGACAACCATCTAGGGTTCCACATATATTATAAACAAGTAGCCCACCGAGCGATGAGGTCTTGGTGTAGGGCCATCTTCCAGTAGAGGCACCAGCGGTTCCATTTCCCCTTAGGACACTTATGCCACCAGCAACGGTAGTATAGGCTGAACGCAACTTGATAGAGTTTCACGTGTTCCCATGCAAGAGGCCACCCAAGTTCAGGGGGGAGACAAACCCACATGAAGCTAAGGATTGGATAGAGGATGTGGTGAGAGTCTTCTGACAGGTAGGGATGCCAGCCGATCTCATGGTGATCCTAGCCGCCAGTCTTCTACAGGCAAAAACATGCATATGGTAGACAATGATGAAACGGGTTCACGATGAGATGACACTTCTCGGGGTAGACATTGATATCCTGTTTTGGGTAGAGTTTGTCCCAGTGACCCTTCGCGTAGTGTACATTCAGGAGATTCTTCATCTACAGCAGGGCAGCATGACTGTGTATCAGTACTCAGCGAGGTTCACCTACCTCACACGCTACTCCACTGATATGGTGTGATACCCATTTTTCTGGACCCAGAACTATGAGCAGGGACTCAGGAGGGAGATTAGGGATTCAATGATTTATCTCAACTTCCCAATGTGGGTGGGGGTGTTAGAGAAAGCAAACTTATTGGAGAGTTTTCTTGCGGAGAATTCACCAGTAGAGAGACCCACCACCAGTCGTCACGTAGCCGAGTCTTCTGCAGTAGGCAGCAGACATATGTCATAGAGGTCAAGAGGACCATACCTATACCTAGATTACCACTTAATTCATGGTCAGTTGTGCGGGGCACCGGAAACAGAGCCAGTCATGCGAGGAAGAGGCATTGTTACACATGTTGTTGGTAGGGTCACATGGATTGATACTACCCTACCCTCTATACGGATGATCAGTAGCTGGTTGAAGGACCACCCAGGAAGAGGGATATCTTAATCCAAGGAGGTCCCCAAAGAGTAGGTGGATGTGGCAGAGGAGCAGGCAGTGCAGTTGGAGGTGGGTGATGAATCGAAATTTTACTACCACCACCACCAAGTGGTCCACCCCAACCGCACGGAGAAGGAGGACAAGGGTGATCTCAACTCCAGGTTGCTGAGGCCTATGAAAATTGTTCTCCAAAGATGATATAAGGTACGATCTATGTCTACTCTACCTTAGTTGCAGTACTCATTGACACATGTGCTAGTTATTCTTTTATTTCCACTACCCTTGTTCGGAGATCTAAGATTCCAACAGAGCCTTTGACTTGATCCTTATGGTTAGAGACTCTTATGGGACAGGATTCAATGATTACACAATAGGGAAGGCAGTGTGAGCTTACTCTAGGAGGTGAGAGCTTCGTCTGGGATCTCCTAGTAGCGGTGTTGAGGCCTTACGATGTCATCTTGGGTATGGACTACTTATCTATATTCCATTATCTGATTGACTATATTATGTGAAAAGTGTGGTGTGTACACAAGAATAGGACAAGGATTACCTTCACCAGTGAGATGGGATCCATTGTAGCACAAGATAGACTTACAAAGAGGAGGGTGCAGCCGATCTCCCATCAGATGGCTAGCCTTACCCTCGACGCGGTTGATGTAGAGCGTCCGAGATATCCTATAGTGGTGGACCAGTACGTGGATGTATTTCCTGATGATGTTCCAGGTCTACCTCCTCATATAGAGGTGGAATTTTACAATGAGTTGTAGCCTTATATGGCAATAATATCTACACCAAGATATAGGATGTCTCCCATAGAGCTTCGTGTGCTGTGGGTATAGTTAGAGGACTTACAAGGGAATTGATTCATCAAAACCATTTTTTCTCCATTGGTAGCCCCGATATTCTTCGCCATGAATGGGGATAGGATCTTGAGACTTTTTGGTGACTATCGTCGCCTGAACCGGATGACTGTGAAGATCAATTACCCACTCTCGAGGATTGACAACCTCTTTGATCAGAAGAATGTGGAACAATGGTTTTTAATGATAGACCTCAGATCAGGCTATCCCCAGCTCAGAGTATAAGATGACGATGTGAAGAAGATGGCTTTTAGATGTCGTTAAGCCCATTACGAGTTCTTGATTATTCCATTTGGAATGACCAAAGCTCTAGTAGTGTTCATGGGACTCAGGAACAGGATATTTCAGTCATATCTCGGTCGCTTTGTGGTGGTCTTCATTGATGACATCCTGATATACTCCGCGACAGAGGAGGAGCATGCTTATCATTTGCTGATACTTCAGGACACACTCCGAGAGCACCATATTTTTGGAATGCTCTCGAAGTGCCAGATCTAGATCAGAGAGGTTCAATTTCAGGGACTTGTCATATCAGAGGCTGGAGTAACATAGTATCCAGTGAAGATTGAGGCGGTACATTCTTGGGATCCACCCATGAGTGTGACGGAGGTATGAAATTTCATGGGTTTTTCCTGATACTACCAGAGGTTTGTGCCAGATTTCTCCAGAGTTGCATCAACATTATTATCATTGACGAAGAAGGGGTAACCCATCATTTGGTCGAAGAGATGTTAGTGGTGTTTTCAGTATTGGAAAAAGATCCTGAATAGTGCCCCATATTGAGGCTTCCAGAGGAGGGCATTGGGTACGTGGTCAACTGTAACATGTTATGGAAAAGAGTCGGATGTGTCCTATTGTAGTAGCGAGCAGTGATCGCGTGTGGTTATCAACAACTGAGACATCATGAGCAGTACAATGCTACACATGACTGTGATTTTTCAGTAGTGGGATTTGAGATAAATATGTGGTGAAATTACTTGATGGGAGAACGTTTTACTGCCTACTCCGATCACAAGAGTCTCAGATATATCTTCTTGCAGAAGGACCTGAGCCTGAGATAGTGATGATGAATTGAGTTCCCTCATGACTATGGCTTTGATATTTTATATACTCCTAGGAAGGGAAACGTTGTTGTAGATGCACATAGCTAGAAATCTGGTATGCAGCTTCTTGTGAGCCGATGGAGCAGTTGGACGCATTGTAGATATCTTTTATGGGTCGAGTTGGATCATGTTTTCTTCTGTCTCACATATTCACTCCCCCGCTTCTTTAGTGTGTCAGGGAGGTGCAACGTGGGGATGCTGACTACGAGGCTCGATGGGCTCAGATATCCATAGGACATGCACCTGATGGATTTTAATGATGGTGGGGATCATGCCTTCCTCTTCAGAGGACGTACCATGTTACCAGTGTCACTTCAGTAGGAAGTGTTGAGGGAGTTCCACACATCTAATCTAGCAGAACATCCACGAGTGGTGAAGATGTAACAGGACATCCAGCGACAACACTTGTGGTTGGGAATTAAGAAAGAAGTAACAGATTATGTCTCTCGGTGCCTCACTTGTCAGCAAGTGAAGGTGGAGCATGAGTTACTTGCATGATTAGTTCATCCTTTAGATGTACCAGAGAGGAAGTGGGATGGGATATCCATGGAAATTGTGACAGGACTTCCACGTACGTCCCGTGGTCATGATTCTATTTGGGTGATCATCGTCCCACTTTTTACTGATCAAAGATAAGGGTTTAGTAGAGAGCTTGGGATGCCTTTATGTGCAGGAGATTGTGCAGATACATAGAGTACCCTCGACGACTATCTCCAATTGTGATGGATGATTCACTTCCAGGCTATGGAAGGTGTTGTAGGAGGATTTCAGGATGTAGCTTCATTTGAGAACTACCTTCAATCCTCATATAGATGGACAGACTGAGCTGAACGTTCATACCCTCGAGGACATGCTATGTGATTGCGACCTTGACTTCTGTCGTAGCTGGGAGGATCCTTTTCCATTGGTATAGTTTTCATACAACAACATCTATCACTCCACCATTGGTATGGAACATTTAGAGGCATTATATAGATGACCATGCAGATCACCTTTGTGATGGACTAACACAGGGGAGTCATCACTCATGGGACCAGATATGGTACGGGCTACCATAGAGAAGTTGTATATCATCTAGGATAAGATAAAGACTACAAAGAGCAGGAATATGTCTTATGATGATAGGAGATAGAGACCTATGGAGTTTGAGGTTAGAGAACCGGTCTTTTTACGGGTCTCTCCTCGACATAGTTTGCAACAAATTGGGCCAGGGTGGCATGTTATCTCCATGGTTCATCAAACCCTTTCGGGTCCTAAGCCGAGCTGGTGAGATGTCTTACTGCCTAACACATCGCCCATAGATACACTAGGTGCATGCCATATTCCATGTATCCCATATGAGGAGATATGTGAATGATCCTACCCACGTCATTGGAAATGGAGAGTTATACATCAATGATGGGGCGACATTTATGGAGGATTCAGTAGAGATTGAGGATTGACAAGAGTGGTTCCTTATAGGTCAGTCGATACATCTGGTGCCCATTCGCTGGCAGCACAAGAACCTCCAGGAGAGAACATGTGAGAGGGAGGCCTAGATTCAAGCTATTTACCACACTTTTTTTCTTAGTTTTTGTGATGTGGATTTCAGGGATACAAAGCAATGAGGATGGGGAATGTAAAGACCCTAAAATTCCATGTAATTTTTTTTAAATATATGAAATATTTTGAGACCAAAAAAACTGACGACACGTGATTCCGAGGCCTGGAGTGCCCGAGATAAATTTATGACCTTTTTTTGGGTACGTTCTGTAAACATGCTAGTGGGGTTTTTTAAGTTTTGAGATGGTCCTTGGAATTAAATCTGAGGACACCAATGAATTCGAAATGTTGGTATTTGCTTAAGGAGACCTTCACCTAGACCATAGTAGTTCAAGGGTGGAAGATTGTTTTTCACTTTTCATGGGAGATGAAAAATAATAACTATTTATCATTTTTATTTTTATTTTGAAACCCCTCCAATGTGTTATTGGTGTGGGGACCACCTAAACCAGAAACCTCTATTTTAAATTCTAGAGGTGGGACCACCCGAACCCTCTTTAATGTGGGGAAGTCATATAGAATTTCCCCAATATTATTATGCCAACACCATTTAATTAATGGACATCTCAAACTAATTTAAAAAACTAATTAAATATGTTGGTATTTCTTTTTCGTGGCCTTGGAGGAAAATCATTGGAAAAGGTAGAAGCTTGGGAGAAATTGGAGAAACTCATCTATATTGATGAACACACCATCTCCAATGAAGAACAAGTAACCGATCATGAGACCTAATCGTAAGAACCTTGAGGAGACAATGAACGCCAACATATTTGATGATGTTGAATCGACGCCCATTCCTCCCTCTTCATTGATCTCCAACGGAACCTCTAATGTAGGGTTTTCACTAGTTTACATGCTTTGTGGTTTATCCCTTGCATATTTTGTGAGACCTTGAAGGTCTTGGAGTCCCTACTAAGTATCATTATACACAACCCTGAATGGGCTTCTCCCGCACCTTGTTGTGTCTAGTTTAGAAGATGTACAATGCTAATCGAGGCTGAGGGTACCCGGACGTGACGGTGCCGAGAGGTGGTCCATACAACGCGTCGGTACGCAGAGGATACGGGCGGACGTGGAGTGCTGAGGAGATGATATGTACCTACCCTTTAGGTTAGAACCTCAAATAATGTACCAGTAGCTGTATTTCTATTTCATTATTTTAATTTTACTTCAGTTGTACTTGTACCATTTCAATTGGGATAATATTCTGACCCCTATAACTATTAGCATTCTTTTTTATATAAAATTTACTTGTGATCGTATCTTGTTGTGTGATTGGTTGAGTGTGTTTATAGGATATAAAGGAAATGCCTTCCCAGTTTTAGGGGATATGCCTTTTAGTGATAGTCGCGAGCCCCTGTCTTATAAAAGGTAGGCTTGGGGTAGTCACGACACAGGCCCCGAGGGACTGGTCGTGACATACCATATTGGTGAAGTCCTAGATAAAGCATCGATAACAACCTTTTAAACACCGAAATATCTAAATCTCAAATTAAGTATTTTGTTCCTATGATACCATGGATGCAATATTTTTTTGGTCTACATGAACTACTACCTCTGAGATGAAATGGCCCAAGTCGTTTACATTTTAAATCCAAAAACTTCATTTAGCGTGTTTGGAATAATTTCAATGCTTTATAAATGTATTCAAGATGATTTCAAATGTGATAGGAATTATCATCTACTAACTTGGTGTGTAAAAATATGAATTCAACAAAAAACACCATAAACTAATTATGAAAATGAGGAATGATCTGATTCATCAAGGCCGTGAATACCATAGATGTGTTAGTCAAACCAAATGACCTCACTGAAAACTCAAACAATCTATACCTACTCCTAAAAATAGTCTATGTTATGTTTGATGGTCTCAACATCAACTGTTGGAATTATAATTTCATATTTATCTTGGATAAGATTATAACACCTCTCACCTGAAAAAAACATCATCGACATGTGAAGGGGATACCGGTTCTCAAACATCATCTGGTGTAATCATGGAATTTCTACAGATAATCAAAACGTACCACCATCCTTCTATCAGGAGATAATTTTATAACCCAAAGGAGATATACTAGGGAGTATGAAACATTTAGCTTCAAGATCATCCATCTAAAATTTAAACCCCTGAAGCTTTGATGGTAGAATTCTATAAGGTGGGTTTGAAACTATATCTGCTCGTAACACCAAATGGATCGTGAACTCAATATCTTGATCATACTGAATGGTGTATATATCACTATAAAAAATATCCTAAAAATCACCTACCACTCTAGAAAAAATATTCTTACTAAATCCCACGGTCATCTATAGAAATACCGACAATCTAATCTAGGAGATAATTCAATCATCACTTATTTGGTTCTTCATGAAAAACCTAAAGATCCCACTCTTTATGGTGAGAATATATGGATGATTATGGTAATAGAATGAGAAATTTCTTCAATTAGGGTCCTATTTGAGATTTGTATGGAACTATACAATTCATAAAATTAATCAAATTGAGACCTCTCATTTCATGCACCAATGGATCCTAAAATAAATTGTATCCCCCAATATCTATTGAACACTCCATAAAATGTTTGATATTATATGGCCACAAAAAAAAAAGAAGTGTGTAAATGGTAAAATCACCATCCAATTATCCACATCCAAGATCAAACCATTTTAAAAAATATTTGAAAATAATAATTTTTATGCACATATATAAAAAATCCAAGAAGGTGTAGATGATTCGAGAATTGTACCTTTGAAAATATAAGGTCTTGCATTCAGAATAGCTGGAGTAGTCTTCATAAAATATATCGGACTACCGCCTATGCCCAAATATCCCTCCTAACTACCCTAATCAATTCACTCTAGTTAGTATTTCCATTCATGTACTGAGGTACCACTTCCCTAGCTTCGACTAGAACTTCTTCTAGATCTCTAGCTACCGATCTACTAAGGAGTAGCAATGTCATTCCCAGTCTATAGTACCTTCCCTGATCTCCTTCAACTAATATATTGAGGAATTCCCCTATAAACATTCTACATGTGGCCAATCCTTTTAAAATTAGGACACTCCAAAGAGGGGTATGGACACTGTGGTTGTTTGTGGACCATCTTTCCACACTAACAGCAATAAAATAGAAAATAATCCTAATATGGATGCCAAATTTCCTAACATCCCTAAATTCTATTACCTGGTAGAAAACAATCATAATGATTCTCCTTCCATGTTCAATAACTGTCCCCATATATCCGGTATGAAATATCATGAAAGCTACTCAGGGCACCTATTAATTCCCTTCCATGATGATTTCTAGATTTATCACATTCTCAAATTTGTTTTGGATAGAATTCATTCAGCTATGTCCAAATATAAGAGTTAATATCATCCTAAAAATGTATTTCCTTAGACAGATCATTATCTTATAAAGATATATTAAATCACATAAGGTCATTGTAGTGTATGACGTAGTCTGGTACTAACATTCCCTCATAGTTCAGGTGCATGAACTCATGGGACTTCTCATTCCTCAACATCCCCGGATTGAGTTGGATCAAGAACTACTCCTATCATTACATCCAGGTTAACACTTCTTGCACCAAAATAAATCTCATAAATGTCCCACAAACACTTGGTTAGTAAAAAAATCATATAAATATAGCAATCTTTACCCTCCATTCTGTGGGTATCTTGAGATTCTTAAAGACCATATGGTTTAAATTGATCTAGAAATTAGCTACCTTGGGGCCTCCCTCCCTAGATAACCATGAATGTTAATGTTGGAAATCTCTCCTTACATAAAAAATCAAAGGAAGGGTGTGAACAGTCTCTAATTCCATGCATCTCATGACCCTCTAAAATATGTCACGAAGCCGAACATCCATATAACCCTAAAAAGATATATGAGGATCATACATAGGTGGTTTTGGAGAAATATGTTTTACACTCTCCTTATGCTCAAATCAATTAAGATAAGGAATAATTTTTTCTATAAGAAAAAAACTCCTTAAAACATTGGCTTTAAAAATTGGGTCAGCCTCAATAAGATACAAAAACAAATAAATACATCTCTTGGTATCTCTAAACATGGTTTAC
The DNA here is from genome assembly GCA_963277665.1 of Viscum album. NCBI lineage: Eukaryota > Viridiplantae > Streptophyta > Magnoliopsida > Santalales > Viscaceae > Viscum > Viscum album. The sequence goes on along the minus strand of OY728141.1, from coordinate 1,844,137,999 downwards.
AGGTGTTTCATCTTCACATAAAAATTTATTTATTTCACATATCAGATATAATAGGTGTCTAATATCATAGTTCAAACAGTGATGTATATATCACATGCAATAGATATGTCCCTATCATGAACAATTCATGTCGATATATATATATATATATATATATGCCTATCATAATGAAAGCATACTCATATCACACATTATTGGTCCATGAGTATAAATCTCAATAACCAATAACATCATTAAATAATATCCTCTGACAACTTGTGAATCCCCTAGTGTTAAATAGCATAAAATTTAATAAGAAAACATCCTAAATAGAAATCTCATCCATGCGAACATGGATTCCCCCCCCCCCCATAAATGGGTTAACATTCCCCATGAACAAGATAATTATCATGTCCAAAAACATTCTATTATCCTTTGTACCATTTCAAAATAGTGATGAAATAGAAAAAATACATATTTTCTTCTAATAATATATAATAAGTTCATCTAATTCGGTCACTCTCTCGTGGATTAAAGGGGTTGGTTATGGGACCTAAAGCATGAATCCTCATAGGAAAAAGGATTCCAACTTCTAGTAGGGGTGTAATATGTATAGTTGGGAGACTATACCCACTGGTAGAAAGTAAAAATATTATATAATTATACAATATAAATAAATATTACAGTGTGGAAATAATATAAACCATAACAAAATAGTCAAAATCCCATGAAATAAATTCAAAATCAATAATACGATCAACAATAAAAGAATAATGTAATTACATGATGGAATATTACTATATGTCAAAATAAATGTAATACAGAAAAACAATCAGTTCACATAAATAAACTCCAAGACCCCAGTCTTGAACCCCATGTTGGTCTCATCTCCAAACATGAGCCCATCCAGTATGTTACACTCAATAGTAAGGTATTTTTCCCGTTTCCAATCTTATATCCATGTAATCTGCTCAAGAACCAAACATAATTATTGAGTATGGTTTAAGTATAAATTAGTAGGTTTATAATAGTATGTATAAAAATGAAAAGCTTGATAATAAGTGTTTCCATAATATGAAATAACAAATTATATTAATTAATTAAAAAATTAAATTAATACCACATAAAATATCATTGGAACCATGTCAAAATGCCTCGGAGTATGTATCATGACCAAGATAACCCCAACCATAAAACCATTGTAAAACATAAATAGAGTTCGCAATATGTAATAATGTCTATCATAATGTCTTGAAATCATGAAAACTATAACCATATATTCATGGTATAAATAACATAAATATTTTCCATCATAGCTATATAATCATTTAAACATATAATCATTGTCGATCCTGTTATATAATAATTACAACAAGGATCATGGAAAACCTTGGTATATATGAATTTCACCAACAAATCAAGTTTCTTCCTAGAATATAATCATTACTACATGAATAGAGGAAAAGTCTAGTATATAATAATTTTAGATAAAAACAAGACTTGATTGCAGTATATAATCATTACAACATATATTAATGCCAATACTACTATTTATGAAGTTCTATATATATTACTGGGCATACCCCACTATATAACCATTACTACAAGAATCTCTAAGCATATCCCACTATAAAAGAATTATAACATTTAACACAATTTTTTAAAATATCACAGATATCACAATATCATATCATTCGTCTTAATAGTTAATTATGAAAATCCACCTATATCTTTCCATCACACATTATCTTTATCATTTGGTCACAAACCATTATAATGTCTGTTATTTCAATAATAAAGTAAAAAAATGTGAATTTATTTCATGAAACCATCCAAAACTCAAGTAATGTTAAACCAAATTAATCCATTAGTATATTTATTTATATACAAGGGATCTCTCAGCCTAAAAATATCTATAATATAGGTAAATTACAAATGAATACAAGGGGACTGTACAGAATAATCCAATGAACATTTTAATAATTTAAAATCATTTAATATTTGTGAAATTGAAATATTTCACAAAAATTATAATTAAAAATAATATGTTTAATTTTTAGACCCCCTACCATTAATTTGATATTAATACAATGCTTATAAAGGGTAACACCATTTAGGAAGAAGGTCAATAAGATTAAAAAAGGTACATAGATCAACCATGTTAAAAATCACATACAAAATCAACCCAAAGATTATAACACCATAAAGGAGATCTATGGTAGATGATCGTAAATCAAAATCCAAAGTCTTACCAAGGATAAATCAGGAAAACTGTACATGAAGAATGGATGAACGACTTTAAAAGTTATATGGGGAACCATCAATGGTTGAGTGGACGCAACTACGCATGGGTGAAATGAAAAAACAAATGCACGACACCTTTAAAACTATCATCTAGGATAATACATGGAATGTAACTATTTGACATTGGTTTATTTTTTTAGTGGTATTAAATAAAAAATACACCATCTGAGTTGAACTTTTAATTTTAAGAAATATTAAAATATGTGATCTATTTAGAAAACATGTATCTTATTCATTATTTGTATTGGTTTTATGATATGTGTATGGGAATATTTACATACATTGTATACCTTTACACAGATTGTAAATCACTTACACATAGATTTTAATCAAATTTCAATAAAAGGATCTGGCCCACCTCCCAGGCCATCCAAAACATGGAAAGGCCTCATAATCCCATTTAACTTGTGTATATATAGACACCATTAATTCATATAAACACACATCCCCAACCATTAGAAAATTTTCCATAAAAAATCTACCCATCTTGGAATAAAACTCAACCACCAGGGAATAAAGACAAAGGAAAAACCCAATGGAATACCTTTAACCCAATAACTCAAAAGGGATGTACATGGAATAAATATGGGATCTTATAAATAATTGCATCCACCTTCTCAATCACTAATCTCTAACCACCGATCTTAATCACTAACCCCTAATAAAACCCATATTAATCCCTAATTCCTATCCCCAAGCCTATTTAAAACTTCTAATTAATTCATCACCCCTAATATTAATCCCCAATAACTAACCCCCTACCCCCAAATCAAAATCTAAATCACTAACACCAAACTAATCTATACCATCAATCTTAATCCTTAATATCTACAATGCATAACAATGTTGATCTCTAATCAATAACTAATCCATAACACCCCCAATCTCAATCCCTATTCCCTACCCCAAGTCCTATCCTAATAATAAAAACATAACAAATCCCTACCCCCAATCATAATCCAAAATCCCTAACCCCATAATCATAATCTCTAATCAGAACTCCCTAATCCAAATCACTATCCCCTAACAATTTTTTATCCCCATAATCATAATCCCCAATCCCAACCCCCCAAACCACCCATTTTAATCCCTAACCACTAACCCCTTCAATTGTAATCCCCAATATCTAACCCCCTTACACTGAAATAATAATCGGTAATCCCCAACATCATTCTATTTTAATCACTAACACCCAATACCAGTCCCTATGTATATTCATTTTCATAATCTCTAACCCTTAATCATAATCCCAAATAGAAAACCACCATAATATTAGTCCCTAATACCTAAGAACTACAGGAAAATCCCCACATAGCGGCAGTTTAAACAACCACAATATATTGTTGTTGTGGTTTTTTGAAATCGTTGCTAAATTATGTGTCAGCATACAATACGTGGTAATTTATTCAATTTATTAGTGGTTTATGGAAACCATCATTGTGAATGCATTTCATGGTGTTTTTATGTTGTTTTAGTAGTGTTTGTCTTGGAGGGAAATGATTTTTTGCATCGTTTTTTACACTATCGCTAAAAAATAATTACATTTTCTCTAGTAAAACAGCTGCTAAAACCAAGATAACTACTACGAAATGATAATGGAAGATGAAAACTATGTACTTGTGGATTTAATCTCTACTAAATTATTGTATGAATTAGTGGTTTTAACTACCACCAATAGTAAAATACCTAATTATTAGATTGGTTTTAACTTTTGCTAAATATGATCCATTTACGTAGCGGCAGTTTAAACTGCCTCTTAAGCAAGATTCAAAAAAGGCATCTGATTTTGAAGCCCCAGTACCTGTGCCCTGAAAAAAAAAACAATTCCAATTTCACATAATCATACATCCTACATCAAAAAAATATAAGGAATCCAACAATTTCATAAGATAAATGAATTTAAAATACACACATACTTTTCTGATTATCACTCATTTCGTGGTGTAATAATCATTCCACTAAGACCATCCATGTGTCCCCCCATGGGAACTAGTGATACTCATGTTAAGCTATGTAACCCGAATACTATGATCATCCATGATATAACATGTATCAAACCTGAAATACAAAATATCAACAAGTTATGAGTCCATCCGTAGTATTCTGTAAAGAGGAAAACAAGTCTCTTTCAAGGTGTAACTAATACATTGATTTTTTATGTTTCAAATACTAATGATTCTATGTATAGAGTCATGAAATATTATAAATAAAGTGGATTTATTGAGGTTAACATCCATAAGTCATTAAAATTATGAAGTCATAAGGGACATGTAGAAATCAACCCATACCTCATACCATTTCATTTAATTAATTAGTCAGTCTATTCCATAATTAATGGTTTACGAGAAATGATTAAAATAATAGTTCTATGTGGACAACCTAGGGAAGTTAACACCATACATGAAAAGGTATGGGGTAGGCCATACTAGCATGCATTCCATGTGATAACAATTTTTTTTCTCAATAATACTTAAGAACAAACTACCTAAAATAGGTTTTGGTCACTAAATAATCCATAAATGGTTGTCACGTCCTTCCACAATTCATTAGAACTTCACTTTGATCATTTAGAAAACAACACACTTAAATGGGGGTTTTATTTGAAAAAATGTAATATAACGAGTCATTCATTGATTACACCATTATGTGCCGTTCAAATTTGAGGTACATGGTCCATAAAAAGGGCAATTTAATAAATAAGGGATACTAATCTTAATGAACTATGTTCAACAATATAATCAATATATTCACAAGTCACCACATGGAATCCCCGCTAGAAATCACAATGAAAAAATTTAGAAATCATTAAGCCTCCCAAGAAAATGGAAATGAACACCTAACTGATATCATGGATGACCAATATGACCAATTTCAAGGCATGTTTCTATCCATATCGAGAGAAAATATAGAAACAGATGAATTTCTTGATAATATAGTGAATTTAGCTATATGAAAATAATGTATCTAGAGAGGAGATAAATGTAGAAAGTAGGAAGGAATATTCCTAGACTCACTGAGTAATATACAACTCACTTCATAGAGGTTGAATTCAACACCATATAATGGAGATCAATTCATCTCTTTGAGAGTAAAGGATAGGAAGATCATTATTATATGATTCATAAATATATATATACATTAATAAAACATAAGGATCATAAATTCCTAGGGTTTTTGGAAGAGAGGGTTTATAATAAATAAATGTAAACTTGATAAATAAAGAGATTGTTAGGTCATGAAAATGTTAGTTGGAAACTCTCTACCACAATTGATAAATATACAAACCGGCTGTAACCATATTTTTCCATCATATCAAAAATACAACTAATCAATGTCCGATGATGAACACAGCTCGTCGCCCTCTCCACCTCGATATCCAATTCCTACTACCACCTATAAGAACATTATATTTAAAATAATATAATGTAGTATATTTACATTTACACTTATGACAAAAAAATGTTTGCAAATAAAATGAATTTTAATTTTTTTGATTTACCTGCTCACCAGCAGTTGATAAAATACCACAAAGGGAATATCCGGACATCTTCTGATATAAATCAATCAAATCATTCGGAAAATTGGATATCTACCTACAATCATCATACAAAATAGGAAGGGAAACTGCAACCAATACAAACTGGACTATAATCTGGCCATGTAATCATGCGGCGTCATTCGTAGGGACCCTATATGAATCAAATATGACAACTATATTCTCATAGGTCAGATGCCATATAGTATACTGCTTCTTCCATGTCATTTGTATCATTTAATAAAAAAATTATTTTCAAAACATTTATTTGGACAAATTTATACAAAAAAATAAAATAAAAAATGATAACAGATGCACAGTACTAATAAAAAAAATATACATAACAGTGATAATGAATGACTACAAAAATGAAACCATATATTGCTAAATGAATGCATAATTGTAAATACAATAATTTTCCCTTTCAAACATATCGGTTCCATGCTCCATTACTTCTTCCACATCATCCATAATTGATATACTAATATTTTCAATATCATAATTGAAAAATAATTCTGCTTCTTGATGTTGATGAGATTCAATGTCAGAGGTCAAATCTTATACTTCATCACCCATATCCTACAAATCTCATTGTTTTATTTGAGAAACTACACTACAAACTTCATCAAAAACATTATTAACATTATATACCATTTTCTCTTGCGATAAGAAGATATATGTATCTTGATGTTCACAATCACCAACATTCATCAAGTGAGAGAAGTCCACATAAGTTAATTTCAATAAAACACTTTTAAACCCTATGATTATATAAGCCATATAGGATTTGATTAAAACAACTGAAAATTCCCATGGTAGTATAATTTAATAATAACAATTAGCTTTCCATAGTATCCCACTTCAGAAACTATTAATATACCACTATTTTCTATTTTCAATCCATTTTGTTGATTGACTATACGAAATCAATGTCCATTCACATTGTAATCAACAAACATTCTAACTTGTTTTAGTTACACACAAGTATAAAACGTCAAATATTTTTACAACTCTTCATGAGTATCAGTATTCATGATATAAAAAATTAGAAATTATTAGATTTACAAAATATATGTGTCAACCTAATATCTGTATTTATTGCAATATTTATGATCTTACACATCGTGAATACAATTCTACAATCGTTTTATTAACAAATTTTGTTATTTCATTTTCATTTCATGTTTGGACCCTTATTCATATTTTTTTTTGTATCCACAAATCATCAATTAATGGATCTGAAATTTCACTATTCTGTAGAACATATCTATGTGCATGTAATAATTCTATGTCTGTTATTGTAATATTTGAGGTCCTCCCTACTTATACGCCCATAGCAAGAATTATTGTTGATATTCCTTGTATTAGATATTGAGTTGATCTATATTCAATAAGTCCAACTTGATTAAATCTTGTCTCAATAATAAATAAGTTTGTAGACCAAAAAATTTAAGACACTCCTCCGCCAAATTGCCTTCAACAACAAATCATTCCGTTTGAGCATTATTTCATTCGTATAATTTTGAATGCCCAAGATATACATGAAATAAAATGAACAAAAATAATTATGCATTTAATTTAGTGACAATATTTGATTAATTAACTGGAAAATATATAAATTATGTACCTCTCAATTGGATACATCCATTGATAATGTTTGAGGCCTCCTAATTTAGCTTCCTCAACCATGTGCACAATTAAATACATCATGATTATATGAAACATTGAGAAATGATCATCTCCATTTAACAATGTTTCAATACAAACCTCTCCTAAAGGTTGTAAAGCTCATATATATGTAGAGATTTCTCACATAGTTCTCTGAAAAATATGCATAATTGGGGTACAACATCAATATCCTTTTTAGGTAATAATGTATTCAATGCCAATGGTTGTAACTACTCTCACAAAATATGTGAATCGTGAATTTTAAATCATTGTATCCTATGATTATTTAGATCAAAACACCTCGATATTTTACTTTAATAAACATAAGATACCTTCACATGCTTTATAATTTGAATTAATTTATAATTATCAATATTTTTCATTACAAAAATTGTCTGATCATACTTTTCATTCTCATCTGGCCAGATATCACATTTTATGTTCATTATTTGTAATTACCTCCAAGAATTTAGATGATCCATTTACATTATATTCTCATTTGGAAAAGATAAGATCAAATTTTCATATAAATTATTCTCAATATACGTCATATAATGATTATTCCGAAAAAAATTTATTTTAAAAAATCGGCATTTGAAGAATATACTTTTTTTTCTCCCACAGTTGCATTATGATTTCTCTTGACGATGCACTTTGAACTCGTTTCCAACTATCATTCAAATGATGATACTTTTAAATTTTTGCTTCATCATTTCCTTGTTGTCCCAATATTTTAAAACTATTTATAAAATTTAGAGGTGGTCTATGATCAATGAAATTGTTAAATTTTGATATGTTCAGATGAAATCTATATGATGTACCAAGAAATCATTGATTGCACAAGAAGCACAATTTGTTCACTATGAGGTAGCTTTTTGGGATGAAAATCAATGTTAAAACAAGGCAATCCAAACCAGTGTAACTTTTCCAACCAGATAAATTCCCATGTCAATGGAAGTCAATAATTGTCCACATTAATGTATCATGCATTTTGAACATTTTTTAGACGAATTATCATATGTATCAACACTTTTAGTCCACAAATGCTGTAATTATTCAACTAAAGGATACATGAATACATCAATATCATTTACAGAAATTTGATTTCCATGAATAATCATCAAAATGATAAAATTCATTTTTTCCATACAACATCCATGGAGGCAGATTGTAAGGGATCAAAACTACTGGCTAAATGCAATAACTGGTACACAATGTCCCAAATGGGTGGAATCCATCGGTTGCCAATCCCAATCAAACATTCCTAGGATCAGAAGAGAAATCTACATTAAATTAATCAAATGAATTCTAGGATTTTGAATCATGTGGATGCCTCATTAACCCATAATTGGTATTATCGAAAAAATGTCACTCCATGTGTTCGAAAGTTTTCTATGACATGAATAATCTTTGCAATCGATCCTATATAGGAATGTAATGAAACACCATTGCTGATGTGTTCCTTTTATTATTCTTCATGGTAAAATGTTGATTCAAACTTCAAAAATCACCCATTCACTTCGATATCGATGAATAACATTTTTTTCAATCCTGTCTACTTGAATCCTCACGCAAATAAAGAATAAAATCAATTTTACACTCATATATTTTTTTATAATTTAGACCAATCCACTTAACAACTTTTTCATATCATTAAAATACTCGGGGTTGTTTTCTTCAGGAGATACATCATGCAATAATTCCAATATCATGGACATTGCCTTATTTGTAATTCCACATAGTCATTTGATATGGTACAACTTCAGTAAAAAAGAATGTTTTGAATATTTCAAACATACACTATTCAACACTTGATTTCAATTGGAAACTAAAACATGTAAAAAAAATTCTAAAGTGAAGTTTTCTATTAAATTATTCTCCACAAAATCAAGAGGAGGATCCAATGATAGTTTATAATCCTGATCTAGTTGTCCTACAATCAAAAAAACATCTCTTTTCACTTTCTTATTTGTATCACCCTCATCTGGTTGTTCTTATATGTTTTGATTTTTATGGTAGGGTCTTGCAATGACGAATTCTTAATTTATATGGTTTTTCATTTCATTTTCAATTTTAGATGAATTTGGGAGCTCATTATATAGATTGACATTAGTTATCAACATTTTGGTAACATTCGTTTCTTTGTTCCAAATCCAACACAAATATTTAGAAGATAATTTCTTCAATATTAAATGTTAATTAACATTATCTTTCTTCAACCATCATCTAAATTCACATTTAGGACCTGGAAATATCATTATCCTTTTAATGGATCGATTAGAAATTAAAAAATCAAAAAACTTTTCCAAACCCTTGTCATACTATGGTGTATTTCTCAGTAACGTGATTTAGCATTTATCCATTTATATCACAATATGCAAACACAATATAAAAAAAATTGAAACACATAACTATTACTATATAGGGAAATAGAATCATATATACAAGTTGAATATATATATATATATATACATATGTGTGTGTGTGTGTGTGTGTTAAATATGGGTTTTTCTATATAAATACATGTGGTAAATAATGAACCCGCCCACTAGAAAACTCAAAGCATGAAAATTTATAAAATTAATAAAAGAATATAAAGATAATAAAAAACAAAACATGCACTATGAAATGAACTATATACTAAATCTCAGGAAATGAATTCATCAACAGCAGATCATATACATCAGAAACCAAAATTCCAAAACACAAAACATGGAAAAAATTGAATATGGTCCCATGTCCAGTCCTAGTCCCAATCTACCAAACATTTTCATAATAATCAAATCATCATGAATCAATCCTTTCCCAATCCCAAGTCTACAATCATGTAACATAAACATGGGTACAATGTTCCAAGGTATCTTGAATATGGTGTTACTATAATTAAATAGGAAACCACCAATGATATCCCTAAATATAACCAGACTATAAAAATGTACATGTAGAAGATGTACAAATAAAAAATTAATAATTTTATTAAAAGGATGAAAATAACCTCTATTGATCGGTCTCTACAATGACACCTACGAAGTTGATGAAAAAAATATCTCATGTAAAAGTAAATATAATGAAAATATAGATGAAACACTTTTCAATTATGATAATAACATTGCATGAATTATTGATCACATTGATGATAAAAAAACGACAAGAAACCAATGAAATTACTAAAACCAATAGTATATATGAAGAAAATGAAACTAAAACATTTATGAATTAGATGAAATCAATGAAATAGATAGCACCAATTAAATTGATAGCATAGATTACATGGTTATGAAAAACAGCACTAAAAATGTTAATGATTCCTGGAACAAAAACAATTACCATTATTGTGGTGATGTCGTAAAAACCATTAATGATGAAGAACACACTTAACTAAAGAACCATGGAATAAATAATGATGATAAAAAAACGAATAACTGAAATAACACTATAAAATAGATCATACTAATCAAATTTATTACGTGGACCATACCAATGGAAATTATGAAATAAATAATTTCAATGACTATAATGAAATTGAATACATCTATGAGACAAAAAACATCATTGAAAACTATGAAATGAACCCTACCAAGTAAACGATTCAATTAAATAAAACATATGAAACCAATGACCCTAAATGAATTGAGGACACAGATCACAATGATGACACATATTACCATGATCACATCAAAAAAACCAAAAATGATAATGAATGTGACAACATATATGACATCAATGATGTTGATGACTCTAATGAAACCATAAATTCTAGAAAAACTAATGAACCCAATGATACTAGAGACACAGATGATATTAATGAGATATAAGAGTCCAATTTCATCTCCATCACTTTTGAACCTCATAAAAGTAATGGCATAGGTGAAATTTAGGACACTGAGTACATTGAGGACATAGTGGATAGTAACCATGAAAATTATATAGTTTTACCTAATAAAACATAATGTATAAATGATATGGGTGATAGTAAAATCCCTAATAAATGTTATAACATCAACGAAATTGATGATGTTGATGACATAAATTACACTAATAAGATGGTTGAAACTAATGATATCGATAAACAAAATAATGATATTGTTATACCACATCGAGGGATTCGGGGGGTTATCGGGGTCGCGATGGTTTCTGGGGTTGTGGGATCCTAGGACTTCAAGGGGTCGCGGGGGTGGCGGTAGGTGGAGAGGCATGGTGAGGGGAGATGATGTGGTATGAGGGCCTCATGAGTGGTCTCTGGGGTCATCAGGATTGCGTGGTTAGCCAAGGTCTTGGGTTTCGGGGGGTTGTAGGGGTTTGGATGAGAAGTGAGTCGCAATGAGGGGTAACAATGCGTGGGGAGGGCTTTATGGGGTCACCGAGGTCGCACAGGTCGCTAGGGTCTAGGGTTTTGTGGGGATGTGGGGGTCGTGGGTAGAAGTGTTATCGCATTAAAAAAATCATGGTTGGTGGCTGTAAATTAAAAAGTACTGGTAATTTATTTTTCAAAAAATCTATGGTTTATTAAACCACTGCTAATTACTAATAATATTGCAGTGAACCCCCAACTTAATCCAAATTCCCTAACCCCCCAACTTAATCCATAATACCAACACCCAATTTAAATCTTAAACCCACCTAATCCTAATTCCTACCGCCAATATTAATCATTAATTCATATCCTCCCATATTAATTCCTATTCCCTACCCCCATCATATCTTATTCCCTATCCCACCATTTTAATGAACATACCCTACCCCAACCACCGATCATAATCCCTAATCACATATTAATAATTATTCCCTATGCACTTCCACCACCATAATCCCCAATCCTTACACCCAATATTAATCCCTAATACCTAACCACCCCATCATAATACCTAATCATTACCCCCAAATCATAATCATTAATCCCTACCCACCATAGAATCTTATCCCGTAATCCCCACCCACCCCCATAATAATCTCTAACCCCCACCCAAATCCTAATTAATAACCCCTAAACAATCCCTACCAACAATCTTAATCCCTAATTTTGAACCCCCACAACCCCCAATCACTATCCTAGTCACAAACCCCTATCAAATCCAAACCCCATTCTTAATACCAATTCCAAATAAAAATCATAATTACCAAAAACTAACTAATCCCTACCCCACTAATCATAATCCCTAATATCTATACCCAATCATAATACCAAATCCATAACCCCAAATTTTAATACATCATCCCCCGATCCTAATCCCAAACCCCCAATCAGAATCTTTACCCCAAAATTATTCCCTATCCCCCAATCATAATCCTAATCACTATTGATTTACCACCCAGTCTTAATCCCCAATCCCCCATATTAATCCATAATCTCTAACCCCTAATTCATAATCCATAATCCCTAACCACCCATCTTAATCTATAGTCCCTACCCTAGTCATAATCTTGACCAACCAAATCCTAACCTCTATCCTCACTCATAATCCATACTCCGACCATAATCCAAAACCCCCCTAATCTTAATCCCTAATCTATACACCCCAAAAATATTAATCCCTACCCCTATCCTAATCCCTACCCAAAAACCATAATCCCAACACCAAAACTAATCCTTAATCCTTAATTCCCATCATAATCCCAAATCCCAACCCCATCCCTATTCTCTAACTCCCCATCCTAATCCAAATCACTGACCCCCACCCCACCCCATCCCCGATCTTATTCCAAAATCCCTATCCCTCATCTTAATCCCTTTAACCAAAACATACAAGCTTAATAACTAATATATATCTCCCTACAATCACAATCCCTAATCCCTACCCCCTAATTCCTAATCCCGGACCCGCAATCTTAATCCCTACCTCTAGTCCAAAATCCTAAGACCATCCCTGATCCCTAACCACCACACAATAATAATAATAACTACTAACCCCTAAAACCCCTCGAATCAATTTACCTAACCGAGTCATAATCCTTAATCACTAACCCCCATATTAATCTTTCATCCCTATAACACTAATCCAAACCCCTAACACCCAAATCTGAGTCCCTAACCCAAAATCCCAATACATACCCAAATTATTAAACCTCAAATCTGTACCACCCAATCATAATCCATAATCCCTAACCCAAAATCCTAATCCATAATCCCTATACAACAATTCTAATACTAATCACATACCCCTAACTAATCCCTTCCCCTAATCATAATTCCTATCCACCTCCAATCATAATCTGTAATGCAAAACCCCAATCTTAATTCATGATTCGTACTCTAAATCTGAATCCCTACCCTCAATAATATTCCCTATACCCATAATTCTAACACCCCTAGTTTTAATCCATGACACCCAATCATAATCACTACCCCCTGTCCTAATCACTACCTCCAACCGCAATCCATACCCTCCAATCATAATCCCAATCAAAGTGCCCTAATAAATCCTTATCCCCAATCATAATACCTAATACATAACCCCCCATATTAATCAATAACCCCTAACACCCCATCTTAATCCCTAATCCCTACCCCATTTCTAATCCCTACCCAATACTAATCTCTAACACCCTAATCCTAACCAAAATCCCTAAACCCTAACTAACCCTACCCCCAATCATAATCTTAAATCCATAACCCCATCATAATCTCTATCCCTCCAATCTTAATGACTAATATCTACCCCCAAATCCATATCCAAATACCTAACCCCTACCACAATCTTAATACCAAATCCTAATCCCTCATCCAGTCCCTAACCATTCTAATCTTAATCACTAATCCCGAACACCTCAAATCCTAATCATGATCACTAACCCCTAACCAATGCCCCAATAATAATCTTTAATCCCAACCCCGCCAACAATATTAATCCCCAACTCCTAACCGCTCAATTTTAATACCTAATATATAACCCCAATCCTAATCCCAAACTCTCCAGTCGTAATACATTCCCCAAACCAAATCCCCGACCACCCTATCTGAATCCTAAGCACCATCCCCTAACTAATCCCTTCCCCCTAAATCCCAATCCTTAATCCCTAACTCCCAACCCTAATCCATAACCCAACCATAATCCCTAACCCATGAATCCTAATCGTAATCCTTAACCCGTAACTAATACCCCCAATCCTAATCCCTAATCACTAACCCCCACTATATTAATCCCTAATTTTTAACCCACTACATCTAAATCCCAAATCCAAAACACACAATCTTAATAACAACTCCCTATAACCCATATCCTAATAACTAACCATCTATTCATAATCCATACCTCCTATATTAATCCCTACCTAACCCTAATCCCCAATTCCCCCAATCCTAATCCTAATAACAAACCCTTGACTAATCCACACAACCTTAATCTTATTACCTAATCACTAACCCCTCAACCATAATCCTTAACCCCCCCCCCAATCCTAATCAAAATAACTAACCCCCCAATCTTAATCACTAATACCTAATCCCAACCCCATTGATCCTAATACCTACACCAAAATCCTAGTCCCTAACCCCAACCTCATTTTATAACCCCCAAATAATAAACCCTGACTCACCAATCCTATTAATAATTAGTAACTTGTAACTAATCCCCAGACCTCGTATATTAAACCCAAGCCACCAAGCCACCAAACCATATTCCACAACACCCAAATCCTAATCCTCATCACCGCCCCCAGTCATAATTACTAATAACTACCCCCCCCCCCCCCAATTCTAAATCCCTAATCCAACCCCCATCCTACTCCCAACCCTCTAATAACATTCCCTAATCCCAAAACTAATCCCTACCACCCATCATAATTTCTAACACCACTGTCCTAATCATAATCACTTCCCCTAACTCATACCTACCCTCCATAATATTAATCCAAATTATATAACCCCTCAATAGTAATCACAAACCCGCCAAACCATAGTCCTAATCACTAACCCTAATGAAATCCCAACCCCCAATCTTAGTCCCCAAATCCCAAATCCCCCAATCTTATTCCCTATCTCTAAAGACCACAATACTAATCCTAATAACTATACCATAACTAATCCATTCCCACAAATTCTAATCCCTAGCCCCTAACCACCATCTAATATTAATCCCCAATCCCTAACCCACAATCTTAATCCCTTGCCCCTGACCCTCCCCAATCCAAATCTTTATTAGTAACTCCTAACTAATCCCAACCCCCATCTTAATCCCTAATCCATAACACCCACAATATTAATACAAAATCCCTAATACCGAACCCTCTCCCCTTATTAATCCATAATCCCTACCCCCAATCATAATCCCCAATCCCACCAATCCTAATCCTTATTACTAACGCATTACTAATCCATATGCCTTCAATCTTAATCCATAATCCCTAACATCATGATCATAATCCCTAATACATCCCCCAATCATATTCCCTAACCCTTCAATACTAGTTTTTTACTCCAACCCTAATCCATACCCCCATTCCTTATCTTATTCACTATCCCCTAACTAATCCCCCCCCCCCCCCACAATCGTAATCCCTAATCCCCCCACCGTCTAATCTTAATGCATACACCCTAATCCCTAACTAAAAGTCTCATTGATTCACAAAAAAAATTTATCTTCTACCTAATAATGGTATTATGAAACAAAATAATAATAATAATAAAATTTAAATTGTTAAATTTATCAGTATTTCCATATAGAATATTGAAAATATCAGGAACCTTTGTTTTCTAATCTACTGTAATAATTTATAATCTGATCATGATGGTGATCACAGAATCCCTACAGGAATATTGAATTCACTTTTCACTTCCCAGGAGGATATGGATGTATCTTGTGTGTGAGATGAAGATTGTACAAAGACTCTGGATACAATAACTACTTCATGCCATTTATACGAAATTTCAAGATATAACCATAAAACAAACACTTCCTTGCAATTATTAAATTATTTATTTCTTATATGTGTTGTGGGTAGCAAGGTAAGAAATAATGTTTCTCAAACTGGTAGAATATGTTAAACTTTTATAAAGGTAATAGAAAATTTACCAACAATTGTGGCCTTGAACCTACCACCCAGCAAATAAAACATATAATAAGAAAAAATATGTATTCACAAATAGAAGTAAATAAATTATAAATACATTAGTAACTTAATTGGATCCTTATTATTTTTAATGAAATTTTGATATGTAATTAAATGATAATATGGTTTTTCAAGAGGCCATGTTGTGTTTATCCTAAAAGTCGATGCCTCATTGTATTTCATCAATGTATAATTCAAATTATTTAACATGTATGAAGAAATTTTTTAGAAATATTCCAAGTGAAGAATTATCAATTTGTGACTTCAGCTACTCATCCAAATAATTTCTTTAGTGATGAAACCTAATGAGATAAAATTCGATAATTTTATTCAATAAAAAAATTAATATAATGTTAAAACAAATTGAGAAGAATAAAGAAAATATAATTTTGAGGCTTTCAATTGAATATTTCAACCATAATATATAATTATATATATCTAGATTATTTAGGTATTACAGATGATAAAAAGGACGTAAGAAATTAAAAATATATAAGAGTCTTCCCCCTTTATATGTGAAATTCTATAAGAAACCAAATCTCTTAAAAAATATTTTATCATTGTATACCATTATATAAAATAAGGAAATAATTACAACACCGGTTAAAATTGAACTCTATATATATCTAATGATTGATAAAGTCTATTAAAATAAAATTAGACACACAAAAAATAGTCATGGATTTATGATATTATGATAATTCATGTTCTTAAGAACATAAACATCATAAGTCAAGTAGACACATAAAAGAAATGATACCAAGTATCTTGATACTATGAACTGCTAAATTAACATCCAAACCTGATTGTAATGGGATTCACTCCCTTACATGTGAATTATTGACACAAATAATTTCAAATTCAACTATTTAATGGAATATTGAAGTTAAAATGGAAAAAATTAGAAGTAAAAATTACCTTATCTATCTCCATGTTATTCTATTGATTTAATCCAATAAAAACGTTCATATAGATATTTTCAACAATGTATTGTTTGAGTAAAATTAACATGATATAAATTCATAAAATTACATAAATACGTTCTTCCAAAAAGAATAGTTTTTTCATTGATCATTCCAGAAAAAGATAATGGGGAAAATAATGTAACATATTTGATGGAGAGAAGGGAAGTCTAAATAATGTTCTGTGCCTACTTAAATAATGTTAAAACCAGACGATGTGTCTAACTAACACTTTCTAAAATATGGTAGCTTGTTTTTATATTTATTCTCATCATATCTCAATATATCCTTTATGAGATACATTTAAAAACAAGAAAAATTAATATATTTAGTAAATTTAATTCATTGACAATTGAAGCCTTAAAGTTTTTAGAATAACCCACCCCTACCATAAATCCATTTTAATTGAAAAAATATAATGTTTTGATAGTATATGAATTAACAGGTACAATAGATGTTTTTGATTTCACTTTTACATATTATAGAGAAAAAATTAAATTTCCGAGTATTTTTCAATATAGAATAATATTTAGATGTTAACAGTTGGGATCCAAAAGAAGAAATTCAAAATTATTAACTATAAAACAAAAGTTGAGCCCCTACACCAATCATCCCTAACCGAAAACAAAACAAAGTTCATGAAATCATTATAAAAATAATAGACATTAACAAGCATGATTCCTAAATGAATTTAAAGAAAAAAAATTCAATTGGAAACATTTATTATGTACATCCAATTTTTTTTAAAGAATTCATCAATTTTAAAACAATAAATACACAACTAAAAATAAATTTAAAGAGAAGAAATATCAACATCAGAATAGATTCGATACCCACCAAGGATATTGTTTCATCCTCTGATTGTATTATTCTCAATATAATCGTAATTAATACCCATTAAGGGATTCCTAGAAATGGACATAGATACTAACTTCATTTTAAACATCAATGGGAAGTCTAGAATCATTATTGTAGAAATTGATATAGTTCTACCCTAGAACAATTACAACCGTAAGGGAGTTCATTGAAGGATCGAATTGCTGGTTTTTAGAAGAATTGAAAATAATATGTTGAAAGATAATTTAGAGGACCGGGAAATCTGTAATGAACATATTGAGAATTTTAGAGTTTTCCTAAACTAAAATATTGTTTATATGCAGATGATTTCGGTATCAGTATAGAGAATGATATTCTCGAGATGATGTCTTATCTAATAAATTTATTCAATGGTTTTCTTGTATATTTTGGAATTTTTGATGGTGTGTAGTGGGAGGGTAATGATATGGAGAGTGACCTTGGTTAATGATGGATGGACAGAGACACTGATTGTGTGTCCTTTAGAGAATAAATGGATTGGGCTAGAAATCAATAATTATGAGAATGGGTGATAGTAATGATGAGTATTTTAATAATGGGAGGGATGATGGATAATAGGTGGATGTGATGATGTGTTGAAATGGGATAAAAAAGGCTAAAACCCTTGTAGGAAGACATAGAGAGTGAATTCTCCTGGAAGAAACATTCTATTTATTACCAATTGATATTCTATTTATTATTTCTGATTTTTGAAATAAAATATTAATTTTTTAAATTTAATTTGAAATAAATAACACATTCCGTATACAAAATAAAAAATTTATTTGAACACATTTTTATCAATGAACATGTATTATGATAATAATATTTATCATTTAATAGTATGTAAAAACTTCATCTTATTGTTTTTGTTCAATTTTTTTATTTTTAGATATATTTTATGGGTTTTAGTGTCCATTAATTTAATTGATCACTAGTGATGTATATGAAAATGGAATTTTTAGGGAAATTGAATTTTTTTCATTGATTAATAGTGACTGTTATAGAAAAATTATTACCAGTTTAGATTCATGTGATAATTCATCATCAATTTTTATAAAATATAGAATATGTGACACCTATTCTTGAGAATAAAAATTGATAATAACTAAACTTTTAAATATTATAATATTAGAGTAAAATGATTAATAATAAAATATAATACAAATTTTAAGAAATAAGCAGTGAATGTGATATTTTATATATAGGTGGAGAAATATTATTAGGACCAATTTTCTATATAATAACTAGAAACAATCAAATATTTTACCTTTATTTTTATAAAATTTCAAAGTATAAAGATGTATTCATGGGTTTTTATAGGACCATAAATGGAGCTTAATATGAACATTTTCTGCAACAAAAAAGAAGTGAAATGAAATTTTTTTCACATTATCATGTAATATTTTGGAGAGAAGAACCCTTATTTTTAAATGAATTATAGTGGTAGTTTTATAGAAATTATTAAAATCAAATTTAAAACCCATAATTTTTACACATCAAATAATCGCTATTTTTTAATACAAAACAAAATCATATGTAGTCATTAACTAAAATAATACAAGTTTTAATAGATTTAATCACATATAACATGACATAGTCTAATCTTCTACATAAATGTATTTTTTCTAAACATGAAAAGGGATTTATTATTGATAGAAAAATGTGACAAGCTAACTGTATTTAACAGAGATCGGCCTTTAACAACACTAAAATAATGTTTTTTTAGAGACACCATATATCACCACTGATAAAGGCCCCCTTTATCTGTGCATTTGTGAGCACTGATAGTGGCCAAAATAGATACTAAAAATGAAATCCTGATAGAAACACTATAACAACAATCCATATTTTAAATATAAAAAAATGGAATACAAATATAGGGAAAATGATAGAAATATAAATATTACATTGCATTATAATTTAATTTCAAAATTTAAATTAAAGATATTTACATTTATGTCATATTTAAAATTAATTAAAAAAATTATAGTTCAATATAAAAAATCAAAACTCTTATTAAAAACTTGTTTCTAATGATCAATCTCTATTCAAAAACATTTTCCTGCAATAAAATCAATATTTATTTTAGTAACAGTACGTAAAAAATGAAATTATAATTTTCTTATTATATAATCCACATATGATAAATTATACTATTAATTATTTTATATATTAATGATATGATCAGTTAAACTATTAATTAAATTATTAATGGTTATATTGTTAATTTTATAATAATTCTTAAGTACACTATTAATTAATAATTATATTACTAATTATCTATAAATTTTTTTATTAAAAATATATGTATATTTTTTTTTAAATATTGAATATATTAATGATATTATCAATTATTAATTATCTTAACTTCTAAAATAAAAGTTAACAATTATATCATTAAATCAATGTGACTCTTTTATATTGAAAACACACAATTCGATTCACAATTACCACATCGTATGTAATATTGATGTTCAGTTGATTCCAACACATAATAAATAAATTATTGATCATTTTTATAATGGTTGAGAATAATATAAGCACATATTCTCTAATTTGCCTATGATGCATGTATTTTAAACTAAAATGATGCTTTTATATTGAAAACACACTATTCATGTCATACCAACCACATCGTTAATCATATTTACGTGAGGTCATTTCCCACATATAAAAAATGAATTTTTCATCATTAATTAATGTCTAAAAATAATCAATGATCATTTTCTTAGATTTGGTTTTGTGAAGTGAAATTTAGACTAAAATAACACTTTTATATTGAAAACATGCAATTCGAGTCATTCTGACCACATCATGAGTTGCATTGATGTGTGGTCAGTTGTTACTCATCAAAAAAAATCTATGAATAATTTGAATAATGTTTTAAAATCATCATAGATTCTTTTCATGGTTTCGGGTATGTCCTTCGCATTTTAAACTTAAATTAAACTTATATATCGAAAACGCATACTATAAGTCATACTGACCACATTTTGTGTCATATTGTTATGTGGTATATTCATACACATCAAAAATAAAATATGGTTCATTTTTATAATTTAGGAATAAAATATGAACACTTTTTTATCATTTTTGTATATTTGATGAAAATTTTGAACTAGAATGAAACTTATATTGAAAACATGCACATTGACTCATATCATACACATTGTGTGTTAGATAGACATGTGGTTGATTCCTAAATATCAAAAATAAATTAGTGATTGATTTCCAAATGATTGAATATGATCTATGTTATTTTTCTCAGTATTGGTCATGTGGCATGAGTTTGAAACTAAAATGATACATCTATGTTGAAAACACACACTTCTTGTCATAATAATCACATTAACTGTCTTATTAAAATTTTATCTATTTCTATATTCCAAAAAAATAATGAAATTTTTTTATAATGTTTGAATATAATCTTAGCAGGTTTTCTTATATTTGGGTATGTGACAGAACTTTTAAACTAAAGATAATCTTATATTGAACACACAATCTTAGAGTCATACAAAAAATTCCGTGTTTCATATTGGAGTGTGTTCGATTAATATAAATTAAAAAATAATTATAGATCATTTTACTATGTTTTGAAAACCATACAAGATTGATTGATTAATTTTTCCCACGTCACATTCCTTTTAAACTAAAATCAATCTTTTATATTAAAATCACACACATAGAGACATATCGGTATCATTTTGTGTCGAATGGATGTGTGATTGATTTCCACATGTCAAATATAAATTGTGAATCATTTTTCGATAATTTTAAAATAGTATAATCTCTTCTTCATAATTCCGGCTATGTGATGCTTGATTTAGATTAATGTGAAATGTATATTAAATATACAAAAATTGATCCATACCGACCATATCATGGGTTAGATATATTATTGATATATTGAAACATTTGAAAAATAAAATATGGATCACTTTCCAACCTATTGAACAAAATATGAACATGTTTTCTCATTTATGGATACAGGGAATGAATTTTAAACTTAAATGGAACTGTTATATTGAAAATTCACATATTGAGTAATAATGGCCCCAACATGTTTCATATTGACATGCGATCAATTTCTAAAGATTAAAAAATAATTATGGATTTTTTATCTAAAATTTTAATGTTTTCTGAAATTTTTTAATTATATTTTTTCAATATGATATTAATTATATAATAAGATGCCTCTTTTATATTGAAAAATGACACCTCATGTCATAGAATCTATAACATGTATTGGATTGACGAACGATTGATTCATGTATATCATCAATGAATTATATATTGGTTTTGTAAAATTTGAAAGCAATCTTATCCCTTTTTATATGATTTTACTATAGACATGAATTTGAAAATAAAATTATAGTTTTATATAGAAAAGAACATAATGGAGTCATATTGGACATATCATGTTCCATATTGATGTACGGTCAATTCCAACATGTTATAAGTAAATTGTGAATCATTTTCGTAAATTTGGAAAACAATTCAATCTCGTTTGAACTATTTTGAATGTAAAATTCTTGTGTTATTCTAAAATGAAATTTTCCTTTTTACAACACTCAAATTAAGTCATATAGGCCACATTATATGTTAATTTTATGTGAATTTGATTCCTACATTTCAATCCATACTAACAACAATTTTTGTTAGATTAGTGTGTGATCAATTTATAGATGTCACAAATAAATGATGGATCATTATACTAAATTTTGGAAACAATGTGATATTTTTTACTCAGTTTTAACTAAGTGACTTATTTTATAAATTAAAATAATAGTTTTATATTGAAAACATGCACTTTGAGTCATGATGACCACATCATGTGTCAGATTATTGTGTGGTAAATTCTACTCATCATAAAAGAATTATTTATTATTTAACTAATGTTTTCAATATAATACCAGGTAATTATTTACATTTTTACTACGATACATGAGTTTTAAACTAAAATGACACTTATATTGGAAAAACATTCTTTGAGTCTTATTGATTACATCATGACTCACATTGATGTGTAGTTGATTCCTACACATAAAAAATTAATTATGAATAATTTTAATAATGCGTGTAAACAATATATTCTTGGTTGATTGGTTTGGAAACTATGACACATGTTTCAAACTAAATTTGAAAATTTTTGTCAATCAAAATCCCAAAAAATTTAACATTCAACCTTTGTTCATGTTCTATCACATTTAATTCCTTATTTATACATTGATCATTGGATAAAGACATGGAAAAACATCTCAATTAGTATTAATAATATATTTCATTATCATGTCATTGGTTGAATCATACAAAAAAATTTAATGAATTTTTTTGCGTCTCTGTTGTGCAGGTGTAAGTGATTTTAAAATGTCCCAAACTATTTTCACAATCACATATAAATACACAAATACCAAAAATGAAAATGATAAGGCTAGGATCTTGTAATTACATTCCCATAAAGATGGAGAAAAATTTTCATATTTATTGTTAAAAGAATATTTGACACATTTATCTATCATTGTTATCTCAATTTCACCCTTGAATCCCAGTTTATCACAAGAATGATAAGATTAATACATGTTACTCTCACTTCAAGAAATAATAGTGCATAAAACTCCATGATAATTCTTTTTGAGAAACTGATCAGATATTTCATTCAATAAAATTTCATCAGAATATATGTCACTATCAAAACAATTATCATCAAAATAATAACTAAAATCAATACTTAAAATTATATCTATAAAATATTTATTTCTATTTATTATAGATTGACAATAGACATCATGTGTTGTATTTTTTTTGGAGATCCATACATTGGATCCTAAAAATAAATATTTGGGATATATAAATTGATTTTTATGACTATCCATTTCTTCCTAAAAAACAAAAAGAAAATATTTCACGGATAAAATTGTATTATATATATTAGGTTTTTTCGTTTTACCCCTACATTTTAGTAATCCATAAGAGTCTTTCTCATACATTTTTTTTCTAATGACCAACTTTATTTATATATTTTATTTTCAATTTCATAAAATTCCAATATAACCATTTCTATAGAAATGATTGAGGGATTAATGAGTCTAAATATTTCATTGTAGGGTTTCACATAAAATAGTAGTAATATGTACTCTTGTATAAAATATGATTTAATTTTAAATATAATGAACATAGTATATCTTTTTTTGGAAAAGAGATTATGAAAATTAACAAAATATATGTACTAAAAACTGATCCACTCATCCTTTCAAACATGATAATTTCATTTATTCTCTCAAAACTAACTACACCTGTAATGGCCTGTCAAAATAGTTTTTCCCCATTTTCAATATATTTCATATGTTCATCTTTGAATGTTATATCCACATGAATATGTAATGTTAAAATTTGAGGTGATTGAGTAGGTTGGGTGAAGGTAATCCTAGATGGACCTTTGGAATTCTTCATCGATATAATAGATTGAATTAATTTATCCTTTATTTCCCCTTAGTTTTTTACATTTATAATTCCATACCTCATTTCATACCTTTTTTTCGTCAGTAGTTAAATTATTTTCATTTAGAACAAAATTATTAGGTACATACATTATGTAATTTATATGATTATAAAACCATGATATAGAAATTTCCAACAGAATTATCAACCATGGTAACATCTAAGTCAAAATTCAGAATAAAAAATTCAACACTTGATTTGTAAACTTCTACAATCACCACTCTCAAGTGATATTTTGATATTTGTTTATTTTTTTCAATGCATTGGAATATATTTATTATGTAAAATTTTCTCTATGAAATTGTAAACCCTACCCCTCATAAATACATGATGTGTGGATGTTGATAGATAAAGGTTACATAAAAATTTTACCATCAATTATTTTTATAATATAAAGTTATTGAAGGTTTTTTTTATTCATGTTTAGGAGAAATAATTTTGATAAAATTGATTTCCTTTTGAAAAAAGATAATTTAGGGGAATGATAGGCCTCAATTATATGGGAACATGTCTCTCATCATGTACTAGTCATTGTTCCCTATTTGTTCTTTTTGATCCTTTTACAAATATTGTTCTTCCAAACAAAACAAAAGAATAATATATTTTAAAACATTTATTTTTGCCTACAAGACTTTAATTATATCATGTGCATCTCCTTGTTCCATTTTTCCCTAAAATATGTTGGAGGTGAAACTATAAAACCTATACATCTTAAATGGAAATATTGTTCTACCAACATAAAATCTACAAAAATTAGTTTATCTGTAGCTACATTTGATGTCGATTTTTTAAATTTAATCAATATTAAAAAATAAGAACTTAAATATTTTTTCTATGTGATACTCTTGTGAAGAATAAAAAATTAATATAATTTCATAATTATACATGATTCTTATAAGTGTTTTTTGTTTTTCATTTATTATATTTCCCAATTTATTTACACAAGCCTTCTTCTATTTAACATGTCATAGGATGGAAGTATATTATCAGTTTGAATCCTAAATTTTGATTAAAAAATAGAACATGTGTAATTTCATATTGGATAAAACATTTTCAGAAGATTAAAAATACATTGAATTTTCTTCTAAAGTTAATAATACCACATACATGCGTTATAGTATGTGTACATAGGTTTGGATGAAAGTTTCTTATTTCTATCACTCTTTTTATATAAACTAACTATTTAGAATCAATGAGAATAAAATAATTTTTTCAACTAAAATATCATTGAATATAATGCATAAGAAAAGTGACCTCATCGTGACTAATAATGAAACCATTCCATGATTCATGGTTTATAATATTTTCATACATATCTATTGGGTAGAGGGTTTACAGTAATGACCCCCACCACCTAAAAGCAATCCCTCATAAGTCGAAAATCGGGCATGGGAGATGATGACCATATGAAACAAACCACCAATATACCACTATTTAGAGAAAAAATCCAAAGTATATCATACATATACATGAGTTTAATTATCCAATAAGATAAATTTCGGAACTATAGAAAAGAAAAGCGTATAAAAAACTCATCTCTAAGATAAGAGTAACATAAGACCTTAGTACATGCTAGTAATGTCATAAAAAACCAATAAAATTAAAAATAAACTAAAACATACAAATGATAAACTCAACCATGAAAATGAATCCCAAATATATCATTAGCAACCATGTGATTGTAATATCCAAATAAACCATTTGGAAAATTCATTTATATGCACGTCGTGTTATAATTTATTCAATATTGTTTATATCCTCAACAAACTCTTTTCATCTAAATACATGTTCTAATGATTTAATGTATTTCCATCATACATTAATTCATATTATATCCATTTTTCATTATAGTTGGAATGTGTTAATTGTATATCACTGTTATTTTCAATTCATGTCCCAAAAAAGGTTGTATCTAAAATGCATGAGTTTTAACATTGTTTCTCCTTTTACATACATCATAACTCTGATGTATATAAAGAAATGTGAAACTTGAAATTACTCCATGATACATTTTTTATCAATGTTATAATTTATTACACATCATGGATCCTCTTTATTACAATCATAACCATGATGTGGGCAATTTAATGTGAGTTTATGAATTACTCCACACTACATTATATTTATCGATAAATCATCGATCAAGATATTAATCAGGATACCATCCTGATGCTTCATATATATTGTTACCTTAAATAAATCATACATAACGTTCATATTCCATAAATATCACATAAATGAATCTTATGATGTATACATACCACTATAATACCATTGTAATAGTTTAAACTGTATTTCTGAACTAATTCGAAATTATTTGAGGCTCAACTTTATTTATATGATTTCATTGTCAAAAAAATGTACATAAGTATGTCAATAATACCAACGGTATTTAACTTAAAAGTTTATAAAACAAAATAGTGTATATCATTGATAAATAATAAGTTTTACCTAAAAATAATTCACATTACACAACTAGTATATAATTATTAAATTGAATATTTATCACGTATTGCGTAATATATAAGTTTCTCTAAACTATTGGTTGGGTATTAATCACCAATAAAAGTTTATTCCTAAACTAGAATAATATCTCCTTGGTTTCTAAAGACATGTAAGATAATTATTTTGGTAATACTTATCAAAGGATAAACTCCAATCATTTACAAGGAAATTTAGAATTTATGTACTTCTCACCACTAACTTAGGAACCATCATATCTTATCCACTTATAGAACACACATTAATATTAATAAATTTTTAGTTCTTACTTCATTATTGAATTGAATTACACATATTTGATTAGAATATTGTATTTAATAACCATGAAGTGTAACTAAAACATCTATGTCATTGGATGAATATACCTGAAGAAAAAGTGACTACATGCTTTTTTAATTTTCTTCGTTTTGTTTAAACTTCCATAAATATTACTTCAAATTATGTGAAGGGAATAACCTCTTATCTAATACCTCTTTCTTTAAAAGATTTTTTGAGTGATCTTTTGGAGCCACATTCCATTTACTTTTTTCATTTTCTATCAACTTGTTCCCTATATGATTTAAATATAATACATTCTTTAAGTTTTTCTTACTAGAAAAACCTTAACGAAAATGCAATAAAGCATTTATAAATGATATTTGTTTTTTAATATTAAATAAAACTACATTAAATGGTTGAATATTGTATTATAAATGGATCCATTGAATTTTCCTGGTACATCTTTCAATTTACACATATCTAGTGAAATCATCACCTATTTATACATACACATCACTTTCTCCTCATAAGAATCTTGGATATGAGAATGTAATATCATATGTGTCCTATTGGTGTATCCACAACTCAAATTTTATGTGGATTATAAAATTTTAAAATAACCATGATATACTTCATACATGAGTATTTTGTAATAAATTTTACTCTCTCTCTTCCTTTGGTGACTTATTAGGTATTGGGGACCCCAAGACGTTGAATTTCCAATGTCATAGTAATTTCAGTAAATCCCCATACTACCTATTAGAAAATCATTCTAGTTTGGATATGTTCATTGTCATAAAATTATCGTAGTTTACTTGTGATATGTCTTGAAATTATTTATTAAAACAAAATGTAATAGAGAATACTTTTATCTTGATTACTGATTTAAAAAACAACTACCATTTAATGCTTTCTACACTTCTCGACCACTTCTAATGCTATGCCAGCAATCTACCTCCCAGGATAAAGATCCAAATTTGTGGAAAAGTCTTCCGGAAATAGAAAAACTACACAATTGCAAAGTCTTAGAGAAAATAATTAATATAAAAAACTACATGTGAAACTATTTTTCAAACTCCAAAACAAAAATCTGATATTTCTTGATTCATGACTCATACATGAAAAGAATAATGATATAAAATAACAAATATATTGAAAAAAATACTCTTATAAATGAAATCATTCCATCATGAAATCATACCATCATCATAGTTATAAGCTTAATTTTTTAGTAAACTTTATACCCTTTTGAGAACCATTATCTAAAATGATTTTAAATTTATCTCCCCTTTTCTTGTTTGGATTATTTTTAAATGACTCTTTTGTTGAAAATCAATTGAACTAGCTTAACCATTAACTTTATATGATAATGTATTTATGATAGAAAACTCTTTTTCAAAATTAGTAATATTCAAGAAGGTAATGTAATAACCCACATCTTCCTCACAAGCTATTTTAATTAACTTCATTTCCATTCATTCTAAATCATTATATCATTTTTCTACAACTAATTTTCTATCAGAAACTACCTCAACAGAAGATCTATTGAACATCATATTATTTTTAGTCAACTAGGTCCACCTCCCCAAAATATATTTTCTATGTATTTATCAAACATAAATATGATAAAAAAATTAAAACGCGACAGCAAAGATACCCAAATAACTCAAAAAATAGACTAAAAATTCAAAAACATCATTTAAATTTCATATGATAAAAAAAATTGATTTTCCCAATGAATCATGCCAATAACATAAAAATATGAACTCCAATTTCAGAACTACATATCAAAAAACAAGCACCAATCAATTGATATTCATATTGTAATTAATTCAATAACATTGGTGTATATCTAGTAGAAACATGGACCATAAATTCATTTTATGGGTAATGATTATGAGGAAAATTCTCTAGCATCTCTAATTCATGCTGGGTTTAGCGATACTGATTTTTTCCAACACGCAGTCAGACTGCTTAATGAAATCAATAACACTTAACATAAGATGAACATAATATTTATGAAATCAATTAAAACTTTCACTTAGTTGAGTTCCTTAAATACCTAATGTTAAATAATATATAAAAAATCAATTTGGAAACTCTTATTGAAATATGAATATGTCATATAGATACTATGATTTCCCATCCCCATATTCTTCTCTAGAGGAAGACCAATCCTGATCAAACTGATTTTCATCATGGTATTCAAACTAAAACTTCTTAAATATTGTTAGAAATATAAATATATCATTCATACAATTACCTAATGGGTTAATTAATTGTTTCATCAAATCCCACAAACAAATAAAATTTCGAGTTCCCACTAAAAGTACAAAAATATATTTTTTCATTGCCACATCCTAATCAGTAAAAATAGCATGAGGCCTCATCATGTGATGCACCTGTATTTATTTTGAAATAACCATGAAAATAATTTGACAACATCATAATATAAAAAACATTCCACAAAAACAATATTCTCTTGATGATGATTGAGCCACTCAAAAACACCTTACGATCTATACATGTTATTTCTGCTGAATATGGTGTTAAAAGAACAACATATCCAATCAATCAATATTCTGTTCTAATTTTTATGGATTATCCCATAAAATATTACAAATTTTCACATTCATGTAAAAAATTATAGAATAATAAAATTATGGATTGTCCTGACTATGTCATTCCAGGTATTCTAACATGAAACATGCATCACCTTGAAGCAAATCTCTTCCTCATTTATACCATAAAAAATTTAAATATTCAACACACATGTAACCAATAACATCTCATCCACCCTAAAAAATCTCTCTCCAATGAAAAAGAATCATTTTTCTTAATACCTGAAAAAGCATTAAAATCATACTAATATTCTTGTAGTTATGTTATTTTTTATTGGGAACTCATAATATGAATTGATTTATGCATGTGCATGGGATGATTATGAACATAAACAAATATTGTATATTCATATTGCCCATATGAAAATAAAGAAACCCCATTATACAAAGGCAACATGTACGTGTCTCAGCCTGAAGAAAAATTCACCGTTATATCACATTTGACAACCATCCTATAAACTTCTTTCCAACATGCATAAAATTTTGATTTGGCAATTTATTTATCCTTTCTACTTTTTTAGAGTATTTTCACAATACAATGAACACATTTACTCCACCTTACATGACATAATAACACTGTACTTCATCATGTGACTTGAACATCATCCCTAAAACTAGTTTAATAGACGCTACAATAATATCAACATCACCAACAAGATTGTTGCAACAAACTATAGAAAAAAACATCAGTTCATGAAAATCACATTAACTTTAGAATAAGATTTAGTATATTTAAAAATTTATAAACTATATGAATTGAAATTTAACTAAATAATAATTAATTATGAATATATATATATAATATAATTATTTTTCTCAAATTATAAATAAAATAAATTTTAAAAAAATTATATATATTTTCTAGTGGAAGTTCCAATTGATTTTCTAGTAGATGTTCTAGTGGACGTTCCAGTGGAAGATCGAGTGGAAGTTCGCATGGGACTTCCGGATGAATTCATAGTGATAGTTCCTGTGAAAGTTCAAGTGTATGTTCTAGTATATGTTCTAGTGAAGTTTCTAGTGGATGTTCCAGTTGATGTTGTAGTGGAATTTACAATATAAGTGCGAGTGGAAGTTCTAGTTGATATTCCAGTGGAAGTTCAATTGGATGTTTGAGTGGAATTTTTAGTGGGACTTCATGAGGATGCTCAAGTTGAATTTCTAGTGGATGATCGAGTCGTAGATCTACTAAAATTTTAAGAGAAAGTTCATGTGAATGTTCTAGTGGAACTTACACATTATATTTAAATGGAAGTTCTAATAGAAGCATGAGTGGATGTACAAGTTTATGTTCTAGTGAATATCATGTTGTCCATGGATATAATATTTAAGTTCCTATGAAAAACCAAATGGAACATCTTGTGAATGTTTATAGGAAATGGGACATCAAGTGTATGTTTCACTAAAAAAACTAGTGGAAAATCCACTACAAAAACCAAAGGAGGTTCTTCAACAAAATAAAACTGTATATTACATCTAGTAAAAGAAACACTACAATCACAATCATAAAATGTTAGACAGATTTACAACAAAACAATGAAAAAACCAATTTCAAATATAATCTTCAATTCCACCACATCATTCAGTATATTGTCATGGATAGAAACTTATTCTATATTTTCTATAAAAAAAAATACTTCAAATAAAATCCCCAATACCTTCATCATTATCCATTATTGGGAGATCAAAAACAAGGACTTCAAACTGTTCCATGACCCCAATGATTCACCATGCTTTGAAACCCACAGATCCCTTAGATGTAGATCTCTAGATCGACCTCGGACACCATCCTAGATCAGAGATCCACAAACTGATGATTCTCTATACTCTGCAATTTATTGAACCTTTCCTGAATAAAAACGCGCCAAATCCCTACCAGGCTATTGTCATTTCATGTTCTCTTGATTTTTAATTGTGAAAAAAATTCCATCAATTGGCTAAACCTAAAAGGATGGTACCACTATTTAAAAAAATTGTTAATATCCTCACATATGACTAGAGAAACATGTAAAATGGGGTACTAGAGATGATAAAAATCGTCTGCAGACCCCATTTTGTTTAATAAAAATAATATATTCTTTTTTCTGTCATAAAATTGTAAAGGCCCCAGCTAAAACCTAATGGATAGATTTTGACAAAAACAAAAAACATCCCCTTTTTTCTCTCATAGTATTAGTGTCCACCACCCAATTTCAAAATGAGTTTATTATTATTATAAGTAAAAATAAAAAAATAGTCCTCGTGTGTGTGGAAAAATGGTTATTGGGTGGAGTAGCTCCGGTGGTCAGATTCTGATCAGTACCTAGCAAAAGGTCATCACAAAAATGAATAAAAAATTAAATTTTCATTGTTATTAATATTAAAAAATTTATTATCCACTAAACACTATCTTGATCCATAAATTTTTTCTTGAAAAGGCATAATTTGGTAATTCATAAATTGATCGATGCACTGTAGGATTCATTTGGAATTTGATAAAAAATTATACATAAAATATAATGAAAAATAATTTTCTTGGATCAGATAATACATGTTCTAAAAATGATACAAGTTGTTGGTTTTTCGGGAGGGAGAGAAATCCGATAGGATGGAGGATTTAAAATTTTATTCACTAGAGTGATGAAATATTATCATCTCTGGAGATATCAGCCCTGATATAGGCTAAAAATCTCAAATTGTTTATTAGAGAATAGAAAAATAATAGATTGAGTGCCTAATTCAAAATTGAAGAATGAACATATGAAATAAGATTCTAGAGACTATTTAACAAATAATTTTATGCCAAACTCCTATAGATCATCCACACATTCTTCTCAAATCTATGAATGATATTTTCATTGGATTACGGTAGCTAGAATGGAGGCTTAATGACATATTCATTGCTAAAACAATACCTACAATCTCCTATTTTTGATATGTGAAGGCATACTTGTAAAGTTATCTGGGATTGAGTGACTATATCTCTAGGATTTGGGAAGAGAGAGAATCTCTCATCTATGATAGAGTGAAAAGTCACTGTATATGTTCTTCTCTCTAACTTATATAGTGGAAGTATAAATACCTGGTTTGGGATCCTCAATCTGCATTAATTTTAACATCCTCTAAAAAGTAATGAATAATTAATTAAGAATAAGTACAAGAAAAATAAATATTATTTTTATCTTATCACATAATTGTAATATATATAAAATAAATTACATCATTAACTAAACTCTTAGTTTGTGATAATATTTAAAAAACATGAACAATCAAATAATATTAATTATTATAATAATAATCCTAGAATTTACTTAAAAACATTTAAATTAAATTTAAAATATATTAAAATTAATTATTATTATATTTAATAATAATTAATTCATTTATTTATCAATGATCGATGACATGTAAAATTCTATGACCCTGTTGTGGGGCTCACCATGTCTAATATTCATATTGACCAGAATAAGGAAGATTCTTGAATATGGTTTTGTGTGTGACCATATGAACCATTATCATAATAATAGTTCATAGTATTAAAAAACCAATAGTGGATTCTAGAAACTTATCAAGGCCAGTAAAGAGATGAGGAATAGTCATAGTAATGAAAACCATCCTACGAACTTGAATTGTGTAATATAATCACTTTGTCTTCAGATATCTCATTATGTTGGACGTGCATGTGTTTCATCATCCTATAAATATTTTTAATTTTTTTATATAACATGATGGATTTACCTTTATCTATCATTAACAATGATTAATGAATCCACTACCATCCTGGTCAACCAGGATCCAGATTTTACATCCTCTACATAGAAGTGAAAAATCTCATCCTGGTTATTCAACTAATGTATTTCCCACAACGAAGCACACAACACAAGATACCTCACCACAATTTCATTATCATGGGATTTTTCTTTCATAAATATGTGAAATTAAATAGAACTCATTGATAAATAATCTCATGTTGGGAAACTAATACATGTGCATGTAGATATAAACTATCAATGTTAACTAAAAATGGGGTGTTCTTATTTGTGGGTCTGACCCCATGATATCAACTAATATATGTCATAAAGTGTGAAATTTATGATAATAAGTCTCATTGCTTTTTATCCTCCATCACCTAATAGTATTTAATCTATTGTGACTATTCAGTATGATGTATACAGACAATAAGACATATATTTACGATTAATGCCATAATATCTCTAGGTTCTCATTATGGAATGGGATCTTCAATAACATTTTTACACTACAATTAATATGTGTAAATTAATATTAAATTGTGGATTAATAAATTTATACACTATAATGGTAAGTGAACATAATCCATATCTCACAGTATACGTGATATGGTAATCAATACTGCAGATAAATATGGGTCTATAGATCCCACTTTTACAATAATGTATTTTGAAATAAATAATGGAAGGGTGTATCCTATTGAAGTTCAAACGACGGGAGTATGTTGATTACATATGTTTTTGTGAGAATAGAATCATACAAAAAGATGAATAGAAAACTCTTCTAAAATAAAGATTCATGAAAAACATCAAAATAATTGTGGTTAGTTCATTCAGAAACACCATTTTGTTAACATGTGTCCGGACAATAAATCTAATGGATAATTCCATGGTAATTTAGAAAATATATTAATAGTCTTTATAAATATTCAAAACCATTATCTAAGTGTAAAAAATTAATTTTAGCTGAAAACTGGGTCGTGATTGCTTGATAATCAAAGAGAAACATGGTAATGAATTCAGAATGATTTTTCCACAAATAGACACATGTCGTCCATGAAATAATATCAATGAAATTAATTAAATATCAATAAACTAGTTTAGATGGACTTCTAATAGGCCCATATATATCAAAATAAACAACATAAAAGGAGTGGATTCACACAGAAATTCTCTGTGTTGTGTTAAATATGATAAGATTCACATTCAAAGGGATGAATGTGACCCATGTTTAGAAACTTTTTATGAATAATGGCAGCTGGTGTATGACCAAGGTGATGCTTAAGGTAGATATTCTGATCATAGGTGTCAAGATAGGTGAGATATGGGGCCAAGAAAAGAATGTACACACCATCCTAAAAACATCCACTTCTAGGCACCTGATTCATAATATTCTAACGAAATATAACTATATCATGTGATAAGATATTGTGAAATTTTAATTCAACTGTATATTTTCTAACAGATAGTAAAATAAATGGAAAATTATAAACAAAGACCACAACAAATAGCATCAATCCATAATTAATCATATAACTCCCAAAACCTGAAATTTATAGGTTTTGACTATCAAACAAAATAATATTTCCACTATTTACGTTTTAAAAAATATGACTAAAGAATACCAACATCCCCAGTAATGTTCTCGGAGGAAGTATAGTCCATAACCCATGAGGTGGACCATTGGAATATACAAATTTTTAGTGTATCACAATAGTAAATAGTGGTTCTTAGTGATTCCATAGATTTTGTGTTGAAAATACTTGTTGACATGTGTTTAAGGTGGATAGTGGGTAGAGTGTTGAATATTCATGTTATGTTAAGGAAATGAACTGAATTTGTATAGTATTTATAAATTATATGTTAAAAGGTCACAAACAAAGCATGTTGGTATCAATTATATACTAAAAGTTCATGGAAGGAGAATCAGGGTAACAATTATGTCATTGAAGGATTTTCATAGATGAAGGAGGTGTGTTTATTTTCAGTTTGTAAAATATCATAGAGGGACGGGATAATTGATTGGTTTGGGGTTTGGATCATAAGGATGGGTGATTGGATGGGGGTTGTGTCACCTAGAGAAGAGAAACAGATAGGGTGTGTAGTAGCATAATAAGTGGACATATGAAGGAAATCCATCATATAAAGGATTAGTATTGAATGGTGTAGCAACACATGAAGGGGTGATTGAAGGAGAGGTTATCGTACAGGGGCTCGGATTAGAAGTGAGACATCATGAAATGAGGGGAAACATGATAGGGTACTATGTCATAAGTTCTTAGGAAAAAATTTATCTATCCCACAAGAGGGGAACTATGAAGAAAGATGTTTTTTCTGGGATTTGTGGGATGAAGGGTAGGGTGGTCACATAGGGTCAGAACGGGCTCAGTGTGTAAGGAACATAAACGTATTGGGAGTGAAATTTCACATGGAGGAGAAAAAGATAAAACCACTATGATACAATATTTAAATGAAAACTCTTACCTGCCAATGAGGTAGAGTTCTTAATTTATATATGATAAAAGAAATACCATAGATAAACCACACTAATGGGGGAACATAAAATACAAAATATCTTATATTCTAATACACATTGAAAACATAGTAATTTTAAACATTGTTAAATACATCCATAAAATGTTATTTCTATCCCTAATTAATTAATTAATTATAGTCTCTCAAATTTATCATGGTCATTCATCATCAAGAAAAAACATTATACCATCCCCCAACTGATTATATCGTAAATAGGGTTTGGGTTTCAATCCTTCTTCCTCAATCAATTTGGCACAACAGATCTTTAACAATTCTAATCATAATTAAATTTAATATTTTTTACCAATTTATGAGAAAGGGTGTGTCATATAATACATAAATAATAAATATACTAAAAATATAGAAAATTTAAATGTTTAATACTTTAAAAAAATAACATAGAATGCCAAACTGTGTTAAAATCCACAATCAAAATATACAGGTACATAAATACTAGATATGTTTTTATAATTTAATCACAATGTTACTATATTTTTCTCTCATTACTGATATATGTTTAGTTTCTTTTACTATCTCCAAATAATTTGGTCTGTATAGGTACATGAAATGATCACCATTTTAAATAAATATTGGTTATATGACATAGGATGTACAAATTCCACATCTTATGTCAGATGCTATATAGTACCAAATAAATATACTGAAAAATGAATTATTTGATTAGATATTACATGAAATTTTTATATTTAATACTCCATAAACCAACATCAACATTTAGTCATTATCACCAAGACATATAAAAACTGTTTTAAACATAAAAACTTATTCTTGTAAATCCTACGAAGAACTGAAGCATAGAAATAAATTTCCAAATACCTTATTTGAGAAAAAATTGGCATGAATTTGTTGAATAATTCTATGGAAGTTTTTAACCTCTTATGCAAATAATTGTAGTGGATGTTCAATAGGTTTATTTGATATTTATTCAATATCCCACATATTCTAGGAGGGTGGAGAGAAAAAAATTAAAATTTTGTTAAATTTTGATACTCAGAATATCAACAATGTCTCAATTATATAAAATTTGTAAACATTTGACATGATATATAAAAAAATTATTTAATTATTATCCAAATAGACTATTTTACATGTTATGTAAAATAAACATGCTCTATTGATATTCAATCATCTAAAAGATAACTGTGTTTTATAGTAGAGTTGGGGAAACTAATCAAGTGGACTAATAAGAGAAATATGATAGGAATATGATCACAATAGAAATAATTATATTACATTATAAAAAAATGAGTCATATAAAGAATAAAAAATTTTAGGAATATAATTTCAGTAGAAGACTTCGTAATGAGGGCACAACAAACAAGAACAGCTAATTTTCAATCATCATAATGGGTACTGTTTCAGGATAAAAAATGCCTAAAAATCATGCTAAATTGACTAGAACGTAAGAAAATATAGTCAAATTATTTCAATAGTAATTATTATTGAACATTTTAAACAAAAAAATAATGCTACTAAATGTTACAGTATTTTTAATATTATATATTTTAGAGATGGGGGTTTGACTGAGTCATTATCATTTTTTTATTTTTAAATTTAAAATCATCTATTGTCTTAGGATTATCACTCATATCATTAGAAATAAATAAACCAACTGAGTCCTATCATTGGTGTAATGGTTTATTTGATGAACATATCTCATGGTGTCACAACAATGAACCTTTTAGTCCCAACCATGCACACCGACTGTGTCCTCCTTTCTCGATGGACCCCACCCCCATTTGACTTCAACAACACCACTCTTCTTAGAGGTGCATCATCTAGCTTAACAATGTCCTATATACCTTGTGACATATCCATGGTCACCACTCTCAGTCATTCTAGCAATCTCATTAGGTTTGCAAGGTACCTCTCACTCAGGAAATATAGGTAGCCAATAATGGGTACAACTCCTCCATCACCAGAATATCACTTCTCTCTAGCTGGATATTATTGTGGACTCTATGACATCACACTTATTATAATTATTCACTAAGGTAACCAAAAATGTTTGGTTATTTGGACCATGTCATTTTCATTTTTAGGCTACACCATTACATGGATAATTTCACCACATCATAGCATATTTTCATGGTTTCAAAGGAATATTTTATGACTTGTCCGCATATCATATGGCATGGTATACGATACCATGCCACAACCTTAGATATGCATTAAACCTGAAAATAATGTTATTTTTAAATAATAATATACCTATGGTTATCACTATAAAGGTGATTTATAAAATGAAATGAATAAGAGTTGTGAATCAGCATAGAGAAAAAAAACTGTTTATAAACACTTTCATAACTCATACGTATTAGAACATACAAGTTAATGCCAAAAAACCAACGATTTTCATCGAAGGCTATATAAATGGTATATTACCATGATATGGTTATCATGTGAGATTTATAAAGCATCATCCATTTATATCACTCCTCAAACCTCTCTTCTATTTGTACATTTACCTAGTGAGGCATTATCATGCCATGGTGAGGAGTATCCCAATTAAGTTTCCAAAAATATTAAAAAATATCTCGATAACACTGTGGATGAGAGATTTTATTTGGATTCCACTTTTTCATATTCATCAATCATGGATGGAGATAGCAATGGCGACATTTCAGTATAAGTTATTCCTTGTTTTTTTTCAACAGTTTGATTATAGTTATTCCTACATAGAAATATTTAATGGGTTTATATTTTACTTATTTTTCTTAATTTTATCATTAAACAACCAATAAAAACAAAAAAAAATTGTATCAGTACTATTTCATACCATTAGATTCTTGAAATCATTTTGTAAAATGAAGATACAATCATTATTACTAAAAAACGTAGTACAACAACATTACGACAATATAGTTAATATCGTATGGATTTGTAGTTTTATTCATATGAATTCCTATCCCACATGAATTTATTTAGAAACTAGAGTATCCTTATATTAGAGTTTTATTATTCATATTAAATTCCTTTTTATTGGAAAATGACCTATACATATGTGAAGTTATTCTTATACAGGCCCAAAGATTTACCTTACGTGGGCCTACAGTTAATCTCATGTAAACATTCACCTCCCTGGATTATTCTTACATGAACCTCACATCATGATTTAATCATACGTGGTAGTATTGATTTAATATCATGCACCAATATATCATTGGAAGTGATACCAGTTACATCAAATACCATTTCCGTTAATGTTCATGTAGACCATGGTCACACAATATTATTCTTATGCTGAATTAATGGTATGTTAGTCTATATGTCCTAATGTTAATCCCACAATTTCTAAATCAGGTTCATATTAATATCCCATGAGGCTTCCAATATTTGATGTATACCAACACAGCATGTTCGGCATATGAAGTAATTTTTCTTGAAATTCAGTTAAGAATTAAATTATAGAATTTATAAATTTTTTATAAATTATAGAAAAAGTTATTTTGTGGTGCATATTAAAATATAAATTGTTTAAAAATTAATTATTTATAATTTATTTAATATTAACTAAATGATTTTCAACAACAACATTTAAAAAATAAATATACATAAATATAAGTTGATAATATTAAAAACAACCAATTTATATAACATGACTACCAATTTATATATAATGTTTTAATTTGAAAATTATAAGTGTTATTTTTTAAATGATTATAAATTATTAAATAATTCATAAATATTAAAAATTTGTATTTAATTATGAATTTTTTATCATAAATGATTTGAATTATTCAAGTTAAATTCTTATTTGAGGAATTATTTAAACCACATCAAAATTAGTTTTAGTGATTTATTTCAAAAGGGTTTTAATAATACTCAATATGTGATATTTAGATTATGCACGGTGTTCATATAACAGAATATAAATATAAAATGTTTATATTCCATATAATATCATATATTTAAGTGAAATTTCATATAATGATGAATATGAAAGAGTTTATATTGGGAATTAATATAAAATGATTATATTTATGAATTATTCAATGATTTTTTCTCATATTTAAATATTTTTTATTTTCATTTATTTAAAAGTTAGTATCCAATTTACTCAAATATATTGTTTTTATAATATGAATAGTGACACATGCTTTAGTTCAACGTTTTTAAAATGTTTCTATAAAACATTATACAAGAATACAAGGAGTAACATACTATGAACGATAACATATTTTATTTTCATATAATTTGAATTTTTTTTATGAAATTATGAACTTAAATTAAGATGTTAATTGTTATTTATAAAAATTAAATATTAAAATTTTGATGGAATTTAATTCTCTCTTGATTAAAATATCTTTATGTAGTGGAACATTGGATTGGCCTACTCACTGACTTGAGGTTTATACCTTTTCTATAAATTTCTGGGTTAACCATATGTGGCTCCAAGCTCACTCATGTTGGGAATTTTTATTTCCTATGATTATATGATTTCACACAAAAGGGTTTCGGGTACACTAGTCCTAGGATGCATTAAGATATTTCTGAATACATTTGGATTTTAATTTATATTAGTAAAAAAAGTTATGAGTTGTTTAAAATGTAAACATCAATATGGATTGAAAAAATTTATTTGGTATGGGAAATAGTTTTCTAGATACTAAATCATTAGAATAATTCATACATTTTAGGTGAATACATGAAATAAGATAGTGAGATTAAATCCTCTTTAAATAATAATAAGTATTATATTATTTTAGCATCCAATTGATAACAGGTAAATGGATAATATTGGATTATTTTCAATATATTGAATGTGAAGGGTTTGTTGTCAGTAGAAGAATAAGATACTATTTTTTCCCTACTATTACCACAAAGTGATTTTTATTGTTAATGATTATTGGAACAAAAGTAAAGATGGTCTAAAAGGAGCTATTGTTAGAGTTATTTCTAGAAGACATAATTCATTCTACAAAATAGGTGGCTAGACTGTTTAAGGATCATGAATTGTGGAGGTCTATATTAAACCCCATAATTAGTTACACCTAAAAAGTGGATAAAACCCTAATTGGATAACAGAAGAAAGGCCATAAATATGTGACAAAAAGCTCAATTGTTTATACACAAACGGGGTTGCAGGGGAGTGGTATTCCCAATAGAGGTCAGTTATAGGGTAGTTAGTGCCTAGGAAACACATCGTGGAATTATGGGTAAAGTGTAAAAGTCTTAAGATATGAAACAATAGTGTATTTCTTGTCTGGATATTCACATCACGAGGAAGTACACCACATCACAACAGTATTGAGAGACATCATTTAAACACCTTAAGTTAGATTAGATGCTGTAGAAGTAGGATCAAGAAAAGTTTCATGGTTAGGTTGATTTGAATAAAATGACATTGTCGTGAAAGGGAATCCCCATAGCTAGTTTCAGATAGATTAAGATAGAAATATGTCATCTATATCATTATGGAAATTGAATATAATATATCAAGTGGATTTTTAGATCCCATTTTTACAAGACACCAATATAAAGTGTTGATTATTTTCCCATGGATGATGTTCAATGGACAAAATCACAGATATAAATATCCATTATTTTAGTGTGGGTTGAAGATAATTAAAAGTTATATCTTGACTATAATTGAAAGGTGATAATTTCATTTTTTAGAATCTAAAGGAAAACCTTTCCCGTCATACTCAAGAAGACTTGAAGATCTTCATGAAAGTAAACATAAAGAATCTATCCTAAAATTAGAGGGAATAATTTCTATAATGATGCAATTATAGATATATATATATATATAAATATTTTATACATTAATATAGAATGATACTGTTAAATAAGAGAGTGGAAATATTTATACATCATATATTGTGAGAGATGAATTACAAAAAAATTAT
The DNA here is from genome assembly GCA_963277665.1 of Viscum album. NCBI lineage: Eukaryota > Viridiplantae > Streptophyta > Magnoliopsida > Santalales > Viscaceae > Viscum > Viscum album. The sequence goes on along the minus strand of OY728141.1, from coordinate 1,844,095,633 downwards.
AAGGAGAAATATAGTATAGTTGGCACATGTTAATGATGATTTAAAACAAATATGTTTTTCCATGATATCTCAAAGAGTTTAATCTATTTTGGTAGGATTTAATATTTTGGATATTAAAGATAATCCTAAATAGGTAATTGTCATAAAGTCATTTTCAATGCATCATCTACAATAATATTGAGAATATTTTTATTTTTTCTTATGTATCGACTATTTTATTCTATTGGATTATTGATAAAATGATGTAAGTGTAATGGAAATAATCTCAATGTGGTATTGATAAAACCGTAAAACATATAATGGGAGTGGTCTCAAGAATATAATAAACCCACTACTAAGCATTGTAGGTTAAAAACTAAAATCCATGTGTACTTTATGCATGTATTCCTTTTTATCTTGCATGACATGACCGATAGAAGTATGAAATAAATAGTAAAAATTGTTTCATAAAAGGCAAAATGAAACATGATTATTTATCAGATGAACATGTATCACATGTGAATAACAATAAACCCAATAATGATGAGGCCAATATTATATTCATGCACAAAAGGATCAATTATAGTAATTTCATTGAAATAAATTTTCAAACACTGATTCACCCACTCCCCCATCAAAGGGTATCTCTCTAATAAACCCCTTTTTTCCCTAACAACTTTCTTCCAAACCTCGCACATTTCCAGAAATCGATCATTTCCATAGGTTGTATAATGCTAAAATTGGGTTTTCATGGATTATTTCATTGGAATCACGGTGGATATAGAGACCCCAAATGGTTAGGTAATCCAAAACCAGTTAAGTGTTCCAGATCACAGATAGTTAGGAAAACCTTAGGAAAAATAAAATAGGTATACAATTATTTTTTTCCATATAATTGATTGGTAAAATAATCATCCACTCAAATATAAAATATTCATATATTATATGATTTGGATGATACCATACGTAAATATGTACATGCGGAGATGAATGAAAAAGTAGACACATTACATGAAAATAATTCATGACCATAAAATGAATATAATGAAATTAAAAGTGGATCATCATTTTAATGGAATCACATTTAAAAAAAGGCAAATAATATTTTCATAACACGATACACATATGAAAAAATTTTAGTCTACATATTTTTAATAAAGTTGAATTTATTATACACGTTGTTAGAGATTATATGAAACAAGTCAGGAATTGATGTACGAGATTATGTTATAATATCACTTTTTAGTGGGATTGATTATGTTTCAATATAAATTGCTAAAATTTTATGTTTTTTATCTCATAAACCTTGACTATTATCTTCTCCTCTAGTCATTCATAGTGGTTTCATGTATTATTTCCATTTTTCCTTCTTTAATACTGAAAAATACAAAAATAATGTCGTAAATAAAACTATTTTTTTCCTCATTTTTAGTCTGAAATATTTATCCTCTACATTCATGTTATTAAAAATTATTTTATTGAAGTTAATTTATAATTTTAGATAATTTATTAATGTATTTATTTATTATAATTTACTAAATTTACAAAATTCTTCATGGTATATTTTTCATTTTTTTCAAAGGGGTTGTTTTTTATTTTCATTACCAAAGATTGAAAATATGGCTTTTATAACATTTACAACATTAATTGATTTTAAATTAATCATTTATTTTATTTATCATGAAGAAACATTTATAAATTTTATGGTTTTATATATAAAATATTATTCTTACCTTTCTTAAAAAAATTTAATTTACAATGACAAAATAATATTTCTTTTTTTCAATGAATATTTCTATTGTTTTTATCATCTCTATCAACATTTTTATGATTTACCAGGGATGTTATCTTATTATACCATCCACTTTATTTGTCTATGTGACATATTATGAACTTGTTTTATTTTTTTCATGAAACTCATTTGATTTCCATGGTTTGATTATGTTATGAGGAAGTAATGAATGTTTTTTGTGATCTTGTGGAATATATATGTATTGTTTTCATTATGTGATTTATGAACCAAAAATTATATAATCCTATAATTCATTGTGTAAATATTTATATGTCATGAGATAAGATGAATGTGAATGGGTAATGAACTCAATCCACTGTGGGACTTTGTCCACTATGTTTATGGGAATGGGGAGTGAACCCAATCTATTATAAGACTATGTTCACAATGTTATTATGGTAATTGTAGTTATCCTTGACCAAAAAATGATTTTATATGTTTATGTATTATTTTTATAACCATATGTGTTATTCGTATGATGTGTTCTCATGATGCATGGTAGATTATTGATGATTATACTAACTTATGACTCATTTATTTTGTTATTACAAAGTTTTATGTCATGAATGATGATTTATAGTCTTGGAATTTTTTGGTTATGGTTTCATAAGTAATGATCATCTTCTCATGAAATTATAATTATATTATTCTCACTTATGATATCTAATTGTTATATATCATGTCAACCCATACTGATCTTTTGAACTCACCCTTTATTATGCTTCCATTTACCAATGTTATAAGTAAATATATTGAGTATGATAATTTTAGAAGGGTACCTTATGTAAAACAATTATAGTGGGAGATAATGAAGATTGTTATTAAACAAGTTGATTTTGTATATTTTCTCCAAATATAGTAAACATTTTCAGTTTTTGGGTAGAAATTATTATGATATGTATGAATTTTAATTTAAAATAACAGAATATGAATGTATGTTCTATTATGGTAACATTATATATTATCAAAGTCGGTATGCAATTATATATTTTTTTCCACCATACCTAGGAGAGTAATTCTCTAGTTTTCACAACACCTCTACTCTAGATGACCACATATTCTAAACACCATGTGAATAACTTCCTCAATTTTATTAATTTCACAATGTCTTGGAAAATGTTGGTTGTTTATTTAATAGGTATGGGTTTTCATTCACATATAGTGAATTATAACAAGATTCCAAGGAATTTAGATTCACATCATCGGTGAAGCATGGAACAAATTCTCTGAAAACATTGACAATTAGAAGGATAAGTCTAGCATGCATGTCACCAAATATACGACCACTGTCAAGGAGCTTCGAGACACCTTTCGTCTTATGTTCTCTGAGGTCAATAATTAATCTTCTATTTTTGATAACTTCTAGGATCTCTTATTCCTTTTTTCACCCACTATAATACTCCACATTAGAATGAAAAGAAAAAATATTGATGATACCCATGAATTATGACTAGTCCCTCAGACTCATAATGAGATACAAAATGAAAAAGAATAATAATTATTGTTTTCTGTTCTATAGAGACTAAATCTAGAATCCTATACTAATATTACTATGATTCTAGATATTCCTAGTGCTCACCATCCATCTTTATACTATATCCATCTCATTCATGGAATTTGTCCCACCATCTTCTCTACATTTGGGAATTATTCAAACCATAGTTCACCTTATTTTCATGTTGGATGATGTAGCGACCGACATGGTGGTCAATTAATTAGGGGAGGGGGTTAAGATTGTCCCCACCATCATTGAACTCATTATGGACAATCAAGTCACACTGTTGATACATGTTACCATCTTCATGGTCATCCTAACCATCTACCAACTTCTAGCCACTCACATGTTATTCTCACCAATGTGGCTGAATCTGTTAAACCACGTCATCACCATACAATAGGGTTATATGATATAGAATATCACCTTATATAGTCTCACTGAGTGGAACATACCTCTTACAATTCATTTGTAACAAAAACATAATAGTATATGCTTGTTTGTCAAATCGTCCAAAAAAATAGATATTTGATTTTAGTGCTTCTAATCATATCATTAGATATATTGATATTTTCTGGTCTCATATCAGGGTTTTAGTAATTTTTAACATGTTCATGATATTCATCTCACTCATAACTAGTTTGAAAATCATTAAATTCAATGAATATTATTTTCTCATGCCCAACATAGTTATCCATGACACTCTCCAAATTTGGGCTAATGTGTCACACATCCTGATGTTAGTCTTGTTGAGTAATCCTTGTTACATTCTCTTTCAACTATATTATCCACCTTGAATAATATTATAGATAGTTGTCACCCATTCAACCTCACTCCATTTACCTTATTTCAACCACCTCCTCCCGAGGTTGGTGGTCCCTAATTCATTATCATACCTATGATCTCAATTACCTTACCATTTCCTAATTTTACACGGGAGTTCATCATTAGTTAAGCCTATACCCACCGCATCCATGAAATACCTTCTATAGTTCAGATTTAAACCTTTATCCCTACTTTTGTGTCAGCTCCACCATCTTCCATAATGGATATTTGGATTATCATACTGTAAGATACCCGTACCTACTAAAAAAGTATTGAATATACTCTCACCTTTCAGAGTTTATTTGTAGAGACTATTGATTTAATTGGATCTTTGTCCATAAAAAGTGTACTTTCAAATATCCCCAAACCGAAATACCAACTAGGGTGGTTGAAATACATGTTTTTTACTTATATTCCCTTGAGGAAAATCATATATGGAATCCCATTACTCTTCCACCTTGGTAGCAAGTTTTTTTTTTTGTAACTACATATATATAGTTCACTTTAATGACGGTTGATATTTATGTTGCCTCAAATATCATCTCCTTCAATAGTGGTATGCTCAACATTTTGAAAATCATTATTTTGATAAATTTCCCCCAATTTCCAAAATTATTTTTGTTCACATATTGATTTTTCTTATGGATTGAAATCATTGGAATCATTACTAGCTCAGTGTTAAAAAATCATTCCACTATGGATTTATGGATAAGGATTTATATATAGAGAAAGCTCTAGGTTTTTATTATTATGGGATTACCTAATGGTTTTACTACTTTCACTAATCTTTATGTGGTCTAAAATTTCATATGGGAAAGGTTTGGATTATTTGGTAAATTTGTGAAGGATTTTTATCTATATCAAAGTGTAAAAGATCCCATAATTTTTCATAAAAAATATGTTTTTGGATGAATTATTCATGTTATGTATGTGGATGATATTCTAATTACAATTAGTGATTCTTCTTGAATTTTCCAACTCAACTATTTCCTTTACAACATCTTTTAGACATAATATTTGGGATCCTTAAAATATTTAATGGGAATTGAGGTATCTCAATGATCAATATGTATTTTCTCATATAAATAGAATTATGTTTTGGATTTTAATTAGATACATTATTTCATCAGTAAGACATCATTGATCCCCCCTTAATCTTGTTATCAATTACCTTTATCCAAAGAGGAAGGTTTGTTCCTCACTTGCGAGATATCATATAAATTTTGGTAAATAAAACTATCTCAAAATAACTCAACCATAATTTATTAGTTTTATAGGAAAAGTATGAAAATTCATGGATCATCCCTCCATATTTAAATAGTATGTTGTTATTCATATTGTCAAATATATAAAGATATAAAAACCCATCAGACTACTTTATTCAAACCATGGACGGACTAATATAGAGGCATTATGTGATGCAAATAACATATATTTATAAAATTATCATAGATCCATATTTGGATATACTATCTTATGTTAATGAAATATTTTATTTATATATATATAGAAACAAACCACTGTTTATCACTAATATTGAAAGCCATAATAAAAATCAGTGGTACATGTAAAATATAAAATCTCATGGGCACAAATGTTTCTGCATGAGATTGGTTATTCTATCAAGAGGCATGCACATATATGTGGAGACAATCATAAAATGATCAATATTGTTAAAAATCCATTTTTCAATGAGTGGACTAAACATATTGAGTTTGGAACCCAATTTTTAGGATAATTTTTGGAAAACAAATCTTAATTTTTGATACATAAACTACACATATCAATTTGTTGATGTGTTTACTAAAGGGGTTCTAGGAATGCGGGTAATATTTTTGTAGCTAGTTGGGAAAGATAAATATACATGATCCCGCATGAGTGGGGATGTTAGAGTGTTTTGAATATTAGATATTTTATATATGTGGTCTTTACTAAGTATCTATCCTTTATGTATTCTCAAATTCAGAATCTCCCCTTACCTCATGACTGTGTCTCATAGATTCACCTATTAATAAACCTATAATGACCTCACGTGGGGAAAGGATATGTGGTATACACATATCTAACTATAAATAAAAAATAAACTGTTGAGAATATGCTAAAAATATGTGATTTAATTGTTTTTGTAGAACAATCGGGCCCTACTGATTTTGTATTAATCAAAATAGAAAAGTGTTTGGATGTAAAGTGGCTGCAACAAAACATGCTAAATTGACTTGAATGAAAAACATGATAGGTATATGATACCTATATTAACTATTCATTAACATTGAAAAACAACAATGCATGAGTGTTATAAAAAACTTTAACTGCTAGGAATATGATCATACTAATATTAAATCGACCAAATTGAAATGTGTTTGAATGTAAAGAGTCCATAACTACTCATATTAAATTGACTATAAAGAAAATCATAGAAAATAAGGAAAAATGTTGTGCCTATGGTGGTAAGAAAAATTTTACGGTGAACAAAACATCTAATACATAAATATTACATCTTAATATATGACTATTTAATAATGAACATAATAAAACACACTAGAATAATTTAGGTAAAGTAACTTTGGAATCATGAATATGTAAAAAACTGTTCTATAAGTGAGCTACATCATATTCCACTATGTTATTCATAAATATCACCCTTCTTATACATATATTACATAATACCTCTCTTAATAACCTTGTGGAATGAATCATAAAAAAGGGTGAGATCAGAAGCTCCGAAATTGTAATCAAGGGAAATATCAACATCGCATGAGCATAAGGGTTTGAGAACATGATAATATCATATAAAACTATACCATGTATATCATAGATCATACACTCGAGTCATGATTTTAATATTGGCTGTTAATAACACATGATTCATAACGAGATCAATGAACATGAACACATATAACATAACATAGTCATAAAGAATAGATTTGTAGGAAAAAATAATAATTATATAAACTAATTTCTTTCATAGTTAAAGACTAATTGAAAATACTATCATAGTTGAATGAGATCACTCTTAAAACCTTCATAGTAGTCAAACTTCAATCCCAACTCTATAATAGTGAATAGAGTCCCTTAATGAAATGTGTTCAATTCCATTTATATTCTTGTTTATCTTAAGAGATATGAATTATTCCCCAATGAAAAATATGGATATTTAGGTCTCACCCATGTCAAAATAGGAATTATATATACATATCCAATAATCTCATAAAACAATCATTATATCAGAACCCATTAAAAAAATAGGATTTCATGAAAATTTAATCATAGATTAACCCATGGAAAATTAATAGGTTTTATAATCATTTCATCATTGAATAATTAATAGAAAAAAGAAGTGGTTTTCATAACGAATTTATCATCGTCTAAAACCATAAAAAATAAGATTACATAAACAATTTATCATTTTACAAACCACCGAAAAAGAAGTGGGTATCATAAATGACATTTTATAATAAACATAAATCATCCATAGAATGAATAAAAATGATATCATTGTATCATATCTCTTGTAATCATAAGTACAAAAGGTTTTTATCTTAGATGGAAAATGATTTTGAAATGTCATTTAGAGATTTTATGGAAAAAAATCTATCATTCTAATTTGAAAAACATTTTAAAAAATATATTTTTGACAATATTTTCTTAAAAATATATTTTGAAACATAAATAAGAATTTTTAAAAATCATTTAAAATATTTCATAAGAAAAATATCATTTCCACTTTGAAAAAAAGTTATGACATAAATCATTTAAAAAATAATAATTATAAAGATAATAGAAAAGTAATAAATGAAGAATCAAATAAAATAATGGTTATGAAGGTAGAAAATACTATTAATGTTGGCTATGGTAAAATAACGATTCTTTTCAAATCGATGGTAAAATCCAAAAATACCTTGTTTGGAAATTTACGTGAAGATTCATTTTACCACACTTTGTCAAAAGTTAAACATGGGTACAAATTTATGTAATAATTCTTTTTTAGATTTTTATAACATTTTTTAAAACCTTTTTAGGAATCATGGTTATTTGAGAAATGAGAATTTTGACTGATGAGAGAAATAAGGATAAATTTTCTTATATTATCTTAAGTCTCATTAATAATATAATAGAGGAAAATGAAATTACAATATATATTATCATGACATAACCACATGATTAGAATATTTATGAGTTTCTTAAGAGATGGATCTCTACAGTTCAGCATTAGAAGAATAAAAATCAGTTGTCTCAATAAAAATGAGATTTTATCATAAAACCATGTCTCCTTGGTAACATTGAATCACAATCCCCATGAAATAATTGACATTATATGAGAAAAAAATATTATAAGAAAAATTAAATTCATGATATTATGTTCAAATGGGCTATATATTCACCAAATATATGAATATATGTGCATAGAAAAATGTATATCCTAAAAATAAAAATGTAGATAAAAATCTCATACCACTTTGGTAACGTTTGAATCGTAAACCCCATGAAATAGAGATCCATATATTGAAAAATAAATTCAAAAATAACAACGATACACATCATAAATTTCATTCATTGATATTATATATACCACATAAAATAAATTTGTGGTGAATATGACATATGTCTCGGAGATGTACAAAGTGAGATGAAAATAATTTACCTAAAGTCTCAACTTATTTCATACACATTTGAGCCTCATGTATAATAAATATAAGTTTATTAAAATATATTATTGAACCATAATTATATATATAATACCATATAATAATTAATAATGACCATTTATTACCCATTTATTAATAGTTCATTATTAAAATCTCATATCAGATAATAATCGATTTTTTGTGTATTTACTAATTTTGTTTTCATTCCACTTAAATTTATCATGTTTATGAAATATTTATTCTGTTTAAAATTATATAAACATCATATATATTTAATATATATGTATTTATAGTAATTAATAAATGTTATAGATAGAAAATAAAAAACACAGTTCATGGAGATAGTAGGTTGTATGTGTGGATAAAAATTTACAATTTCTCAAAAGACTATAAGTATGAAAAGTAAATAAAATATTAATATTCATGATTCATTTTTATGTCATATATATCTCATATGTTCCTTAAATCCATCCTTTTTAACATTTAGAGGTGGTAGTCCACTATACACACAAACGACGTTAACGTTTCCCCCCACAAAATGGAAAAAAGATGGTATATGTGATATAACAATATCATAAGTAAAATTATTAGAAAAGTTTCATATATATTTATTCATTCGGTCCTTATTACCCTCAAATTAACTCAAAAATAAAAAACATGTCACATTGTTTCCTGAGACTTTTGTCTGTCTTGCACACAAGCGACGTTATTATTTTCTGAAGGGTAAGTCAGTAAGAAGGTATATGTGGTACTATAATTATAGAGGTACAATAATATAATAAATATTATATATAATATTCAAATACATCATTATATCATGCATTGATAAGTGATGTTACAAAATGAATAACATCGATTCACGTGGCATTAGTCTACCATACACACAAGAGATCATTTTGTATCCCATTTGGTGGAAGAGGAGAAGGATTTCAGTTAGGTAATTAACATGAAATGATATTTAAATATAAAATATACATAAGTTATTATATAATCAGTATTTAATAAAAATCAAATGAGGTGGAGGAAATAGTAAAATTAAATGAGCAGTTAGAGAGGTTAGCTATTCTTCAGAAAATTTATTTTAGATTGCATCAAAAGGATTCATTGTTTGTATTAATGAATAGACTATGTATTCTAGGATCTGATGATGGATTTAAAGAATTTATTTGTATTTTAATTTGATGTACTAGTTGGGTTTTTTATTGTAAAAAGGAGATTAGAGGGTGACCTTTTGTTAGTAGGGGAGAGGACACAATTGATATTTTTTAAATGAAGTGCACCAACATATTGATCATGAAATTTTTTTCAAATTTGGTCATTTTAGAAATTTATAGGTGATAGGTTTTAAATTTGGTAAGAAAATTTGGTTTTTAAATTTTTTTCATTCATTTTTAACCATTATCATTTTAATTTAACCCCCTACAAACTCATTTTCAGCCTAATCATTGTAAATTATTTTGAATATTTTTTTATTATATATGTAAAAAAATAATTTTAAATTATTATATATTTCAAATATTCCTTATTCTAAATATTTAATCCATTTTTCAAAATTCTATTTATATAATTGGAAAAAATTAATTTAATATTAATCTCACAAATGCTTCGAGAAACGGATTTTTCAAAGAGACAATGATTAAAAGTTTGAAACATTTATATATATCAAAATTGAATATCAAATTCATTAAAATTACATAAATTAGATTAATATATATATATAATTTAGCATATTTGACTTTTAATAGAATATCAAAACAATTTTAATGTTGTTATATCCTTTAAAATAAATGAAAATTCTAAATAAAAACAATTTTTTCACATTATTAATCAACAAATATATCTTCTCTAAAATACTAAAAAAATTTCCATAATATATTTTGGACCATATGATTTCATAAATAAATTTTTTTTTTCAAATAATTTTTCTATATCATTTTAAAAAATCATTTTAAAACAATTGTGCATGAGGCATCAAAACCGCTTTTTATTAAAAATATAGTTTTTAATAATAATATGGTATGTATTCTTACATATTATCTAGAAAACCCTTAGGATTAATAATAAAAAAATTATTAAATATATAATATATAAATTTCATTAAAAATATAAATCAAAATTGATTTTATTAATTTATTGATGTAAAACATATTTGCTGGGACAATATTAGTTTTCAGAAAATGATTTCCTTTATTTTTCAAAAATAATTTATGATAATTTCTAATTTATTGGTGACAAAAAAATTAATATTATATATATATTTTAATCATATACATTCATAATTTATTTAATCCTAATCCTACCCACCACTTTAACTTCTATGAAATAACTATTATATTACATAATTATAGTTGGACTCACCTATTTTGATAATCCCAAATCATGATTCATTTATATAATGCATCTTATTTCAATTATAGGATAATCATGTATGTGAAAATAATGTTTATATAAAAATAATAACTATGTATTTTTTATCTCACTGCTATCTTGTTTAAGCTTACAGTTCAATATTTTTCTATGTTGCAAAGTTCACCGATGCAAGGTCACCGATGAAAAGGTCACTGATGCAAGTTTCAATGATGCAATGTCACCATTGTAAGGTCACCTATGAAATGATACTATTGGGAAGTCTACCACTAAAGGATGCCGATAAGAAGGTTACTAATGGAAAGTTACACATGGAAGGTCACCATTGAAGGTTGCAGATGTGCACCTACTATTGAAGCCTATCATTGTCAAGGCTTCCGTTACTAGTCTACCGATAATCTTATAAATCATACACTTTTAAATTCATACTATTATTCTAACAATCATATTTGGAAAATTTAATGATTATGAAATTAATTAATTCTATTGTAGATATATCAAGAGGTCGTATCTAGGGACAGTGCGAGGTACGAGAAATATTTCACGTGATTTACATATTCCTATTGTCGGACATCAAATATAATAGAGAAGACCGAGGAAGAAAAGAAAGGGTGGAGAAGTTCATTTGTACATGTGAAGGAACTTACATGCAACATAAAATAGAACCATTAAATGTTTACACTGATAACCAAAGAACCTTAACAAGGCAATTTCAGGAGAACATTTTCAAAGATGAATTCTGTGGGAATTCAACTCTTGATCAACACAAGAAGCAGAACTCTCAGTTCATTAAAGCAATAAAATGTAGTTGAGACACTCTATTTAGGATACAACATCAAGAGAAATACATGAACATCAAATTAAACAAGTGAAGGAGTCATGAGATGTACTGCAAACACATAGTGCTTTCCAAATTCATGTTTATATTATTAGCTATATTGTGTTCTTTAATTTAACATTTCTAAGAAATGTGTGTCTATTGGTTTCACACACTGCCTACTATGCTTGAACTGGAGGATACTTAATATCCTCACATAAAATATTACTTACATCTTTTTCACATGAATATGTTTTGGTAGATACAGTGTGTGGTCTGTATTGTTTGTGTTTCCCATGAAAAACTATGTTAGAGGGTGTGAACCATGGACAGTTTGTGAAAAATGTTGTAAAGCTCGATACATGCACTGTATCAATTTTTTTTAATATATTCTTCTTGACGGCAGGTGATCACAAAGTGTAGAAGACTAAGTCATGTCATGATAATGAACCTCTTTCGTAACTTCCCTGTGAATTATTCCTCTGTTATACTCAATTTTATCTATTTTATGTTTCTTATTATTGCAAAAACATAAAACATTTTTTCATTCACATTGATACATACTTTTTGTTAGAGTAAGTATATGTTTAATTAAGTAAACATGTATCAAAAGTTGAGTAAGTATTTCACAATGATTCTACCGAGGACTAATCATCATTTGATGAACCTATTGACAAACTAGACATTTTCATCTATATTTCCTTAATTAACTAGGATGTTTCAAAAGTTGTGGATATTTATAATAAAGTTTTTAAATAGAAATTTTAGGTAGAAACTCAATTCATCCCCCTCTTGATATTCCACTCCAACCAACATTTTGTAACAAAGGATTATTTTCATTGCTTCTATCTGAGTTGTTGGAAAGTTGACAAATTCCTTAACTATGATTGTAGTTGTATCTTAAAGATCATAAAATTTCTTTCATATCTAAATTTTATGTTTTTTTATTCTTGTAAACAATGGAAAATAGAGTTGAGGGTGCTTCTTATAATTGGAAACCTTTATTTAATGGAAATAATTAAACTCATTGGAAATTAAAAATGAAAATGTATCTTGATAACATGGGACCTGAAATCTGGAACACAATTGAAGAACAACATTTATTTCATTCTATTGTTAGGGAAACATGGTATCAGTTGACTAAAGCCACATATAACAATAACTGTAAAGCAATGAATGCATTGTACTGTTCTCTAAGTGATGAATAATTCATTATAATATCTTCTTGTAAAACTGCATATGAAATTCGGTATACATTAGCTTTTTCAAATGAGGGAAAAACTAATGTTAATGAAATTAAATTAAATTCCTATACCATAAAATATGATAATTTTAAAAATAATACTGATTAAATTATTTCTGAAATGTATCTCAGGATCATATAAATAGAGAATACCACGAGTCTTCTTGGTAATCTAGTGGATAGAAAGGAACATATTATTCTATTGCATATATTCCTACCAAATATATGGAGAGGAACTTCTGTTTCTATCTAGGTATCTTGTGACAAAGGAAATCTACCCGAAAAAAGAATTAATTGGGAATCTTATGATGTACAAATAAGAGATTAAGGTAAATCAATAATTAGATGAAATAACATGATATAAATCTATAGTGTTCAAGAATTCTCCCTCAATGGACAAAGATAACGAAAAAGTTCATGCCGATGTAGACACATCCACCTTTGAAGACTCAATGTCTGACAGTGATGATGAGATGGCTCATCTTGCCAGAAGGTTCAAGAATTTCTACAATAAGAAAATGTTTTTTTATAATGTCAAATGTTAAAATAATGTTTTATAATAAAGTATAGTGGAAATAGATAGAAAATGGAATGATAACACAAATGAAAGAGTCTATTATGAGTGTAAACTAAAAGGCCACGTGAAGGATGATTTCCCCAAGCCGAAATTTAAGATGAAATATGATGATAGGGGGAATGAATATAAAAAGGATATTAAATCCACTTGGAGTACCTCATAATTTAGCTCCAATGGATTTGACAAATATAATGTTGAAAATAACAAACATGAAAGTCTATGATTTGTTATAGAAAAAACTGAGGTAACACCTAATTCCCCTATACCTAATGCTTATTATTCTGGGAATGGTAGTGAATCAAAAAATGATGAAAATATGAATGAGGATGAACATTTTAAATAATGTGGAATGCTAGAGGAGACCATTAATGAAATCAATGATAAATATAAACTATTAAAAATGCAACATGATTTAAATCCTAATTAGAAGTTAGATCTAGATATTGAGAATGAAATATGTGCTCAGTTGTGAAAAAAAAATAATGAACATAAATTATAAAATAAGCAATTAAAAATGGATCATGAAAAGTTTAATGCTAGTAGAGATACCTTAACTCGGTTTTTAGGAAACAAAATTTCTCTGAAATATACAACTGATATAGTATATCAACCATGACATATAAGGATTATTAAAACTAAATTTATTTCAAAATCATGATAGTTCACAACTAGTTCAAGTTCTAGACCATCTTTTGAAAAACAATTCTATACAGGACCTATCAAATTATTCATGTGTCAAAACATATATGTTTATTATAGGAAATTTTTGAGACATTTATGGGTTCCCAATGTTTTAATTTCTAACCTCTCTGGATCCATGAAAATCCGGGTACCAATGTTACCATATGCTTAATCTGTTTTTCTGGAAACTAGTCTAAAGAGCTCTTGTAAAACATTATGGTATTTTTATAGTGGATTTTTAAGTCACATGATAGGATACTATTCATTATTTTATAGCCTAATTACTGTTGATGGTGTACATGTCACATTCGGTGATATTGAAAAAGGGATGGTGGTCGGATTAGGCGAAATTGGTAACCCTAATACTGTATTAATTTCAAAAGTACATTTTGTTGATGGTATAAAATAATATTTAATAATTATATCTCAATTTTGTGATTATGGATTCAATTTCATTTTCTAAAATTATTCATGTATTGTTTTAAATTTTAAAAATTATTTAATATTCACTTCTCATAGAAATCAAAATTTTTATACTGTTGATTTAAATTATTTAGTTAAGAAATAGGTTTCTTGTTTAAATGATTTAATTATGGAATCATGGTTATGGAACATAATATTAGGACACTACAATTTTCACTCACATAGTACAATATATAGGGAAGGTCTAGTTATAGACTTTCCTAAATTAGAATTACCTCATAACAATGAGTGTAATACTTGTCAAAATGGAAAACAACACAATGTTTCCTTTCATACCAAATAAGTAATTTTATACTTCTCAACCACATGTGTTGGTTAACATGGAAATATTTGGACAATCTAGAGTTTCATGTTTAATTGGTAGGCAATATCTTTGTATTATGGTAAATGAATTTTCCATATTTAATTGACTATAATTTCGAGCTCACAAAAGTGATGCTTTTTCTCACATAATCAGATAATCCAAGTCTGTATAATATCTTTTCGGTCATTGAATTAGGACATTGAGAAGTGATCATATATGAGAGTTTGGAAATTAGGGATTTGAATCCTTTTTCTCACAAAATGGTTATACTGACAATTTCTATGTCCTTAGAACTCTTCATCAAAATGGAGTTGTAGAAAATAAAAAATAGGACCCTTGAAGAGATTGCCCAGACTATGCATAATGAGTATAATTTAACTGTCTATTTTTGGGATGATTCTGTTAATAGAGATTGTGACATTATCAATAGAGTCAAAATTAGACATGTTCCAAAGAGGAACCTTTATGAGCTATGGAATAATAGGAAGGGTAAGTATAATTAATTTAGAGTTTTTCGTTTGAAAGTCTTTATTCTTAACATAATGGATGACCATGACAAGTTTTTCTATAAGAGTGGTGAAAGAATATTACAGGGTTACTCATTATCTATTAATTCATATAGAGTATTCAATAAGATATCCAAATTTGTGGAAGAATCAGTTCATGTAAAATTTGATTAGATTGATCCACATGAACAGAAAACCACTTTCGAAAACCTTTAGGATGATATGTCAATTATAGACATTAATGAAAACGACAGTGAACCCTTGGTTAAAACAATTATTTCTGGAAATTTTCCAGAATCTGTGCATGATGAATCTGAACCTATACACAATCATGAGGAGTCTAGTTCATCTGTTTCTACAGGTATTATAGATATCACGAATCATCCTTTATATGTTGTGGTAGGTGATCTAAATAGAGGAACACAGACTAGAGCTTCTCTGAGAAACCATGTTGTACATCAATCCTTTCTTTTAGATCTTAAACCAAAAAATATTGATGATTCTATCAATGATGAATTTTGGGCGATTTATATGCAAGATGAATTAAATCAGATTGAAATGAACAATTTATGAGAATTAGTAGAAATACCTAAAGTCGCATTGACCATATGCACTAAATGGGTGTTTAGAAATAAAGTTGATGAATCTCGAAACATAGATAGAAGTAATTCTAGACAAGTTTCACATGGATATAGTCTAGAGGGAAGAATTGACTATGATGAAAATGTTGCACTTGTAGTTATAATTGAATCCATTAGGATACTACATGCTTATACAGGTCATCTAAATTTCAAACATTATCAAATGAATGTCAAAAGTGAATTTTTGAAATGGGTAAATTGTTAGGATGTATTTGTTGAAAAACCCCCTGGTTTTAGAAATCCCCATTTTTCAAATCATGTTTTTAAACTTTCTAATGAATTATGTTGTCTAAAATAAGATCTAAGAGATATGTATGATAGACTAGGTTTTTATTATTTCAAAAAAATTTACTAACGGAATATAGGATCCAACACTTTTTGTTAAAAATTTTTACAAAGATGTTTTAATAGAAAAAATCTACATTGATGAAAATATTTTCAGATCCTCAATAAATTTATTATGTACTGATTTTTCAAAGATGGTGCAAGATTAATTTGAAAGGAGTTTAATGGGGGATCATAAATTCTTCATTTGATTTCAAATTTTTAAAAATACAAATGGTATTTTTTTAAATCAATGTAAGTATACAAAGGATCCTTTAAAATGCTTTTTTTGGGATGGATACAAAGGTAGTCATACAACTATGATTACAACCTATAATTTGGATGCTGATGGAATTGGTAAACAAATAGATCAAACCAATTACAGAGGTATGATGGGGATTATGATCTATCTTTCTACTAGCCGACTTGATATTCTGATCAGTGTGTGCATTTGTGCTCATTTTCAATCCAATACCAACGAGTCTCATTTAGCTTCTGTGAAAATAATTTTTAAATATCTTAAATATACTCCAAACCTATGACTTTTTTACATAAGAGGACAAACATTTGATTTAATATGTTATTTGGATGCCAATTTTTCTAGTTGAAAGATAGATAAAAAGAGAACCTCTAGAACATGTCACATTTTGGGCTAGTCACTAGTATCACGGTGTTATTGGGAAAAAATTCTATTTCATTATCTACTGTCGAAGATGAATATATAGATTCTGGTAGATGTTGTGCTATATTTTTTTGGATGAAACACACATTACAAGATTATGGATTTCAATTCAAATATTTATCTATAAACTGTGACAATACAAGTTTTATTAACATCTATAATAATCTAGTATCTCTTGATAAGAAAAATCAAATTGATGTGAGACATCACTTCTTTAGAGTTCATTATCAAATGGGTGATATCACTCTTGAATTCATTGGTACTAAACACAAATTGGATGATATATTCACAAAGGCTTTGAATTATGAGAGGTTTTGTAACATCTAACATGAGTTAGGTATGATATACTATTAATGAGAAAACATCACTTTTGGACCTCACCATTGAACCTCCACATTGGACCACATTGTTGGACCTCACCATTGGAACCTCACCGATGATCCTCACCATTGTACCTCTTCGTTAGAACCTCATGTTGAACCTCACTGTTGGACCTCACCAATGGACCTCACAGTTAAAACTCACTGTTGGACCTCAGCCTTGGACCTCACCATTAGACCTCACTGTTGGACCTCACCATTAGACCTCACCGATAGGGACCTCACTGATAGGGATGTCACCAATAAGAACCTCAACGTTAGAAACCTCTCTGTTAGGCCCACACCATTGGCACCTTACCGAAAGTTGAACATTTCCAGGAATTAGAGTTTACTATTCTAGAGTCTAAAATGTTTTTTTGATTACTTATTTCTTTTATCTGATTTGTTTTTCAATCCCTAAATGATAAAAATAGAGTAAAAACCACATTTTTATCAACTTCTACTCTCTCTCGGATCTCTTTCTCCATAGAACCAAACCCACTTCTGAAACCCTCGAACCCCTCTAGATCATAAGGAAAGAGTTAAGATACAATTGTTAAGTGGTGAAGGGGATGATCCAAATCCAAAGAGAACTCATGATGAGTCGAGTTATGAAAGTCATGAATTGGGAATTCCAATCAAACCACATCTATAGAAAATGGAAATAATTTTTGAGAAAGTGATTAGTACTTAATGGTTGCTGATGAGCATATCTTTAGTGCTGAATGAACTTGAATCCCAAGGATGGGTCATATTATATTAACACAAAAATGGTCCCTACTACACGAAGTTAGTATTGTAATATTATGTGTTTTTTAAATTTGAAAAGACTGAGGTTGAGAACAAAATGACTTCAAGGGTGAATGGAATGAATATGTGTTTTTCTATTGTTGAATGGGATGAGTGTTTGAGAGTACCACATGAAGGGATTTATGCTTACTACTCAAGAGTGGTTCCTCCCACTACTGTGTTATTCTGTTATGAAGAAGAATTAGCCAAACTGACATGGAGTAGGATCCCTATGAAATTCATTGCTATAGTTATGGAGGGAGAAGAAAATCTGGTGTTTATGTTTTTCCAGCATGTCATGAGTCCTAGGAGAGGGGAATTTTCTATATTGAAATTTCAGGATGTTTTTTCCTTATATTTGTTGAAGCATGAATAGATGATAAATTTCTGTAGTCTACTGATGATCTAATTAGAATATATGAAAAAGCCCAGTTCAAAATAAAATTCATTATTCCATACTAGATTGATATATTTGAAGATGAAGGTGAATGGTGTTGATCAAGATAAGGAGGAAACAATAGTAGTAATGGAAATTTTCAGCATTACAAAGGTGTTTTCCAAGTTCATGAAGATCAATTGGAACCCATGGAAAAGAATATGGGTGCAATATGAGCTTAAAATTATGATTAATTCAATCTTTTCAGTCATCCAACTAGGCCTATGAATAAGAGAGATCCTTCTCTAAAGCCAAGTGATGTTCAGCCAGTATATTCAGATGATGAAGGAGAAGTTATTGTTGTTCCAGAAAGGGTGGATTCCCCTGTAGATGATAAGGGTGATCTTGGCCTTCCCTCCAATCATCATGCTATGATTGTATCATTTGATGAGCCCAGCCAACCAAAGAGACTACCTAGAAGGCAGACTTTCCAAAGGGACAGTTATGAGGTATCCAGTGATGAAGAAGGGGGAAAATGTCTTATGATACATTAAAGATACCTTCGATGAGGATGAAGACTTTTCTTAGAGTGATTATGATTTTTAAATAGAAAATGATGAGAGTGAGGAGGAATATTTAAGTCTCGATCCTCTGATTGGGCATATATAAATGGTTGAATGTATAGAAGATGGAGTTGATGATTCTGTTGAAGTTGGAACTATTTTGGATGTTTTTGAAGATTATGTAGAGGATGTGGCAGTGTACCCTCTTGTAGATGTATTTGATCAATGATGTTTGGTAGATATGGATGTGGCTGATCATGATAATTCTCCATGTGAGGGGGACAAACCTGTTGTCATAGGTTCAGTTGGTGTTTCTCATGTGATAGAGAACTGGTCAGAAGACCCTAGATTTTAGTTCTAGTATTAGATTATAGAGATTCTGCTGATGAACTACCTATTAGAATTCCTCCTATTAATACTATTTTAGAAACTACTGTTGTCTATCCAGTGGTTCTGTTTCCCTGAGATTATCTAAATAAAGATGAATTGGATTCTTTGAAATCAGATATGGAGAGGATTTTGATGAGAAAACTACTCAGATCGAGAGAAATGTAGCTCACAAACAAGGACCCATGTCATTTGTAGTTGAAAGGCTAGTTTCTACCACTCAATCATCTATGTTACATGAGGTCAAAAAGTATCAGAATCAGGTAAGTGAATTGGCTAATTCTAATGAATCGATGAAGTAGTCTATTTCCAGTTTAGATGTATATATGGCTTCATGTTCTTAGGTGGACATATATATTATATTTTATTAGATGTGTGGTTTATATAAAGGACACTGTGTTTGAGGACATCATGAAGTCTTTGGAAAACAATGTGAGTGGCCATGATGATGATGTGATGAAACTGATCAGTGGGATGTCTAAATCATTTAAGGAGGTAATAACATTCACTATGGAACCTTTGTGTGCATGTACATCATCATCAGCCTCCCGTCCAGTTGATATAGAATCCTTACGTGTAACGTCCCGGATCTAGGTGCCACTCAACGGCTTCCCAAACCCGGATCACCACATGACCTCAAGCACATTTCCCCAAATTCTAGAGGATGTCGACTAGCAGCGAGGACCTAGGTCTGATAGTGGGGAAACTATTCCCTCATTTGTCAAAGTGTAGTGCAGCGGAATAAAATAGAAAGCATGCAACAATTGCAGAATCAATAAACCATACCCATTTAATATAACAACTGCAGTAAAGGATCACAAGTGAGATATATATATAATTAAACATGTCTCAAGTTCTACGAAAAAATCCAAAACATGTTACACAGCGGTGTTGTATAACTGAAGTACATGTACAGAAAAGAAAAACAAAAAAGCCAGCAGCATCACGAGCCTAATCCCGGTCCCATGCTCCCCTACTCCTCAGCAGCAATCAAGTGCCTATATAAGGACCCTTGACCTTATCTACACCTGCATCAATGTAATATTTTTGGGCCGAAAATCATGACCAAAATAGGGTGTGAGAAATAAATTCACAGTATGCACCCACCAAAGGATCGTGCCCAACTGTGTGTAAACATAAAAAAACAGTGTGTAATAGTAATATTCAATAAAGTAAGCTGTATTGAAAAGTAACTAACTAAACCAGTTATATTTCCATTTTAATATCCATTTTATCATTTAAATTAAAATATCACCACAGTGAATATTCTATGTAAACATCCAACGTCCTCAGACACTTAAACTCCCACACTCAGGTAAAGAGAAATCCAAACACAAGAATCTGCCCGCAGGTATACATATATTGCCCATTGGCGTAGGAAATGTCTCCCACAGGCACAGAATCAACTGCCCACAGGCATGGAAGAAGTTTCCCATAGGATAAATAGTCCAGTGCCCATAGGATAAATAACAACACTGCCCTCATGCTAACAGGTAACCGGGCCAATCCCAACATGTAAACAAGTAGTAAATAAGCAATTCCTCTCAATGAAATTATACAATCATTACATTAAAGGAATATCCTCAGTTATTCTGAAAAAATGGCTTAATAGAGGAACGCACCACAGGGGTGGTCCCAGATCAAAGCACTGATCCCAAACAATAGTTTTACAACATTATTTAATCACCTATACAATTATATGTATTAAAATTATCCACTTCCTCAGCCACACGACACCCCGAATATGGGTTCGTAGCTCAAAATACACAAAAACGCATGACATTTGAAAAATAAACACCAAGACACCTAGCTTATACACCAACAAATTATATATGTGAATGACGCCTTCTGAAACGTCCAAGAACGCCATAGATCTGGGTTAGAAGGAAAAATGTTCAAAAATAAATAACATTCACTTTGGAATGAATTGGTAATAAAAGCTTAAGGAGAGCAGTGGGATTACCTGTGCGGTTGCAACAAGATCAACGGAAGAGGAATTGGATTCCCGACAAGCACTCGACGGATCCTTGAAGCTCCGACCTCCCTCTCCCGATATCTCTTCCCATTATAAGTCTTCCCTATGAACAGGGGAGGCTACTGCCCATTTGAAGAGAAAAAAACAAATTACACGGTGTGTACTTCCAAGTACACAGTGTGTACATTCCATTTTAAAACTGTTCCTCTGGCGGCTTCCTGCCAGCGTGGCACTGTTCATCTTCCGACATGACTACACGGCGTGTCTCCTTGAGTACAGGGCGTGTTCTGTCGCAAAGCTAGCCACCGCCTTTCTATTTGCTGGCCGACTGACTACACAGTGTGTAAGGAACCACTACACAATGTGTAGTCGATCATTAAACCCTTTGTGGCCTACATGGACACACACCCTGTGTACTCTTCCCACACGGGAAAAAGTACACGGCGTGTAGAAATGTACACGGCAAGTATTTCCAAAATTTGGGATTTTTCTCCCTTTTCCTTACTTTATCAAAAAAACTTAAGGAAATGAGAAAAGAAGAAACTCGTACCTCAAAATCAAGAACCGGGTTCTTACAAAATTCCCCCCTTAAAGCAATTCATCCCCGAATTTCCCTTCCAAGGGTGGCGAAGATAAATCCGTGAACATCTCCAGCCACTAAGCACATACATCATTCTCCCGCTCCATGGTTTCATCCTACACTCGGCCATACTGCCATAACATCCATACAAGAAGAACTGACTGGCCTCGAAGAACATTTGTGCTCCTATCAATGATACAAATCAGATGCTCCTCAAAGGGCGCATCTAACTCAAGCTCAACCTCCTCAGGCTGAAAGATGTGAGACGTGACTGATTGATAGCGTCACAAATGAGATACATTGAAGACGTCGTGCATGTCTTGGTACCTCTATGGTAACTGAAACTGATAGGCAACTGGCCTGACTCTCTACATAATCTCAAGTGGCCACACATACCTCTATGATATTTTACCATATCTCATGATCCGCTTGTGTCCCAACCTCGGCAAAACACACAAGAAAACCTGATCCCCGACCTCGAACTCCAAGGGTCATCTGCAGCGATCAGCATAATACATATAATGAGACTACATGGTAGCCATCCGCTTCTGAATAAACTGGACCTGCTCAGAAGTCTCCTGCACGAGACGTAGTCCCAGTAAAGCTGCCTCACCTATCTCTAACCAGCACAAGGGTGATCAGCATGGCCTACCATATAGATCCTCGTATGATCCCATCTCAATAGATGCCTAGAAACTATTGTTATAGGAAAACTTGACTAGGGGTATATGCTTCTCCCAAGAACCCCCAAAGTCTAGGACGCATGCACACAATATGTCATCAAGCACCTGTATTGTACGCTCTAAATGGCCATTGGTCTGAGGGTGGTAATCCAGGCTCAGAAGAACCTGTGTACCCAGTGCCCAATGGAAACTCAACAAGAAATGAGATGTAAAACCGGCGTCCCTATCTGAAACGATAGAACAGGGGACCCCATGAAGACGTACGACCTTTCGAATATACAACCTTCTGATCTCGTCAACACCGAAGGTCTCCTTGATCGGAAGAAAAGAGATACCTTTCTGAGTCTATCCACAATGATCCACATGGAATCATTACCTTGAGGTGACCTCGGAAAACTGGTCCTGAAATCCATTGCGACGTCATCCCATTTCCAATCCGGGATGGGTAACTACTATAACAGTTCGGCTGGTCTCTGATGCTCCGCCTTTACCTGATGACAGGTGGAACATCTCGTAACAAAACCAGCGACTTACCTCTTCATACCCGACCACCAGTAATGACGTCTCAAGTCACGATACATCTTGGTAACCCCGAGTAGAACTGCCCAAGCTGAAGCATGACTCTACCGCATCTGCTCCTCACGTATATCCCCTGTAACCCATACTCTTACATGGAAACACATTAAATCATCCTCGCCTATCATCCACCTAGGAAGAGGGTCCTCAATTTCCACCGACTCCCGTAGAACTAGTCCTTCTGAATCAGATATCTATCTCATCCTCACTCTATCCAGGAGGGTAGAAGTCGCAGCCAAAGATGAAAGATAGGTCTTCCCCTGACTATCGTTCACCTCCAAATGCATCTCAAAGAACAATACCATGAGCTTCCACTCACCACTGGCCTCCTTCACAGCCTATATCAGAGTCTTCTTGCTCGATGCATAACCTACCGCATTACCTTTACCATGTGTATAGGAAAGCTCAATGTCGAAGGACTGAAGGTATTCATCCCAGCATTGTTGCCTCAGATTCAAGTCACACCGAGTAAAGATATACTTGAGACTTTTGTGGTCAGTGAAAAACCACAAAATGTTCTCACAATAGAATATGTCTCCAACAACACAACACATACAGAACTGCAGCCAACTTGAGATCATGCGTCAGGTAATTCCTCTCAAGTGCCCTCAACTGCCGAGACCCGTATGCAACAACTTGATCACCCAGCATCAACACTTCTCCAAGCACAATACCTGATACATCACAATAAACTATATAGCTCTTCCCCTGCTTTGGGAGTATCAGGATCGGTGCTGATGTCATCCTTCCATTCTGGTCTTGAAAGCCTGTCTCACAAGCTTCTGACCAAACGAATATCACACCCATCTTAGTCAAACCTGTCAACGTTGCTGCTATGTGGGGAAATTCCGGTATGGAGCACCTGTAGTAACCAGACAACACTTAGAAACACCGTATCTCAAATACGTTCTTAGGATGCTCCCAGGAAACTACTACTATTACCTTCTATGGGTCTACTGCAACTCATGCCTCTGAGATTATATGACCCGGGAAATGTATCTGGTCTATCCAAAACTGGCACTTTTAGAGCTTAGCATATAGCTGATGCTCTCTCTGTGTACTCAATAAGATCTCAATATGGGTAGCATGGTTGTGTTGGGTGTGATAGTACACCAAGATATCATCCACGAATAATTCCACAAAAGAGTCTAGATATAGATGGAACACACGATTCATCAGAGCCATGAAATCTATTGGCGTGTTCGTGAGTCCGAACGACATAACTGTATACTCGTATAGACCATACTAGCTCCTGAAAGCCGTGAGAGGTATATCAAATGGTCTAACATGCAACTGATGATATTCTGGCCATAGGTAAATCTTTCAGAACACTCATGCCCCATGAAGTTGATCAGAAAGATCGTCAATCCTCGGCAAGGGATATCAGTTCTTAACCGTCAACTGGTTCAACTTCCGATAATTCACACAGAGTTTGAGGTTATCGTCCACCTTCTTTGCAAAAAGGACTGGAGAACCCCAAGGAGAAGTACTAGGTCGGATAAAACCCTATTCCTATAAATCCTCTAACTTATTCTTGAGCTCTTGCAACTTAGGAGTGGACATCCTATAAAAAGGAATTGACACTGCAGCTATTCCTGGAAGAAGCTCAATTGATAAATCCACCTCATGATCCGGATGAAGACCTAAAAATTCGTCCAGGAATACATCCCCGAAATGATCAAAAACTGGAGGTAAATACTTCTGACACGTCCACCATTCGTCCAGATATAAGATCGCAATCTGAGTCGTGATTCTACCTCTCCCATGATGCTCTGGTCCATCTCGACTCACCTAAACATCCCATTCGCCCTTGTATAGTAACTCTCCGCCCTCTGATGACATGAAACTCACCCTATGACGATAGCAGTCAACAAAGGCTCGAAAGGGAACTAACCAGTATATCCCGAGAATGACATCATAAGTTGTCATCTCTAAGACATAGAGGTCCCAAAGGAAGTGATAGCCACCATCCTCATGGGGGCACTCCTTGCACTGATGCACACTAACCGTCCTAGTCCCCAACGGAGTGTCTAGCGTCATGATATCAGAAGAAGTAGAAACACGATGCCCAAGGCTCTCCACAACAGGCACAGGTATGAAACAATGTTTTGCACCTATATCATAAAGTAATGAATATAAGACAGAAGCTACTAGAATAGTACCTATGACTATGGAAGGTCCTGGATCCTTCTCCTGCTAGGTCTGTTGCACTGCATATGACTGCCCAGTGTCGCGGCCCTGCGACACAGCCTGGCTACCCTGAGTTGTCCCGCCCTGCTGCCTCTGAGATCCTTGTATCTGGCTACCATGTCCATGACCACCATCTCTGTCTGCACGCCCTGACGTATTCCAGTTCCCTAACTGGTAAGAAGACACTAGTCCTTCCCTCCCACGTGGAGTCTACACAGAACCCCTCTCACTAGCCACTGGTGGAAACGCCCTGCAAAAGCGATGTAGATGACCCATCCTACCGCAAGCTCGGCACTCAACTGGGTCTCGTAGACACTGTGGCCTCTTGTGACCCTCTCTACCACACTGGTAGGACATGACATGGCCACCTGAAGCATTCATATGACTGGTACTGCCACCCTGAGAAATTTACAGCTGTCTCTTTCTCCTCCTAGTTGAAATCATACAAGAAACTAGTGCTGAACCACCTTGGCCCACACCACTAGCTTCACACAGTTTTCTCTCTGTAATCAGTGCCTGATTCACAATAGCATGTACATTAGGAAACCTGAAAACATTCTCCCACACTCAGATGTCATAACGAAGACCATACTCAAAAAATATGGATATCAACGTCTCATCCCCCACTAGTATGGGTGAAAACGCTGATGCTCAGTGAAACGAGAAGAATAGTCCATCACCGACATAGTGCCCTGCTATAGATTCATGAACTCTTTTGCTCTATCTACCCTCAACATTTCTGGGAATACAAAGTCATAGAAGTCTACTTGGAAATCTTCCCACGCCATGTCCATGTGATTCTCTGATTGGGTGGTAACATCACACCACCTCTTGGCGGAATCACGCAGCATATAAGTTGGGAGCTTGACCCTCCGCCCTGGAGGCGTCTCTAGATGCTCGAAAATAGTCTGCATCAACCCCAGCCAAGACTCTGTAGCATGTGGTAATCCATTCCTTGAAAACGTAGGCGGATGCTGCTGCTGGAATATACGGGTAAGATCATCCATAGATGTGGCAGCCGACGGTGCTCCCTAAATGGTCTGAATGAACCGCATAAAGCCTTCACGAAACTGCACATCCTCGTCTGTGTCTGGTATAATGGTCGGCGCCGCATCTGGCTCTGCTGGAGGATCAACTGGCAGACCATGGCCCACCATCTATGGAGTACACTCATTTCTTCTCTCCTGGCGAACAATGCACGGTCGTCTCAACGACGTGACTCTACAAGGTCAAATTCACGACATAGAACAAGATTAACAACGGCCGAAACCGAAGAAACCCAAAAGGGAACATGAGAAGGAAGGAATTTAAAATTTTCAATAACAAGACTACACAGCGTGTATAATGACTACACGACGTGTACTTGACATCTAATTCCCTTCCCGGGTCCTTCTACTTGGCTAAGCCACACGGATCCCGTTTGAACAAAACTACCCGATTTGTATATCATCTTCACGACGTGTATGGTGATATTTTCCAACGTCCCATGTCGTTTGTGACATGGACGACTACTTGGCTTGACACTACATGACATGTTACACCCGCACATGGAATATACACTAATCCGTCTTCCAGCCACACAGTCTATTCCCGAACAAGACTACACAGCGTGTCCCACAGGTACACAACGTATTTTAGACGAGCTCTGCTGACCCGTGTTGTTTGTTACACGGCCGAACACATGGCAAATACTACACGACGTGTTTTATATACACACGGCGCGTACTCGAATGGTTTACACCAAACCGTGTTGTTAGTTACACGGCCGGGTTCCTAGGTCACACTACACAGTGTGTTCTTCATTGAAATGGTTTGTTCTATAAATGACTACACCAGCCTGTGTTTGTTAGTTACACGACCGGGTCTCCGGGTCACCACTACACGGCGTGTGCATCCGGTACACGGCGTGTTCACCCCAAGAATTTCCCTTCACTGTGTCCCCGCCAACACACTCTGTGACACAGGAAGAGACTATACGACGTGTACTTAGGGTACACAACATTTACATAAAAAGTTTATTTTTCTTCCCGAACAGAAGACCCTACACGGTGTGTTTATGTACTACATGGCGTATATACTGGGTATCTGGATAGTATGCCTCAAAAACATCCCCGGAACCCAGAAAATACCGCAAAACAACACCTAAGGGTCATATTCTGATCCGTGAGGGCCCATAGACCCCAAGAATCAATGTTTGACATTTTTTTTATGTTATAACAAAATAAACAGTCAATGATCCACCAATGTCCGGTTAATTGGGGCCCATACTTCCCAAAAACCAAAGTTTGGCGTCCATTATTTTAACATGTTTATACAACAATAACCTATGGCATAACAAGTATTTATCAAGAAGCTATCACAATAGCATGTTTTTCTAGCACAACAACGATCACAAAAACATGCAATTTCTAATGCACCTACATCGCATGGAACTATGCATGGAATGTGATTTCTAGCATGTGCCTAAATGATGCATGAGATGGAATAATATCATCTCCTCAGGTTTCAATGAAGTTGAACACATAGATAAAATATCAACATATCAATCACAATTCCATCAGCCAATGGTGAAAATCAATTCAACTGTAAAATAGAAAAATCGGAAAAATTTCAACACGAGGTAAATTAGCTTTTCCCTGTACACGGGTTAGCTACTCTTGGGCACAACTTATTACCAATTACTGGTCCGTCTTATCCCTGACTAAAGGCCCAAATAGTAATTCAATGAAAAGAAACCCTATGATACCACTTTGTAACGTCCCGGATCCAGGTACCACTCAACGGGTGCCCCGAACCCAATTATGCACATGACCTCAAGAACATTTCCCCAAACGCCAGAGGCTGCTGACTAGCAGTGACGGCCCAGGTCTGATAGTGGGGAAATTAAGCCCTCATTTGTCAATATGTAGCACAGTGGAATAAAATAGAAAGCATGCAACAACATCAGATGAAATAAACCATACACATTTAATAGAACAACTCCAGTAAAGGATCACAAGCCATATATATATATATGAAGCAACATGTCTTATGTTCTAAGAAAACTCCCAGAACATGTTAGAGAGAAGTGCAGTACAACTGATTTACACGTACAGAAAAGCAAAACAAAATAGCCAGCAGCATCGCGAGCCTAAGTCCGGTCCCATTATCCCATACTCCTTAGAAGCAATCAAGTACCTATATAAGTACCCTTTCCCTTATCTACACCTGCAGAAACATAATCTGTTTGGGCCAAAAAGCATGACCCAAACAGGGTGTGCGAAATAAATTCCCGGTTGGCACCCACCAAAGGTCTGTGCCCAACTGTGTGTAAACATTAAACAAAAATGTGCAGTAGTAAAATGAAAAAAGTAAGCAGTACTTAAAAGTAACTAACTTAACCATTTATATTGTCATTTTAATATTCATTTAATCATTTAAATTAAAATATCTCTACAGTGAATATTCTAAGTAAACAACCAATTTCATCAGACATGTAAACTCTCACCCTCAGGTAAAGAGAATTAAAAACATAAGAATATGCTCGCAGACATATGCATACTTCCCACACACATAGGAAATGTTGCCCATAGGGACAGAATCAACTGCCCATGGGCATAGAAGAAGTTTCCCACATGCTAAATATTATAGTTTCCACAGGAAAAATCACAACACTGTCCTCAGGCTAATAGGTTACCGGGCCAAGACTAACATGTAAACAAGCAGTAAACAAGAAATTCCACTCAAGAAAATTCTACAATCATTACATTAAAGGCATACCCTCAGGTATCCTTCCCAAATGGCTAAACAGTGTAACGCACCTCAGGGGTGGCCCCGGATCCAAGCACTGATCTAAAAAACAAATTTAAAAATTTATTTAATCACCTATACAATTGTAGGTAATAAAATTTTCCACTTCATCATCCACATGAAACCCCGAATATGGGTTCGTAGCTCAAAACACACAAAAACGCACTACAGTGGGAAAATAAACATCAAGCCACCTACCTTATACACCAACGAACAATATACGCCAACACCGTCTTTTGAAACGTCCAAGATCATCGTAGATATGGGTTAGAAGGGAACCCATTCAAATGTAAATTACATTCCCTCAGGAATGAATTGCTAATAATGGATTAATGGGAACAGAGGGGATACCCATGTGTTTCCAACTAGATCGACGTAGGCAGAATCAGATTCCTGACGTGCACTCAGCAGATCCTCGAAGCTCTATCCTTCCTATCCCAAGCTATCATCCCATTCTATGCCTGCCCTGTGAAAAGGGGAGGCTACTACCCATTTTTAGAAAAAAAGAAAGTACACGGCATGTAATTCCTATTTTTAAACTATTCCTCTGGCGGCTTCCCGCCAGCGTGGCACTGTTCATATTCCGACATGACTATATGGCGTGTCTCCTTGAGTACATTACGTGTTCTATCACACAGCTGGCCACTACCTTACTATTTTTCTATTGATGACTACACGGTGTGTAAGGCACCACTACAGGGCATGTAGTCAGTCTTTACACCCTTCGTTAGCGACATGGACACACACCCTATGTAATTTTCCCACACAGCAAAAAGTACACAACGTGTAGAAAATTACACGGCATGTATTTCCAAAATTTGGGATTTTTCTCCATTTTCATTACTTTCTCAAAAACACTTAAGGAAAAGAGAAAAGATGAAACCCATAACTCAAAAGAAAGAACCAGGTTCTTACATTATGGTCGGTTGTTATAAAAGAAATGGATAGGCTTTCTGGTGCAAGTACCTCAGACCCACAATCTATGACTCAGGTTATTTCCACTAACCAAGAGATTCATAACCTTGTGGGAAACTATCTAATGGAAGCTTATTTGGATAAGAATACCTTCAAGGAACAAGTTGATTTCTACTACAAAAGGGTATTTACCAAGAATCATCTAGATGGTCACTACATGTTTTTGTTGGAGAACATTAGTATTCCACCTGTCACTCAAGTGTTTAAAGATGAGATAAATATGATCAAGGAATTTACCCATGAATTATTGAAATTTATGGGTAATAAAGATGATGTTATATCGGCCATGGAAAGAGGAGGATGTATTATTATGGATTTTAGAAATCTGCTTTTTCCCTTTCTCTATGTGGACTGTTCTCCCAACATTGTTCCTTTAGCCTTGACTTCTACCTCGGTTGCTTCAGGATCTACCAATACATCTCTGATGATGACTCCTGCCCATGACATTAGATGTTTAACACATATGATTCCTCAGCGATCTACACACTACTGGTCTGATGATTCTTCTATTGCAGCTCCTCCAACCCTATTTACTACTATCCCTCGTCCTATACCTCAACCTATAAAATCTACCTCCTCCACAATGAAAGAAAATTCACCCATGGACATATCTGATGTGGATTGGATGTGGGATGTCATAGTTGATAGGGATCTTTGTACCATTTTTGTGTATTGTAATATTTCTTCATTAATAGAAAATCCTATTCTATTTCTTTTTGACTTTCCTTAATTTTTTTAATCAAAAATGGGGAGAAACATGTCATGTTACAAGTTAGGTTTATTATTTAAAACTTCCGAAACAGAAATGCAGAAATGTTTTTAAGTAGAGTTTTTATAGATATACAATATATATATTTCCAAAATAATCATGGTTCAAATGATCATATGTAAACCATTGAAGGTATTGGAAAAAGTCTATAACTCTCATTCATAAAAGAATTACAAAATTAATGATTATCAAAAACGGGGATATTGTAGGAGACATCTGTTTTTATAATCCCAAATCATGTTTCATTTATATAAAGCAACTTCTTTCTCATACAGGATAATCATTTATGTGAAAGTCATGTTTATTTCAAAATAATAACTATGTATTTTTAATCTCACTGCTATCTTTTTTAATCATACTGTGAAATATTTTTCTAAGTTTCCAAGGTCACTGATGTAAGTTCACTGATGCAAAGGTCACCGATGCAAAGGTCACAAATTCAAAGGTCACCGATCCAAAGGTCACTGATGCAAAGGTCACTGATGAAATGGTCGTCAATGCAATGGTCACTGATGCAAATTTATAATTGCAAGGTCACCGATGAAATGCTACTATTGAGAAGGATACCATTGAAGGTTACCGATTGAAGGTTAACACTGAAGGTTACCGCAGATGGTTTCCAATGGAAGATTACATATGGAAAGTTACTGATGGATTGTAACCATCGATGGTTGATGATGTGCACCTAATGGTGATTCCTGCCACTTTGAAGTCTACCGTTACAAGTCTACCAATACTCTTTTACTACATACCTTTTCAACTTCTTAATATTATTCTAACAGTAATATTTTGAAACTTTAATTCTTCTGAAATTACTTAATGATTATTATTGACATATCAAGAGTCTGTATCTGGGGACAGTACGAGTTAGGAAAAAGATTGCATGTGATATACTTATTCCTACTTTTAGACATCAAATATAAAAGAGAAGACCAAGGAAGAAAAGAAATGGGGGGTAGGCACATCTGTTCATGTGAAGGAGCTTACATTCAATACAAAAGAGAATCATTCACCATTTACACTGAGTACCAAAAAACCAAAAGTAGGTCATTTTAGAGAACATTTTCAATGATGTCTTCTATAGTTCATCAACTCTTGATCCACTCAAAATAAAGAACTCTCAGTTCTTGAAAGCTAGAAACTAGAGTTGTGGAAATTTTTTTAGGAGAAAAATTCTAGAGAAACACTCGAGCATCAATTTATTCACATGAAGGAGTGAAGAGATGAACTAAAAATATAGAGATATTTCTAAACGTAACATGTATTCTTAACTCTATTGTGTTCTTTCATTTTACAATTCTAAGAAGTTTCTGTTTGTTGGTTTCACACACTGTCTCTTGTGCTTGAACTGGAGGATACTGAATATCCTCACCTCAAACTTCACATAAATTTTGTTCCATCTAAATGACTATCGAAGAGATTGTGTGTGGTCTATATTGTTTGTGTTTCCCAGGAATAACTGTGGAAGAGGGTGTGAACAGTGGACAGTTTTTGAAAACAATAGTAAAACCTGATACATGTTGTGTATCTTGTTTATTGTTAATATAAACTGCTTGGCACTGTGTGATCACCAAGTGGAGAGGATTAAGTCTCAACATGTTTCTGACCCTCTTGCATAACTTCTATATGTATTATACTTCTGTTATACACTCTTTTATATATTTTCCATTTCGTATAATCTCTAAAACATAAGACTGTTTTGCATTCAACTTGATAGTTATATTTGGTTATTTTTTCTATATGTTTAATTCGGTAAACATGTTTTAAATGTCGAATAAGTACTTCACACTGATTCAATTGAGGCATAATAAACCATTGAGGATCCTATTGACCAACAATACATTTACATCTCTACTACCCTAATTAGTTGTGCCGTTTTAAATTTGGGTTTTATTTATAAGAAAAAATTTTAATTAGAAAATTTATGTTGGAACTTAATTCACCACCTTCTTGAGATTACAATCCAACCAACAATTATATTTTAATTTTATGTCATATTTCATTTTAACTTGGTGTTAAATGTATCTCAATCTATATAAGAATTAAATTTATTTGAAAAAAACACAAAATCTCACAGTATTCCATTCTACCCCACATAATAAATATATTAATTGCTATTCTAATTGTACATAATAAATAATATTTTATCATTTGAATATCCCTTTTTTAGGAATTCACCAATTAAAAAGGATTAACAAAACTTTCTCTGAAAAAATTAGAAATATATTTTTTAAGTTCATATGAAATAAAACATAACTGGATTCCAAATATGATAAAATATGTTGCAATGGAAGATTTTTTCATTGAAAAAATATATAACATCCAAATAATAATGGATCATGGAAGTGATCATTGATCATGAGAAAGTGTATGATCACATTAAAATCAACGACCATAAAACTGTAAATGAAAAAACATGTGAAATGGTCATTAAATTAATAAAAAATTATGGTAATATGGAAAAATTAATATTTTTATAACCTTTTCATAAATATTAAAAACCCACCAGAGGATATGAATATATGAATTCATTTTAATTCATATGAATAATCTCATAATTTTGATGTGTGTTGATCAATTTTCAATTCATATCTTACTCTAAGTAATGAATATGAATTTTTATTCTTAAAGCACTATAGAATCACAAGATCCATAATATAATTATAAATCACTCCTTTTATCACTACTTTTCATCATAACAAAATGGTTAGAACTGATTATCCAATATACATTAATCATTAGATGGTGAAGTAATGAATTAACCTAGGAAACATCATCCAATGTTCAACATAAATGACATCATAAATGGTTAACCATGTGAACCTTCCAATATATTAAAATAAAAAAAATTAGAATGAGGATTACACAATTTCAAATTTCAAAATATCATTAATCCCCCAAAGAATAATGAAGTAGCTCGCAATTTAATCTTACTAAACATGTTAATACCTTCACTATGTATTCGATTTAAATACAGTAATAAACTGAATTACCATAAAACATTATTAAAATCATAAATTATTCCTTATTCTTTAAAAATAATAAATATTATTTGATATGTTCCATAAACAAAAAATACTATAAAATCCAACAATGACAGAATACACCACTTTTTCAATATATCATTAATTAGTTCCATGGTAATCTATACTGTCATATTTACATTATCCATATAAAGAATTTCATTTTATCAAAATAATTATATCAACATTAATGACAATTATGGGTTATCTTTCCCTAAATCATTTATTTTACATGAATATCACCATGTCTTTAAATTAGTTTTCATGGACCTCAGAATCGTTCATCATAATCATGATAATCCCAAATAAAAAATATAAATTGAGAAATCCTTAATTTTTTCATAATTCATGAATTTCAATAGATAAAAAATTAAATAATTCAACTTTTTTCTTAAACCATTAACTAGGATTTTCAATTTAATTCCTTAATACCTCATTCCATCTATATTTCTATATTGGTTATTTTAGAATTATTAGAATAACCATTACTCATACCTTCTTTGGGACTCTATTCATGAAATTTCACCCTCATAAATAAATTCATATAATTCCAATTTTTTCCACATTTATAACATTTGAATT
Organism: Viscum album; assembly: GCA_963277665.1. Taxonomy (NCBI): domain Eukaryota; kingdom Viridiplantae; phylum Streptophyta; class Magnoliopsida; order Santalales; family Viscaceae; genus Viscum; species Viscum album. The sequence continues at coordinate 1,844,060,655 of OY728141.1, read as the reverse complement.
TATAGGATTTAATAGGGATATTATAATTCATATCCATTTTTTTAATTGGACTTTTTTTTCCTCAGTAATCACTTACTTTGTGCCCCTCTTCTACACACATAAAAAATCTTCTCATTCCTTTAAGAGATTCACTTGGTTGATTCTTACCACATTCATGAAATATAGGTAATAGAATATTATTTCATTCATTTTCTCCGCCACTTGAACACTAATAAAACTCTAACCATATTTTCTTTGTTAATTATGTGATTTTTTTAGGTTCAAGTTGTTAATCAAATATCGTGATAACTGGGTAGTCATAAACATAATATCTATCACTCCCATCATCATAATATTTATTTGGTCAACACCACATTTTCTATCATATTCAATGTCAATAATGTTCTTTATTGTTATTCAATTGAATAAAACGAAAAATCAAAGTGTGAGTGACAATATTCATAGTGGGAAACCACATAATAATTAAAAAATTAGTTATATGATGTTTAAATCATGACATATTATTTTCAATATCTGGAACCATATTCTCATCCTAGGTCATTAATGTTCGTTATATAAATCCTTCATGATGGATTTCAAATAGTTTTTGGATTTCCTAAACAAATCCCCTAGTAGTGTCAAACTAGTTGTGAAGTAAGGCCTATTTTCATACAGAAGGTCACAATGAAGTCAATATCATTGCACCCTTTTCGGAGTAATTACCTCTAGGTACCTCTTTGTTACTTCCAAAACCACATGTAGTATCCAAACATGTATTAAATATCTTGGAAACCAGAAACTCTAACAATTACAAAAATTCCAGTAGAATTTTCTATATTTTGAATATTCATTATAATTATCCTTTCACCAATACATAGACATATCCATAGAAATATCCCAAGGGTTCTAACCAATTTTTTATAATAATATTTTCTATAGGATAATTAAATATTTTTCTAATACCAACTATAGAAACCCCAAACATCTCAAAAATAAATATTGCATATTAATATATGATTATTTATTACATAACATAAATATCCCTGATAGGATCATTCATGTCTAGTGCCTTTGGAAACATTAACACATAAAAACCATTTTATAAGTGTTATATGTCATCCCCCACAATGTTCTCCGCAACTAGGACCCTTTTTAGACTTATCATACATAATATCGTCCATCATAACCTATAGAATGAATTAATAAGAAAGGGTGACCTTATATAATCAGTAAGGAAAAAAATATTGAAATAAACCTATCATGAGAATTAGTGTATGATAACAAGTGAATAACATTTGAAAATAATTCACTACATATAATTTAGCGTAAACATGAGTCATGGAATAAATCGTGGTAGTTAATAAGATGTGAATCATAATGGTATAAAATTACATGAACAATGAGAACAAAACATTGAAATAATGTATTGATTTCTTACGTCCACATAATCGTACACCCTATGAAATGAAATGGGTTTTATAAAAATTTCATCATTACATAATATATGGATGTGAAACAGGTTTCATAATCATTTCATAATTGCATCATAGAAAAACTATTGAAAAATGAATTCGTTTTCACATGTTTTGTACCATGGTGTAACCCATGGAAGAATAAGTGGGTTTAATATTTATTTATCATGGTGTAACCCATGAAAAAATAATAGGGTTTCACAAATAATTTATCATGGTATTGCTTATGGAAAAAGAAGTAGGTTTCATAGAAATATTGTTATTATAATTATAAACCTTGTATAAAAATAATAATAATTGTATATTTGTATCATAACTCTATTAAATCATAACTAACATACAAGGATTGCATCTTATATGTAATATTATTTTGAATGATCACTTGGAACATTTCTGGAGTAAAATAGTGTATCCACCTTGAAAAAAAATAAAAAATAAAACATTTCTCAAATCCTATTATTTTAAAATAAATTTTGAAACATAAATAGAATATTTAAAAATTATTTAAAACAAATCTTGATTAAAATTATTTTTCTATTTGAATTTTTTTAATCGTAAAACATTTAAAAACACCTTTTTTTAATATAACCTCTGAAAACACATAAAAGAATGTAAAAAAAAATAATTGTCATGAAGGTGTAAAATATTATTCACTCATACATGTTAAAACAATTATTCCTTTTACATTTTTTGTAAAATTCTAACAATACATATTTTGAAAATGACATTATGATTCATTTTAAAACACATTGTTAAGTGAAAAATTTGTGAAAACGTTAATAAATCCATTAGAGAATGTTATGAAACATTAATAGTATTTTGTGATACATTTAATCTCTAGTATTTATGTAACTCATGATATTTATAAAAAAATTACATGGAAAAAATATTTCAAAAAATCTCATGGTTTTCAAAAATTATCTTGTGGTGATTAAAAAAATTGTTGTTGTCTTATGGGGTTGGAAAACATATGTTGTTATTTATAGTACATTTGAATCTTTAAATACATAATAAATTGAATTATAAATATTTATATAACTGAAAAAAAATCTTATTTATGTATCCTAGTAAGAATATATCAAAGAACCCCATTCAATGAACTATATTTCTACACACCAACATGATTTCATTAAGGTTGGAATATTTATTATTGTCTTCCCATATAAGGAATGATTTTAAAGTAAATAAATTGGTGAGTATATATAAGGATAATAATTAAGTAATCTGATAATAAGAGAACAGTGCTTAAAGGGTAACCATATAATATAAATTAAGAACAAACCTTTAAAATAACTGTATTGGGAAGTTAAAGTATGCACCAATTATATGTGGGGTGAGGTGGCTAAAAATGTTCTTATTATAGATACTTATAGAATAATTGTATCTAAAGGGTTTTTTCTAATGTTAAATAACTATGGTGGTGGAATGAGAATGTTCCACATAATGTTAAACTAAAACAAGTGATTTAAACCTTTATAACTATTTAATAATGAATTTACTTGAGCTCAATATCATGTTTCCCATAGAGAGGCTAAGAAAGTTGTTAGTGAGGATATATATAATGTTTTTGAATAGGTGTTCCATTCTTTACACATTAATAATGGTGAATAAAATAAGAGGAAGGATGTATGTTTTTTGGATGATAAATTAAGAAGAAATGGGGTTTGACTTTAATAATATCATCAATGAAAAGTAGATGGTTGGATTTGACTATGATAAAATAAGTATTAGTATAGATGAAAACAATTAAAAATATTATAAAAAAATTATCCTTTTGAGTATAAATATGAATTAATAAGGATGTAAAATGTTATGTTAGCTCAGGTAGATAATATATTCCTTGATGTTTGGAAATATTTAGGGGAGTTGGGTACTAATTTTCACACTATTGTATTTAATGAAATTATGAAAACTAAGAAATTTTTTGAGGAATGAATGAAGAGATCTCTTGTGTCAATGTATAAAAATAAAGAATATACTTTATTATGTTATAATTATATTGGGATTAAAATTATGATTTATTACATGAAATTTTTGGAGAGTCATTGTAAATATGAATTAAGTGGAAACTAATTTTCATGACAATAATTTTGGTTTTTTTCATTAACATTCAACCACAGATGAGATTTATTTTTTAAGAGGTATTATGGTGTATTTTTTATCAAAAGAACAATATTTTCATATGGTTTTGTTAAATATTAAATTTAGTTGATTCCCACATCCTAATTTAGGTATCATTTAACATTTATCATTCAATATAAATTAATACACAGTAGATAAAATGAATCCATGTTACACACTGACCAAGCTCTTGTGGTTACATACACTTACCGAGAGAACCCATCCTTATTTCATCATACCTGCACCCCCAAGTAAAACCTCCAGACATGGAACCCCAACCCCAACTCTTGAATGATAACACCCTCCCATATCACAAGATGAATCTTCCTATAAATACATATAATGATGAAATATCTCTCGGAAGGTGTGTTATCCTACCTCCAAGAAACACCATTGTTAAGAGTTACTTCTATGTAGATCTATTCAAGGCGACTTCCTCGCAGCAACTCATTCCAAATTCTGAGGGGTGATAAGAAGGTGGGGGAATTGATATGGTTGATTGGTAAGAGTTCGGTGAGCTTGGGGAATTGCACAGGGAGAGGTGACGATTTAGAGGCATCACATAGGGAAGAGTTATGGTTTCCCTAGAAATCATCAACCTCTTTATGCATTTAAGACAGATCCAAATTTACCAATCGTAATGGTGCATCACTAATTGGAGTGTACCCGTATTCTGAAAGCCTCCTTCATTCATTCAAATGGACCATGGAACCTTTATCAATTAATGGATTACAATGGGGATACATGAATCATGGTTTCATATCTTCATAAATGCTCAAATTATCATTGGTCTTCACTGGATCACCCCCAGGCTTCCCAGATCACCATCAAGCTACATAAATCTCCGTTTAGGTTTTCAGCTATTTCTCTGACCACTATTAGTATTATTATTTTATATAATTCTATATTTATAGATTCATATTTTGTATTACATGCAATGAATATCCATCGTTAGTGGGAGTATTAGGGGATATTTTTGTTCGTGTATCCAATCACGGAAAAACAATCATGAAGGGAAGTGTTATATGTTAAATTGAGTTTAGAACATCAAACGTTCGATATCATGTCATTTTTATTTTTCACTATACATAATCAATATGTTCTCTATTATAGAGGCATCTTGGGCATTAGGTTTACCACTCTACCATTCTAACAGTTTTCATTCATTTGGAAAAGGTATATGATAAATCTCCAAAAGTGGATTTATGGGAAGATATTAAATGAAATGATTGCAAATGGGGTATAATAAAATCATCCAAGACATTTACGATGGTTTTTAAACATTAGTTAGAACTCTAGTAGGTGACACATAAAAAATATCTATATTGATAGGATAACATCAATGTTCATATTTAAACCCATAATATTTTTCTTCAGTATTAGATATTCTCACAAAGAATATTTGAGATTATATGCCTAATTGTATTATTTTTTAGTTTGATATTGTTTATATTTTAGATTACCCAGATAATATCAATTTATATTTTTATCTTTTGAGATACGTTATAATTGGATGGTTTTATTATTAATAAAAGTAAAACAGAATATATATAATTTTTTTTTAGAAAAGGATTGTCTGGTAATGTTATGGACGTGATATTTGGAGAATACATTATTTAAAAATTATTTTATTTTTTATATTTATGCTCATTTATGCAATTCGATGAAGATATTATTGTAGATTCACTCATAATTTTCAATCTGGATAGATAAAATATATAAATCCATTAGGTGGTGTTTTTTTCATAAAATATCTTTGAAATAGAAGTGTAAATTTTATAGTATTATTATTCGACCTACAATTCTATATAGCAGATAGTGTCGGGATTTGACGATATATATTGAATAAAAATAAGGCTCAAAATGGAAATTTTAAAATGGAAATGTGAACATACTAAAATGGATATGATTACATATAAATGAAATCTATAGAAATCTAATATGGCTCAAATTTATGGGAAGATGACTGATAATAGATTAAAATGGTTTGGAAATGTAACAACAGATATAGGGATGAAATTTTTAATAATAGTGTAAGATTAGTGTCGAATTCACTTATTAAAAGAGGATTAGGTAGACATAAAATTACTCTAAATATATCATTCGACATTAACAAGTTCTAAATTGATTTAATGAAAATATGATCATCAATAGAGCTAATTAGTGAAGTTTGATCCATGTATTCACATCCATTTTATTTGGTTTATGGATTTTTTTATTGTTTTCATTTTTGATATAATTCTAATAAGTATACAAAGGTGTGTGGGATGAGTCCTATCTAAAGGGACACATGTGGTTTGTGAGGCATTCTCATAAACACCTAAACACTTTTTATAGTTTACTTTATATTCATATCATGATCATGAAAGTAATCAAAACACCCATTAAGACCTAATACCTACACTAGGATGCCCACACCATACTTGTAATAGGCATTAACATAAGGGTTGGAACAGATCAAACATTATTTTAGTATGTAGTGGTAACAGGGTCCATCTGATCCCATTACAATTTCATAATTCTAAAAATCATGTTTTCTAGCCAATCAAATACATTATCATTGAAAAAATATGTTATCAACCCAGAATAACCACATTACATGAATTTATGTGCCATATATTACTTCAAAATTATATATTTATTAGTATATTTTAAATACATTGTGAGACACCAAGAATAGATGATAAATTTACATTACCCAATAAGCATAAAATGTCCATGATCACTTAGTATTAATATGAAAATATTGAACAATTCATGTGAATGCATTAATTATATAGGAAACTAGGGTTTCTTTTTATTTCATTATTTCCATTCTAATATTAAATTTTCATTCTATCATTCTATTATATATTCCAAAAATTATGAAAGAAAATATATTATTTAAATATCCCATTTGTTAAAAGATTCATAACTTAAGATGAATCAGCATTAATACAACTAATAAAATATTTAATATAATTTATAAAACCTAAAACACTTGTTTATTAAACGTTTAAAACAAATTTCAATATATAAGACCTGTAAATAAATTAAAAAATATATATTTTAATCACTTATCTAGGTAATATCATGCTTATAGAAGTTGATATGTATAATTATATTTGATCTTGGTATATGAAATATATATATTGTGTTTCCTAATATAACCACATATGATTAATCAATAAAAACAATAGAATATACCAAAAGAAATAAATTAATTAAAAAACAAAATAACCCCATGAACATATTCATTCGTGATTTTTAAACTCATAGAAGTGGGTTATTGAAGAGAACCTCCCAAAAATAGAGTAAAACAAAAAAAATTATTTTATATATAGGGTTATATTCAACACAAATAAGTCATAAAACGTTCATTGTTCCAAACACTAAATACTCCATCAATTTTTTCCATTGAAAGGTATAAAAAAGCTATTTCTTGTAATATATTAAAAATAAATAGGGGAACCTATAGAAATTACCCTGGGTAAAATTAGGATGTATGTATATTAAATTCAAAATGATTATGAAAGTGAACATTATGAAATCATAAGCTAGGGAAACAAGGTCAAATCCATCTGTAACTTTTGACTATAGTGCCCAACATTATACTCTTCGTATACCAATCCACAAGGATTGATAAGATGTAAAATTTTATATATAGGAAATAGTAACCATTACATAATAACAAAAGAAACTAAAAAAACTAAACATTTTCAACAAAGGATTTTTCATATAAAAAAATGATGTAATAAAAAAACACAACATGTATGCCCACAAATTTGTTATGTGATGTTGATTCCAATATTTGATTAAATAATTTCATGTTTTTATTTATTGTTTGTTGCCAATAGACGTAGTTTTAGAAAAATAGAATATGGAATGATTATTTGAAGATGATATTAAATCATGTCATGTTTTATTCAATGTTTTTTATTTTAAAAATAAAAATAATGTTAGAAAACATTCATAAGGGATGCACAACCCCTATTATGTAGGTTTTAAAATGAGACCAAGAATAATAAGATAATGGGGGAAAATTATTACAATAAAAAATTCATTATAAATTCAAAAATCAATAATCCATTAACTCATATTTTCCATTAATTCAAAAAATCAATAATTTGAATATCTATGTATCCAGCATGTAGATATGTCTAGGTCGACTTTTACTTGACTATGTCAATGTAACACCGCTTAAAAATTGTGAATTAAAAGAGAAAATGTTTCTTCCCATGTAATAAAATTAACATTTATTTGGAAAAGTATATCTCATTTGAACTGCATGATTATGTGAGGCTTGTCCTGGAGTAGTGTAAAGGTGGGTGGCCTACTTGGTTGTTTCTCAGGTTTTGTGTGAGTGATATAAAAGAAAACTAAAAGAACATTTTTTGGAAAGTGGATGAAATCAAATATTTTATAAGGGACCCTGATGTGTAATAGTGTCTGGTGTGATAGGAATGCAACTATGGTAATACATGAAACACATAGGGTAAGATGACCGGTTCATCGATTGAAGAGTTAGGGTCATGAAAAATTGCATCTGAGCCAATACTTAGCCAAAATTCTAGTGCCAATGCTTGATTTCAAGGTGTTGTTTTGACCAAATGGATGTAGTGATTTAATGGGGTGGGGAGTGTAACACCCCTAAAAATGCAACACTTAATGAATAAATATTACCAACCATATAAATACTATGAACCATTATTTTTGGGAGAAAAACTAATTAAAAATTCTCAATTAAACAGGGTTTGGCCTAGAGTAGTGTCAGGATGGGTAACCTCCTATTATTTTTCTCAGAGTGTGTATGTGAAAATAATAAGAAAAAAACAAAATAAGTTGACATGTTTGGAAAGTCCTTGGTATAATAATATAATCTTATGGAAAAAATTTGGTGCTTCTATAAAAAGGAAACCAATGTATTACAAGATTCCCATGAGGTCATACGACTATTCTCATGGATCGCGGAGGTTAGGTCAGGACAATAATCCTTATCCCAGTACATTAACATTTGTATATCCCACTTCTCATGGATGTGAAATATCTTTATTCACTTTAAAAATATATTTATCAAACCTCATTTTGTAAATATGATTATTTGGTATACTGTTTGAACATGATATTTGAGTGTTTCATCACTAATACCTCTCTCTATCCCACTAAAATTGCAATACACCACCCCACCCACCCTACAAAAACATCATCGACAACTGACACTTCACCACGCCTCTTCATAGAATGGGTATCTGCATTAGTCTTGACCTCCTAGGGAGAATATACCCAATGAAATATTCTCTCATTCATGTCCTTACCCCTATCGCATTTAGGCAAGTTTATTAAATAGAAAAAATTCCTCTTGTGGAACAAACCAAAGTCTTTCCACATGATGAAAACTGGTCATTAATTTTTTTAAAAAATTTCTTATCACTTGGATGCACTATCGATCCACATCAGTCAAACTAGTTTTGTTCTCCCAGAATGAGTAGGATCACCTCATGATAATTTAGAATTCATAGATTTGGCTGGTCTTCTTATCAACATACTACTCTAATACATTCATTTGATATTTATTTTCCTTGAATTTTTATGACATATAATATAAATTTTATCTTTACTCTATAAATATTGGTACTCTTATCTTCATCATCATTCTTTTATAGAAATCACATCCACTATCATATCTAATCTGATCATTTTCTACATAAAAAGATGATCATAGCCACAACCAAGATGGTTGATTAGTTCCGCAGTTCTAGTAACATTTCAATATGAATAACTATAGTAGTTTCCTCCTTAAAAAGTATGTGGAACTATTTATATCTAGTAAATTCACCTTTAGACCCCAAATGATCAAATTTCTATACATGGTAGCAACAAGATCACAAGGTCATTTCACATCTTGGTTCTAAGGATGAGTTATTATAGTATGTTATTGGGAATATAAATATTTTTAATGAGCTATGAGACTCCTCCCTTTGCATGTTATCTGATACAAATAATTTGTTTCATGTTTTTGATATTTCTTACAAATTATTCTCACTTTATCAATATTTTTATAGTATTAGTCCATATTACACCAAATGGAATGTTAATATAGTAGAGACTCATGATTTATGATTAGTACCTCATACTTATGAAGAGATATTGATTATATGAAAACAATTTTTTATGCTTTCTCTTTTACTAGGATAAAATATGATGTTTACAACAATCATAAGTAAGATTATTTTATACCCTAGCGCTCTATAGTCAACCTTGTTGTACAAACATATTATTAGAGAATGTTTTAAATAATCCACCATTTTTTTGTTGATTTTTCAAATCATTGATACTTTTCATTTCATTTTGGAAAACATGGTGGCAACTATGGTGGTCAATCTAGTATTGGGGGGTCATAGTAGTCCTCACAATCAATGTATGTGTTTGACATGAAACCATACCTTGAATGTTCATCTCTTTACACATATTCTTAGGAAATTAATTTCAAACATTATCACCCATACATGATAGTCCTCTAGTGGATTTTTCCATAGTTAGGACCAGTTTCACATATCGATTATGGTATATAACATTTTGAAAAACATCATTGGGTCACTTATGTTCCCCAAAAATAGAGATGAGTATTGATTCTATTTGAGTGAATTCATTCTATTGTATGGGATCCTATCCAGTTACAATTAAAGGTAGATACATATATTATATGTCTTTCGTTGATTACTTTAAAAGAATTTCATGGATATATCGATTAAAAAATTAAGTTGGATTTTTTAATTTGTTTTTTTCAATATAAAATGAAATGAATAATTAGTTCTCTAAATCAATATAATTTTTACATTCCTACAATGTATTAGGTTATTTTCTAACTCAGTTTCCACAATTTTTATCTGCCACAATATTATCATCAAAATCATTTCCTAATACAACTCATAAAATGGTGTTTTTTATTATAATAATCATTGTCTATTAGACACTACTCAGGCCCTTCATAATTTGAATGTTCCCATAATATCTTTGTGTGAAGTTATTATGACAACTACATATATTATAAATCACATTTCACCATCAATTCGTTAATATGAGACTCCATATCACACATTCTATCGATATCGTCGATCCAAAAAACTACCCTATAGATGTTTCAATTGTTTGGGATATATTTGTAACACTCATTTAACTTGATCCAAATTTTATTCTTTTGATCTTCGATGAATCATTAATTTATTTTCTCTAACCCACCATGGATAAAATTGTTACAGTACTAATTTTCGAATGATTTATTGTGTCCACAGATGTTTCCATTATTGATTTATCACCATTACTTTTTCCTCCAGTTCCATTTATTACCATGAATATTAATGAAGAGGGTTTTCCTATTAATCATTACTCTATATACCTATCCCCCCACCTTCTACTTCTATGGTTGGTAGTCTTCACATTGCAAGCATCTCTCCCATCCCACTTACCTTTCCACTTCCTCCAAATCACGTGTGTTCATGCTCTGGTTAAGTCTATACTCATCTCATTGATGAAACATATCCCATGAATCCTTCAAATACCTCAACCATTTATTTTTCATTGACTCCGACATCCACCAATTAGTATCTCATTATTTCCTTCTATAAATGTATACATAATTTCAAAAATTCACATATATATTCATTCCATTTAGGTATTAGCTGAAGATACAAAATCATTAATTAGTAATATTGAAATATATTTCATTATACGTTCACCAAGGCCAAATCCCATCTAGGTTGTTTGGAATCCATTTTGATGAGATATATACACTAAAATACAATAATACATGATATTTGGTTTCTATTCCACAAAGTAAGCCTTTTTTGATCGTATATTTCTATATAATATTTTTGTTAAATCATAAGACTCTCCTAATCACCTCAAAAGCATTGCTCATTACAAAGTAATATACTGAGAAATATGTGATTGATTATTTTGATACCATATGTCTAGTGAAAAAATATTCTCTTTTCATCTATTGATTTCCCTTACAAATTCTCATCAATGGTATATATACCTATTGGATTTCAATAACACCATTCTCTCTGGTATTCTGGATGGAGATATTTTTATGGAGTAAACTCCAAAATTTGTTACTAAAAGGAACTACTCTTAGATTTGTCTCCATAAATGATTTGTATATGTTCTTAAAAAATCCTAGTATAAATGGTTTTGTAGAATTCGTGATATTGTGATTAATTTTTGGGATCACATTATAGGTAGCATCCTATTTAATGTTTTTGTTTACGATACTAAAATAATTGGAATTGACTAAATGAGAATTGGTTGAGTCGATTTTTTCCATCACAACAGCATCCAAACAATGGACATGATATTATTTTCTAAGAATTGAGATCACTTAATGCTAAAATAGGAGTTTCTAAAATCTATTTAATTATATATCGAATTTTATTTTAGAAATAGGATTTCACAATGTTTCAATTTTCGGAACTCCTCTTCATCCAGCCGAGGGGAATCCTTTTAGAGAATGGTAATTCCCACACATGACTGTTATCATCAAGATATCACTAAAATAAATAATCTAACATTGACTTGGCCAACCATTGATTATGCTGTAAGAAAGGGAAGTAAATTCATGGATCATCTGACTATACTATAGAGGATTCAATTCTTTATATTTTCAAAAGTGACCAAAAGAACCATTTATGTGACTAATATATTCAAATCATGAGAATAATGATGTGGAGACATTCTCTAGTATTGATTATGAAGTATGGGTGATGTGTAGGTGTGCTGAATAATGAAACATGTGACATATTAGTTCTCATGGTCTTAATATATACTCAATGAGATTAGTTATCATGTTTAATGTTGAACACAAATGTGGTGTGATAATCAATAAACACAAAATATGAATAGAAAAAAGATGTTATATAATAAAAATATGAATTTGGAGGATGAATCAAATTTTGTTAGATATGGTTTCAAAAATAGTAATCTTACTTTCGGATATTTATAGGCCTCTATGTAATTGGAATATTTCATTACTAAAGGGGTTCCAAAAACATAAGTGAATTTGTTAGGTATCTTGTTGGGCATAATAAATATACATTCATCAGTTTGAGGGGTGTATAATAGTTATGTATCTATTTTATAGATGTGTCATAGTGGAATCATATTGATTAAGGAATCATTATCCCTAAAGTTTTAAATTTGTATCTCCAACTCAACTAAGTTTTTGTATATATTTATTCTCCAGATAAATAAAATTATCATTCATCATAGGGATTTGGTTTCCACATATGTGGTATGAAAATCTATAATTATGATCTTTACTTTGGCGCTAGTAATTCCTATAATGGTACTTGTATTCCTCCAAGATACCTAAAGAACAATTTTAACCATGTTTGGTGAAAGTAAAGGTATACTCAGTAGTTAAGAAAAATTATTCCATGCACATATGAAAGAATCAAGCTAATGAACCTCTATGAAAATAGAAGAACCTAACAACATGAAAATAGATATACTAACCAAGATCATCCTCACCAATAAATAATCACTATATAACACAAGCCATGTATAATAACATAATATGAATCATATAAATGCAGGGTAACCCACACCTCTTTCTCACTAATTTTTTGGTCCTACACCCCCAAATCCAATATCCTTGAGCACCCATCTCATCTATATAACATATACCACCATCCCATACTGCGGTCACATCACATCACCACCGAAAGAAACCTATTCTGTCTAATCATAACCACTATAATAAGCATGGTAGTAGGGAATCATCAACATGAAGGAAATCAACCTCATACCCTCCTCCTACCATGAATGACTGCCACCATATTGATAGAACTAGGGTGAAGAACATAAGTTTCTTGTATATGGATTTTAAAAATTTCACCACCAGAGTGACGAAACATTATTATCTTACTTAATTTGAGGAATATTATTTCCTAATTATCTCAAGTGAATTAATGAGAGCACGTAAATAAAAACTGAATGAGAACCTCATTTGGATCGAAGTGATATCACCTTTCTGACATCATCAGTGATTATTTCTAGATGGATTCAAAGATGAACCCATTTTTATCATCCATACACAATTTTAGAATCCATTAATATTTCGTTCTTTGAATTCAAGGTGCTGGTTCAAAGCACCGGTGATTTCTTTGACATAACGATAATCACCTCGATCTCATTTCTTCAATCGACGATGGTATTAACATATAATTCAATTGGTTGGAATGTTTCTCACCAAAGAATTTATTAGGAGAGAGATGATCAATATTCTAACTGATGAATATTAAATGGGATGTACTTCTCCTACACTTATATATTAGATTTCTAAAATACCCATTTAAGGTTCCCTAGACACCCATATATTTAACTTCCACTAAATATGTAATAAATAAAAAATCATGACAAAATAAACGCATCATAAATATTATTTATATTTCACCACATACATGTAATTTGTATTAAATAAACTATTTGAAAAACCTGAATCATTAACTTGATAGATAATTTCCATTATATAACATGAACCATGAATATACAAATAATATTCATTCATACAATATTATTCCATGTTTTAACATAAAAAATATAAATTGATTTAACAAATAAATGCAGTCCAATTATTCTATACTTTAATATTAATGAATTTATTTATTTTTTAGCGATCAATAATACTTAGAAAACTCTCGGACCCCATGGTTCTGTCCAAAATGTTCTATATAACAATTCAACAAAATTGGGTAGATTCAATAAGATGTTATAAAGATTGACCCTCTAAAACCATATCATAATAGTCGTAATTAGTATTCATAGATGACGAATAGAGTCTAGCTACACATCAAGACCTTAATGATATAAAAAGTTGTTATAGTAATGAAAACAATCCTTCGAACACATAGTCTATAATGTAATCTCTTTATCTTATGATATCTCAAAAAGTAGGGCAGACTCTTATTTCATCATCCTTTCTTTATTTATTATTTTTTGATCAAACAAGTTATATATATCATCGAGTACCATGGAAAAGGATTTACAGAGGTACTATAATCCGAATCATCCAGGCCTGAAATATAACTTCCTCAACTCAAAAGTGAGAAATTATATCTTGATCATTCAACCCATGTCACACCATAAATGATGTACCCAACACAAGATACCTTGCCATGACTTCAATTTCATGGTTTTTTCATTTAATCATGGTATGTGAAAAAATATAACACATTGAAAATGATATCAATTCAGTTTACCAATAAAATGTTCACAGATAGGAACAATAAATGACACCTAAAAAACATGGTTCTCCTATTGGCGGGTCTGTCATCATGATATCATCCACTCGAGATCCCCAAGTGATAAATTCATAAGAAGATCACTAAATGTTTATGAGCCCCCTATACTGTATGGTCACACATCATCTGTGTCATATCAGTATGATGTGTCTGGACCATAGGAAAGTACATTAATATTAATTTCATAGTATCTCTAGGTCCACATTATAGACGATTAAATTCTATAACCTTTTTATATGAAAAGTAATCTAAGGATATTACCAAAAATATAGTGGACATATAAGAATAAACACTATTCTATCAAAATAAATACATGTATATATGAAATTTTATATATGTAATTTAAATCAAAGTACATACAAAAGCCGAGTCTATAGAACCAACTTTGAGCATTCAAAATTTTAGTAGACCCAACTTCTAATAATTATCTATCTTCTTCCCCCCACGTGAAAATCATGATACATCTATGATATGGATTTATTAATGGGTTCTTCCCTATTATCCTTTTTGGAAACTATGATAACCCTAGATTCACCATTCTTAGTATAATTCCTCATGATATAAAACATTTAAAGTACATTCTTTTTCCAATTGTGAGATACGGGATGCTTTTCATGAACCACTAATACAAAATTATCACAACAAACTAGAATAGATTCTACACTATTAGGCACAAAACAAATGTTTGAGACAATTTTTTCTATCCAATTTACCACATTACCTACATTAGAATCCACTATTATTCATATACTTCTGTATAATTAGTGACCCCATATTTCATTGGTCATATCTAGCTCACAAAAACTCCATTCAAAAAAAATTCATATCTTAAATGTGATTTTAGATCATCATGAGGTATGTGGAAACTAAAATCAATGCATTATCTCAACACTAGTTTTTTATCTACTCGATACAACAAAAACATATCTTTTGTAAACCTCATGTCCTTTAGGATATTTTTGATATTTTTCCAATATATCGCTCGTGTATTAAATTGATTACTGAACACTATCATTAACGAAATTGAAACAAAAAACCTAGTATATATAATTGAATAATGTATATATCCAACTTCCAAGGTATAAAGGATTCTACTAATTCATTTAATCTCGAAATCTATTTGTCGACATGTTTTCTTGGAGGTATTGAAATCACGTTACATAGGCCACAAACCTCTATTTGATTTTTCCATACAATGCCATTAAATTACATTGTCAATATAATTACTTTTAAATATCCCACAAATACTATGAGATATATCTTTAAGGACCATAATTCCTAAAATGTAGCTTCCTCACCTAAATATTTCATGGAGAGGCAAATATTAACTGACTGTAATACATGCACTACATTAACCGAAATTAATATTTTATCAACGTATAATAAAATAAAAATGGTGGCATTCCCATTAACCTTATAATAGACAAATTTATTGCTTTCGATTTTGAAAAAAATATAATTCTCTTTTAACAGCATCAAAATGAACATTCCATGATTGTGATGTTTGTTTCAGCACAAAAATGGATTTATATAGCTTGTACACATTATTGAATTTCATTGACATCATACTCCCTTCAGGATGATTCATATATATGTCCTCAACCAACATAACATTTAGAAAATAATTTTTTACATCAATTTTTTCAAATATCATAATCATTGATTTGTTTTATTTTAAGTGATATTTTATAGAATTATGAATTGAAACTCGTAAGAAGGATTCATTATATTTTTTTCATTAAAATTGCATGAAACCCATAACTACAAGCCTTTCCTCATACGTATTGACCTTACCATCCATGTCAATCATTCTCTTGAATAGCCATTTTCACCCAATGTGTTTTTCATTTGCTGGAGATTTTAACATAATGGAAACATGATTTTGGTTCTTGGAATCCATATCAAAATGCATAAAATCTATTCATTTAGTAGCATACTTGTCGTTTAATGAATCCTTGTAGATTAGAGGTTCATCATCTAACGATTAATGTTTAACCTAACTCATTTATAATAAAAAAAATAACACACTAGTTCGCTAACCTCCCTAATTTACTTACTTAGTACTTGTTTCTACAAAACATCTTCATCTCCCATTATATCTTGTCCTGATTGTTTAAATACAAACTCTTGTGCAAATGGAGCACCAAATTTATAAATTCAATCATGATTCCACTATTTCCATTAGAAATTTGTTCGGAATGAAGAAATTGGACTTCTCTTACCATAATAAATTTCCAATAAGGAAATTTGTATTAGTAATATTCTTTTGTTTATATGGGATAACCTATAAAATTTTACTTTGTGCTTCAGGATGAAAAATTATCACTTTGTATAGTTGTTAAGAATTCATTTCATTACAATACATGTATGTATGATAGATTAGGTTTCATTCCATACCACAGCTCTTATGGAATACCTTGTGTAGTTCTAGTTTGTACTTGCTTAAGGGTATATTCTACAGTCTACTAGGCCTTTCCACAAATGCATAATGGTAGAATTCCCAAACTCATCACTAATTGTAACAAGTCTATAATGGTATGATTACACATTTAACTAACACAATTTCACTGTATTGTATTAGGAGGAGTGAGTTTTGATACTACCCAACACTCTATTATGTGACCAACACAATCATGATAAAGATACTCTCTGCCTTAGTCAGGGTGAAGTGACTTAATCATCTTAACAATATGTTTTTGTAATTCATGTTGGTATTTATTAATCATTTTGAAGGAATTTTAATTATAATACATTAAGTAGATATTTTCATACCTAATATAGTCACATGTAAAAGTAATGATATATTAAAACCCTCACCTTTCATATACTTGAAATGGATCACATACATTAGTATGAATTAATTTTAGTAATTTAGTGTCTCTTACTCCTTTTCCAGTGAAGGTTTCATAGAACATTTTCTCTTATAAAGAAGCTTTATATACACAATGTGTTGTTAACAAAGTTGAGTGCAATACCCTTCTTAATTAAATTTCCTCAACTACTTCTCATTTACATGACAAATCCTGATGTGTTATATGCAGGTGTTATATAAGACACGGTAACTGGTTTTGTCCTCGATTATTATTACTGGGTGTTCAAGGTCTTGTATACATACCATTTTTATGAAACTTTATACCATAACACATGATATACATGTAAAATAAAAAAATTTATTTCTAAACATGAAATAAAATATCGTGGAATCTAGAATTGAAATTGAGATAATGTTTTTGGTTACTGAAGGTACATAATAACAATTATTCAACACAAGACTAAACAACTATGCAATGTTATGTTATAATATCCCACTTCAATGGTTTCTAGAATAAAATTATTTTATGTTTGGAGATCTACTTCACTTTTTTTGGTCTTGTTTAATCTACTTGGTTAATGAATATGAATACAAATGTGTGACCCACATGTCATATATGACACCCAACATGTAGATTATAACAGATTTAATTCTATTAAAAAACACATGAAGTAGAAGTGTCTTTTAGATAAGTCTCCCAAGATATGAGGTTCTTCTAGTTGCCATTATTTCCCCAGAGAAAATAAAAACCTCATAATAATTTACATACCATAGTATCTTTTGATTCTTGGATGGACAATGCATCAATGTCATAGTCTTGGACTTATCCTTATACTACACAGTGTTTCCCTTCCTCCACTTATTCACCATAAGGACTGAAAAATTGGTATTATTAATATATTTATCATCTTGGAACAATATATCCAAAATATCTAGTAGAAACATTGTAATTTTATTCATATTGTAATTAATAAATAAATAGGAAAATGTTAGTGGTAAATAAGTAAGAATGAGATCATTTTCTAGTTATAGGATCAACTAGAAACTAAGGGATTCAAGTCTCTAAATTTACCCATTCATCTTGAGTACATGACGCCCTTCTTGGTTCACTTACACTAGATTTATCTTATACATTTCACATGATATCTCATAACTTTTAGTCATAGATCTCTAATAATATAACTGATGGAGATGTGTTAACATCTTGTAGGAATCATTATATTCTTGTTTTTTCTAAAATTTACTGGATGTGGATGAGAATACATAAAACATTTTAAATATATTGTTCCATATGAATGGATTTTTTCTTGTTTTTATCCACCATTCATTCTCCCTCACGAGGCTTACCAGGAAGTTAGGACTCCAATACACAAGGCATTCCTTTATGGTGTAATACTATAAGAAATTACCTATTCCACTTCTAATATTTATTTCCAACAAAGAAATTTTATTAATTCAATATGGATCATAGTGATAATTTTTTATGGTGTTGGTGATTTCCATTTTGATCTACAAAAAATAAAATTTACGAGTTTGTTCTTTATATGGATTATCTTTTAAGACATTTTTAATTAAGTAATTAAATCATTAAATGTCTCTCACTAATATTTCAAATTCTAAATGACCTCTCTACTATAATATGAATGCAATATTTCTTGAGTATTAGAGTGTACATGATCCTTGAAACCTCTACTCATATTCTATAAGCTATTGTTATTCCACTACTCAGAGATTTCCAAGGTACACATTAGGTTTTCCAATTTCTTTAACTCATTGTTCCATGATCTATTGAGTAAATTCACAGCATATCGAAATCATAACCATGTGTTCGTTAGCATTTTAATCTTATGACATAGAATTTTATATATGGATATACTTTTCTAAATTTTTTTACATAAACCCATTGACCTAATATAAACCACTAGACAGTAGGAGGAACCATTAACTATGGCTCATGAGCACCCCGTACACCCGATTTTGTTAAAATTTGAGCAACAGAAGGCTAAAAGAATAAATATTTCTTCATGATATTTTTATATTTTCTTAAAATATGTCAATTATTTCTATTAAAGTTGATTAAAATATGGTTTTATCATAATATTGAACATTCATTAATATAAATACATTCATTACATATTTATGCTATTTTGTGTTTATTATTTTATGTGTTCTCGCAGTAAACATGAAAATTCACAAAACAAATGACAATGAATGAAGTAAATAATTACCCGATTGGTATCATGAATCCAATATTGGTTGAGAGAGTTTAAAAGTTAATGGGTTAACTGTTATCTAGGGGAATCAAACTAGAGTCGAGTCTTGACTAGTATCACTACTTTACCCCATTTAGTGTATGCACTTCTCATTTAGTATACCAACTCATCATAGGGGGTTATATATCTTAATATTTCATCATAATATTTACAATTATACTCACACACATGTGAGGGGGTTATATAAGCATAATATACAATAGATAAATTGAATGTGTATAATCTTATGAATATTAAATTTAAAGGATGATGCAAAAAATGTAATGTAATTAACAACATTTTTATGGGTAATAAATAACATTAATATATAAATAGGTTTGGTCACTAGCTCAAAACTTATACTGGGTTGTTATCGGCCTGGATGTCTTTCTATGGATTTTTCTAAGTCATGAAAACCTACTAAGGACCATTTCGGTGGGATCGGGTCCAACAAGATTCAAAGGAAGCCCTAGAGTGAGGTCACCTCATTTCAGAGGTGGTAGTGTGATGGTTGGGGTGAGTTGATATTATCATTGGACAGGCATCAAGATGATGTAAATCGGGAACTATTGAGACTTGCGGTTAGCTCATCGGATGAGATGGTAGCAGCAATATTAAGTTTTGGAGGTGGTGATGGTGTTTAGAGAAGGGGAAGATTATGACCTTGCGTGATATTTCGATTTTAGGGAGGATGTGTAGTATAATATTGGGGAGGGAGACCATGCAGCGGCAACAACCTTCCATGCCAAGAGAGGGTTGTGAATGCTTTGGCCACAGGTGCAGATTGGTGGAGGCCACGGGACATGGTGGATGGTTTCATCTGGGGAAGATTCATCCTCACTAGTTCCTCACATTCCATTGGGGAATAATAAAAAACCATATTCCCTTTCATTTTATTATTAAATAATTGGTGTTGATAAAATAATCATAATTTTTTGAATTGAGTAGTCAAGCCTCACAACAAAATATTTGTAAATTCAAAAGGCTATTTTATTTTTTAAAGATTCTAGATTACATAACATTTATCAATTTTAAATTATTAGAAAAAAAATATCAAAAAACTGATTTTCTGGATTAAGGTTTTTATTAGAACTATATTTAATTCATTTTCACACATGGTGGACAAATTTAGTTCATCACCAAGATGCAATTCAGCCATCGGATTCTGGCCGGAACTTGGGAAAAATTTATCTTGGTTGCCTCAATAATTTTTTGGAATTTATTAATCATTCCATTATAAGATAATATATGTATATGTATGTATGTATATCTGTATACTCCACATTAATCAAAAATAAACTACAGATGATCAATAAAAAAATTTCTGATGACTAAAACTTGGCTATTATGAATCAGATTAACAGACTGTCTGTTCTATTGGGTCTGAATTAAAACCATGTACATTAAATTAATAAATGATTAATTATCTTGACTTATAAAATCTTGCGACCAATATAATAATAATTTATTCTATCGGGGAATACTGTAAAATCCGGTATTATGAGTATTTATAAAATTTCACCACTAGAGTGCTGAAACATTATCATATCTAGTGATCCAAGCCTCAGTATGGTCGAAGGATATCATTTGAATTATTCCAAGAACTGAAAAAGGTACCTCATTAGAGTCTAAGTGAACACATCTATTTCACATCTTCAGTGACCATTGCTCGAAGGATTCGAGTTCTAACCTCTCTAGAAAATCCACCCCAATTCAAGAATCTGCAAGTATGTTTTTTTTGAATTATGGGTACTAGTGTTGTGCTCCAAAAAAATTATTCAACATCACAATGATCACCTCAATCTCGTGTCTTTGATGCATGATGGAATACTTGGATAGATCACTTGTTTAGATAATTTCTTTCTCCTGGATTCTTGAGAGAGAAGTACTCCATTATGACTAATGAAAAGAATATAGAATGAACTTATCCGTCACTTATATAGTGGATATCCAAATTCCCAGATATGGTTCCTAAACTCCATGTATTTTTAAAATACACTGAATAAGTAATAAATAAATATTTATGATGAATTAAATATTATTTATATTTAATCATATACAATTAATATATATTAAATATATAAGTGGGTTTACCTTGAAACTTATAAATACTTTTAATAAATAAATTCAACCCAATTATTATAAAGTTGAATAATAATGAATTTATTTATTGGTAATTTATTGATTAAATATTAGACAAGTCTCAACCCATGTGGTGCGTCCCACCAGTCCTTATATAACTATTCACTATAAAAATGTAAATTCTTGAAGATGATATTGTGTGTGGCCCACTTGGACCTTGTATCAATAGTAGTGAATAGTATTCGTAGTCCATGATTGGAGAATACCAACACATAAATGGCCCTCAAAATATATGGAATTGTCATAAAATTGAAAATCATGCAATAAAAATTAGCTATGTAATATAATCTCTTTATCATACTATATCTCTTAAAGCCGGATGCACATTGGCATCATTGAACTTTCTTGATATGTTATTTTTTGATCTAACAGCATGGACGTACCTTTGACTATCATAGTGATGGATTTAAGAAGGTACTTCCTTACTCATAAACTAAACTCAATATATCACTTCCTCGACTCAGAAGTTATAAATTCTATCTTTATAATTCAAACAATTTAATACCACCAATAATGCACCCAACACATGCTACCTCACCCCGACTTCAATGTCATGGTTTTTTCCTCGAATCAATGTACATGATCAAATGTCAAAAATTGATAATGATCTCAATTCAGGAAATCAATACTCATGATCATTGATAGGACTAACCAATGAAACCTAAAACACTTGGTGTTCCTATGGGTGTGTATTTAATCATGGTCTCATCTACTCGAGATCACCAATTCGAAACATCATGAGAAGATGTCTCAATGCATATGATCCCCCAACACCTGATTGTCACACATAATCTATGTCCTATTAGTATAATGTATATTAACCATAGAAAATTACATTAATACTATTTTCGTTATATCCCTAGGTCCCCATTATAGCCTTGTAACTTCTCTAACCCTTTATTCCAACACGTAATCATTGGAAAATTCGGTAAATATAGTGGATATACAATGATGATGATGA
Organism: Viscum album; assembly: GCA_963277665.1. Taxonomy (NCBI): domain Eukaryota; kingdom Viridiplantae; phylum Streptophyta; class Magnoliopsida; order Santalales; family Viscaceae; genus Viscum; species Viscum album. The sequence goes on along the minus strand of OY728141.1, from coordinate 1,844,037,637 downwards.
TTATTGAATGATAAACATATTTATATATAAAATTGAATACATATAAATGTAATAAATGTATATAAACACATTGGGTATAGGGAACCCACATTCAAATCATATGTGACCGCACAACATGGTTATATCACATCTCACCTGAAGACACATGGTACACTGCTACACATCACAATCATATCACATCTCTGTTGAAGAAAAAAGGGCCATCACCTAGTTCACTAATAGACCTCTGGCCATCAAAAACATTTCTTATATACTCACTTAGAGGAGAGATAAGGGATGATAGGGTATCCTTATATCAAACCACTTCACCGAACTGTTGAAAAAAACACCCCAATGCGAATAAACATGTGTCGACTAATAGATGTTGATGCTGGTGGGAAGGGTGTAAAGATAAAAAGTAGTATAAAACTATATCAACACACAGTCAAAACCATTTGGATATAAAAAAAATTAACTAACAAGATCCCCAATTTTTTCCACATCTAAATAAATACCACCACATAACATACACATACCAAAATCAAAGCCCCACTATCCTTCCCCATTTATTTTTATTCATTATTTGTTTGTTTCCATCCAATTAGCCTAATGATACTATTATATTTAAAAAATTATCAACCAATAATACCATAAATACCCTGGAATCTATAACAAAAGAACTATATATCCAATGTTTCTCATCCTGGCTATCAACCCATCACCTCTCTACCCACACATACATGGCTAAACACACCTTCACCCCAATGCCACAAAATCATGACCAAACTAATTATCAACTCACATTGCATCGCCTCCAAAATTCAACACCTTGAATATAGACATCACAACCCCATGAAATGACATCATTTGGAAATTCATCAAGACACATTTTACATATTTAACAAGGGAATTGTTATCAATTCCATTTCATTATATTAATGTTATTCTTACACAAGCCAATAAATCTATTGGTAACCATTTTATTAACCATGTTAAAGTGTTAATTAAATTTATATCCTATAGTTTGATGATAAAAATTTACAATAAGGTTCAAAAATCACAACAAACTCTATGAGTAAAATTCCCTGCAGTGGCCACGATTTTCATCTGGGCGTTAGGACCTGTAAAAATATAATATCAAAACTGTAAAATCATGTGAATAATTACACATCCCATTGATCCAATTTCAATCATCCAAATCATTATATTTAATAAGTTATATGTATATATATTTCTGAAATATAACAAGTGTATTAACCCTCCCACATGGTACAAAAATAAGATAAATGAGGGATCCCCTGCATGGAATAAAGATGATTTAAAAAATCACTACCACAAAACAGGGGTTGCGTAAAATATGGTATCACCACTATAAGAAACTCAATCCAACAAAAGAGGGGTTCCCTGACTATATGTATCCGACTATGTCTGGCCTCCAGTAGGCCCCCAATTGGCAACTAGCGCTAATGGTATCGAAATATCTAAAATGGGAGGTATTATCCAGTATATAAAATCAAAACCATGATATTGGATAAATCAACCACAAACAACTTTATGGCATGATATAATAGGATATAAAATCTATATCACAATGAAAATATAAATAAAATAGATGAAAATAATACTATCAAAGGTTAATACCCAAAAGGGAATAAAAAGCATTTACATTTAAAAAAATCACAGGGTTTGGTATAGTATTCTCTTTTACATCCCTTGGAGTGATCATGGAAACCTAAAAGTCAATTTTATATATGCAGTGTGAGAATACAGGTATACATAGTTGGAAAACCAAATTCTATCATACACATGTGAATGAATTATACTAATTAACCAATGAAAAAACCATAAAAACAAAATAGTTTTACTAACAAATCTCGTCCTCTCTAAGGCACTATCATTTAATAATGAAAAAAAATTAATAACATAACGTGAATCATATCGATAAAGGCTACCCTACACCAATTTCCCAATAATTTTCCACTCTCACACCCCAACATCGAACATTTTTATTCTGTCATCTCTTCCATATAATGTATACTACCTCCCCATAGCATGGTCAGAACACATCACACCTACAGAATCCCCAGACATAACATCACAAACACTTCCCTATCTACTATATTTGGGTATCATGATCCCAAAGGAGATCAACCTCATGTATTTCTCCGACCATGCACAAATACCAATATAAACAAACCCACAAAATGTTCATATCACAATGCACCCAAATACACCTAGTACACCACCACACAATATAGTCATATCACACTCTCCCGAAGACATTAAAAAAATCACCTAGTGCACTAATAGATATCAAGCCATCACAACCAATGAATATCTACTTACTTGAAAGAGAGAGTGGGGAATAGAAAGTGGCCAGATCCGTCCTCATCACAATGATGTTGTAAAAAACGCCCCCAGTGTGAATATATGGGTGTTAGAACACATTGTTCAATACAAGTGGGGTAAAAATAGAAATCTAAATGAATATACACGTATATATATAGACACACACAATCAAGACCTATGGATTCACAAAAAATCATTGATAAAATACCATCAAATCCACTTTTAAAACCACCATTAAATGCATAATACCACATAATATTCATAAGCCACAAGACAAGTCCCACTATCCAACCACAATTAATTTTATATATTAATTTTTATTTATATTTTGTTATCCAAACCAGAGCATGCCATTTAAAACATTATTAACAAGTTATTCCATCACTATCCAGTCATTTAGTATAATGTAAAAATATATCTCAAGTACCTCATCATACCCAATGAATTATCACCAATCTAGTAAACAAGAATGGCCAAAAAACCATCACCTCACCACCATAAATCACGACGAATCAAACCATCACCTACCAAAACCAAAATCACAACAAATGATCACCTCCACACCTAAAAATTAGACAAACAAATCATCACCTCACACTATATTGCAACCACGCATCCTTATCCCAAAAAACACACATCTATATCCCATGGAATGGACACACAACGCAACCCATCAAAACAAAATTTACATATTTAACAAGGTATTTTAATCAATAACATTGTGTTATTGTTTAGGTATTCTAACCCAAGAATATAAATATAAGGGGTATTCTATTATTATCCAAATATAATTTTTCATCCAATTTTCATCATTTTGGATAATGCAAAACTATCATAACAAGGATCCAAATTAAGAAAACACATCATAAACAACTACGCCCTATGGCCATGTTCATTAATAGGGTGTTTAGACTATACAAACAGAATATCAAAAATAATATCAAAGTTGTAAAATCATGTTCATATTACTCATACTCGTCAATTAAATTTAAATTAGGATATTATTTTTCATTAATTATGATTATGGAACTATCTTCCCAAACAATAAAGAGTATTATCCATTCCTCATTATACAAAAAGAAGAAAAATGATGTATTTTCTACTTTGAAGAATGAATATTTACATGACTCCTTACACTAAATATGGGTGTCTCACAAAATGTGATCACTGATAGAAGAATATATAACAATTATTATCAAGATTCCATGACAATAAGGTAGGGTATTTGAGACCCCCTATTTCAATATAAATAATGTAGGAAGGGACAAATGAAAGTTTCCTTGTTTTCATAGTCAACATATACGAAATTATATGTAATTCAATTGAAAAAAAATTCAACTTAAAAATTATTATAGGCCTCAATATACTCCATGAGAATGTACATATTTATATCCTCGAACATCACAAGAAATCAAGAATATAACTATCCTAGGTGAAAATAACAATGAAATTCCCATGATTCATGATGTGGAATGTCCAATTATGTCATTTTTATGTCACTAGTGGGAAACTCTGCGTGGTTCATTCCATGTTTGTCAAATACCTACTTATCCAAAATATCCACATAAACATTTTCACATAGAAGACTCAGCTGCATTGATTACATTTCCTCATATCAAATTAACATAGATGATAATTCATTAGAAAATTCACAGAGTTGATCAATCCATGTAGTCAATCCATCAACATAGTCGATTCAACATGCTTGTCCATCCATGTAGATGATTTATATAGTCGATTCATCCACAAAGTTGATTCAACTAGACAATCCATCCTCATAGCACAATAAAATAGCTGATCCAAATGAACAACCAACCAAGCACATGAACAAGCAACTGACTGTGTCTACAAATGGTATGAAAAAAATAATTTTCTATAAAAGGGAACTTTGTAGAACCAAATAACAATAATTCATACATTACTATTTACTCCAGCAATCCTCTAAAATACAAATGATTTTTTTTAGAAATCATATACCTATATCATATACCTCTCAAAAAATTCACATCCACGATAATGTAGGTGAATGTATGTAAAGGAATGGAAAGGATTGAACAACTTTCCCATGAGGTACCTTTTAATGATTTCATTGTAATGAAAACTCTAGAAACAACTAATCACATGCCCCAAAATACTCTTTGCTTCCTCGTAACCATTCACAAACCCTTTCGGCCACCACATGAACTAATAAAATACTATAACCAAGAAAAAATGAATCCCCAAGAACCTAAATCAAGAAATTACATCTCCCATGTCAATATATTATCCACTTTAGGTGGTACTAACTCACCCGTAAGGTTTCAATTACATCAAGATATAAAATATGTCAATTAGAAATCTCAATTTTCTTTCCTCATATGCATTCAAGCCTTCATCACATATCATATCAACAAGAAATTAAAAAATATAATATAAAATATAATTCTGAAAACATTACATCCCAAAACAAAATTAGGAAAAGTATGAAAAACTCCAAACATGGAAAAAAATGAAATACCCTTCTTAAATCCACTTACATTTTAACAATATGACAAACCATTAACCATGTAAGTACTTTAGAATGGAAAATATAAACAAAAATAATGATTTTATTGTTTGTTTATTTATTATAATAAACATGATATATTGATACCAAAAAAGAAAAATGGATCGTTGATAGAGATACAATATTATCAATTACATAGAAATTACTTTTGCAACTACACACCATAAATGAATGAAATAATAAAACTAAGGATTAAAATTCAGATATTGTAAATCATGAAAAATATTATTATATGGAAAACCCCAAAAATACTATAAAACAAAGAACCATACATAGGCATTGGATCCTAGGTAAAAACCAAACTAAAGTGCTGGTAGTCTTTGAGCCACTTCTCAGTCCATTTCATAATCAGTGATAGGAATGATCATAAAAAAGATTGATCACTATATCCTTCTCCACTTTGAATCTTGGAATGGAATCTCCTCAAATTTTATCATTCATATTGACCATATTGATCACTTAAAGGTTTTTTGAATAGTGTATCAATGGAATGCATCAAAATTCCCTACTCACTTTTTTTTTGATATACCTAGATCAAGTTATAAGTAAAATAATAATATGGTAATGGGAAAAAAACTGACATTATTGAGAACAATATAAACGCGGTAAAATATTAAAATTACTATCCCAAAAAAAATTATTTGGAAAAATATAGCTGGTTGTATAGAAAAAATAGGGTGATAAAAGGGTAGGTAGAAATTCCACATTTAGAATCCCATTTTTTTGTTATCCGAAAACTCAAGTCCCTTTGTCTAAAATTTATCATGATTTCCTTGTATTTGAATTTTTTACCTTGATAAAAATAAAAGGAATCATTAATTATCATAATAAAATTTCTTGGAAAAACCACTTGAGGATTGTAATTATGATTTAAAAAAATTTCAACAAAAATTTAGTGTAGTACTTCGTGAAATAACAATATTGAATAGTGCACACTCGTGTTTTAAAGCTTTCCTTTATTGAAGTTCAATTTGGGTCCCCAAAAATTTTTTATCAATAACCTAGCATGACTGGTCTAATATTTTAACGTATTCTTAATATATTCTTATACTAGCTTCTCTCATTGGGTTTCTTTTGACGTTTTGGATAAAAATGAGAATTTTTGGATTGGAAAAATATGGCGTACTATTTACACATGGTCACTAGTAACTATGTGCCATGTCAAGAAACTATTCATTATGAGATAGAACCCACCACATGGCCATGTGACTCATCACATGTAATAAATAAACTAGTGTATTTTTTAATAGAGGTGATCTCATGGTTTCACATAGTTTGGAAATCCCTAGAAACTAATCATGTGTCTTACCAAGTCATTAAAATTTAGGGTTTAATGATTGCTATCCACCTAATTTTGTATAGTATCACCCCTCATTCAGGGCCCCCTCAACCTCATCTTCCCTATGAGGCTCATCCCCCTTTGTTGTCTCCTCTAAATATCCCATATTTTGGTGGGTTGTGTCCGAATTATTCAATGAAAATCAATGTAATTTATTTATCCCATACATTCTTCCTTTTTTAAGGATTTTGTTCCCCATTATTAAGTCTCTTTCTCTCTAGTGGGTGGGATCCAATTTTTAGAGACGAATCCATAAATTTTGGATTAACTATTATTTTTTTTGGTTGTTTTTGGTCTCCCATTGTTGTTGTGGTTTGTGATGGATGTTTTGTACTAGATTCTGTAATATTCATCATCCTAGAGGTAGGATCCCTTTACATCTCCCTAAATTTAATATTACATTGTTTGATTGATTTTTGAACATTTCTTATATATTAAATAGAAACGTATCATTTTAATAAAAAAAATTATGTGAAATGAGGTGATTCCTACTTGGTTTTAATTATTTAAAATTCTTGGAAGAGTTTTTTGTCGTAACGTGCTTGATGAAATTCCCAGTTGGATCTTGTAATCATGTGCTAGATGTGAAGTGAAGTATTTTGTTTTCATAAAGGGATGAATAAGTGTATTTTGGTTTTGAAAAATAAATTTGGATGGTTATTTATAAAAGGGATTGAAATGTGAATGTATTTTAAGGCTTGATTGGAACCTTTGAAATGGTTTAACTAGAAAACCCTTCACAGATTAAGTCACTATCCTTGTTGGTTTTTAAAGAGGTTAAAATGTCCTTGGTTTGTGACTCCAATTGTGTGATAATTGTATTAATGCATGGAAATACTATTTGAAGTTGTTGGGTTGGATCCGATTTGTGTTAATTATATGATATTATGTATGTATTGTTTGTTTTAAGGATTTCCTTGAAACACCCCTTTGTGATAATGAAATCAGAACCTATCATTGAAAATAAGAGTTTTGAGAACATATATTACACAAAACTAGGTTATTACACAACAATTGGTATATAGAATTACTTATTTTTTTTATCATTGTGATTGAATTGGGACCCTTTTTTAGGACATGTTGGGAGACCATCGTGCATTTGGGTGTTATGAGGTCATCAAGTAGGTGATTCCTTTGGGATGAGTCCAATGTATATTATGTTCTGGTTCACCTGTGAGTTCCTAGGTGTTCCCGTTTTTATATAATATTAGTATCATTATCCTTTTCCCTCATTCTGAACTATATACCTTGATCTTGGTTTTAGGTGTTGTTTTGGAAATTTGAGAAAATTTATTTGTGCTAAAAAGGATTTTGGAAAAAAAATTGGGAAGAAAAATGTGTTTTACCTATTTATATTTATAAGTAAAAAATGAATGTTTTCTTATTTGGTATCCTTTACTCTTCTCCCCTATGAACTTAATAAATCTTTTTTAAAGAGCCTTGCTTTTATATTTAAAGGAAATGGTTAGTGTTTCATTTACTTTTAAATGAAATGTATGGAAAAGCTGTTCATAATAGTTTTTATAACAAATATATAAATCAATGTAACTTTATTTAATGGATATGCATTGGTAATAGATTAATCTTGAACTACCTAATGAGTGTTAATACTCATTCCTATAGTTTTTTCTTGTTTTTAGATTTTCATATAGGTTCCATCATTGCTTAAATCACCCTAGAAAATTATGGGTGTTTTTTTATAGAGTGGCCCTTGGGGTTACATGGAGTTGTTGTTCGGTGTTGGGTTCATCTTGGCTATTCTAATTTTTCCATTGTTCAAATTTTTAGACTCTTTTTTATAAATTTAATAATATTAAAACATGAAATCATTTTATTTTGGGTTTATTATATTTTATTTGATTAATTTATCATTAGAAACCACTCCATATAACCCTATTGATGGCCATTGCCCTTGTTGCTAGCCTTGGAGGATTGGGATCACCTCATGGTCCTTGTCGTGGTATAGCTCGGGTAACCAGTTAAGTGTCACATGGCTTGATTCATGAAATTTTTTTATCATATCTAGGATGGATCTATTGAAGATTTTTCTTTTATAGTGACCATTGTTACGTAAGGTTTCCAAGGTAGAAAGAGTAGTATTTTTGATTTCGGGATGTAGGTGTTGGAAGAGAATCAATAATTCTTACTCATTCCCAACTCAGGTCACCATATGATATATGGTTTTGTTGGCATCTTTGGTTCTTGAGGTTTTTTTTATTGGGAAATAAGGTAGTAGTGTTGTGGCCTCTATAATATTACAAGGCCTAGAAAAACATACGGACGTAGCGACATTAACCTGGAATGCTCTTTGTCATGGTGGTGTGACTGGAATATGACCTTCAACCATATGACCGAGTCACCCATTGATGTTAGTTTCCACTAGTTTATCATTTTGATCTTCATAAATTAAGATTTTTTTAAATTAATTTTTTAATAGGGAAAATTTGATTTTTTTGGTAAATGACCTTGTTTTGGGTAAGTGGAAAATATGGTTTTTTTGTGGAATTTATTTTTTATGTAAACCAGAATTGGATTCAATTAGGTGGTCGGATTTTTTTGGGAAATATTCTTTAATTTTTCTTTAATGTTTTACCTGGTATGGAATGATAATGTACAAGGGTGTGGCCCATGGGACACCATGGATGTGTGTGGAATTATTTCAATCCGTTTTTGTCTAATATAGTGTTTTAATGGAAAATTTGATGTTTTGATATGTTTTAGTGTTGGGTTGCATCCATTTTATTTTTTAAGAGTTCTTTATTTTGTGTTGTTTTATGTGATGGATCCATTTATTGGAATGGATTTGAATGAGTTCCTTATTTTTCTTTTTTCATAGATTCTTCCACAATAACACTTTGATGGATACCTGAGATTCATCTTTGTGTGTTACATCTCAAGTGAATACTATAGTTGATCACCCGTTAGACTATGATATTGATTCCATAAGTTAAATCCTACTCATTCAGTAGTCAGGTGTATCCTCTAGAGGAAGAAGAGTGGATGAGGGGGATTGATAGTGACTTTAGTTTCCTCTAGTTTCTTGAGATATTAAAGGTACTGTTGGATACCTTTCTGATCGAAGCCCCGTCCTAGAAATGGGGGGAGTCTTTGTCTCAATGAACGTCTTAGAAATATCTCACTTGGGAGATCTTCAAGTTTTTGTTCATTGAATAGTATTTCTATGTGATGATGAAGGTGATGAAGATGATGGAGTTGTGTAGACTTCAGCAAGGTGTTGTATCAGTGTTGGAATTATTTCATCACTTCTTAGACATGGATCTGTATAAAATTGTTTATTCTAGAAATGATCACATGAAAGCACGACATTTCAAGATCAAGCTTCAGCCTGAGATGTAGTTGAAAGTGGAAGAGATCAACCTAACCACCATCTTTTATGTGGTAAGGCAAGACTTTCATGATGATGTTGGGATTATAGGAGTATTTGATATTTACATTCTTCCCTTGGTCTCTATAAATGGAAAAAGGATTCTGGTAAAAAAAAGGAAGAGGTTGTATGTTGGTGGGGTTGTTTGGGGAATGAAGAGGCCTTTGGGCATCTCATCAACCTCTTCAGGATGAAATGTTGTGACCTATAATAAATGATGGAAAATTTTTCATAAGTGACCATCCTTCCAAACTACTCCAAGAACCTTCTGCACATGTAGATTCTTGGGTCACATAAAGTTGTTCTATCAGGGTGTTTTAAAAAAACAATGTGAAGCCAAACCCAATTCTTATAAGGATTCCCAAACCCATTTGTATGAGTAGGGAAATGATTGGGGTTAGTTCTAGGTCCTTATTTTTATAATTTCTATCATTTTTATAGACTTTTATAGTGGTTTTCTATGGTAGATCATTTTTTCCTTCTATCAGAAGAATGATTTTTTACCGAATCATTGTGGACATCAATTTCAATGGAAATGTGTTTCTAGAATTTGGGATCTGTGTGTTCTATTTAGGGGTTTTTTATTTCTGACTATGAGGCATGAGATGCTTCAATCATCCTATATTAAGGAATAGGTCTCGGAGTGAAGTTGGAACATAGTTAGGGGATCCCTAGCTGTGTGTAAAGGACATGATTTATGTTTTATTCTCTATATGGGATGTGGAGGTAGTTTAATTTTAGTTCATAATTGTTTTTTTTTAGTTTTTTGATTTGGAGGATGGTGGTGTGGGAACATTGTTTCCACATTTTTAACTATATGAGTTAATGATTTTTCATCATATTTATAAGGTGGAATAGTCGTCTGGTTTTCTTAAGATCTCAGTTGTCATGTTCCAACGAATGTGGGTCTATTTTTTATGGACCTTGAATAATTATTATGCTTGTTTTGTTTGGTTTGATTTTGTATATTAGGGAAATGCTTAGAAGTTGGTGTATATCTTTCATAGTTGTGATGGTCTATTAGATGGTATATCCCCCCTCCACATTGTTGGGGATCTTCGGTTCATGTAAGAAAGTTGTCAAGTTCAGTAGATATAATAAGTTCTTATTCTAGGGAGACACATCATGGGTCATGTTGAACTCTTCTCAAGAAGAAAAGATTGTAAGCCATTATCTTAAGGCATGCATTCTTTTCAGGCCACCTTGTTTGTGTTCTTGGTTCCATTCATAGTATTCCATGGTAGTTGGAAGCCTTGTGTATAACCAATTTTTACTATTCTCTCCTTTTTAATAAATGGTTGAGAAGAAAGTGTTCCAATGATAGGTTAGATTAGGGTTTATAACGACACTAATTGGATGTGGTTTAAGCTGTTTTATTGGTTTTGGGGCAATGTTTGTGCCTCTATTTTTTTAAATTAGTTTGTTGTGACTTAAATATGAATTTAGTGTGGTGAAAATTTATATTTCTTTTGGATAGATCAACATGAGGTGTATAAACATTGGGGGTGGGTGGCACATAGCTCATATTCCTTTTTGGTGTCCTGAGTTCTTCTTCTTGGATTCTACATTTTTTGGGGATGTTTGGATAGTCTCTTAATTTCTCAAACATAAAGAATATCTTTGGTTTCTATTGATGTACTAGGTTTTTATTTCAATTAAGCCATGGGTTGGATTTATAGGGGCGGAATGAGTTATGGTGGTTAGAATTGTCACACCTGGGATTATAAGATTTCCATTATTCTGATTTGGGTTTTGTCCCTAATAATTTCTCTCAAGAATCGGGTGTGATGAGTTTATTATTTTTAGGTATTCATTCAATTTTTAGTTGGTCTAGATTCTATCTTTGGGGTTAAATTGAGGTTTTGAATAAAAATGATAGTTTTGTGATGGAAAAACTAGGATAACAATTTGAGCATGGTTAGTATTAATTTTGCACCAAGCCCAGAAACTATACAGTTGGGGACATAACCTGTCACACGACCTCTCCATAGTCATGAACCCTGGCCTGGGTAATCGTGTGGATAGTGTCTTTTTTGGTAGATGAAATCACATGATATCTACATGGTTTGGAAAACCATTTATACTAACCATGCGGCCTTCCATGTCATTAAAAATCAGGGTTTCATGTTTCTTTTTAACCTGATTTTATACACTCTCACCCTTCATTCTTGGCCCACATGACCTCGTCTACAATGTGAGGATCATATAACTTTTTTACCTTCTATGGATCTCCACTATTGTGGTGAATTTTATCTTGATTCGTCATGGAAAATTTCTTTATGTGATTTATCCCTTGATTCCTACCTTTTAGGGGTTTCTTTCCCCATTCTTGGGTCTCATTCTTTCCAGTGGGTGGGATCCAATTTTTATTTTAAGATCCTTAAATTATGAGTTCAATAATGGTTTTTAGGTTGGCTTCAGTATCCCTTGGGTCTGGTTGTGGTGAAATTGATGGATCACACCATATTTTGAATGTTTCTTCGTCCTTATTGTTGGATCCCATTACATATCTACATTAAACATAAGATTACACTGTTTTCATGATTTTATCACTTTCCTTAGTTGTTAAATAATGATTTATCATTTTTAAAAAAGTATTTTTATGTGTAATGGGGTTATTCCTACTTGGTTTCAATTGTTTGAAATGGTTGGAATGGGTTTTTTCACCTCAATTCCATAATGAAATGCCAGGTTGGCTCTTATAAGAATTTTTTCGATATGAAGTGTTGCTTTTGGGTTTTATAAATTGATTCCTATGTGGATTTTGTTTTTTAAAATGGATTTTTCTTGGTTATTTAAATAATGGTTTGATATTTGAATGTATTGTGAGGCCCGATTGGCACATTACAAATGGATTTATTATAAAATGATTCATGGATTGAGTCATATTCCTTATCGGTGGTAAAAGAGGTTGGAATGTGATTGATTCGGGACACCACATCTGATATAATTGGTTTATAGAAATGGAATACTCGTTGAGGAGGATGGGGTGGTTACAGTTTGTGTGAATTATAATATATCATGTATGAATGGTTTGTATCATGGCTTTTTTGGAACACCCCATTGTGAGCAGGCCATGTGAACCTAGCATAACAAATAGGAATTATGGGATTGTATGACATACCATTACATATTATTTCACAAGACAATAACCCATAGATGGGGGTAATATTGTCATTATTTCAATGGGATTAGGACTCTTAATCTTTTTAGGCAGAGCTATAATTGATCATTATGGCAATATGATATCATCGAGTTGGGAATGCCTTTCTGGTGAGTCACATGTATAGTATGTTGTGGTTCTCCTTTGAGTTCCAATGAATTACTGTGTTTCTCCGACATTAGTATGATTACCCATTTCCTTCATTTTGAACTATATCCACTACTCTTGATTTTGGATGTTCTTCTAGAAATTTGAGAAATTTTAGTTTCTCTAAAATAAATATAAGAAAAACATTGTGAATAAACAAATTTTTTCCCAATTTTTATTGATAAGAAAAAATGAAAGTTTTATTGTTTGGTTCCCTTTATCCTTATCTCACATGAACATAAATTATTACATTGAATGTTCCTTGTTTTTAATTATAGGGCCAATGATTCATGTTTTGTTTCGTTTGAAATGAATGTTATAGAAAAACTATTTGTATATATTTTATTTCATGTCAAAAAATCCATGTTGATTTTTTCAACAGATATGCACATGGAATTGATTAATTCGGGCCCACCTACTGAGTTGTAATAATGATGTCTATACTGTTTTCTTGTTTTTAGTTATTCATGCGGGTTCTAGCTATGGTTTAATCAACCTGGGTGATGGTGGGTGTTTTGTTGGAGAGTGATCATTATGGTCACATGGAGGTGTTGTTTGGTTTCGGGTTCATCTTTTCTATTCTAGTATTTTACTTGTATACTTTTTCTGTCTCTTTATTTTTATATTCAATTACATAAAATTTGGAGGTCATTTGAGATTGGATTTCATCTATGTTTATTATATTTTAATTTTTTATTTTATTGATATAAACCATTCCCTATAAATAATTTGATTCCCATGGCACTTTTCACTAGCCCAGGAGGATCAGAAATGGCTCTAGATCCTTGTTTCACATTAGATTGGGTGAGCTATTCAGGTTCAACCCTAGTTGGTTTGTGAAAAAATTGAATGTTCAATGGATGGTCTCTAAAATCCCCAAAACATGCTAGGTAGAATCATCCACTTCCTGAAAATGGAAAAATAGTTGATGAAAAATATATATATAAATATATTTAACCAATAATATTAGTTTAAATTCATAAACCTTGGGTTTTATTGAATTTCAAAATTATAATGGCTCTCGAAAAGAAAAGTTTTTCTAATAACATGGAACATTATGTAGGTGGTGAAACTGAGCCAATAAAATTTAAAAGGGTTTTAAAATTTTTAATAACATTATTTTAGAAACATAATAAATCTCTTCCCATAAAAAAATGCTCAGATGAGTACTCAAACTAATCATTCCTATTTGAAATTGTTGAGATCAAATTTGGAAACAAAATAATGATCCAAATCCTAAAATTGAACTATACTACATCCAAAACATAAATAACTAGTCTCTATATCACTCCCTTTTTTACTACCCAATGGAAAACCATGGATACAATCAAGGGGAAAAAAATATGTTCAATAAATTTATTTCAAGAAAAAAATGAAATATTCTCTATGCTTCCATTCATCCAAAATATCAAATACACTGAAAAGAAGCTTCTTATATAGTATTACATTAAGAAAATAACCATCTTTGCAGTGTCATACATTACTATTTAAGTCACCAAAAAATGGCCTCTTTTATTGTGGAATGGAAGTCTCTCTATGAGATCGTAAGCATTGTGCACATTAGAGTTCACCCATAGGAGGTGGAATAAACAAAAGAATAAACTAACATGGATATTTTATTTAAATAAAAATCAAATAATAAATCATAAAATTTTAAATATAGACTATTGATCAGTTCAGTATTTGATTTCTTTCTTCCCATTCATTTAAACATATGATATCAAAATTTTATATTTTAATTTAATAGTCAATATAAAGGACATTGGTCCAAGATATAACCCAATTATTACAAAATAATGGTCAATTATCATGAGCCACAAACAAAAGTGTATCCAGTACCTTTTATTATTTTCCCACTAGAACAATAAGAAAAACATTTCTTGTTATAATTTCTATGGGTTCATTAATATGTGATTTTGAGTAATATTAAATAAAGGAGTCAAAATAGTGAAATCAAAAATAAAAATCACTAAGACATGGAAAACAGATTAAAAACTACAACAAAAAACATAATAAACAAACAAGTCTTAAAATCTATTAAATGTGTCTGACTACATAAATCAAACCTCATTAATTAGACATAATGAAAATCACGTTTTCATTTAACCAATTTACAACAATATCATCTTGAATTACTTTCCTAGTGTTCCTTTTATGATTTATAATTATGGTTACACTATCAATTTTTTCCTTCCTAGGTTTTGTTCTAACATCCCCAATAATAACAAAAAAAATCTAAATAAAATTCAATTTAAAAAAATGGAATATGTTAATACATGTTTTCGGACTATATTTGATAGAAATTTAAATTTTCAACCATGAACGATCAGATCAACATTATAAAATATGTTTTATGAATTAGATTAAAAACGGGTATCTATAAAACATGAATTTAAAAGTATTTTCAATGTCATATAATATCTTAGATAACGAAAAATACAACTATAATCAACTCATGTCATATTAAATATT
Organism: Viscum album; assembly: GCA_963277665.1. Classification (NCBI taxonomy): domain Eukaryota; kingdom Viridiplantae; phylum Streptophyta; class Magnoliopsida; order Santalales; family Viscaceae; genus Viscum; species Viscum album. The sequence goes on along the minus strand of OY728141.1, from coordinate 1,844,022,258 downwards.
GAATAAAAACAAAAATTGACATAAAAACGTGTTAATTATTTTTTTATCAATGAAAATGTTATTTATATCAATTTTCATAGCATGTGATTAATCATGCCGAAGAAAACAATTTACATTAAGAGTTAACAATCCCCTAACAGTGATCTTTCACATTCACAACAAAAAACCTCAATTAATAAGAACTAGTTTCAAACTACATGGACAAAACAATAGAACTCAAAGATGAATTATCTTTTATCTAAATAGAAAATACTTATTATTATGTCAGTGATATAGAATAGAAAACCTAAAACAATTTGGATAATAAAAATATAAAAATCTATAAAATATAGAATCAAATCAAATAAAACTGGGGTGGATCTAAGAAAAATGTAATCTAGGGATGAAATGTTATCTTCTCTAGAAGTGACTCTACTAGACAAGTCTCTAGGAAAGAGTGAAACAGTAGCTATGGTTTATCCTTTAGGAAGTAGGGAAGTGGATTTTGATCGTGTTTTCTACCTTCATAATGGAGGTAGCATTATTGACAGTAGTTGTGGAGGTGGAATGTGTGGAAGTTTTTTAGAAGTTGGTGGCAACAGACTCATTTTTTGTTGAATGGTTTGATGTAGACTAGGGATATAGGTAACCGGAGGGAAATATTATCTTGTTCTGGGTGGAGTTCTTTCTGGGAGGGGAGGGGCCACTACTACTCATTATGTGAACCTGATTTAGATATCTAATTTCATCCAAAATAATTTTCAGATGAAAAATATAAAATTTTTTAATATGAAAGAAATTAGATCTTCCAAATCGTGAATAATTTATATGTTATATTTTTTAATGGTTTTATGCATTGTGTGTTGAAAATTAATTTATATGATTTATCTAGGTGTGGTGGATTTTTTTATACCATTAGATGGTCAGGTAATTTTTTCCTATAATTTTTCTTCCATTGTGGATGTAGGACATTCTGTATCAATGTCCATTGATTTTTTATAACCATTCATTGATTCATAGTTTTCATAAACCTAATGTTTTAGAGGGAGATCAATCTATTTTATTATTTTCCATTTGGATAATATATCTAAAATTGTTGTTTCACTAGTTGTGTGATTCTATATCAATATTAATATTCATTGTTTTAGGAATATATATATTCACTATTTATTCTACTAAATTAATGGATAGATTTATCATCACTAGAATTTGTGTTTAATTGGAGGTTTTTAAAAATTATCTCAATTATTTATTTCTAAAGAGGCCTGATGGGCCTAGAATTGAGGAAAAACTAGTGTATGAATTGAACTCCTCCAATTGTGGTTGTTGTAATTCTTTTGAATCCAATCAAAAAGTGTAGGATGTCGCCAGTTCCTCAATGATTTTCATTAATGGATGCTTATAAAGCATATATTTTGGAGGTTATCCCTTACCACTCTTTTGAAAAGTTTGATCAGTACAACGTTGAATGGATTTCGTAAAAGGATCCTCAAAATTACTCCATGTTGTAGCAGGTTAGTTCAACTCAACAAGAGGTGGTTCAACATGAACCTTCATTAGTGCAAAAATAGTTAGCTCCCATGATTAATTAGAAAGACCAATTTTCTACGTGCTATAACTCAGATACTCACGTAAATATGGTTCTCCTAGAGCATAAGGTCAGTAGAATGTTCATTAGATAGTGGGATGGAACCTCATTGTATACCTATTTTTACGAAACTTCACGTTTCTTCAATTTATCCTTACGTTGTTTTCTAAATAAGGGTATAAGGCATAAGTTTTCTAAGTACGTTATATTATTTGGTCAAATTAAAGATAGTTAGGCTTTATAAGGTGTCCATGATGATTATTGTTTTACTCTAGTGTGGGTGAGAACAAGAAATCAAAGATAGAGGAAATGTGGAATGGGTAAAATTTTGCCTTAACTATGATTATTTTCACTTCTAATATTTTTTAATGAATTTTGGCAAGAATGAAAAAAGATATTTGTGTTTATTAATGAGTAATAAGGTGAAAATCATGGATGGATTAAAGAAAAAGGTGTTTTATAATCATGTTCCAGAGGATTCCATTTTTATTTCTAGCTCTATCTTTTCGGTGTTCCAGCACTATATTGATATCACTCAACATGGTATACTCTTTACATTGTGGGATAACCTTATTGTTGATGCTATTGATTTGAAGAAGGAGTCTCAAGTAATTAATTTTCTGGTATCCTCTCTAATACATATGTATCATGTAAGATTGTTTATTGTTTTAACATTCTGGATCCAAGGAAGTAGTTGATGGATGGTCATTTTGATAATATGGATAGTATGTGACACATGTAGATCATAGTTTTAAATTTTATTTTTAGTTCACCTATCAATAATAAAATCAATGGTACCAGGGTAACTGTAAGGGCTTTAGTTGGGTAACCATATTTAATTCAAGTGCTTTATTTTAGTGTAATTAGTTTTTTTCATATGTGAAGTGATTTTTATCAAGGTAATTATTGAATTCAAATTGAATTGGAATGTTATTAATAATTCATAGTGGATTGAAAACTAGACCATGTCATATTTGTTGTTCCTTAAAAAAGGGGATTTTGATCATATTCATTGTGATTGGTGAATGAGGTAGAAAACATTTATTTCTAATGATACTAGTAGATGTTCTTTCTCAAATTACTAATGTATTATTGTGGAAGTATAGGAAAATGAAGAAGAAATGGGAAGAATAATCTCTAGAAGATTCCACTACAAGGGCCTTTGCGGCCTACTATATGAAAACCGGGTTAAAACATCAAAACATCTATAACAACAACACACTAATATCCCCTCATGTAATAATCAAATCCATCCATTTGAAAACCATTCTACCTAAGATACTATTATGTATTTACATCACCACCACTATCTGACAACCCTTCCATATAGCATCTTATTATGTTTTTACATCCCTACCACTTTCTAAAAACCCATTCATATTGAATCATATAACTAATTTACATCTTTTCCCTTGTTAGTTGAGAGTAGACTGTCTTTTTATTTTAACTGCACAGCTATCATTACCCTCCCTTTGAAAATCATACCATATCCTCATGGTGGTGAGTATTGAACTATACCTTATGAAACATTTTAGGATTCTTTGGATCCATTTTTCAACCATAAATAACATCTATTATATTCTCCACTCTTTATTATTCTCTTGATACACTACCAGGATCCAAAAATTTTCACACCATGAACTTTAAACCCCTATCAGGACATCATAGTAAGGGGAGTTGTGGAGCTCTCTATATAATAACTATCAAGGGAACTATTGTAATTATATTTATAGTATTAGATTTTATACTGCATGGGCAGGCATATGGTATTACATAGTTCATGTTGAGGTTATTGTTTGGTTATTTTCCTTGAATTAGGTTTTTAAGCTGTTAGGGTAGCTGGGGATTATAAATGAGGGGTGGGAAGTCAGTTGAGGAATTCTTGGATATTCAATTTTTAGAAGCCTTTCTAGATGGAGACCTAGCCCTTGGCTTTCTAGGATCCTTCTTGAATAGATACTTCTTGTATATTTACCTTATTTATCTTCTTCTTAATCATAATATATACTTGTTCTATTAGAATAATATTCAAACTATAAATTCCTCTCTCAAGATCCATAGTATTATCCTAACACTTATTCTCTATATTTAATTTCCTCTCACAAGAAAATAATAATACCATCATCATACTTTATTATAAATCCTCCTTGGAATGATTTTGGGATTACCCTCTCTTGTAGTAGACCGTTTCTTACATTTTTCCCCTTCTCACCTACTTCCACTATTCTAACAAATTTACTTCTCTAGTTTCTAAATATATTTTTCCTATTTTTCAATTCTAGTTTTACCATTATTAATTTTACTATAATGTCATAATCTACTCTCGTGATTTGTTTAAATAGCATCACTTTGTTTTGAGACTTCTACGTCGTAATTGATATTCTTATTTTTGGCTTCAATCGACTAATTAAAAACCACATATACCACTTTTATGGAATATCGAGAATCCAAAAATCACTCACTTAAACTCTTAGAAATATGAATCACTAATTTTTTGACAAAAATTCTTCAATTAAATCATAGGATCTTCATCCATAACACCACTATATCATTCAAACAATTCCTCTTTATGTTACATCAATGTGAGATCCATCCGCACCAACTTATAAAACATCATCCAGTATTAAACTGATCCTTTGATCCACAATGATTATAATTGAAAATTTAGTTGTTCATGAATTTTATGGATTATAAAATACATATTAGAATAAAAGATCTATGTTACCAGATCTTCTCCAGTGTATGTTGGTATTTCCACTTGCATTGTAACGATGCACATCTCTTTATCCTCCACAATTGTTGTGTACTGATGATTCCTGCTTTTTTCTTCTACCTATGAACAGTCCTAACCTTCTTACACTACACAAAATCTCTCCCATACTATGCCATCTTCACAATCCTTAAAAAATTGTGTCTACATATCTTTTTGATACAGGACCGTAATCATCATCTCTGAGATACTCAACATCACATGTTCTACATTCATTTCACATAAATATACTTTTTTTCATTATCATGGTAATCCTCTCTAGAAATCCATTCACCCTGGTAGAACTAAATAATTCACTATAGTCAATCCAATCATGTTACTAATTTTTTTCCCTCATTTTTAGCATCTATAAATACTTACACTTTTTTCTGTTGCAATTAAATTTATTTTAGTACTACAGCAAATCCACTATCAATCAACAGATGATATGAATTGAGATTTAATACTTTGTGGAAACTACATGAAATAGGTTTTACATTACTCTATCCATAATTAAATGGTGTAAAATTTATAATTTTCAATAAAGATCTTCCTGATCGAGGACCTTCATCATCAATATTTAGGTCTCATGAATCTATCTCAACAATAACCCTTAATGAAACCACAAATTCATTGTGTAAGATAGAGAAAAAAGGTATAATAATGTTATTAGAATCACTATGTACTAGAATTATAAACTATCAGTGTGAATTAATATGAAAATGAAGATCAAATGGGAAGAAGAAGATCTTGAAGATGCTTCTAGGGTATACATAGGCCACAGACTCCAATCGACATATTAGATTACAACTTTAAAATATCCATAAATTCCCTAGGGTAACATCCCCCATATTTAATAATCCCATCAAACTAACTATAAACATATCCATCTATCAACCAATTATGTATTTACATCGATGCCAATGGTAGTTGAGATTAGGCTCCAACTTTTATTCTACCCATACTCCAATGAATTTTTAATATTTTTTTCATTCCTCAATGATATCCATTACTCCATTTTTATTTTTCAATTGCTAATCCTCAAAAAAGGTATTCTCTATTTATGTTCAGTATAGTTTTTTGGGTGATCCTACCTGTAGAGGTTTCATTACACTATATGAAATTCAAAAATATGATATTTATACAATGAATTTCAGGTTTTCTCTTGTGATTGGATTGTTAGAGTGTAGGATTCATGGTGAAAAAACTGAAATGCATTGAATTCAAATAATACTTCTATGCATTATTATGATTGTTTTCTTAATTATTTCCAGCGAATTATTGTAGGAAATTGACCAAGAACCATTATGATAAATCCATTTTTTTAATAAAACTGAAAATTTTATGGGGCATGCTTATAGATAGAGACAAAATTTTTTCATTCTTGCATCTAGAAGAAGACGATAAATAATTTCATTCAGGAGCTTTCTTGAGATGATGATTAAAAATTCATTGATCATCTTGAGACTAAATAGAAAGTGATGGGATATAATCAGGTTATTTTGTGTTCTTATAGTACATCTTTCCCTTCTGGGATTTTAGGTTATGAGAAATGGTAAATCCTTTTGATGAACATCTATGTTTACTTCTTTTTGAAATAGTTAGTTCAATAAATGTTGATAACAACTTGGTTCCTAGCAATAGGGGTGTTACCCCTTTCTTCACTAGACCTCCTATTAAACTTAATTATCAGTGGAGGAGGTGATGAATGTGAACATAATTATTTGTTGGTTAGTTTTACTGATAGGGAACATGGTTTAGTAAATGATTAGAGGGGCTTGTGATGGGGACATAATTCAGTTAGGAAAGAAAATTAGTCATGCTACAATAGAAACCTGTAGAAGGGAGTGGTCTAACTGTTGTTATTCTACATTCTTGCAATAAGTTGATGTCAAGGAAGAATCTCTAGCTCCAAACAATTTTACTGATATATCTTACCAAACTGCTATCATGAATTAACATTAATTCTATTATGATTCATCTTTTTTTCTTATGTTCTTATTTCTCTCCAATAACACACACATAGTCATAATGGTTTATTCACTACAATAGGGAACTATGAGCTGAATTGATCAACTGAGCCTGATGTTCTTGTGTATGGGGAAATCATTTTTGGGTGGAGATAGTTAGGATGGATATAAATTGAAATAAAAAAATAATAGTGTCACGTTCATTGATTAATAAGCTGTATTTGTGAAACTCACATTGTGTGGAAGACAACATCTGCTCTACCATTGTTTGAGATGGAATTTTAAAGTACAATTTTTATGTTAATAATAATAGTTAAACCTGAGGCTTAGATAGAATTATATATGGTATTTATTGAGGAAAATATGGTATCAATTTACTAAAACATGTAAAAACATATGTGAGGTAGAATGAAAGACAACATATGGCTCTAGATGAGGTGTAGAAGAAACAAGATTGCATGATCTTACGAGTTCGTGATTTGGGAGAAAAAACTCTAGATTGATGGAGGTTAATTGTGTGGCATATGCTGTGAGGATTATAAAATGAAATAAATAGATATAAACTAAAAAATCCACAATTTAGATAAATGGGATGATGGAGTACAATGTGATCCTTGATAATTTTCTGGTTACAGTGGTTGTCGAACAATTGGAAGAGATGTGAAGAATCTCATAATTTGTTGAATTTAAAAATTTAGTTGGAGATAATCCTTTAGTATAGATTACCAAAAGGAAACACCTATTTCTTGATATGTTTAACCACTATGGATTTGAAACTTCATTACACATAGATTTATATGGAAGCAACGACATTGTATTGGTTTTTATCATTGTACATTGTTACACTATAAACTACCTAGAGTGATTTCAAGACAGAATTTTTGGAAATATATGGAAAAAATATCGATGCATATCTATAGAAATTTTTTAAAAACATGATAAATACTATCTCAATGGATGATTTCATTAAATAATTTAAACAATTTAACTTAAGGCTAGAAAATTTTCTAGAACCATGGAATATGAGTCTATTTTTGGGTTTATTGAAACCCAAGATAGAGGATATAATTTTAATTCATCAACCATATAATAAATTTCATAAGATAATCCACCTAAGGAATATTTAATGGTAATTAATTATTGTCAGAGTGCTCCATCGTACTCGTTCCTTTGTTGTAGAACCTCCAATGACTCAATATTCTAGAGTAATGGAAACATAATTACACACAAACTGACCTATTATTGAATTAAAACATTAAAAAATAGGAGATGTAGGTAAATAGGGAAGACCAATGTAATGGTGTGAGAGATAGAGTTATCAAGAATGTGGGGAATGAAGATGAAAGGGTTATTCTTCCACCGTGGACAACCATACAGACCAATGAAAAAATTCATTGAACAACATTTTCAAGGGTTAATCAAGAAAACGATGAACATGCGGAATTGCAGGAGGAGGGAGACATTGAAAAATAAAAATATGGGTTTTTGTAAGCAGGAAAATATGAACTAGGTATGAAATTAGTAGAACAATCAGGATAATTAGTTGAGATCGATAGTATGCATGAGGTTGGGGTAGATTACATGATTATTTCCGGACATATATCAAGTGTTCTGGTAGTGATTTTTTTGGATAGAAGAGCCATCCATATTTTTACCTCTAGACATCTGGCCAAACTCCCAAATTTAACTATTGGGAAGACAAAACCTTTGAGGATTAATCATGATAATGGTTTTTATGATTTTTAACAAGGCCTATGAAAAAAGATTTATATCACCCGAGATAATTCCAACTGTACAATTGATGCTTTTGTTTTTGTCCCTCGAGGACTAGATGTAGACTTCGGGATACAATGGATAAGAATACTGCACATTGTTTTGACTAAATAGGGTCATACAACTATTTAATTTTCATAAAAGTTGTTGGAAATTAAACCCTATTAAAATGAAGATGATATAGTGTGTCCATGGGAAATTTAAAACCACATTCTAAAAAGAATTTTATTATTGAGAGATTGGACATGTCGGTTCACTTTCAGTTTCTAGAAGAATAATAAAACAAAAAGCTGGTAGATTGGTTTTAGTTGTGTGAATTATATAAAAAGATCCATTCTATGTTTTATAATCTGTAGCACATACCACTTTATTTGAAAACAAACCATGATATTAATCTTGTGCCTTGGATGAACATATTAATTATTAGACCATATAATCTATATCATTATCTCAAATATTTGTTCGAGCACCAAGTTATTGATAGGATGGATCATGGAATAACCTGATATAGTGGAATCCCATATTATTGTCACATAATTCTTGTAAAGAAAAATTATGGGACTTGGAGGATGTTCATCGATTACTAATTAATTAATAAACATACAATCCCAGATAGGTTTCTCATTCCCATTGTTGGAGAACTATTGTAAGAGTTGAAAGGAGACAATTTTTACTCAAAAAAGGACTTGAAATCTAGGTTCCACTAGATTCATGTATGAATAGAGTATCTTATAAAGATAGTGTTTCATACATACAAATGACATTATGAATTCCTTTTCATGATGTTTGGGTTGATGAACTCACTATCCACTTTTCAATATACCATTATTAGAATGTTCAATTAACATTTGAGGAATATTCCTTAGTATTTGTTATGATATTATTCTTTATAGTGAAAAAATGAAGAAAAATTGCAACACCTTGGCACTATATTTTGTTTCTACAGAAAAATCATCTTCACATTATCGTGAAAAAATATTTTCCAGCCATCTGTGGAAAACATAGGCCATGTCAATTCTTCTAAGGGACTCTAAATAAACCGCATTACAGTTCAATGTGTTTTAGAATAGCCCTAAATAAAACATATTAATGAAGTTCATGGATTTTCAGATTTTACATGCTACTATAGATATTTTATAATGGATATAAAAAGATAAAGAACCATCTCACAGAATTAAAAAAAACTTCTATTGGTGTTCAATTGCTGAACAAGCCTTCGTAGCCTGGAATAATTTTTTACTATCTACTTTCCTTCTTACCTTAAATGATTACCTATATACATTTATCATTGAAAATGATTATTCTGGATGGGGTTGAACGTTTTCCATATGAAATAATGATGTACATTTTATATTTCATCATGGAATTAGCAGAAATCAACCATTCTAAAAGTGTTCATGATAAATAAGTGACAGATCTTGTTTTAGAAACTAACAATTAGAAACTATATATGGTAAAAATTAATTTTATTATTTATACTGATCATAAGGCTCTAAATAATCTCATTAGTAATCCATTTTACATGAAAAATAATCATGATTGGAAAGTGACACTTTTGGTGCTTGACGTTGATATTATTTACAAATACATCTGCATTAATCATGCAGAATATTCCCCCTCCACTAGGCGACAAGTTGTCTTTATTCCTATAAATAACATATTTGATTAGGTTATATTGTTTCAATACCACTTTGGTTGGAAATAGATATCATTAAGCCTATAACCAAGCTGGATTCTATGTTGAATGGAATTATTTATGTTGTAGAAATCTAGACCAATTCACATCTTGGGTTTTCTATGCATGATAAGTTGTTATATTTCCATGACTAACTTGTTTTGTCTCAAAAATCTATCATTATACCAACGATTATTCATTATAACAACTATTTAATAGTTGTTTTACATGATGAATTTATCAATACCTATAAATGGGTTACTATTGGCCTCTTCTAGAGGGGTATGACCAAACAAATCCAGCAATTCATCTTCAAATGTGATACTTTTCAGCATCATAATACCCAGGCCATGTCTCCTATGGGACTCCTTCATCCCATTACAATTCAAACACATCTTTGAGGTGATATTTCAATTGATATCATTTCTAAATATTCCAAATCACATTGTTGTAGTTTCATCTTGGTGTTTGTGGATTGTTTCAACAAAAAATTACCACTTTATGTTGTTACAACATCCCTACGCAATCATGGTTGTTGTTGAAATTTTCATCAATAAGGTGATTAGTTTATATGTAATCCCTAGTACTGTCCTCAGTGTCCGAGATCCTATTTTTTTAATAATTTTTGGAAGGAAATATTTCACTTGGAAGGAACCACCATAAAAATGAGTTATTCTTACAACCCACAAATGTATGGCCAAATAGAAATTGCTAAAAAAATTTATGGAACTTATTTAATTTTCTTATTCCAAAAGGCCCCATACATGTTTTTGGTGGATTCCCGGGATTGAATGTTGTAATAGTATTTATTTCAATTCTACAACAAATATGAATCCTTATAACATAGTTTACAGTCGATATCCTTCTACTGTATAATGTTTTGCTTGTGGTGTTACAACTATTGAAAAAGTGGCTATTATCCTAAATTAATGTGATCATATGCTTCTCCAGATTCATTATAACTTTTTCAATGACAAATTAATAATGGTTTGGGAAGCCAAAAATAATGTTTGGGATGTTTCTTTTGATATTGGGGAGCATGTTTTTGTCAAACTCTTTCCAAATATACAAGCATCAAAATCCTCTAAATTGACCCCCATGTTATCATCCTACTACTATTAAAATATCTTGATTATGGGTCGCATGGGAATCATTTATAAATAAATTAATTCACCTCAAAATATGGGATCACTTTTAGTTTTCCATCTCTTTAAGCTCAAACCTGCATTTGTCCATTCAACAGTTCACTCCAACCTTTCATATTTGTGTTAACAAAACTCTTCTGATAGTTCGATACTAGTGACTATGTTGGATAAATAATCACCAAAAAATAGTCTTCAAGATGGATAGTTAATTTAGTTTCATGGTAAAACATCTAGTGATTCAAAATGAGAAAATTTTGAACACATTATTTCCCAATTTTGTGACATACACCTTGAGTACATGGTGCCATTTTCTGAGGTGGAAATTGTAAGCTTCTAGGGTCCTGAATCCGGGGGTGCTTCTCCATTCTCCCCAAGCCCTCATATTATACATACTTATCAGTGGATGGGGAGAAAAATGAGAAAATAAGAATATGTTGGTTATTGGTAATCAAGAGTTACATGAATTATTATATATTCATTGGGGCATGTGATAGGGATGACATACAATTAAGAAAGGAATGTTATTATGATGGAATAGAAAGATGTGGGAGGAAATGGTCAGACTCTAATAATATTCCATTTATTCTAAAAGTGGATGTAAAGGAGAGGATTATATGGCTCAAACCTAGTCAACTGGTTTATCTTAAAAAAAGTTAACACATATAACAGGTAATACTATTCTCATTCATATTTTTATCTTGTGTTCTTATTTATCTCTAAGCTCACACACGCATAATCATAATAGATGTAAAGGATACCCTGTTCAAATTCTCATGTTCTACCACTCTGAGACCTGATTTATTCAATTACAGAAATTTAAAATCATATGAAATAATTTTAGGATTAAGTTATTAACTGTGACATTTACATTTAACATGATTACATGTTACCAAGAATATTTAACTTTGAAACAATTACCTTGGTTCCTAATTTTTAGAATCCATATACTAATACTGAGTTAATAACTATTTATTATTTTCAAATAATATTTTAATGTATCTATAAATATTTTGGAAATTTTTATTGGGATTTTTCATAATTGTATCATGAGAACCAAGAATGAACCATTAATCCTGAGAAATTATACTATAAATAACAGGTTTCTTCCCCATAATTCCTTTGAATACTATGGTCGAAACAATTGTAGAACCATATTTTCTATTTAGATTAATCTTAATAAAACATATAAATCTTGTGAATGGAATTTATTTGGAAAAAATTACAAATATGTTGGTAATTCCAAAGAGGTTCATCAACTAGATTAATGTGTATGTGACTTCTCTGTATTATGTTGTGTTAGTTAATGGAGATCCCTTGGGTCACATTCTAGGTGGAATGTGTCTCATGAAAGGGGATCTTGTCTCCTACTTCTTTTTTTCTTTCATGGATGTAGGAAATGATAAGTAATAAACACTGGTGTAATACATGGGTGTTCTATCAAATTTCATCTACGATGTTTTAATTCTTCTCCAATGATTTATTATAATTTCCCCATATTTAAATTTGATCTATTATTTTCTTTTTGATATAAGTTTTCATGAAAGGGAATTGAAATAACAATTTCATCCAAAGAAAATCCATATCCTTTACCTATAAACATATTTGAGTTATACATTTATAGTTCAATAAAACATGAAATAATATATTTAGAATATCGGTTTCCTAAAATATTCTGTGTTAGTTTCATCTAGTCAGTAAACTTTTACCCACATCTCGTACCTCAATATGAGAAAACAAATCATTAGGAGGAAGATAGAAAAGACTGTTGGTAAATAATTAAAGACTTTTTTTCCATCATGTGGTCAAGTGTTCACAAATATTAATGGTATATTTTATATGTTTTAGAGATCCATTTTACTAAATCAGGAGAAATAGAGATTTAGATTAATAGTTTCACTAGGAATCTACTCAATAGATGAATAGAATGAAACTGAATAACTGATTCATGTATTAATTTTATATTACCTATTTAGTTAAATAAAATGAAGTAAAAAAATTATTAAATGTGAATAAAAACCTTATGTTTGAATGTGAAAGGAATTATGGTATAATTGTGAGAGTATAAATTCATGAAATAATCCATGAGTCTTCTTATGCTTAAATGAAATGGGAAGGTATGGGGAAAACATATATTTCCTTGTTGAATTAAATGGACTAAGAAAAAATTGGATTATTTCATCTAATTTCAATTATTAATAAAAAAATATTTCAAATAAAGTAAACATTTGGAATAAAAACCATCATCATAGCCATCCCATTGATGTTACCAAAATTATATTTCCCATTGCATTTAAAATTTTAAATGATGAATCATTTAAAAAAAATTTATAATGTTTGTTAAATAGTGGATCATTATTTCTTATTTGAAAACAAATTACCCCTAAAAATCTATTTCATCGATACAATTGGTAGTGATGTGATCCCTTATAATAAAATGAGGATCTAATAAATTAGATTGAGCTTTTATCCAACATGTGTCTTATAAAAAGTTCAAATCCATTTGGATAAATACCATTAAATGTCATGATTTCGACTCACATGGTGAAATTTAACGACTTATTGTTTCATGTATGTCTCTCTATGTTGAATATCTAATGCAAACATATTTTTTGTCAACTTCATAATTATTGATCCAACAAAAAACCTAAAACTAAATTATATGTGGTAGCATTATGGATAATGTTTCATAATTTTTGTAAGTTGTGCAAAAAAAGAATCTTAGTCAAGTCATCAATAACTATTTTTGATTGTGTATTTTTATATTAAGATACTTATGTTGTGGAAATTGTCTCGACTTATGTTATTACGGTTGGTGGAAATCATTAGAAATTTTATTTTTTGATCCGAAGGAGGAATATATTTTAAAAACAAGAATTTAGATTTGGAATATGAGAGTTGAAACCTAATTAATAGATGTTTTTGGATGAATTCAAGGGGTTGAGATTTTTTCCATGTGCACTAGGTTCAGGGATTTATTTTAATACCATTTTTAGTAGTTGATAGGTTTGGAAATTTTAACCAAGTGCTTAAATAAACTGATAGATTTTGGATCAAATTTGTGTATTTTTTAGTTTTGGATGATATTTATAATTTCACAGGACTAAAATACAATCTTCTATAGGGGGAATATATTTATTTCATTCAATAAATATATATTATGTATGATAAAATTATATTTCATAAGTTTTTTAACCCAAGACAAAAACCTTATTTATGAATAAATTATACATCTTATATAATAAATATATTACACAAGGCCTGTAATGTAAATATATTAGGTATGGTTTTTCCAAATAAGGTAAAAAACTTTTGTAAGGAAAAGATATCACATATGAGGGGAATATATATAACTTATAGGTATTTCCATCATGTAAAATAATATCATATAAAATTAATTGATGTGTATGTTTTCAGGATTATAAAACATTATGTACGAAAAGATATTAGGTATCATAATTTTAAAAAGTGAAAAACCATACGCAAAGGGTGAAATAATATGTATGAATTATTCATTAAGAAAAAACCATATGGATGATTTCATATATTATATATTTTTTTCTACGGTACAAATAATATTAATTATTATAAGAATATTGCTTATAGGTATTTCACAAATAAAAAACCTTACATATGACCAATGTGATACACATGAGGAGAAAATGTTTTTATTGAGGTATTTTTTACAAAGTTAAAAACCTTATGTATAGAATTTTTTTATAAAAATATTAATTATTGAAAATGAAACATTATTATTTATTAAATAATTGAAGTCGGTCCTCCCTATTTATATTGGTGTATTTTTATTCCCCTCTCATTCCCCTCTTTCGAATTCCCCTTCCAAGAATTTCTCCTTTGGTCCCTAATAGATTCGAGTTCCATTTGATCTAGAATATAGCTTATGTTAATTACATCCTTCCACTTTGATAAATCATCAATTTCATTCAATTTTATTCACTACTAATTGTTGAAACCCATACTGGTTTTTTGGTTATGATTATAGTAGAGACTGGTGGAATCCCCTTAATATAATGGGGATTTTTTTCATTTCTAAAGAAGATCCTGGGAAGATGATCGCACTAGGTATTATGTGAATTCAAAGGGGTATATGATGGGTGGTGTGGAAAACATTTCTTGATAATATATATATTATAGATTACTCAGTGAGTGATTATATAATTATATCATGATAATTTTGGAATAAATATTTTTCAAATATATAAATTAATTATAATTAATTTATAATTAGTTTATATGATTGATTGACATAGTTAGGTCCTCGTGCTAATGTACATTGGCTAGTCAAGTTAAAATGAGCAAAGGAAAGGGGGTCGAGATTGGATTAGGCTTATAAGATATTAAGAAATTGTAGTGGATTTTCTCTTATGATGAGAATAATTCAATAATAGGTAGGTGGTTTCTATGAACCCCAATAAGTATTACTAATTGTTTTATGTAGCATGTGATATATAGTCTCAACACTTGTGTGTGAATGACCTTGATTATAAATTAATTATTTTCCATTGAACATCCATGAAATAATTGAAATTTTAATTGGCCACAAATGACCCCTGAACACTTGGTTGACACTTTGACGTCTGATAGACAAAGGATTAACCATAAAAATGTGATCTATGATATATGGACCCTAGAAGGATATTAGTGAAATTAATGAACATACTAGACCTCAATATAAGTGCCCTACGTTCCATTTGTGTAGGTAACTGTGATGTTTTGGGAATGGCTATTTTAGGGTTATGCCAATGTAGGATTTATGTGTAGGTTTTGTGAGAGGGGACCGACCAAGTTAATTAAGTACTGGAGGGGGATGTCAGAAAACTTCTTAGTTTATACTTACATATAATTGATAGTTTGGTCGATTATTCCATGATGTGGTCATGGACTTGTTGAGGGATGTTATTCATTTAATTTATATACTTCAATACTAGGGTGGAATGAGGTAAAGGAACCCATGTGGGGTGTCCAAACCATGATGGGACCTACAGGACCATCAATGGTGCCATAGTATTACGTTTACTCTAGAGTTGATTAGTTCATGAAGGATAGCTTAATTGAATCCATGTATGTATGAAATGATAGGTTTAGGTTGTGTTCTTCAATGTCTTTCTATGTAAATTTATTTTGGGTTCAGATATGTTCAAAACCCTTGCAACCATGTATGTGATATGAGTTCTACGACATCTGGGTGGGATGAGGCTCTCGACTAATGATGGATTCATGACCATTCTGAGTTGGTGATGAGACCATCAGGTGGATGTTATATGATGATTCTGGGTAGAGTATATTACCCCTGAGTGAATATATAATAATTTCAGGTAGAGGATGTGACCCCCTATGGATGTATCCTATATGAATGTTTTGGATAGAGGATGCAACCCTCAGGTATATAATATCCTAAATGGATTTAAGGGAGGTATTTTATCCTTATAGGTGATTGTGCATTATTCTAAAAGACATAAATTGTTTGTTGAACCTTGTATGGTCGATTCTAGATGTCACCTTAGAACCTGACGATTTAAGACAATTTATTTTATTATGTTCATATGCTAATTTATTTCTAATAGAATTTCACATTGTAAATTCATTTTATTTACTGATTAGGATAATTTTTACTACTCAAACCCTACTCAGGTTTCCCTGACACTTTTTTACATGTGGACACCTCATAATTGTTGGTACAAGTAAAGAAGAGGCCCATTAGTGGATGGTTGGGTTGGATAGATTTTATTATGTTAGGAGGGGGATTGATTTGGGACATAAGACCAGATTTGGAGTTTTGTTTATTTAATATTTATCGAGTTATATACACTCTACCCGCATGGTATATTGCTGATGTATGCCCGAATCTTGTGTTATTCTAGCTAGATCATTTTGTTATATATTTGGATTGTTTTTTATTTTTTGTGGATTATGTGGAGTTATTTATTTATTCATATTGATATTATGTGGAATGGATGTTCTAAATTATATCCATTTTTATTACATTGTTATGAGGGTATAGTCATCCACGGTACAACCTCATGTTCATGGTGTCAATCAAAAACCAATGGTGTGTGGGGAGAAGTGTTATATGCCATGTGGCAACCCAAATCGATTACTATAATGTGAGCCAGGTCGGGGGAGTTACATTCAACACATGTTATGAAATTATCTCATAATATTATTGTTATCTCTTTAATAGTACATTTTTTTCCTCTTAGTGGAAGAGAATTTTCCATAACCAAGTGAATCTTATGTGCTTCATTTTTTGTTTAAGGTTTCCTCTCATATAGTTTGTAATTAATTTTTCACTGACTCATCGATTATTCATCACATTGTTTGGTATTACATAGCATAACCCTCTATTTACCTTTATATCCATATCATTATTTGGAATTTTTTACCATGCCCAGGTTCTCTCTATCACGCTCCACTATCAATCTTGTGCTTGTCAAATTCATTATTCGACACTATTAATGCAATATTTGAAGATGTTTATTCAAATTTAAAATGAAATTATCTATGAATATTTGACAAGATGAACATTTCCATGATTATTTTTCAAATGTCTATTTCCCAATACTTTTTTCTATGAATCATCTTAGTAGTAACAATTTCTCAATACCCTCTTATAGATGGAAAATTTCAAGCATCATTATGAGTCACAAATTCTAGATTCATTTAATTATTTGAGTAGAATAGAATATAAAATATGGAGATGGAAGAAAAAAATATATATGGAGAAACATATCCCTTCAAGAGGCACTCAACACCCTCCCCCAAGCCTCACTATTGAATTTAAAAGCCTTTAGGCTTCCATGATAATAAGAAAAATTCCACCTCCATTCTATCCGTCCCTCCAAATTTATAATGGCCTATATTAAACACATGTTCACCCAATCATATACCTAATTAAATTCCCCAGTATATTCTCCCCTATGGTCCCATCTATAATAGCCTCCTCTATCTATAGTGGGCCCCAAATGTATTCTCCCAAGATCACAAAATTTTCCTAATGGCCCCATGTTGTTGTAACAGATTCCTCTGATGTATCCCCCATGTATTTCTATCATTACCACCCCAAAAATTTCACCATGTCTTCTAGGTGGTGGTTGTAACCCCTTGTGTGATTGTTCATCCTTGTCCCTCCAAGGATCATTAATTGTTTTGGATACTCTATTCTCCTCAATTTTGATAGAAACTCAGATTCCACCACTTTCAAAAAATCAATAGTTCAAATAATTTGTAGGAATGCCATTGCTATGTAAGAATTTTCATATCCTAAGCATCTAAATCGCTCCAATAATTCCTCTTATGTGATGGGGACATTCATTTTATCCAACATGTGATAGATGTGGAAAATTATATTTGTTGGTGAAATCTAGCCTTGTGTATTTCTTACCTAAAACATATCAATGTCCATTCGTCGAGATATAGTCTAATTTTATGAACCCAAATCGTTTAGGTTCATAGTGGGTCATGGATCCCATTTTTGTTGTTCAATAAAAAACGATTCCCTAGAACGTGAGGTTTATAGGTACATAAATATGGTCATCCACTATTCTTCATAACGTGGTGCTTTATCCCAGTGTTTTTCTAGATATTCTGTGGATATCCAAATTTATTCTAGCTTGTGGGCATGATCCATTTATAATTTTTCATGAACCCACTACTCTTCCTACCAATTAAACACCAAATTAAAAATAGTTTTGATTGATTTATTGATTAACTATTCCAATTTATCTAGTAGTGACTCCATTTTAATTTGAAATTATTTTTTTCTCATTTCTAGAATCCATTTTATGGGTTCCCGGTACCAAAAATTACAACCACAGGCAAGTAAGACAACATAAAACAACATAGACTTACACATCATAATAACTAGATTCATCTCTGCATCCCAATAACGAGTACCATTGACCGGTAGTCGATTCCCATTCCAGATTCCAACTAAAACATCCACATTGAACCCGACTCCTATGTTGTTCAAGAACAGATTGATCTGGGTATTCCTTCTTGATCTTGATACCCTTTTTAAAATCCAAAGTCACCTCATTATTCCTCTTTGATGAAGATCTAGTTCGCATCGGCCTCGGGAGAAATGATTAGTCTTTCTATGGTCTTCTTCTTGGTGTAGCAGACAAGGGTCTATCAGTTGTAGCCATCAACATGTTCTCACTTTTGACAACATCACTAAATGGGTGACCAAATGGACCACTCGCATTCTCTTTCCCTCTCCCGGAATCCTCCAATCCAATGCCAGCTTTCTCCCTTAAAGATGTAGCAGCAAAATCTGAGTTGTTCCCCGGATTCTGGACTGGAGTATTACACTCCATCAAAGGGGGTACCAATCTTCAGTGGTAGCATTTTAAAAAAGTGGATTGACATTATCTCCTAGCCCCTAGTACGTTATCACCACCAAAGGGACACACCTTACCCAATTATGGTTGTTATCCACATTCATGACACCTTCTTCCTTCCCCAGACATTCGACCTGTTGATCCTCCCTGGACTCCTCGCCAACCGAAGCTGGATCGTGCACCCTACGTTCAACTTACTGGTCATCTAAGGCCTTTGGACTAACATCACCTCCTACCATAACAACCTCCTCCAAACCCATGTCCAACAAGTCTTCATGAGGACCTTCAAATCTATTACTCTAAACTATAAACGGTTTGGCTAGAGGTTCAAGGCTTTTAGAAGCCTTATCACTCATGTTGAAATCCTCTGCAGCACTGACCACTCTTCCTTCCTCTCTCTACTCTGAACCCAAACCAGCCATGGATGTAGTAGGTACTCCCAAGTCCCTCTTCAACCTTTGGAAAACATCAAACACCAACGGATTATTCTGTATCACCCTAACACAAGCATCTTTAGGTGTCGGGACATCCTTAAAAGGCGCCCTACAAGGTCTCAAAGGATTGACAGCCCCCTCAGCATGAGAACAATGGGGACCCCGTCCTTTTTCAACCTGTTCTGTAGCTCTCGAATCCAGACCATCCACAACGCCATTACAAGCACCATCTGTAGTGCTCACAGAAGCAAAATTCGCCTCACCACGAGCCTGCATCAAATGAGACCGATGTTCACTTCGGAAAGCCTCAACTGAATGGCCCTATCTCTTGCAAGATCCTCAAAACTCGGTCAAATTATCATAAACAACTTTATGTTTGCATCAGTATTCCTTGTTGATAGTGATCCAAATAGAATCAAAGGGGGTGCGGACAAATCCATTTCGACGCACACCCAGGGGTTCACTGAATGGAAAACTGCCTCGTTACGACTATCCGAGCAAAGGTATCTACCTATCATATTTCCCAAAATTCATATAATTGAATTATTTTTTAACGGTAAAGGAATGGAAGGAAATCGTACCCAAACCACAATGGAAGGTGGGTCGCGGTTCATATGCATACCGAAAGACCAACGCAAAAGCAGAAAATGAGAACCATTAAAGCTGTGAGGAGCCCTCGACCAAGCTCGGATGAGGTCATCCTCTGAATCGAAACTAATAATGATTTTATTACTGTCCAATAATCCAACCCCCGCTCTATCTTGAAGATACCAAGCTCCAAAGACAGTGCGATCAAAATCATCAACAGAAGGCCTCTTGTGCTGGAACTGAACCATCCGGGTGAGATTCAATGGGGTCGAGGATTCCTAAAACTCATAATAGGAAATAGGGAGATTCGGCAAACCATAAATTAAATCCGGAACTTTAGGATTTAAAGTGAATTTTGGAAACTATGGATGAAACTATAGGTTTAAAAAGGGACGAAATGACCTAGGTCTCCCATGAGACAATGATTCTCCCTCCCCCATCGAGGAGGTAGGAGCTGGCATAGAGGCCACCGTTGTCACCAGAAGGGAGAGTCTATCGTGGAGGAAACCCTAGAGTCCAATCAAGTGTTAATATAATTACCTTCATTAGTGACTCCTTTTATAGTGTTGTATTCTAGAATCACATTTTTGTTGAATAAATCCTGTGTATATTAACATATCTCCAGAAACAAAGAGTTATATTAAGATAGAATTAATCTTCTTTGAAATATGTTGGAAGCAAGGTCCTCTACCGGATGTTAACCAGATTTTCTCAATTATTATCTGTAAGAAATTATCTGCCAATATATTCTTTATCACGAAATGCACCTCCATTTGAGAAATGGGGAGGAAATGATAGGTCAGACCAGTTGATATGACACTAAAACCATGTTCGTTATATTAAAAGAGTATAAATAGAAATAAAAGAGCAAATAAGAATAAGATAATACAAATGGAGAGGCATATCCTCTAGAGAGGCACTCAACGACCTCTCAGAAGCCTCTTAAAAAATATCCATGTATTTGGGAAGCCCAGCTAACCTAAAAAAATACCCCATCCACACTCTACATCCCTCCACATTCATAAGATCCCTTACTAATCACATGTGGGACCCCTATCATATCCCTTTTTCATTCCCAAACATATTCCCCCCTTCGAAAATCCCTATAAAATACTCATCTAACTACAATGAGCATTAATAATATTTCATTAGGATCCTTGTATATTCCTCATGGTTCCCCATTCAGTTACAACTGATTCCCCAAAAGAATCCCCCTTTAATTATTATCACATCCCTATCTAGATTTCATTTTCTAAACATCATTTTCCAGATGAATTTATATATACATACTCTCTCTATGTCATATTCTAAGAATATTACTCATGATAATTATTTCTTTATATTTTCTTCTAAATGAATTTTCCATGTGTCCTCATACAAACATCCTTTTAAAAAAATTTGTTTCCATATGACCATTTCATATGTCCACTCTGCACATTTCATCACCATCATTCATGTTCATGATGATCATGAAATTTATATAACTAATAGAAGATCATTTGTGATAGTTTCTACATAATTTCCATTTCCCATGTAGCCTAGTTCATTAAACATATCGTTTCTTTATAACTATAGTTTTCTGAGTAGTCCTATCTTAACCTTTTCAAATTATAGTTTGAATTTTTTATTTTTTATCAATCCCTTTATATGTACCTCAATATAATTATCTATAAATAAAGAAAAATATCCTCACTTTATAGATCATCTATTTCAACAAATATTACTAATATATAGTTCCCTCATAATACTAAATATGATTATACAGAAAAGAAAAAAAAAATTATGTTTCTATGACCCCAGAACTCAACAAAATTGTTACAACAATGCATTGAGAGGTTTTATATATTAATATCATGGACAATGTGGAAGAAGAAAACATTTTTAATGAACCTTCTATCACCACTATATCAAGATGAAATATAAACAGTTGTACCTCAATGGTGTATTTTTGATAGTGACAACCATGTGACATCTGAAAGGCTCTCTTCTCCCTAAAAATGTACATCGACCAAAAGATTCCTCTCATGCTATGAGGGGGTCATGAATAATCTATGTGATGTGATATAACCTTCTTTAATGAAGATGAATAGAGAACAAAGATCGAAGAGAAATTTAGTTATGAAAGTACTAAATTTACCACACCACCATCTCACGGATCACATCCTTATATATATCTATGTCATTCAATAAAAGCCTTTGATTTTTAGGTTCCAACATTCATTATAAAAAATTCATTCCTCTTAGTGTCAAATAATCAGTGATCTTTTCAATGATTAAAACACTATATAATTCCATAAAATAATCATCTATTAATTAAATTTTTTTTGGAATTGAGTAGAAAATTTTGAAATGTCTATATGCTCATTATCCCATATAGTAGTCCAATTGTATCATACAATAGATGCATCTCCACTCCCCTTATGATATAGATCCATCGTACCCAACAACATTAATTTTATTCATGTCTTAGATTGTCCAAAATTATATCATTAGTCTATGGATTAAATATGTGATCCTACGAGCCATTTTAGCATTGAAAATATGTATGAAATCGTGATTTCATATTTTTTAGAATAAAAACTATCGTCTCTCAAATATCCAATGAAACTCAAGATACAAATTTGTTTAGTGTGATTTTGATATAAATAAGCATGTATACATAAAAAACATCCCAGTTAATTTTTATTTAAGTGATAAAAAAGTCACATTGATTTAATAGTGGACTGACACTAGACAATTTAATAAAAAATACAATAGGAAATCTAACCTAAAAATGATCATATATATATCTAAATATTATTTTTATACAAATGTTAAAGTAAAAAAATTAAAATAACTCAGTGAATTGGAAAAATATATTACAGATAAAATATATTAATTTCACTTACCATAGACAAATGACTCTATTATATGTGATAGATACAATTTTGGGGATCAGATGAAATTTTCTTAAATTAGTGAATTATTTTTATTAAACTCATAAAAATGGAATATTTTAATACCCCATAGTTTTTTGTCCATCCAAATAAATATATAATAAGTGTGAAAAACTTTCCCCATAATAATGCTCGGGTGTATACCATGTTAATTTGGTTTCCAATAGACATTAATATTTCCTTTATAAACTTAGATGTGATGATTGTCCTATCACCACGTTCGATAAAATATAATAGACATCAATATAATTAATAATATAGTATAATTCTGTAGAAATTCTTTTTCTTATGTTTGAACACCAGGAATGACATTGTTACACTAATTATCATCAAAAGAATATTTAACCATTAAGGTAATATGTATCAATTTATATAAAAATATGAAATAAAAAATATATAATTAAATATTACCATTGATCAAAATGTATATCAAGTAAGGAATCAATCATTTTCAATAACCACTTCGTCATAAATGATGGATGCAGTTGATTTAGCATATGGCCATGTCAATTTCATAAAATATAATATTGCTAAATTTAAAAGACCTATTATATGTAGGATTTATAATAAATGGTAATTTTTTAAATATGATTAATAAGTCATAGTCCAAGAATAAATCATGAATTTACCAGTTCCCCACAATTCTTTAAGATCACATAAAATGATGTGGTCTTTCCTCCTCCTATGTTTTTCTTCTATAAAATAGCTTTATTTGAAAAGGACTATCATTAACACACCTTATAATGTTGAATAAAATTTTATATTCATAACTAAATTGGATATAGTTATATTAATTATCCACAAAAAATTGGGCATTGTGCTCTACCATAAGTTTAAAATCACATCTCTCATATTGATTCAATAGTGTAGAATGATACAACTCCTGTTAAAATAATCAATGATAAATATAAAACATTAAGAAATATAAGTTTTTAAATTTATTAAAATATAATCATATAAAATATATTTTTCATAAAATACGTTGTATCAAATTTATCCATTTAACAAGTTAATAGATAAGCTCATATGGAATATCAATATCATAATTTGTAAATAAAAAGTGTATCATATCTTTAATAAAAATATGATCTTTTTAATGATGTTTGAAAATATGGATTAAAATATTCAATAACATTAGTCACCCCCACCACACACACATAATAAGAAATAATCTCTTAATGAAGAAATATCAGTGTGGTTTACAGGAACATGAAACTATTTATGATATCTCCTCCATATAAAATAATTCATAAAACCAATAAGAAAATATAATAACTTTTATAAATGTAATGTATTGTTATTTTTTGACAATAAAGACTCTTACAGATTGAAAAATAATAACTAAGTTCTCACTTAGAATACCTCATTAATATTTATCATCATATAATATCTTGTTCTATTGAAACCACTCTCTAAGAATGCAATTAAAACATTCAGAAACATGATTCATTTTTGGACAATACTAGTCATCAACATTTCTAAAAATTCATATAATTTATTGATTTAGACTTCCATAGAAAAATTATACTAGTCAATTGAATCCTGATTTTTCAGTAGTACAACATTTATATATTTACACATCCATCAGATATATTATAAAAATGATTATCCCTATTTGATGGTCATGTACATGTTGCATCAGAACAACGTGCCCCTACATTAGACACATATACACAATCAATATAAAAATATATGATAGTGATGAAAATAGAATTCTAATGAACCTTAAATGAAAAAATAATTGAATAATAGAGAAATATAATGTAATCTATAAAGGGTCATCAAAATATGGATTTGATTTTTTTATTACCAATTTTATGGATGTATAAATATAGAAAAATTTTTAATACTAAAAAAATAAATATTAAATCCAATGATAGATGTTTTCAATGGTAGTCAAAAATAAATACATTCGAGGATTTGTTTTTAAATGTTTATGACCTGAATACTCCCATGCTAAATCATGTATGTAAATATTTTCATCTCACTTTTACATAGATGACAAAAATATTATATGATGATAACAATTAATGTGGTCTCCTCTGTCAAAAAATTAGAAACTATTTTTCCATGTGTATGCATTTTATTTTTTTATTCATAAGATATGGAATTTATAAGAGTAATTTTATATTCCTATTGGTATTTATGACGTATTATTCAATTTATATATATCATAAATGGTTCAGTGTTATTAAAAAACACAATGAATCATCATCATGGTGATCTTATTATTGATCACTTCTGTATGGTGGGGGAATGAGTGAATTTTGTGAATATTTGGATCCCCAATTTAAAAAATCCAAAAAAGATCATATTTTTAATGATATGATAATCCATTTATATAAAATCCACAAGATTGATATTATAAATGATCTTATCCAGTTTATCGATTAAATGGAAAACTTTGACACATCGTAAGACATATAAAACTAGTTTAATAGGACTAAATTTAATTAATTTAATTAATTATATTAATTAATTTTTTATATCTAAAAATTATTATTTAAATCAAGTATTGTATCATCCTATAATATTGACCAGATAATAGAGATGTTATTCTAGACATATGTAAAAACACAATACCTAATTTTATATCATCATATTCTCTAACTATATACAATTTAGATATGAACATAGAAATTTATTTCCTTGGGAAAGGAATGTCAATGAAAAACCATTCCAAAGAGTTACTTCTTATGTAATAAAATCAAATGAAAAAACCATATAATGTTATAATCCCATATCATTTCCTTTTATTATCCAGGCAATTTGTGGAATATGTAATTTTTTAGTGGATTAAATGTGTAAAAATTACCATTCATATATCATTTTTTGGATTATTTTATTCATTTTTAGAAATATTATCTATGATAGTTTTTTTAATTTATCACTATTTTATTACCAAGGATTGGTTGGACCATAAGCTAAATCAAATATAGAAATCATTTATAATTGATTGGTTCCACGCAATGGTTAATGCCTCAAATGATATACCATTAATTAAACAGATTAATATTTTTAGCTATTTTTTGGTTTTGTATTTTTATGTAAATTGATATATATTAATTTAATATTTAATTATTGTTTTCAATATATAAAGTGTACATAATTATTTCTTGGATTTCAAACATCGGTAAAAGTAATTTCTACTAAATTTTATTATTTTATTTTTTAGATCAATATTTATTATATTTTATAGAATGTTCTGATAGACCCACAGTCACAAGTAAGTACGAAAAGACAATATCAAACTCTAATATCCTCCAAATTAATAGGGAATACACTCAAGATTCATTATGGTGCATATATTTTCACACTTATAATCTTTTTTATGAACCAGTCACAATGAAGTAGTAAATTATTCCATGTTTTTTTATGGTTTATGAAAACATTGTCCTAATTTTTCAACATTTAATTTTAACCCTAAAAGAAGATTAGCATACATAACTGACACATTTGATTAAAGAGTGTGAAGTGGTTTTATATTATACGTAATGGATTTAACCAATTCTATGTTTTGTTTTAGTTTTTACTTCTAGCATATAAATTATATTTTTATATACATGTCCATTTGTAGGATAAATTTCCGTTTATTAATTTTACTAAATGCTCTCGGGTTACTCCACTATAAAATAAAATTGTAGTATCATTAAATATCTAAAACAAAATATATATTTAACTGGTAGGTTTTATGAAGAATACATTAGAATTTTGATTGATAGTATAGCAAACACCATTATATATTGAGTTGCACTGGCATTTTGGGGGATGACACTTTTTTGCATACATATATGAAATAAGGATTTCATATTTGTTAGAAACACTAAAAAGGTTAATAGATTCACATAGTTAGGCCTTTAAACTAAAATTTGATTAGAAAAACTATGCATGTTCCAATAATAAGAGAGTTTGATAAACTATATCCAATGGATTTTGGAATGATTGACAGTTAATGGTGATTTTTTAATTTGTAATTATTAGATTTTAGTAAAACTGGGATATTTTTTAAATTCCTTAAATCTGTATCTATTTATTTCTAAAATTTTTCAATATCATGATCCAAAATATGAATGAAATGCATGTTTTAGGCAATGATTGATCCATAATGGGTGTGGAGATTCTTCTGTTTTATGATATGGTTAGCCTATGATATGTGATACTAAGTGAATATAAACTACCATGTATTACACATGATTTAATATGGTTGTGAATAATTGGATTATTAATTTATAGAATTCTAGATGTTTTTCAATCATTTAAAATTTTAAATAATATGAAATTATAAGAAGGGTACATTGTTGAGTAACATGTGTCAGCCACAAAGTGTTAGAAGCTAACACATGAACTACTTTATCAAATGAAGGATGTCTATATAAGGATTCAATACTATAGATGATAGTGTGGTAAATTCAATAATTCTTATATATGAATCTCTCTTTCATCTTGGTTGTTAATTTTTCTTCATTGAAGTAGATGATACAACAACTCAAGGGGTTCATAGGATCCTCTAATGGAATGCGATGATTCTATTTATTAATCTACATCCTAATGGAGATTATAGTTCATCAGTGATCACTTTGTGATCAATGTAGAATGTTCACCATCGAGATCGGTAGAGATATAGATCAATGTGACTGAGGTATTATAGTTTATATATTCTGTTGATTTAGTGGTGATAGACCAAGAATTTTAATTGGTTTCTTCTACCACATCGATCATGGGATAATACTATGATCAATTAATTTGTGAAATAATTTCATGTGACATTAAATGTATTATAAACAAGATTTTTTCCCATTAAATATATTCAAAGTTTATTTTCCAAGAGGGGAAGTGTCGATATTGATTTTCGCATAGATAATTTTTTCCATCAATGAATGTGTAGAAACTAGAATATCCAGTGAATTTTTATTTTCAAATAAAGTAAAATAAAACGAGGTAAGGAAAATAAAAATTGGATATTTTGTTTTCAAATATTAAATTAGATTATGGTGTTCTGTAGTAAAATATTTTCACTTGAATTCGAAAATAATAAGAGATCCAATGAATGATTTTTTTAAACTGAAATATAAGTAGCTATTTTGTGTGTGTTATGATTATAAAGGAATTAATTATTGTGTATATTTAGTTTTAATGATAAAAAAGTGAAGTGTTTAATGATTTCATTTAATTTTTTAGGTATCAAATGGATTCAGGTTTATATAACCAATCTGGAAAATAGGGAAACCATAATTTAATACTTTTCACTACTCCAAATATTTTCCTATAATAGGATTACACTTTAATGATAAGGTCCATGCTTTAAGAAAACTCAATCTAAATTCCTCTCTGAACATCATGATGGAAATTTTGGAATTCAAAACACAATCAAATATCAAATCCTAAAATCTAATAAATGTAACACTGTATAATAAATTTACACACTATAATAATATTAGATATAAGATTAAATTCCACAACTAAAGGGATACACCTTATCTACCCCAGAATAAGAAGAACCTATAAAATGAACATATCAAACATCATGTAACATCTCTATTACTCTTTTTTCAAAGACTATATCCACGGTGCAATAATGTTTTCTATACCACAAGAGTCTATGATATATAACATTCTAAGAAGAATTGAAATGTGTGTCAAAATGTCTCTAGTAGAATATTAAAATCCCAAAATCTCCCTAATAAATCTTCAATAATCATTAAGGATATACATAATGACATTTTGAGGCTTAAATACACATGGTATCATTCATTCACTAATTATAATATGCAATGATCATCAATTTTCATTCAAGAGTTCTTAATTGATAAATCATCCCTTCACCAATTTCGTGTGTGATCCTATTGAAATAATTTTTTCACTCAGATCATTTTATCATCCTACTATATTGTTTCATCATATTATTTTGAAATAATTAGTACTAAGATAAAATTTGATTACTTCTAAGTAATCCTCTCTCTTCTTAATATTGGTTTATTTATTGGTGTTCAATGCAATTAATGTGAGGGAATACACTTTACATGTCATGGAAAGTAAAATGAAAGGGAATTATCTCATTAGGGTTTGTAGATATATCCATTAATAATTTAATGTTTATTGTATTTCTGATTTCTTATTATAAACAAAAAATAAAGTGAATTTTTGAATCATGGATAGTGAATGACTGACACATTAAATCCCCTATGTGATTGAGGTGGTAGACATATATGATGTTCTTGGGATATTTCTCAACTTCCTTAGAAAAATATATATTTTGTTTATTATCTTATTTATTTATTTATTTATCACATTCATTCATTAATTTAATCACCTATTTAAATCCAATTATATTATTAATCACTTATTTATCAAAAAATATACCATTAATTCATCATATTGTATAAACATATATAATTTTGTCATTATTCTTTCATCATTGATTCTTTTTTTTCTTGAAAAATGTTTTAATCATTTTAAAATATTTTTTTAGTCTTAAGACATATTATTTATATTTATTTTAAAATAGAAATCCACCCCCTCCATTTCAATATTACCAACTATGACCAACATATGGTATCAATGGGATCAATAATTACATTATTTATTTGTTTTTAAATTATATGAAATTTTATTTTATTTTAATATTATTTAACACGATTTTGAAGAAAAATTATTTTTTAAAATGGGTTTTTGAAACATCTATGATTCATGAAAGACACTATATGGGTCATTTTTCATTTCAATGAAATAAAATAATGTTTATTAAAAAAACATGTCTTATTTTGAGATCTATTGGTTATCCCATATGAAAATATTTATATTTATGTATATATTCAAACTATAATAAAAATAATATAAATGGAATCTGGAAAAATTAACTCCTGAATGGGCTATCAATGTCAAAGATACCGAATTAAATATGTTTAGAAAAGTCTTTGAGAATTTATCTATAAATCATAACGAATCTATCTCTGCAATGTTTACTTGATTTACTGTTTTTTTATTGGAGAATGGATTTGGGTAATTATTTTTGTATATTAACTTTATTAACGAAAATCCTTTGGGATTTATCAATATATTTTGTACCAAAAGTCACTGTGATCTAATATCCTAATGACATAACAAATATGGAAGTTAAGGAGTTCATCAGTTCTCTTATGACATATGATATTACAATTAAAGAATACACAAAAGGATGTGAAGGGGTTATAATAAACTAGAAAGAAAATCACTTTCATAGAAATAAAACAAATCATCTCAATGTGAGAGACTGTGATTGGTAATCATTTCAAATTGGTGAATAAGTACAACAATATGAAAAGATCTACTCAATTCATAAAAAGGTAAAATCAAGAATGTGAAGTTGATTTGGTTTACAAAAAATAAGGGTCCCATCAAGTTGAATTGTCCTTTGAAAAAAATAATAAGTATGGTAAAAATTAAGTAAAAATTTTAACAAGGAGTTCCAGTGAGGACACAATTTCAATATACGAATCAAACCACAAATCTCCCATGTTCCACATGGCCAATCTTGAGGTATGTGACAAATTTAATGATACTTGTTCAATTAATTTTAATTCTACTTCTTCAACCTATTATTTAATATATGATGATCTTATGTATCCTATATAACTAATCTCTAGTGGTTCATGGTAAAATGTTTCAAAATTTATTTTCTTAAAAATAAATACAATCCAATTGTTTTTTAAAAACATCAACTTTCAAATGAAAAAATTATTTGGTTTTGAAATTTAAAGGACATGAAAATGTTATGAATTTGCAATTTCATACTAAGGATCTAAATAATTATATTTCTCATTTAACCTATGTGTTAAAACAGTGAATAAAATTTTAGGATATCAATATTTTTTCCCAGGTAATTATGGGAATTTTTTTCAAAAATAGTTTGGTTTTCCCAAAAATCATAAAAATGCTACTTTTATGAAACGAAATTTTCCAACTGAAGTTTTTATTTATTTTAATTAATTTAGTAATATTTTTTATGAGTGAATGGAAAATATTGTATGAAATTTATTCATCTAGAATGATATTATAGTGTTTTGAAAATAACATTTAATAAATATTTTTTTAATGTTTTAATTTTAACAGAAACCTTTTATTTAATGTATATAATTTTAAAAATGTCTATATTGTTTATTTAAAGTATATTTAAAATAAAAAAATAATTATTTAAGCACATAAAATAAAAAATACGATATTTTTTATTGATACCTTGGTTATTATAACATTTACTCTATTTTAAATCTCAATTGTAACTGACTAGCATAAGATTTAATTAAATTGTTTTTCATAGATTTTAAGGGAATTTCATATTTTGAAAGAAACAAATAATCATATTTGAAATCTAAAATATATTTCCTCTTATAAAGCCCTAGAACTATCATTCCCTGACTATTTTGGACCAAAACATATTCTATTTATTAGATGTAAATATTACACCATTGTGATTATTGATGATTGTACTAGATTATATTGGTTTATCTTATTAGCTTGTAAAAATGAGACATTAATTTGTTTTTCAACATTTAAAATAACATAAAAAATTAATAAATCTGAAAACTATTTTCTAGTTGAAATGACTATGTTAAGTAATTTTATAATTAATTCATTGATGATCTTTTTCTTCCCAAGGTTATCATCCCCCCATCCTCCTAGATTGCCTAAACATAATGGGGTAGTTAAAAGGCATAATAGGATCCTCCAAGAAATGTCTAGAACTAATTTGAATGAGTTTAACCTTACAAAATTCAATTCAATGAGGCAGTCAATACTTCATTATTTATCCATAATAGTATTCTTGTAAGACCTATATTTGAAAAAACACTCTATGATCTTTGGACTTGAAAAATTCCAAATGTTCACTTATTTAATGTTATTTATGGTAAATGAATTATCCTAAATAAAAAAGAATAATATATGAATGTTTGAAATTAAATTTGATGATGGTATATATCTTTGGTGATCAAACTCATGTAATGTTTTATAAGTAATCAATTATATTTCAAAAAACTCAGAAGATTCAATTCCCATCAATTTTGATGGTAATAATTCCAAAACACATACCATTAGTTATGATGGTGTTTACCGCCCTAGATTGACATTACATAAAACTTATAATGCAATTAAATATGTTCATGAACCCATTAATAATAACTTACCAATGGCATTGGTTTAATCCAATTAACATCTCCTTGATAATGTTATCAGTGAATTATAATATGGAACTCTCACTAGATGGTCTAAACTAAATGAGGATGGACTTATATATTTTCTCTCCATCATTGAACTTTATTCCCATGATTACACTATTAGTTATTTTAGTTTAATAAATTCCATGCAATAATAGTTGAATCCTTTTCAAATTAACAATGTTTTTAATCTCGTGGAATGACTCACTAATCAAACTAATATTGGAAAAAATTGGTTGTGCAAAACAAAATGGACAATGAAGAAATTATCATCCATAAAAATGCACAAATTTAAGTTAATGATTATAATAAAGATGAATGTATTGATTATGGTTAAACATTTCAACTGTTTCTCAACAATAATTCATTATAATCTTTTTGTAATTCTCCACTCATTTTAATTTTAAATTTTTTCAAATGGATATGAAATATATATCTTTAAAGGTTTTTATTTCTGAAAATGTATTTCTGCATCTTCCACCCAGATTTGAAAATCCAATAAATTTAATTCATATTTTCAAGTTTATCATAACTATTATTGTCCAAAAAGAATCCTATTTTTCTTGGTGTGAGAATTTATCTAAATTAATTTTATCAGATGATATCAAAATGGAAAAATTCAATTACACAACTTCTGAAAACTTTTCCAAATGATTTATCAATAATTAAAATTTATATTAATGAATTTGTTTTTCGTCTCACCAAAGAAACCATGAATGGGTTTTATAATTTAATTAATTGTGTTTGATTTTTTTTGGGTGAACTCTAATTTATTTTTGGTTTTCAATTTATTCATAATTCATATGGAACCGTTTTATTCAAAATTTAATACACTGATGTAATTATAAATATGTTTTACATAGATCATGATATATAAATTTAAATACCCATGAGTATAACATGTAATCTAACACTGGATGAATCCAATCAATCTATCAATAAAAATCCTTATAAAAGTATGATTAGAATTTTTCTCTACCTTATTATGTCTAGGCATAACACATGTTTAGTGTATCCATTTATTCTCATAATCAATCAAATCCAATGCAATATCATTTAATAGATATAGAAATAATTTTTTTGGATATTTTAGATGGACTAAATATCTAATATTATATTATACAGGGGAATTTTTTTTGAAAATACTTTTCTCATCAATTATAATTTTGGAGGATTTCAACTGTATTGGAAAAGTACTAGTGGAAATTGTCACCTACTAGAAAAACCCCTTATCTCATGGTGTATTGAAAATAAAAAATCATTTCAAAACCTTAATTATGTAACGATTATATTAATATTTGACATTGTTTTTTTAATTTTTTTCTCATAATTTTTATGGTCCATTTATCTCATATGATGCATTATTTGAGGGAGAAAAAATCTTGTTAATATTAAAATTATCATAGATGTATCCTTTTTTCTATTTTTTTCAAAATATATTTTAACTGTTGAGGTTATTCAAAAAAACTATTTAAAAATTTAACTTCTCTCTTCACCTATATTTTTTAAGTGAATTTTTTTTGTTTTCTTCCGTTATAATTTTTGATGAAACTATATATTTTCTTCATTATTTTTTTATGATTTTCAAAACATTAGTTCTCTATCTCTCTATTGATCATTAATGATTCCAAAATGAATATTAAATATAATTCCCTTTTCCTCCAACCCAATCTAGGAATCATTATTGATAATAATGTTTTTGGATAACTTTTTTATGGGATAAATTTTATGTTATTGGGGAAAATTTTTATGTAATGTTGGAGAACACTTTTTGTTAAGGGGAAAAATTTGTTATTGATCATAAAATGGGGTGATATCTTAGTAATATATAGTAATAATTATTTTTGTTTTTTTCTTCTTGTAGAGGAATATCAAATTATTTTTAAAATCATATCTTCCGTATCATTTTATACATTATATATTCTTGGTTAACTAACATATTATTAAACTGCTTTTATCATCAAAATGGGATATATTATTGTTTTTAATTAGTTTTAATTATCATTAACAATCTAATTATTTCACTTATATTGATATGTATAGAATTGATTTATAATTTTACACCATATCAATAAAATATGGAATCCATTAAACAAAACATTTCACAACTCCACAAATAATGTGTACAAATAGCATTACGGTGCAATTAAAAGGACCATGAAGTCATGAAACATAGTCCAACATATAATTATTAGAAAGAGTAGAAGATGTGAGTACAATGTTTACAAAATGTGATAGAAATTCATATAGTATAATTATAACACAATTAAACAAACGACATTATTTTACAAATCTTTCCAACTTTTAGGTGGTGGGGCTCGCAGTGAAAGCTTGTGGTCTAAGGATTAAAAATTCATTACCGAAGCCAAAAAAATTTCATCCCCACTGAGATGATCCCCATTAGTAATTTTTGATATTGAAATAATTTTATTATAAAATAAATAAATGACTACCTCATTTGATTTGGTGGTACATTAGAATGTAGCTAGTCTCCAGTGATAGTTTCTCAACTGATCTAAAACCAAACTACTCTATATTGTTGAAACATGATCGAAGAATCAATGAATATGTCGTTTTAAAAATTCTAGGTGATATGATAAGGCTTTGATTAATATGTCTACATCATGATGATCACATCGATCTTGTCCCTTTGAACAATCAAAGGCATTATAGTATTGTTTTCCTGGAGAGAGACATCTTCTCTACAAGAGGAAAGAAGAGAGAGAAGATCTCATTCTATGGTCTTGAGAAATGATACTGAGTAGAAACATTTGACTAATAAGTGATGAGAACTCATACGAATTATTATTTCTTCTCAATAATTTCATAATTGGTGATCTCTAGTAGGTTAGATCATGATGATAGACCCTCCAAAAGAATAAAACATGTTTTATGTTCCATTGGTTGTTTTTATCTATATACATGTGTATTGGTCTCTTGACTTGAGATCAATATCAATGTGTTTTAATTTCATTATATACATTTATGCTACAAAAAAACCATGGAAATGAATTCAGGGAAAGGATAATTTTCTTGGGTGTGTCCCTAGTTATATTTCATAGGATGAATGGTCAATATATAATTTCCCATTTTCAAGTTGAGGAAGTGATATTTAAGGAAAATTTTATAAGGATGGTAGTGCCTTCATAAATTATGAACCAATCTAGTCAATGTTATTTCTATCTGTTTTTATCAATATAATATACGGAATTAAAGGAGAAAGAGACAATTGTGCATCCTTCATTATACTATACAATGATTCAAATGGATTATATTACGTAGTATGAGTTTGCGGGATGGTTTTCAATGTTATGATTGTTCCTGATATCTTTAGTAACCTTGATGGGTTTCTGTTCTCAACTCTTGTTCTATGAATAGTATTAACTACTATTGAGATAATGGTCTCCTATGCCCCTAAATCCCTAAAACACTCCAAACCTTAATCCTAAGCATCCAAGTGATGAAACAAAATTTTCTATAATGATACAAGTGCCATCATAGGTCTGATTATCGCGTGTTAATTTAATAATCATAATAAAATAAACAAGTCACTATTTAATTTCATAGGCACATTTGACTGCAGCTAGTCAGTACTGATCCATTCTCAAAGGATTTGCATTTGAACTCTTATAGATCACCTACACATGATCCAAGAATCTGCACGCTCCCCTTTATTTATATTTCATATGTTATCATGGATTTGTGATGAATCCTTCAACATTGTGATTATCATATCGGTATCACCCCTTAGAATGATAAAATGGGGTTCTTTGATTGGTCACTTAGAGAGAATTTATATCTCTATGAGGCAACAAGAGAGATAATTTCTCATTCCTATGGTTTAGATACATAATACTAATTGGAAATAATAGAATATCAGATTTTGGGGGTTCAAAATAATTTAAAATTATTCTCTTTTAGTTGTCACTTAGTGTTATCTAGTAGTTCAAATAATGAGGATAATCCCACTGATAGAAATTCCACATGTTTTAGCCAGCATTTCTTTTTTCATTCTACAAACATGTGTATTGGTATCCTAACATGAGATCATTATCAATGTGTGTAATTTTATATCATGAGTTGATTTTTTTTGAAAACCCATGATATCAGTTTCATTCCATGGTAGCTTTTATTGGGTTCCTCATTAGTTGTATTGTATTTGGTTGAATGGTCAAGGTGGAATTTTTCTCTTTCGAGTCAAATAAGTGATATATCGGGCCAATTTAATCATAATGGTAGTACCATCATAAATTGTAACATTTGGTAGTATAAGTTACGTATTTACTATTTGATAAATAGACAAAAATCCAATAATGTTTTATGACTAACGAGTGTGTCCATCATTATGGGATATCATTATATAATAATATTATATTACACAGTACGTGTTTGTAGGATGGTTTTAACTGATATTACTATTATTCATATATTTATGGCCCTTTATTATTTTATATTCTCTTATCTTGGTCAATTATTAGTCTTAGTTTCTATCAAGATAAGGACCTCCACTAACCCCCCCCAATACCGAACCTACCCTCCCCAATCCTAATCCTAATTAGTATCCCCTAACAAATCCATACCCTCCAAATCATAATCCCTATTCCCTAACCCACCATCCCAAATCATAATCACTATCCCATAAATGAACCCTCTCCTTCCCTCCCCAAATATTAATCCTTAATCCCTAACCCTCCAATATTAATCCCTAATCCCTGACCGACCCAATCATATTCCCTAACCCCCAATACTAATTCCCCTACCCACACCAACACTAATCCAAATCACTAACCCATAACTAATCAACACCACCAAATTGTAGTCCCTATCCCCTAATCCCCCCATATCTTAAATCATAATTCATAATCCCAACCCCCACCAAACACTATTACCTAATTCCCCATCCCTAATCCCTACACCCCAACACATCAGTGTCACGAAAATCAACTAGATCTCATCCCTTCAATTTGTCAATGGTGTTTTGGATTGGCCACTTGTAGAGATACTTTCTCTCCATAGAAGTTTTAAGGAGCATGAACATATTATTCGTATGGTCTAGATGCATCATAATGATTAAATGCAGTTTTCTATCAGGTTCCATGGAAAATAATCATTGATACTTCTTACCATGATGTTCACAAGAGGATAGACCCTATCATAGTAATGCCACCAATTTTAGTTGTTATTGGTTGTTCCTATATATGGAAATGTTTATTGGTCTCGTAAATTTAAATCATTTTCAATGTATTCCATTTGATTACATAATTTGATGAAGTTAAAAAATGAAAATTATATCATAGAATGTTTACTTACGTTGGTTGTGTCATTGGTTGTATTACATTAGTTGAATGGCCAATATAGAATTTGTCACTTCCATGTTGAGGAAGGGATATCTCAATCCAAGAATATCATAGTGTTAGTACCATCAAAAATACATATATAAGTTAGTCTAAGGTATTTCTATCTAGTTAGATCAATAAAAAATAAAGGGCCTCCCATCATGGCCTATGGAATGTATTCACTGCTATCAATACATACCGTTAAGGATTTCTAGACTCCACTCATCGATTTTTAAAATTATTAAATTCTATCAAGGTAAGGATCTTCCCTACAACCCAACCCCATCCTAATAAGTAACCCCAAAATAATCCCCACCCCAAATCATAATCCCTAATAATTATCCCCTTAACCCCCCCCCCTAAATCACAATCCTAACCGTAAACCCTAACACCCCCATCTTAATCACAAATCCTTAACCCCCCAATCTTAAACCATAACCCCATATCATTAACCCTACTCCAAAAATTAATCCCTACCCAAACCCTAATCCTAATTAATAAACCCTAACCCCCCCCCCCATATTAACCCCTAATCCTTAATCCCCCAACTTAATCCACAATCCGGATCCACAAATATTAATCCCTAATCCCAAAACCCACCATTTTAATCCATAATCCCAACCCCCAATCCTATCACTACATATAAACTAATCCATACTGCAATCTAATACCCTAATACACACCCCAAACCCCAAACCAAATCGTAATCACTAACACCTTACTAATCCTTACCCCCAATCATAGTCTCTAATCCCAAAACCCAACATTTTAAACCTAATAACCTCCCCACCTCATCATAATCCCTAATATATACCCCCTTCCAACCATTATCCATAACCCCAAAATCCTAATCACTACCCCCTAATCCATATCTCTAACCCCCCAATCTTAATCTATAATCCCTATCCACTGATACAAATCATAAGTCACTATGTAGTCCCTACCCACAATACTAAATTCCTAATCCCTAACCCCTTAACTCCTCCCATCCCAATGCTATCACTAACCTCTAACTAATACCTACCCCCAATCTAATTCACTAATCCCTACCCCCCACCAATCAGAATCCCAAATCCCTAACCCCCATCACCATCTTAATCCCTAACCCCAACCCCAACCATAATCATAATCACTAACACCTATCCCCCCCCAACACAATATTAATCCCCAATACCTATCCCACCCACAACCAATATAAATCTATAATCTATCCACCAATTATAAACCCTAATCCTTAACCTCCATAACACCCCAATAAAAACCATAATCCCAAAACCCCATATTAATTCCAAATCCATAAACCCCACCCCAAATCATAATCCTAATAACTATCCCCAAAACCCTAATGTCATTAGCTAAAACCTACTCCCCCATATTAATCCCAAATTTCTACCCCAATCATAATCCATAATCCATAACCCCCTAAATCCTCCATATCACAATCCTAATCATTAACCCAAATCCCTACCAATATCTTAATCCATAATCCATAACCCCCATATTAATTCCTACCCCCCAGTACTAATCCACATAACTCAACCCTCACCCCCACACAATATTAACCCTTAATACCCCCCATCATTATCCCTAATGTAACGATCTCCAATTTAAAAAATCTATCACAGGGCCAAAACGGGTTAGTTATGGAACTCCAATTCTGCCTACCCATATTCTAAAAGATTCCCACTAGTTGGGGTGTGATTTGTATGTTGGGGAGACCCATGGTATAGATTTATAAGAAAAAATTATTAAACAATACAAAATAATTTGAGAATATGATAATAATTTAAATAATAAAAATGATGGAAAAACTAAATAAGGAATTCCAACTAAATAATATAATAAATAAAAAAGGGATAATGTAAGTCATGATAGACTATAACTAGATTTCAAACAGAAAGTAATACCATAAAAGAATCATCAAACACAAATAAACCCAATGAATCGAGTCATGAAACCCATGTCGTTCAAAACTCCAAACTCCAAACCATCCAACAAGAAACACTCAATATTAAGGTCCCTTACCCATGTTCAATCCTGAATCCATGTAATCTGCACAAATACAAAATTACAACCCGTATAGAGTGTGAGTATAAATCATGATCTTAACACCACCATGCCTAAACATAACTGCTAGGAAAATAAGTGCATGATATAATACAATAAAGTGGTTTATTAAATAACTAACCAATTAAATTAATACCTCATCGAACTACTTTGGAACCAACATGAAATATCTCTAAGATTGTATCATGACCATGGTAACTCGAATCGTATAACCATGGTAAACATAACCGTCTTCGGCACCCTGTCAAGGTTTTTCAGAGTCTATCACACAATCAAGCCAACCATAATCGTATATTTTTGGTATAAATCACATAGATATGGGTAGTGTCTAATATATAATAATTCCAAAAAAACATAGGGGTGAGATCGATATATAATCATTATATTATTAATGAGATTCATTCCTAGGATATAAGAATTTCATCTATAAATTAGGATAGATCCTGGTATATAAACATTACATCATGTATTAGGGCCAATCTCAATATATAAGCATTCCCACAATAAATTAGGACTGATCCCGGAATTCATACATTATAGCATGCATCGGATCCTAGACCGGTAAATAAGAATTTTAGTATAAATTAATAGGAATAACCCGCTATATAACCATTAAAACATGAATCAATGGTCCTATCCTACTATATCAACATTCCAACATTTTATAAAATGAGTCATAACAAAAAAGATATCACAATATAACATCATAAGGCTCAATGGTCAATTATGGAAAATTCAATTTATCAATCAATAACACATTCTTTTTTATAATTTTTAATAAACCAATAACATTCCATTCATTTCAATTATAAATCCAATCCAAGGTGAACTTATATCATGAAACCACAAAAAACTCATCTCATGCTAAACACACTTAAGACATTAGTCAATTCATTAATAAAATAGTTCTCTTCCCCATATGGTATCCATTAGCAAGATCAATTATAATTGAATGAAAAGAAATTCAAAGGAATAATACAATCAATCATTTAATTAATTTAAACTCACATTATGTTTCAAAATCTTTGTAATTAAACAATCAATAGAGTCAAT
The DNA here is from genome assembly GCA_963277665.1 of Viscum album. Classification (NCBI taxonomy): domain Eukaryota; kingdom Viridiplantae; phylum Streptophyta; class Magnoliopsida; order Santalales; family Viscaceae; genus Viscum; species Viscum album. The sequence continues at coordinate 1,843,981,420 of OY728141.1, read as the reverse complement.
GTTTATACCCTATACATTAACCAGTAATTAACATAGTACATCCAGAGGCTAACACAAATTATTACGAAGGTGCAGAAGAGAAAAAAAAAGAACCTAAATAATCAATGGTCATGATCACAACCAAAAGCTTTTCAAGGATTCCTCCACCCTAATGAAGATCAATAGAAGATGAGAGGAAAACCAAATTTTAAGACTATTGAAGGATCAATCCCAAAAACATGATATATGGAATGGATGAAAGGCCTCTAAAATATCATAGGGATCCTTTTTGTTTAAGAGTATGAAAATTCACATAGGTGAAAAGAAAAACCAGCTTCCTGGAAATTTGAAAACAGTTTCCTAGGATATTAAACAACATGTAACTCATTTACATATCAAGTATTTATTTTTAGAGGGATACACTGAAAAACACATCATCTCAACTGATTTTTTCTTTGTCATTTACACTACACCACATGAACTAAATATGTGATGGGTAACCACTTTACACTCTCTACTAGTTTTATGACATGTGGCAGGTAAAATTTACATATCGTTCAATAAATTAATAGGTTTTGTAAATCCATTACAGATAGCATTATGTCAAAATATACAAAAAGGACCTAAACCACATCCAAAATCTTCAAAATCATGGAAAAAACTCATAAAACTATTTATTACATTTTTATCGGGACACAATTAATTCAAATAAACATAAATCCCTAGAATATTGTTTATTTTTCCAACAAAATATCTCCATATTCAAACAAGACACATCCTCCAACGATTATTGGAAAATTTAAACCCAATGGAAGAAATTTAACACAAAAAAATTAATGAGGTACATGCTTGCAAATTGATGGGATCTTACAACCTCATGTCATATAACAAGTCATCCCCAGGATTCTCCAAGAATCACTATGGGGTCTAGGAGAACACGTTTATCCATTGTGCTTGCATATCAAACTCCCTCTCCATGGTCTCCTCCTAAAAATTATTATTCTTACACAACAATCAAACCAATGGTATAGTTATACCCAGTGATACTTATCACTATGGACCATAATCAGCTTCAAATGTTCCTTAATAAAAATATCTACCTAATGTTCCACATCAGCTATGTATGTCACATGAGAAGGTTCGGGATGGAATCTTTAATGATATCATGCAAGTAACACATCATGAATGATACTATTACAATGTAGAATGGATAATTGGGAAACAACCAGGCTAAAAATTTTCACTATCTCACATAATGAAAAATCATGGGTCCTAGCATTTCATTTTTTCTAATACAATGTTTCCCTAACATACACAATGCCGATGTGAAACATAATAACCAATATTGAACTCTAGTGTTCATCACTAATGGTTAGTTTGTTCTTACAAACCATCTCTAAATCAACTAAATTTTTTTGGATGTAACTTGATTATGAATAGGCTCAATAAGAATTGATTCACCTGCCTATATCCAATAAAGATGAGAATGAAATGACCTTCTATATAAATCCTTGAGTGGTTCAATTTGGATTCATTTATGGAACATTTTATTATATGGAATCTAAATGAGTACCATATTCTACCCTCAAGCAACATCGTAATAAAAAACATGGATGAAAAATATAATATATAAGATGATTAGTTTTCTATGATAAACCTTCAGTCTATGAATGATCGGCTACACTTAGAAGGTGTTGTGATCTCAGATCCTTCTGAGGACCCAGCCATAACTGCGATTTGGAACATGGATCTCTTTCTAGAATAATAATCCTCATAACATAATGTAGCCAAACTACTTCTTACATGTAATGAATACCTAAATCATCAACTATAGAGGACTCCCAGATAGTCCAGTTGATGCACAATAACCCATACAACATCATTCTTATGGGTTATGCAGGGTAATCCTATAAAAAAATCATAAGGACATCTTCCCATTTCCACTCAGGAATGGGAAATGGTTGAAAATACCATTTGTCCTCCAATGCTTGTTTTTCACATAATGTCAAGTGATACATCTTACCATAATTCCTTATACCTCATTATTCATTTATGATCACCAATATATTATACAAAGATCAGTATACATATTTTTTAATCCAAAATGTACCACCCATCTAGAAGCATGAAAATATCTCATCATCTCCTCGTGCCAGACTGAGGAACCCATACTCAACCCCCGAACTGATAATTTTCACTTCCAATAGACAATCCAAATGGTGTCCCCCCACCATATATGTCATCCCAGATAACTAATTCATCCATATCATATATCAACATGATTGTGATATAATCCAAAAGCATGGGTATATGAGATAATAATGTCAGAGATACATGCCCCTGAGACTCTTAAATATCTAGATATTTGTGTTTAAAGAGTTTCATAATATCATTCAGGTCACAATACTCACTCACATATTATTCATGCATCTTTAGGATCGATTCATTATAAAAAATGTTTACGTTTCTCGACATATAATCGAACTCAAATTCAAAAGAATACAGATACTCGACCCACCTCCAATGCTGTAGGTTTAATTCACACCGAGAAAATATGTACCTGAGGATCTTGTTTCCCATGTATAAAATAAACCTTTTTCCCATAAGAGAGTGTCTCAAACACCACAGGGTGTTTAGCACCACATTTAACTTTATATGAGTAGTGTATTTACACTCTTGTGGTCTTAATTGTCTGTATCCCTAAGAAACCACTTCATCCTCCTACATTATAACTTCTTTGAGTCCAACTCTGGAAGTGTCACAATACAATGTATATTATTAAACTAGAATAGATATAGTGATGACAGGTGATGCGGTCATCCTACCTTCCATCATCTGAAAATATTTCATGAAACCATCTAGATAATGAAACATCAACCATTTCTTGATCATCATGACTTCAGTTCTTCAAGATGAAATAATTCATTAATGAAGTTCCCATAATAACCTAATAAACAATAAAATATCAAAATCTAAAATACATTCATTGGTTCCCAATATACCATGGTTGTAAAATTCTTAGGGTCCACTGACAATTTCTCCTCTATGATGACATATCCCATGTTGTGTATTTTTCTAACACCCCAATATTTCATAGTGCATTAACTCTTTAATGTAATTCAATAGCTTCCGATACATAAAACACCGAGTTCGAGCACACTATGACTTACCAAACTAGTCCTTCAAAAAGTGGTTATGAAAATTATTAACCACATTTTAAATTTTATATATATCCTATATAATTTTTACATTCAACTTTTGAGTTTCTTAGACACAATATCGTGAAAAATTTAAATTTTCTTATAAAAAAAGTATTTATCAAAAAATTCTATTATTCCGCCATTAAATGGTGACCCCTTTTTAAATAAAAAATTTAAAACATTTATATATTAAATTTATTGAAATTAAATTATTATTTAGAAGTGGGGAATAAAAATTTAATATGGATAAATTTTTGGTACTTTTCTGATAAATTTAATATTTTGATAAATAGAGAGAAATAAGAAATTTAAATTGAAAACAACTTTTCTAATCGAATGATTTTATATTTGTTAAATTATTCATTTTAGTGGTTTTAAAGTATAATTAGATTATATTTTTATCATTTAATATAATTTAGGTCAATATATGTAATATCACATTTATCTTGGACATAAACACATGTAAATCTTTTAAAAGTTTTTACTGTTTAAAAACCCGCATTCTAGTTTTGACAACATGAATAAATTTTAAATTATTTTTTGAAACATATATTTTTCAAATTTGTTAAAATATACATCATTTTTTAATTCTTAATATCAAAATTATCTTAGGGCTAGTTTATGGTATTTTTCTGAATACTTTCAATTTTTTTTTGAATAGTTAAAAACACTTCATTATTGTTTAAAACCAACTTTTTAATTAAATAATAAATTATTTTATTTATATTTATTTTAATTAATAATAGATTTATAATACCTATATATGTACAATGTAATTAATTTTAGTCATTTTATTATAAAATTAGGTATATAAATTTTTATTGAACTTTTTACCATCTTTTACCCACGTTCTAAGCATATTTTCAAATTTTCATAAAATATAATTTTACCACTTTTGTTAATTGATTTTAAAAAAACCGACAGACATGATTGTTATAAGTTGGTAAAATTTGGTTTAATAAGGTGAAAATAATATATGGTGAATAGTAACGTTTGACTTTTATTCATCACGATTAAAAGTAAATATGTTAATTAAAGGTAAAAATGATATTACAATTACAATGAAACATGTCGTAATTCTATTGGATAAGTTTATTTCAACAAAAATAAACCTCAAGAATAAAATATGATCCTTTGGATCCACCTGGATTATATTAGGTCATTTAATATTATTTTATTTAAAGAATATTATAAGTGTTAAATTCCTCTTTTAATCGATAAACCACTTTTCATATAGGGTTAAAAAGAAGATAAATTCTACTATAAATATTAATTATACATATAATAATATTTAAATTGTCACTATATTTTATTTATAATTTTCAGAAATTAAATAATTAAATTTATTTATGAAACAATGATGATGCATTAATTACCCTATTAATGAATGAATAAAATAATTGATGTTATAAATATCAAAATAAATTTAAATTGGGACTTTGTATGGATTACACGAATTTTCTAGGTTAATATGTCATTTTAGGGTTACTTCAATTAATTTATTTCTAAGAAATAATTTTTTATGACATTCCATGAAACCAATTTCTATATAGTGTAAAAATTGACATAAAAGAGTTTTTAAAACAAATAGTATTTTATTAAATTATTAAATACTCCTAAAAATATAAGATTCAGCCAAAGGACATATATAAGGTTATATATGACATTAATGAAGCACATTATGTTGTCTTTTCATTTTATAGTATGTTTATTAACCATTTTAAGTAAAAATTCAATAAGTCATGAAAAAATGTAAACTATTTAACTACGAGTAAAATATAGACGATAAGGTTAATATGGCGACATAAACATGGATAAAACCTATTTTTTGACTTTTTGCATACCCATAAACACATTAGACTCAAACTAAATTAATTTTACCCATTATGAACTAAAAATGAGTTTATAATAAAATAATATTTCATGATTTTTAAAAGTGACCCTCACCTCTCTTATAAAAAGGTACTTACCCTTCTCACAAAATCACATATCCAAATCCATTTATCTCAGAAAACACATACTCAAATATCCTCCCAATTACCCTCAATTCAAACTAGAGGTCGTACTTTTTTAAAAGAGCTATCCTAAGATTCCCTTTCGATCAAATCAAAAGGAAGAACCCGTAGGAGTGGAAATTATTTCATCACCTCTTTCAAAGATATTTTCTTCTTCCACTTCTATTTTATATGTTGTTTCCAAAACAAAATAATAACTAAAATACATTATACAAACTGAGATTTTATTATGAATGTGGTACCACCATAATCATTATTCTATCCATCCTATGAATGACCAGGTCACCATACGTGTGTAAGTACGGCTTAAAGTCTCCACGTCGTGGTGTAGTTTGTTATTCAACAGTTCATTATTTTGATGGGTATAATAATGAGAATAATTGATGTAAATAATAAATATAACATATTAATGGTTATATTTATATAATATACCATCCAATTACATACTATTTCACTATTATTAGAATGATATTGTCGATCCTGCGTATGAATAGATTAACGTCGCCACGACCTGATGAAATTTCATTCCCCAACATAACCATTCAAACATAATTTTCATTTTATGAATAAATATAATATTTAAGAACTTAATATTAGTTTTTTATGAATCAAATACATCCTATCCAAAAAAACATGAATTACATTACAAGACATATAAAGTAAAACAGATCAATTTACACCTGAAACAATGATACTATTGAAATATTATTAATATAGAAATATTTGAAGATCATATATGATATCATATTTGTGTATTTGGTTCTTTTATAAATTAATAACAATTAATTAACTAAAATAAAAGAGGTTAACATACCCTTGAATAATTAAATGTACAAGGTATGTAGTTTTCATCTCACTTTTTATTCCTGTGAGATTCATGCCATATTTTCCATTGCTTCCTTTTCTGTGGTGTATGTACTACCATTAATATTATTATGTGTGTAATATAATTTACATTATGGGTATTTAAATATTCATTTTATTTTCCTTCATTAATGGGGTGTATGTATCATAAGTTACCAAATCGGTAATATAATTTCATATTTCATATCCACTCATTGGGCTTTACGTATATTTCATTGATATTTTTACTCCAAGATTATGTGTAGAATCACTGTTTATTTTTTATGTATCAACTTAAAATCCCCATTTTGTGGTTATAATTTTGATACACATAATCACTAAATTGATAAATTCTCATGCCATTGATATGAACTTGTTAAGGGTAATATTAACTCATTTTCCATTCACTGAGTTAAACATCCAAGTCATTGGTTTTGTTTTTACAAGAATATGAGTGAATGTCCTCAAATTTATTTACACTGAATATCCAAATATAATGAGTGTATATATATTTTTCACATATAATTATTTAATTTATTTATCATTAATCTAAGTATTTGATCATTATAAGGGATGTCGTCTCAATTTACATTCCATTGAGACATATTTTTTGTTATAGACTTCATCACTTTATATGGTGCGTATACTATTCAGTGGTATATTATATCCTAAATCCCTTTATTCACATGATATTATAATTCTTTTATTAATGTAATTACTCAATTACGTGTACTCAATCATCTCTCATTTGGTTAACAACAAATTAACTAAAATATAGTTTTAAATATTTTAAATATTATTTCATCTAAATATTTTTCATTAATGTAGATTTTTTAAAAATTGTTTTCCGTATTTTTTTATATTGACATGATTGTTTGAAAAAATAAAATCCAATTCAAAATTTTCAAAGTGGTATGGGACATATTGATTCAAAAATCTATTCTAAACGAATTCTTCGATAAATAGTGAAATTATTAAATGTTCTTAAGAAAAAGGAGATATTTCTCAAAAAATAGTTTTGCTAAAAAATTTCATCTATTTAAATATCCTTTATTGTATTTTATTCTTTATTGAAGTTGATTTATTATAATAAAATCTACCATATTCTATTTAATTAGTTATGTTTGATTGTACATGTGCTATTTTTCTGCCATTCATGGTTTGTGGTTGATGTATTAACATTTTGTATGCTAGTTTTAATATGAACATTTAGTTTATGTTTCACCCATTTTATATGAGTATTGTATTGGAATTAGTAAGTGACGGGTGGATCCCTTTATAGATCTTCAATTCATCGGTATGTATCATGAGATAAACTATTGTTTTGTCACAAGGCCTTGAATAAACCATTATTTTAAGTCTTGGCATGAGGCCTTTACTATTTGGTTATGATGTCGGACATTATACATTCCATCATTAGAAAATTGGATATTGATATTAAATATGATTATTCGACTAGTAGAATATCCATTAGAAGAAGTAAATGGCATTATTTGATTTATCTTTTCTATATTATGTAGAAGTTTATGTTTAAAAGGATTCTGTTTCAGTCATAAACAATGCCATAAATGATTATGATTATTTATGAAAGATTACAATATAAAGTTATCCTTACTTATCATCTGATCTCACACCTTTCTAGGTTTTGTATCTTCCAAGATGCCAAGAAGTATATTACGATTAACCGTCAAGAATAGGCTAAATGATATGATTGTGTTCAATGGGGACACGATGATTTTTATTTCATGATGTTATGTAAAAATCATGTATGTATCTAGTATTTCCGATGCTAATAAACTAATAAGTGTTTCAAGATTGATCTCATGTGATCATGTAAATGATATTTAATAATGCACCAACTCTGGTTAACTTAGTTCGGGGCATTACAGTTGGTATCAGAGGATTTTTAGTACAGACCATGGAACCTAGATTTAGAAAAACTCTGATTAGAGAACATTTCCCTCAGATAAAAATTGAGTAATGTTATAGAAGAACATCCAATATTTTTTTAATATAAATATTATGTGGGTTTTCCATGAAAATACATCACAGTCTGGTTATGAGCTGGTAGAGGCGGCATTGGCACAGATGTACCTAGGTGTGAAAACCTGGAAAAGGAATTTGGGGCTTGAACTTGGGTATCCTGGTACATGACAATGGGCCTTGCTAAACTCTTGGTTATGACATTCTTGGGGGATATGTATAGGATAATTCAAATTTTCTTAAATAACTAATATTATAGATTTTTATATAAGATGAAAATAAATATCCTTGCTTAATCCTAGGGTGTTTTAGATTGAAAATAATGTGTCATTATTTTCATTAAAGGATTTTATGACTATTGTTACTCACACCATGCTTTCTAGTTTTAGTTAATGGCTAGATTCCAAGTTATTGAAAGTAACATTGATCATGATGTATAATGTAGGAACGATGGTGAAAAATAAAAAAATGGAATTTTGATAGGAGTAAAAGATTTCGTGTTCCTGTCAAATCAATTTTCCAAAAATATGCTCAACAACATATACATTAACAAACTCTCAGACTCAACAAATAATAGAAATGCGGAGAATGATAAGAGCTCTAGCGGTGGAGATCATGGAGAAATGAAAGATCAATATCCATCATGTAGGAGATGTGGAAGGAGAGACCCATGAGATTGTCTCAATGGAACAAAGAAATGATTTATGTGCGGGAAAGAAAGACATAAAGTAAAGAATTTTTTATGAAAAATGAATAGTACTATGGAAGAAAATAAAAATTATTCTAGAAACCCATTTATAGATATTTTCCATAAATATAGGGGACCTGGGAATTACCCGAGTCAATGTACTATTTTATAGGCAACCTCTAAGTCATGGAAGAACCTATGTGGAAATATATGGATGGAGAAATGTTTAAAAGTATTAATGCTCTATATTGATGGGATTACATTGGTATACATTTCACTTTTATTTGTAACCCTAATGATTGTTATGTAAAAATTATATTTGAAGATGAATTATCTTTTCTTTTGTGGATATATTTATAAAGAAGCATTTAGGTTTATATGAGCCTTGAATATGAGTCAATTATGGGTTATTACTTTTTTGGAAGATAATGCAAGGTATGAGATAACATCTATGGTTAAAATATTTTATGGTTATTTTGGATGAATTTATCACATTTGTGGTAATAGTAGAAAATTATATAGTTTTTTAAAACCGAAAACACGCATACGATGTGACAACTCGTTGCATTGGACAAAGCTGCGAGAATCAATCCTACAACCAATGTACTACTGGGATTTATCGCCTACCACTATACTAGATGAAGTCCCTTGTGAGTATGACAAATTATATTTAATTAATTGATTTTAAGGATAAAAAATATGTTGATTTTTATTTGAGGAGTAATGGTGGATTTTTATTTTTGTAAAATTTATGTTTTTATTGTGGACATATAGTGATTTGGGTTATTAATGGAAATGATTAACCTATTATATGGAATATCTTATTATGTTAATTACTTTAAATTATGTGACTTTAATAGTAGTAGATGTTATTTGATGACAAATGATTTTATTTTTCATATAAGAAAATGTGATCAATTCCTTCTGAATTTTGGGATTTTAATTAGATTGGATTATTTGGAAGAATTATATAGGCAATTTTTTTGAGTGATCTTTGTTTAACATTGAGTATTGTTTCATTAATTTTGAATATTAAGTGTAGTATTTCTTTGTATAATAAATTATCTGTTTTGGGGATCATATGATCATGTACTAACAATTTTGGTTTTTGTTAATTTCTAAAGAAAAGGGAATTATATAATTAATCTTTTGTGGATTATGTGATTATATATAAGTTGATTCTAGCATTTCAGGAGTGCAGAAGTGATGTTTAATACTCAATATTTAGAGAAAATATGAGTTTGTGGCAGAATTTTATTCGAGGATGAAACTCTACTTGAAAAGTAATAATATCTCTTTATGTTCATAGTCAATATCATAAATAAATTTAAAAAAATATTTTAATAAACTTAAAAAAATGTTTTCTGTTTACTATTCCTAATGGGTAATCAAAGACCATTTGACCCATCAAATTTTTATGTTTTTCTAGTTGTTAACTTTCTATTGATCATGTTTTCTATCACTCTCCATTAGAATTTGTTTTTTTTTCATTTCCATATTTTCCAACATTGAACCCTAATATAGGTTATGTCTGGTGACATTTGAACTTCCCTTTCATTATTTTAATGAGATAATTTTGTCGACCCTTTTTTTGATGTGGGATTTCAACAATGATGTTTGAAATGTCAAACCCCTAGTTTTTGTTTCTGGCATTAAATTTTTCGGATGAAATTATTTTAAAGAGGGGATAAGGTAACACCCCATGATTTCATAGTACATTATCTCTTTAACGTAATTCAATAGCTTGCACTATATGCAACCTTGAGTTCAACAACACTATGACTTACCAAACCAGCCGTTCAAAAGTGATTATGAATAGTATTAATCAAATAATGAATTATTGATATATACTATATAATTTTAACATTAAACATTAGAGTTTCTTAGACATAATATAAGGATAAATTCAATTTTTCATATAATTTTTTTCCCAAAAATATTATTTTTCCACCTTTTAAAGGGGAACCCTTTTTAAATCAATTATTTGAAACATTAACATATTCAATATAGAGAACATACATTCTTCATTAGACATTTGACATTAAAATTTAGTTTTGATATATTTTTTGTACTTTTCTGATAGCTTTCATATTTTGATAAATAGTGAAAAATACTAAATTTAAATTGAAAACAACTTTTTTAATCAAAATAATTTGTAGTTTTAAATGATTCATTTCAGTGGTTTTAAATTATAATTGGATTTTTTTTATCATTTATTGTAATGTAGGTTATTATATGTAATTTCATATTTAAATTGAACATAAACACATGCCAATCTATTGGTAGTTTTTACTTTTTAAAAACCCTCTTTCTCATTTTGACAATGGGAATTAATATTAAATTAATTAATTCAACATATATGTTTTTAATTTTATAAAATATAACTTATTTTTTAATTTTGAAAATCAAAATTATCTTAAGGTGATTTTTTGAAATTTTTTGAAAAACATTAATGTTTTTATGAATACTGAAAACAAGCATTATTGTTTAAAACCGAGTGTTTACATAAATAAATATTTCTTTTATTTGAATTTATTATCAGTCAAAATAGATTCATAATTCCTATATAAGTCCAATTTAATTTATTTTTTTCATTTTATAGTAAGATTATGTATATAAAAATTAATTGAACTGTTTACCGGCTTTTACAAACATTTCAGGCATATTTGAAAATTTACATAAAACATAATTTTACCACTTCTATAAATTGAATTTAAAAAATATGAGAGACACAATTTAAATAAGTAAGTAAAATGTGGTTCAATAAGATGAAAATAATTTTAGTGAATAGTAACATTTGACTTATATACCATGGTTAAAAATAATTAGTGTAATTAAAGGAAAAAATGATATTATAATTACTATGACATGAGTACAATTTCAATTGGATAAGTTTATTTAGACCATAATCAAACATAGAAATAAATTATGATCCTCTTTATCCACTTGGATTAGATTAGGACATTTAATATATCTTATTAAAAGATGAGTTAAAAGTGTTAAATTCAACTTTTATTTATTAAACCAATTTTAATATAGGGTTATACATAAGAAAAATTAAAATAAAAATATTAATTATAAGTATAAATAAATTTCCTAGCTCATGGTATTTTATTTATAATTTTTAGACATTAAATAATTAAATTTATATATTGATAAATGATGATTCAATAATTACTTTATTAATGAAATATTAAAATAATTGATCTATTAAAGTTAAAATAAGTGTAAATTGAAACTTTTACTGCATTCCATGAATTTTAAGGCATAATATGACATGTTAATGTTAATTTAATGAATTTTATTCGAATTAATAATGTAGTTATGACATTAAAAAAACAAATACTAAATAGTGTCAAAATTGACATAAATGAGTTTATAGAAAAAATACTATATTATTATATGAGAAAATGCTTCTAAAAATGTAATATTATTAAATATAACATAGAAAAGGTTATATATGTCATTAATAAACCATTTTAGCTTATCCATTCATTTTATAGTATGTTTATTTACCATATTATGTAAATAAAAAAGGCAAGGTAAAAGTTTATTTATTTAAATAAGAGCTACATCTAAATGATATGGTTAATTAAATTATCTAAACATGTTTAAATCATATTGGTTGATTTTTATTCGACCCATAACCACTTTATCATCTAAATAAATCCATTTGGAGAAATTAGAAATAGAAAATTAATTTATAATAAAACAATATTTCATGATTTTCCAAAAATTGACCCTCAGCTCTCTTGTAAAAGGGTACTTCCACTTCTCTCATGATCACACCTCCAAAGCGATTTTACTAGTCCATGACCTAGTCAAATATACTCCCTACTACACTCAAATAAATCTAGAGGCCTTAATTAGATTATAAAGCCAACCTACAGAGCCATATTGATCAAATCATAAGGAAGCACCAGAAGAAGAGATAATTATTTCATCACCTCTTTATAAATTCATTTATTTTTCCACTTCCACTTTTGTTGTTGTTTTCAAACCAAATTAATAACTCGTGAACCTTATACATAATAAGACATTATTAATAATATTTTAAAACCATATTCATTATTATATTCATCCTATGAATGACAACATCACCATATGTGTGTGCGTACGGCTTACCATCTCCACATCGTGGTGCAGTTTGATATTCAACACATCATTATATGGATGTGTATAATAATGAACATAATTGATCTAAATAAAAAATATAACAATTTAATGGTTATTTATATATAATATAAAATATAATTATAAACTATTTCACCATCAATAGAATGATATTGTGGCTTGTGCGTACGAACGAATTACCATCTCCACAATGCGATAAGATTTCATTCCGCAACGTAACCATTCAAAAAAAATTTTCATTTAAGATTAAAAATAATTTTTATGAACTTAATATTATTCTATATATGAATCAAATAAATGTTATCCATAACAAACATGTCTTATATAATAAAACATATAAAGTAAAATGGATCAGTTAACAACTGAAACAATGATACTATTGAAATATTATTAAGAAAGAAATATTATAAGATCACATATGATATCATATTTATGAATGTGGTTCTTATATAATTTAATAATAATGAATTAAATATTATATATGAGGATTACATACCCTCGAATATGGAAATATACAAGGTAATGGGTTTTCATCTCACTTTTTATTCCCGTGAGATTCATGATATATTTTCCCTTATTACATTTTGTGTGTTTTATGTACTTCCCATGATTGTATTCTTTGCGTAATATCCATTAATTTATGGGTATTTAAATATTAATTTTATGGTAATTTTTTCATGGGGTTTCTACTTCATATGTTACCAAATTGTTAACGGAATTTCAAATTTCAATTTCCACTCATTGGGCTTTACGCATACTACATTGATAATTTTACTCCAAGGTTGTGTGTGGAATCACAATTTATTATTTATGTATTATTTTCCACTAGCCTTTGTGTGGATATATTTTTTATACACATAATCACTCCATTTATAAATTTTCTTGCCATTGATATGAACTTTTTCAGGGTAACCTTAACTCAATTTCCATTCATTTAGTTAATCAACCAAGTAATTTGTTTTGTATTTACATGAATGTGTGGGAATGGCCTAAGATTTATTTACTCTGAATTTCCAATTATATTAAGTGTATTTATAGTTTTCACACAAAATAATTTTATTTATTTATCTTTAATCGATGGATATAGACATTATAAGGGATTTCGTATCAATTTACATTCCATTGCGGAAACTTTATTATTATACACCAATTCAATTTTATATTGTGAATATACTGTCCTTTGATTGATTATATCATAAATCCCTTTATTCACATTATATTACAAGGTTTTTATTAATTTTATTCCTAAATTACTTGTATTCAAGAATCTCTCATTTGGTTAGAAACTATTTAACTAAAATGTCATTTTAAATGATTTAATGATTTATTCTTCTAAGTCATTCTCATTAATGACAATGTTTTAAACATAATTTTAGGTATTTATTTATATGGAAATGAATGTTTTGAAAACAGAATTCCTTTAAAATGTTTAAAAGTGGTATGGGACACTTTCATTGAAAAACCTCTTTTAAACGACTTCATTGATAAATAGTGCAACTTTGAAATGCTTTTAAGAAAAGGGGGATATTTCTCTAAAAATGTTTTACTAATGATTTTCATCTATGTCTATATCATTCATGGAATTTTATTCATTACTGAGGATTATTAATTATAATACAATCTTATATATTGTATTGTATGAGTTATGTTCGACTGTGGATGTGCTATTTTTATGCCATTCATGGTATGTGGTTAAATTATTGAAATTTCATATTCTAGTTGTATTATGAATGTTTAGACAATTATTCACCCATTTAATATGAGGAATTCAGTAAAAATTGAAATTTATGGGTGGATACCTCTACAGCTCCTCGATGCATCGGTAGGACTCATGAGACAAACTAGGGTCTTGGCACAAAGCCATGAGAAAATGATTATTTGTAGTCCTAGCATGAGGCTTTGACTATGTCCATATGATGTCCAACATTATGCATTCCATCATTATTAAATTGGATATTGATATTACATGTGATTATTCAACTGTTATAATATCCATTTGAAGATGTAAATAGAATTATTTGATTTAGCTTTTCCATATTATTATAGATGTTTATGTTTAAAAGGTGTGTGTTTTAGTCTATTACATTTACTTAAATGTTTATGCTTATTTTTCAAAGTATCCACTATATTGTCATCCTTACCAAGCATATGAGATCACCATATTCTATGTTTTATTTTTCCAAGGATAGATTATAGTATATTACAATTAACCTTCAGGAATAGCCTAAAGAAAATGATTGTCTTCAAACGGCACACAATGTTGTTTTTTAAATTTCATGATGTAATTTAAAACTAATGTATATATCTAGTACGTACAAGGATGTTATACTAATTGGTCATTCAAGACTTGATCTCTTTTGATCATGAAAATGCTGTGTAATATTGCCCTGAATCTGGGTAACTATGGTTGGGGGGTTCCAACTCGTTGAATTCAAAAACAACATTTGGGTTTCATGGTGTAAGGTTTATGCTCTTTCAATTTATGCAAGATGATGATAACCTACTGGGAATGATCATTAGATAACAATTAGGAAAATAATATGTCTTCAATAATAACAACCACAAACCGATCCAGAAAAGGATGAAGGATATAATTCCTCAAATCAATGAATTCTATCAGTGTGTTTGTCAATCAAAATAGAATCCCTACGAACTCATACATTCCATACCTGCTTATAAATGAAGTGTAAGTAATGTTTGATGGTCTCACCCACAACTAAGGAAATCCTGATATCAAATAAATCTTAGAGAAGATATTATCACCACTCAAATAATCAAAAATATCATTGAAACATGGAAGGGGATTCTATTTCATGACTTTTATCTAGATTAATTTTCAATATTGAAAAAATAATCAAAAAGTACCATCATCCTTCTTTTCATAAAATAATTGAAGAACCCCATGGAGTTGTACATGGTCATATGGATCCATTATCTGACATATCTTCCAACAAAACCTTCAACACCAGTATAACTGATTGTCCCATTATATAATGTTGGATAGAAACTGGCTCTCCTCCAGACATCAATTCATTTGTGAACACAATATCTGGAACATGCAGTATGTTATAGAAATATTCATGAAATGGGTCTGAAAAATGTTATACCACTAGAGGATAATAATCCATCTTCATCCCACCATCATCTAGTGAAATACTGACTATCTAATCAATGAGATAATTCAATATGTACTCATTTTATCATTAATGAGTAGTATGAAGATCCCACTAAACCTTTGAGAATAGTTTAACACTTTTGTAGATAGAAATGTAACTTTACTTTAGTAATAGTTGATATTATCCTGGTATAGAAGTAGATATTCCAAAATAAGAATAAAATTAAAACCTATCATTTCCATCAAAAATGGTTCCCAAATGAAATGGTGACCACCAATCTCTTGAGAACACACCTTCAATCATTTTATATTCTTTGAATACACTCCCAATGGTGTATCAATAGTCAAAAAACTATCCAATATTTCCACATTCAATGTAAACCCATTTACAAAAATAGTGGATAAAAATTATTTCAATGCAATTGTATCAAAAAACAGCGCAAGCAAGGGTATATGATACATGAATCACACCTCTGACAGTAGAAGGTCCTCAATCCACAATATATAGAGTTTTTTATACAATGTGTAGGTGTTTGGACCCACTACCCTTGTATTCTTCCTTACTCCACTAATCAATTCTGTCAACATGGAAATTTCATTCCTAAACTGTGGTACCAGATCCCTAGACTCAACTAGAACATCTTATGTAGATCTCACAATCTGTTTAGCAATGAATAACTATGTCCAACCAAGACTCTGGTAGATATAATTATCTCTTTATAGTAATATAATATTTAATTCCCCGAAAAAACCTCTATATGTGTCCAATCATTTAGAAAGAATTACACTCTATAGAGGGGTATAGAAACCAAGGCTGTATGCGGCCTATCTTGCCACACGAATAACACTGCAACAGAATACAATAATGACATTTATGCCCACTTCCCAACTACAGTAAACATAATTTTTTATAATGAAAACTGTCATAATGATGCTTTATTCTTCTAGATGAATATATCATAGTTTTCCTATCTGAAATTGCTCAATATATTTGGATAGATGTGTCTAAATAAATACACGACAACTTTCTTCCATGATAACTCCACTTGCTTCCAATTATTCTTGAGAATGCCCTCTTGCACATGCTTGTCCACAAATCATATATTTAGCAAACTTTAACCTCCAATCAGTTTGTTTTTAATGATTCTTAAATATATTATCGACATAAATTATCTAAAACTAAGCTACATAGGGGCCTCTATCCCCTAAAAAAATATATTGTATTTGGAACACTCTCTTCTTATCAAACATCAAATTTACAGTGTAAACAATCTCCCTTTTCATGTTTCACATAACCCTTAAGAATCTATCATAAAGCTGAACATCCATCTAATCCTCAGAAGATAAAATAATATCAGAATCATCTCAGTTAGAAAAATGATGATTTCCACTATCGTAAACCTCAATTCAATGATGACAACAAGACATTTTATCTATGAGATAAATGAACTCCTTCGAACACTACCTATTAAAATAGGGTCAACATCAACAGGTGATAACAACAAAGAACCACTACTCCAAGTATCTCTAAACATGTATTATAATGATTTTATATTGGAATATAAATTTAAATATTTCATTTATCATGTATAATATGTATCTTGTATAATAGTTCTTATAGTCATTTATATATCACATGCTATATATATGTCACTATTAGGAATAATGTGTGTCAATATATATCCCTATGTGCCAATAATTATGCATGTGTACTCCTCTCTCACCAAAATGGGCAATGAGTATAAATATCATACTCCAATAACATCATAAAATAACAATATTATAGAACATGTGAATCACCCAAGGTTAAATAACATCAATTATAATAAGAAAATATCATAAATATAAATATCAACCAGTGGAAATTGGATTTCCCCCACATACATGGGTTATGTAATCCCATGAAAAAGATCATTATAAAGTCCCAAAACATCCTATTATAATTTCTACCATTCCCAAATATTAATGAAATATAACTAAAACTGTGTGTCCTCTTATACCACTTTTTATCGTCCACCAATTTTGGCACTATCATGTGGATGAAACGAGTTGTTTACAGGACCTCAAGCGCACCTCCTCTATTCTAGAGGCTACTGACTAGTAGTAAAGGTGTTATAGGTATAGTGAGTAGACTATACCACATATAAAAGGATTACAAAATAGAATAATTAAAAAATATAAACAAAATTTAGATTGTGTAAATAATGAAAAAAAATACAAAATAGCATAAGACCCAAGAAATAAATGCCAACTGGATAATACAATAAATAAAAAATGATTAATGTAAATCCATTAAATAATGTAACTAGATGTCAAAAAAAATTTAATACAATAAAATTATTAGCTGACACTAATAAACTCAATAACCTTAGTCCTGATCCCCATGTCACAGTCATCTCTAAACTCCATCCCATCCAGCAAGATACACTCAACAGTAAGGACCCTTTCCCATGTCTAATCTTTCATCCACGTAATCTAATCAACATCCAAACCACATCCGAAGTAGTGTGTATTTATAACTCATTAGGTCGACACCATTGTGTCTAAACATAACCATCCAAATATGAATTTCATGAAATAATGAAATAAACAAGTGTATTAATTAATTAACAATATAATTAATACTAGATCAACCTTCTTTTGTACCATATCAAAATGTCTCTGATCATGTATCATGTCCATGAAAACCACAACGATATAACCATGGTTAATCATAACCTTCATTGGATCCATGTCATAATGTCTCTGAGCATTTCTCACAATCATTCCAAACATAACCATATATTCGTGGTATAAATCACATAAATCAAGGTCAATCCCTCTATATAGGAATTTTAGAAATAAATTAGGGTCCAGAGCAGTATATAATCGTTACAACATGTACTATGGACAAGCCTGATATTTAATCATTTCAACGTTAAATCATTTTCGAGTCTCGTATATAAGTATCACAACATGTATCAGGGAGAAGCCCATTATATAAGCATTTTAGCAAAAAAATCATTCTGTATCTTGGTGTATAAGCATTACAACATGTATGAGTGTCAATCCTAGTATGTAAGTATTTAAAGATAAATAAAAAGGCATAAACCACTATATAATCATTACAACATGAATCACTGAGCATATCCCACTATATACGCAGTGTAACATTAAACACAACACATCATAGTAGTAAGGATATAACTATATCATATCATAAGGATCAATGGTTAATTAACAAAATTAACATTTATATTTCAATATCACAATTTATTTTTAATTTGGCCATAAACCAATTACATGTCAATCATTTATGTAATGAAACCATGTCATGGTGAATCTATATCATAAAATCGATCAAAACTCATGCCATGATAAACACACATAAGCCGTTAGTAGATTAATTTTAAATCAAGGGTTAACTCACCCAAAATATAACCATAATCCAAGATAATAATAGATGAATCAAATGGGATTCCAAGGAATAGTCCAACTAAACATTTAATTTATTTAGTAGGACATTATGTAGGTGCAATAGTAATATTTCACATACTTAAAGACTTAACAGTCAATAAATTTATGGTTTATACCACTACCATTAATTTGATATTAGAACAATTCTTTTAAAGGACAACACGAATGTGGAAGAAGGTGCAGAAGAGCGCAAAAATATCATAGATTAACCCCAGTTAACATTACAATGGAAATAGGTCCAATGATTCTACCACCCTAATTGAGATCAACGTACAAGGAGAGGAAAACTGAACCCAAAGACTTACAATAGATTGATCGCATAAACATGACATCCATAATGGATGAAATACTTCCAAAATTACATGGGGAGGCATCATGTATTGAAATGAAGAAACATCACATGGTTGAAAAGAAAACTCATCCATATGATTACACTAAATCTAATGGTCATGAAGACATAAGCCATGCGTCTCATTATCATGTAATTTATTTATTTTTAATGGGATACACTAGAAACCAATCATCTCAGATTAATTTTTAATTTTCCAAAAATTAACCGATGTTCAAATTTTACACATGTAAATTCATAACACCTAGTTTGGGTTTCATGACATGTGTCATGATGAATTTACATGTCGTGTATACCATTACATGTCATAAAAATTACCTAAAGACAGCCATCAGTTTTGTTCCGCAAAAGGACCCAAACCACCTACAATGCCTTAAAAAACATATAAAACCACATGTAAAACCAATTTACCCATTATTATCTATGAACCATTAATTAAAAGAAACATACATACCCTAACTTTATGTATTTTCCCCAACAGAATATCTCTATCTCTAAACAAGACTCAACCACCAAGTCTTAAAGAAAAATTGAAATCCATATGTAATACATTTAATGTAAAAATGAAAAAAGGGATGAACATTGAAAAATATGACATCTTATAAATATTTAATACCCCCATCATAATACATAATCCCTACCACTCATCTAAATCCCTAATATCTAATATCCACCATCTTAGTACCAAATCCCCACCACCCAATCCTAATCACTAAAACATCCACCCAAATACTAATCCTTAATCTATAACCCCATTTCCCACAAAAAACAAATCCTAATCACTAACACCTAACTAATTCCTACCCCCAATATTAATCCCTAAACACTAAACCCCATATAAATACTAATCACTAACACCTAACTAATCCCTACTCCAATTATTAATCCCTAACCCCCCCCCCCCAATATTAATCCTTAATCCCTAATCTCATAATAAAAATCACTAATGACTGAAAAATTCCTATCCACCCAATCGTAATTCTTAATCCCTAACCCTTACCCCCCCACCCAATCCTAATACATATCCCCCTAATTCTACTCACTAACTACTAACTAATACCTAAAAACTAAATCCTTACCCCTAATCCCTAACCTCATATTATTAATCCCTAACCCCTACCCCACCCCAAATTAAAATCCCTAATCCTTATCCCCCCATATTAATCCCTATTCCATACCCCCACATAATCATAATCCATATCCCCTCGATCCTAATCCCTACCCACAATATTTATCTCTAATGTTTATTAAGTAATCAATTATATGTCAAAAAACTCAGATGATTAAATTCGCATCGAATTTGATGGTAGTATTTCTAAAACACATACCATTAGTTATGAAGGAGTTTACCATCCTAGATTGACATTACCTAAAACTTATAATGCAATTAAATATGTTCATGAACCCATTAATAATAATTTACCAATGTCATTGGTTCAATCCAATTAACATCTCCTTGATAATGTCATCGGTGAATTATAATATGGAACTCTCACTAGATGGTCAGAACTAAATGAGGATGGACTTATATATTTTCTCTCCATCATTGAACTTCATTCCCATGATTACACTATTAGTGATTTTAGTTTAATACATTCCATGCAATAATAGTTGAATCCTTTTCAAATTAACAATGTTTTTAATCTCTTGGAATGACTCACTAATCAACCTAATATTGGAAAAAATTGGTCGTGCAAAACAAAATGGACAATGAAGAAATTATCATCCATAACAATGCACAAATTTAAGTTAATGATTACAATAAAGATGAATGTATTGATTATGGTTAATCATTTCAACTGTTTCTCAACAATAATTCATTATAATCTTTGTGGAATTCTCCACTCATTTTAATTTTAAATTTTTTCAAATGGATATAAAAAATATATGTTTAAAGGTTTTTATTTCTGAAAATGTATTTCTGCATCTTCCACCCAGATTTGAAAATCCAATAAATTTAAATCATATTCTCAAGTTTATCATAACTATTATTGTCCTAAAAGAGTCCAATTTTTCATGGTGTGAGAATTTATCTAAATTAATTTTATTAGATGATTTGAAAATGGAAAAATTCAATTCCACAAATTCTGAAAACTTTTTCAAATGATTTATTAATAATTAAAATTTATATTAATGAATTTGTTTTTTGTCTCACCAAAGAAACCATGTAATGGATTTTATAATTAAATTAATTGTGTTTGATTTTTTTTGGGTGAACTCTAATTTATTTTTGGTTTTCAAATTATTCATAATTCATATGGAACCTTTTTATTCAAAATTTAATACACTGATGTAATTATAAATATGTTTTACACAGATCATGCTATAGAAATTTAAATACAAATGAGTATAACTTGTAATCTAACACTGCATGAATCCAATCTATCTATCAATAAAAATCTTTATAAAAGTATGATTAGAATTTTTCTCTACCTTATTATGTCTAGGCTTAACACATGTTTAGTGTATCCATTTATTCTCATAATCAATCAAATCCAATGTAATATCATTTAATAACTATATAAATAATTTTTTTGGATATTTGAGAGGGACTAAAAATCTAATATTATATTATACAGTGGAATTTTTATTGAAAATACTTTTCTCCTCAATTATAATTTTGGAGGATTTCAACTGTAATGGAAAAGTAATAGTGGAAATTGTCACCAACTAGAATAACCCCTTATATTGTGGTGTATTTAAAATAAAAATTCATTTCAAAACCTTAATTATTTAATTATTATATTAATATTTGACATTTTTTTTTAAATTTTTTTCTCATAATTTCTATGGTTCATTTATCTCATATGATGCATTATTTGAGGGAGAAAAAATCTTGTTAATATTAAAATTATCATAGATGTATCCTTTTTTCTATTTTTTTCAAAATATATTTTAACAGTTGAGGTTATTCAAAAAAAATATTTAAAAATTTTACTTCTCTCTTCAGCTATATTTTTTAAGTGAAATTTTTTTTTTTATTCTTTTTTTATTTTTTATGAAACTATATATTTTCTTCATTAATTTTTTTAAGTTTTTAAAAACATTAGTTCTCTATCTCTCTATTGATCATTAATGATTCCAAAATGAATATTAAATATTATTTCCCTTTTCCTTCAACCCAATCTAGGAATCATTATTGATAATAATGTTTTTGGATAACTTTTATATGGGATAAATTTTATGTTATTGGGGAAAAGTTTTATGTAATGTTGGAGAACTATTTCTGTTAAGGGGAACAATTTGTTATTGATCATAAAATTTGGTGATATCTTAGTAATCTATAGTAATAATTATTTTTGTTTTTTTCTTCTTGTAGAGGAATATCAAATTATTTTTAAAATCATATCTTCCATATCATTTTATACATTATATATTCTTGGTTAACTAACATATTATTAAAGTGCTTTTATCATCAAAATGGGATATATTATTGTTTTTAATTAGTTTTAATGATCATAAAAAGTCTAATTATTTCACTTATATTGATATGTATAGAATTTATTTCTAATTTTACACCAAATCTATAAAATATGGAATCCATGAAACAAAACATTTCACAACTCCACAAATAATGTGTACAAATAGCATTACGGTGCAATTAAAAGGACCATGAAGTCACGAAACTTAGTTCAACATATAAGTATTAGAAAGAGTAGAAGATGTGAGTAAAATGTTTAAAAAATATGATAAAAATTCATATAGTATAGTTACAACACAATTATATGGACGACATTATTGTACAAATCTTTCCAACTTTTAGGTGGTGGGGCGCACAGTGAAAGCTTGTCGTCTAAGGATTAAAAAATCGTTACCGAAGCCAAAAAAATTTCATCCCCACTGAGATGATCCCCATTAGTGATTTTTTTATATTGAATTAATTTTATTATAAAATAAATAAATGACTACCTCATTTGATTTGGTGGTGCATTAGAATGTAGCTAGTATCCAGTGATAGTTTCTCAACTGATCTAAAACCATACTACTCTATATTTTTGAAACATGATTGAAGAATCAATGAATATGTCGTTTTAAAAATTCTAGGTGATCTGATGAGGCTTTGATAAATTTTTCGACATTATGATGATCACATCGATCTCGTCCCTTTGAACAATCAAAGGCATTATATTATTGTTTTCCTGGAGAGAGACATCTTCTCTACAAGCGGAAAGAAGAGAGAGAAGATCTCATTCTATGGTCTAGAGAAATGATACTGAGTACACACATTTGACTGTTAAGTGGTGAGAACTCAAAGGAATTGTGATTTCTTCTCAATAATTTCATAATTGGTGATCTCTAGTAGGTTATATAGTGATGATAGACCCTCCAATAAGAATAAAACATGTTTTATGTTCCATTGGTTGTTTTTATCTATATACAAGTTTATTGGTCTCTTGACTTGAGATCAATATCAATGTGGTTTAATTTAATTATATAAATTTATGCTAGACAAAAACCATGGAAATGAATTGAGGGAAAGGTTAATTTTCTTGGGTGTGTCCCTAGTTATATTTCATAGGATGAATGGTCAATATAGAATTTCCCATTTTCATGTTGAAGAAGTGATACTTAAGAATTATTTGATAAGGATGGTGGTGCCTTCATAAATTATGAACCAATCTAGTCAACGTTATTTCTATCTAGTTTGATCAATATAAAATAAGGAATTAAAGTACAAAGAGACAAGTGTGCATCCTTCATTATACTATACAATGATTCAAATGGATTATATTACGTAGTATGAGTTTGCGGGATGGTTTTCAATGTTATGATTGTTCCTGATATCTTTAGTGACCTTGATGGGTTTCTGTACTCAACTCTTGTTCTATGAATAGTATTCACTACTATTGATATAATGGTCTCCTATGCCACTAAATCCCTAAAACACCCCAAACCTTAATCCTAAGCATCCTAGTGATGAAAAAACATCTTCTCTCATGATAAAAGCACCATCATAGGTCTGAGAATCACGTGTTAATTTAATAATCATAAAAAAATAAATGAGTCACTATTTAATTTCATAGGCACATTTGACTGCAGCTAGTCAGTACTGATCCATTCTCAAAGGATCTGCATTTGAACTCCTATAGGTCACCCACACATGATCCAAGAATCTGCACGCTCCCATTTATTTATATTTCATATGTTATCATGGATTTGTGATGAATCCTTCAACATTGTGATTATAAAATCGGTCTCACCCCTTAGAACAATAAAATGGGGATCTTTGATTGGTCTCTTGGAGAGAATTTATATCTCTATGAGGAAACATGAGAGATAGTTTCTCATTCCTATGGTTTAGATACATAATACTGATTGGAAATAATAGAATATCAGGTTTTGGGGGTTCAAAATAATTTAAAATTATTCTCTTTTAGTTGTCAATTAGTGGTATCTAGTAGTTCAAATAATAGGGATAGACCCATTGATATAAATTCCACATGTTTTAGCTATAATTTCCTTTTTCATTCTACAAACATGTGTATTAGTATCCTAACATGAGATCATTATCAATGTGTGTAATTTTATATCAAGAGTTGATTTTTTTTCGAAAACCCATGATATCAGTTTCATGACTTGGTAGCTTTTATTGGGTTCATCTTTAGTTGTATTGTATTTGGTTGAATGGTCATGGTGGAATTTTTCTCTTTCGAGTCAAAAAAGTGATATATCGGGCCAATTTAATCATAATGGTAGTACCTTCATAAATTGTAACATTAGGTAGTATAAGTTAAGTATTTACTATTTGATAAATAGACAATAATCGAATAATGTTTTATGACTAACGTGTGTGTCCACCTTTATGGGATATCATAAGATAATAATATTATATTACACAGTACGTGTTTGTAGGATGGTTTTCACTGATATTACTATTATTCGTATATTTGTGGCCCTTTATTATTTTATATTCTCTTATCTTGGTCAATTATTAGTATTAGTTTCTATCAAGATAAGGACCTCCACTAACCCCCCCATACCTAAACCTACCCTCCCCAAACCTAATCCTAATTAGTATCCCCTAACAAATCCATACCCTCCAAATCATAATCCCTAACCCACCATCCCAAATCATAATCACTATCCCATAAATGAACCCTCTCCTTCCCTCCCCAAATATTAATCCCTAATCCCTAACCCTACAATATTATTCCCTAATCCCTGACTGACCCAATCATATTCCCTAACCGCCAATAATAATTCCCCTACCCACACCAACACTAATCCAAATCACTAACCCATAACTAATCCATACCACCGAATTGTAGTCCCTATAACCTAAGCCCCCCAATATCCTAAATCATAATTCATAATCCTAACCCCCCCAAACACTAATACCTAATTCCCCATCCCTAATCCCTACACCCCAACACTTCAGTGTCACGACAGTCAACTAGATCTCATCCCTTCAAATTGTCAATGGTGTTTTGGATTGGCCACTTGTAGAGATACTTTCTCTCCATAGAAGGTTTAAGGAGCATGAACATATTATTCTTATGGTCTAGATGAATCATAATGAATAAATGAAGTTTTCTATTAGGTTCCATAGAACATAAGCAATTACACTTCATACCATGAAGATCACAAGAGGATAGACCCTCTCATAGTAATGCAACCTATTTTAGGTGTTACTGGTTGTTCCTATATATGGAAATGTTTATTGGTCTCGTAGATTTAAATCATTTTCAATGTATTCCGTTAGATAACATAATTTTATGAAGTTAAAAAATGAAAATTATATCATAGAATGTTAACTTATGTTGGTTGTGTCATTGGTTGTATTACATTGGTTGAATGGGAGAGATATAATTTGTCACTTCCATGTTGAGGATGTGATATCTCAATACAAGAAGATCATAATGGTAGTACCATCAAAAATACTTATATAAGTTAGTCTAGGGTATGCCTATCTAGTTAGATCAATAAAAAATAAAGGGCCTCCCATCATGGCCTATGAAATGTATTCACTGCTATCAATACATACCGTTAAGGATTTCTAGACTCCACCCATCGATTTTTAAAAATATTAAATTCTATCAAGGTAAGGGTCTTTCCTACAACCCAAAACCATCCTAATAAGTAACCCCAAAATAATCCCCACCCAAAATCATAATCCCTAATAATTATCCCCTTAACCCCCCCCCCCCCCCCTAAATCACAATCCTTACCCTAAACCCTAACACCCCCATCTTAATCACAAATCCGTAACCCCCCAATCTTAAACCATAACCCCATATCATTAACCCTACTCCAAAAATTAATCCCTACCCAAACACTAATCCTAATTAATAAACCCTAACCCCCCCCATATTAACCCCTAATCCTTAATCCCCCAACTTAATCCATAATCCTGATCCCCAAATGTTAATCCCTAATCCCAAAACCCACCATTTTAATCCATAATCCCAACCCCCAATCCTAACACTACATATAAACTAATCCATACCCCAATATAATACCCTAATACATACCCCAAACCCCAATCCAAATCGTAATAACTAACACCTTACTAATACCTAACCCCAATCATAGTCCCTAATCCCTAAACCCAATATTTTAAACCTAATACCTTCCCCACCTCATCATAATCCCTAATATATACCCCCTTAAAACCATTATCCATAACCCCAAAAACCTAATCACTACCCCCTAATCCATATCTCTAACCCCCCATCTTAATCCATAATCCCTAACCACCGATAAAAATATTAAGTCCCTATGTAGTCCCTACCCCCAATACTATATTCCTAATCCCTAACCCCCTAACTCCTCCCATCCCAATGCTATCACTAACCTCTAACTAATACCTACCCCCAATCTAATTCACTAATCCCTACCCCCACCAATCAAAATCCAAAATCCCTAACCCCCATCACCATCTTAATCCCTAACCCCAAACCCAACCATAATCATAATCACTAACACCTAACCCCCCCCCCCCCAACACAATATTAATCCCCAATACCTAACCCACCCACAACCAATATAAATATATAATCTATCCACCAATTATAAACCCTAAACCTTAACCTCCATAACACCCCAATACAAATCATAATCCCAAAACCCCATATTAATTCCAAATCCATAACCCCCACCCCAAATCATAATCTTAATTACTATCCCCAAAACCCTAATGTCATTAGCTAAAACCTACTCCCCCATATTAATCCCAAATTCCTACCCTAATCTTAATCCATAATCCATAAACCCCTAACTCCTCCATATCACAATCCTAATCATTAACCCTAATCCCTACCAATATCTTATTTCATAATCGATAAGCCCCATATTAATTCCTACCCCCCAGTACTAATCCACAAAACTCAACCCTCACCCCCACACAATATTAACCCTTAATACCCCCCATCATTATCCCTAATGTAACGATCTCCAATTTAAAAACCCTATCACAGGGACAAAACAGGTTAGTTATGGGACTCAAATTATGCCTACCCATATTCTAACAGATTCCCACTAGTAGTGGGGTGTGATTTGTATGTTGGGGAGACTATACCCCATCATATAGAGTTATAACAAAAAATTATGAAACAATACAAATTAATATGAGAATATGATAACAATTTAAATAAAAAAATTGATGGAAAAACTAAATAAGGAATTCCCACTGAATAATATAATAAATAACAAAGGGATAATGTATGTCATGATAGACTATAACTAGATTTCAAACTGAAAGTAATACCATAAAAGAATCATCTAACACAAATAAACCCAAAGAATCGAGTCATGAAACCCATGTCGTTCCAAACTCCAAACTCCAAACCATCCAACAAGAAACACTCAATATTAAGGTCCCTTACACATGTTCAATACAAAATCC
Organism: Viscum album; assembly: GCA_963277665.1. Lineage (NCBI taxonomy): Eukaryota > Viridiplantae > Streptophyta > Magnoliopsida > Santalales > Viscaceae > Viscum > Viscum album. The sequence goes on along the minus strand of OY728141.1, from coordinate 1,843,952,813 downwards.
ATGTAATCTGCACAAATATAAAATTGCAACCTGTATAGAGTGTGAGTATAAATCATGATCTTAACACCACCATTTCTAAACATAACTGCTGGGAAAATAAGTGCATGATATAATACAATAAAGTGGTTTATTAAATAATTAAACAATTAAATTAATACCTCATCGAACTACTTTGGAACCAACATGAAATTTCTCTAAGTTTGTATCATGACCATGGTAACTCCAATCGTATACCCATGGTAAACATAACCGTCTTCGATGCCCTGTCAGGGTTTTTCAGAGTCTATCACACAATAAATCCAACCATAATCGTATATTTGTGGTATAAATCACATAAATATGGGTCATGTATACTATATAAAAATTCCAAAAAAACATAGGGGTGAGATCTATATATAATCATTATATTATTAATGAGGTTCATTCCTAGCATATATGAATTTCACCAATAAATTAGGATCGATCCTGGTATATAAACATTACATCATGTATTAGGGCCAATCTCAATATATAATCATTCCCACAATAAATTAGGACTGATCCTGGAATACATACATTATAGCATGCATCAGATCCTAGACTGGTAAATAAGAATTTTCGTATAAATTAACAGGAATATCCCACTATATAACAATTAAAACATGAATCAAAGGTCCTAGCCTACTATATCAACATTCCAACGATTTATAAAATGATTCATAATAAAAAAGATATCACAATATAACATCATAAGGCTCAATGGTCAATTATGGAAAATTCAATTTATCTATCAATAACACATTCTTTTTTATAATTTTTAATAAACCAATAACATTCCATTCATTTCAATTATAAATCCAATCCAAGGTGAACTTATATCATGCAACCAAAAAAAATCATTTCATGCTAAACACACTTAATATATTAGTCAATTCATTAATAAAATAGTTATCTTCCCCATATGGTATCCATTAGCAAGATCAATTATAATTGAATGAAAAGAAATTCAAAGGAATAAAACAATCAATCATTTAATTAATTTATACTCACTTTATGTTTCACAATCATTGTAATTAAAAAATCAATAGTGTCAATGTTTATACCCCATACATTAACCAACAATTAACATAGTACATCCAGAGGCTAACAGAAATTATTACAAAGGTGCAGAAGAGAAAAAAAAGAACCTAAATAATAAAAGGTCATGATCACAACCAAAATCTTTTCAAGTATTCCTCCACCCTAATGGAGATCAATAGAATATCAGAGGAAAACCAAATTTTAAGACTATTGAAGGATCAATCCCAAAAACATGATATATGGAACGGATGAAAGGCCTCTAAAATATCTTAGGGGTCTTTTTGGTTTAAGAGTATGAAAATTCACATAGGTGAAAAGAATAACCAGCTTCCTGGAAATTTGAAAACAGTTTCCTAGGATATTAAACAACATGTAACTCATTTACATATCATGTATTTATTTTAGGAGGGATACACTGAAAAACGCATTATCTCAACTGATTTTTTCGTTGTTATTTACACTACACCACATGAACTACATACATGATGTGTAACCTCTTTACACTCTCTACTAGTTTTATGACATGTGGCCGGTAAAATTTATATATCGTTCAATAAATTTATAGGTCTTGTAAATCTATTACATATAGCATTATGTCAAAATATACAAAAAGGACATAAACCACATCCAAAATCTTCAAAATCATGGAAAAAACTCATAAAACTATTTATTACATTTTTATCGGGACACAATTAATTCAAATAAACATAAATCCCTAGAATATTGTTTAGTTTTTCAACAAAATCTCTCCATATTCAAACAAGACACATCCACCAAGGACTATTGGAAAAGTAAAACACAATGGAATAAATTTATCACAATAAAATTAATGAGGTACATGCTTGAAAATTGTTGGGATCTTACAACCTCATGTCATATAACAACTCTTGTCCATGATTCTCCAAGAATCACTATGGGGTCTAGGAGAACATGTTTAGCCATTGTGCTTTCATATCAGACTCCCTCTCCAAGGTCTCCTCCTAAAAATTCTTATTCTTACACAATAATCAAACCAATGGTATAGTTCTACCCAGTGATACTTATCACTATGGACCATAATCAGATTCAAATGTTCCTTAATAGAAAAATATACCTAATGTTCCACATCTGCTATGTATGTCACATGGGAAGGTTCAGGACGAAATATTTAATGATATGATGCAAGTAACACATCATGAATGATACTATTACAATGTGGAATGGATAATTGGTAAACAACCAGGCTGAAAATTTTCACTATCTCACATAAAGAAAAATCAGGGGTCCTAGCATTCCATTTTTTCTAATACAATGTTTCCCTAACCTACACAATGCCGATGGGAAACATGATCACCAATATTGAACTCTAGTGTTCATCACTAATGGTTAGTCTGTGCTTACAAACCATCTCCAAATCAACTAAAATTTTTTGGATGTAAATTGAATATGAATAGGCTCAATAAGAATTGATTCACCTGCCTCTATCCAATAAAGAGGTGAATGAAATGACCTTCCATATAAATCCTTGAGTGGTCCAATTTGGATTTATTTATTGAACATTTTATTATATGGAATCTAAATGAGTACCATATTCTACCCTCAAGAAACATCATAATAAAAAACATGGATGAAACATATACTATATAAGATGATTAGTTTTCTATGATAGACCGTCATTCTATGGATGATAGGATACACTTAGAAGTTTATGTGATCTCGGATCCTTTTGAGGACCCATCCATAACTACGATTTGGAACATGGATCTCTTTCTAGAAAAATAATCCTCATAACATAATGTATCCAAACTGCGTCTTACATGTAGTGAATACCTAAATCATCAACTATAGAGGACTCCCAAATAGTCCATTTGATGCACAATCACCCATACAACATCATTCTTATGGGTTATGCAGGGTAATCCTATAAAAAATATCATAATGACATCTTCCCATTTCCACTCAGGAATGGGAAATGGTTGAAAATACCATTTGTCCTCCAATGCTTGTTTTTCAAATAATGTCAATTGAAACATATTACCATAATTCTTTATACCTCATTATTCATTTCTGATCACCAATACATTATACAAATATCAGTATACACGTTTTTTTAATCCAAGATGTACAACCCATCTTGAAGCATGAAAATATCTCATCATCTCCTCCTGCCAGACTGAGGAACCCATACTCAACCTCTGAACTGATAATTTTCACTTCCAAGAGACAATCCAAATGGTGTCCCCCCACCATATATGTCATCCCTGATAACTAATTCATCCATATCATATATAAACATGATTGTGATATAATCCAAAAGCATGGGTATATGAGATAATAATGTCAGAGATACATGCCCTTGAGACTCCGAAATATCTAGATCTTTGTCTTTAAAGAGTTTCATCATATCATTCAGGTCACAATACTCACTCACATCTTATTCATGCATCTTTATGATCGATTCATTATAAATTTTTTTTACATTTCTCGACATATAATCCAACTCAAATTCAAAAGAATACAGATACTCGACCCACCTCCAATGCTTTAGGTTTAATTCACACCGAGAAACGATGTACTTGAGGATCTTGTTTCCCATGTATAAAATAAACCTTTTTCCCATAAGAGAGTGTCTCAAACACCACAGGGTGTTTACCACCACATTTAACATTATATGAGTAGTGTATTTACTCTCTTGTGGTCTCAATTTTCTGTATCCCTAAGAAACCACTTCATCCTCCTACATTATAACTTCTTTGAGTCCAACACTGGAAGTGTCACAATACAATGTATATTATTAAACTATCATAGATATAGTGAGGATAGGTGATGAGGTCATCCTACCTTCCATCATCTGAAAATATTTCATGAAACCATCTAGCTAATGAAACATCAACCATTTCTTGGTCATCATGACATCAGTTCTTCAAGATGAAATAATTCCTTGATGAAGTTCCCATAATAACCTAATAAACAATAAAATATCAAAATCTAAAATAAATTCATGGGTTCCCAATATACCATGGTTGTAAAATTCTTAGGGTCCACTGACAATCATTCCTCTATGATGGCATATCCCATTTTGTGTATTTTTCTAACACCCCAATATTTCATAGTGCATTAACTCTTTAATGTAATTCAATAGATTCCGCTACATGAAACACCGAGTTCGAGCACACCAGGACCTACCAAAATAGTCCTTCAAAAAGTGGTTTTGAAAATTATTAACCACAATTTAAACTTTTGAGTTTCTTATACACAATATCAGGAAAAATTTAAATTTTCTTATAAAAGAAGTTTTTATCAAAAAATTCTATTATTCCGCCATTAAATGATGAACCCTTTTTAAATACAATATTTAAAACATTTATATATTCAATTTAGTGAAATTATATTCTTATTTAGAAGTGGGGAATTAAATTTTAATATGGATAAATTTTTGGTACTTTTCTGATAAATTTAATATTTTGATAAATAGTGAGAAATAAGAAATTTTAATTGAAAACAACTTTTCTAATCGAATTATTTTATATTTGTTAAATTATTCATTTTAGTGGTTTTAAAGTATAATTAGATTATATTTTTATCATTTAATATATTTTAGATCAATATATGTAATATCACATTTATCATGGACATAAAGACATGTAAATCTTTTAAATTTTTTTACTGTTTAAAAACCTGCTTTCTAGTTTTGACAACATGAATTAATTTTAATTTATTTTTTGAAACATATATGATTCATATTTGTTAATATATACATCATTTTTGAATTATTAATATCAAAATTATCATAGGGATAGTTTATGATATATTTCTGAATACTTTCAATTTTTTATGAATAGTGAAAAACAGTTCATTATTGTTTAAAACCAACTTTTTAATTAAATAATAAATTATTTTATTAATGTTTATTTTAATTAATAATAGATTTATAATACCTATATAAGTACAATTTAATTTATTTTAGTCATTTTATTATAAAATTAGGTATATAAATTTTTATTGAACTTTTTACCATCTTTTACCCACCTTCTAAACATATTTTCAAATTTTCATAAAATATAATATTACCACTTCTGTTAATTGATATTCAAAAAACCAACAGACATGATTTTAATAAGTTGGTAAATTTTGGTTTAATAAGGTCAAAATAATATATGGTGAATATTAATGTTGGACTTTTATTCATCACGATTAAAAGTAAATATGTTAATTAAAGGTAAAAATGATATTACAATAACCATGAAACATGTCGTAATTCTATTGGATAAGTGTATATCAACCAAAATAAACCTCATGAATAAAATATGATCCTTTGGATCCACCTGGATTATATTAGGTCATTTAATATTATTTTATTTAAAGAATATTATAAGTGTTAAATTCCTCTTTTAATAGATAAACAACTTTTAATATAGGGATAAAAAGAAGATAAATTCTAATATAAATATTAATTGTACATATAATAATATTTACATTGTCACTATATTTTATTTATAATTTTTAGACATTAAATAATTAAATTTATTTATGAAACAATGATGATGCAGTAATTACCTTATTAATGAATGAATAAAATAATTGATGTTATAAATATCAAAATAAATTTAAATTGGGACTTTGTATGGATAACACGAATTTTCTAGGTTAATATGTCATTTTAGGGTTAATTCAATTTATTTATTTCTACGACATAATTTTTTTATGACATTCCAAGAAACCAATTTCTATATAGTGTAAAAATTGACATAAATGAGTTTTTAAAACAAATAGTATTTTATTAAATGATTAAATACTCTTAAAAATATAAGATTCGGACAAAAGGACATGTATAAGGTTATATATGACATTAATGAAGCACTTTATGTTGTCTTTGCATTTTAATGTATGTTTATTAACCATTTTAAGTAAAAATTCAAGAAGTCATGGAAAAATGTAAACTATTTAACTACGAGTAAAATATAAAAGATAAGGTTAATATGGAGACATAAACATGGATAAAACCTATTTTTTGACTTTGTGTATACCCATAACATATTAGACTCAAAATTAATTAATTTTACCCATTATGAACTGAAAATGAGTTTATAATAAAACAATATTTCATGATTTTTAAAAGTGACCCTCACCTCTCTTATAAAAAGGTACTTACCCTTCTCTCAAAATCACATATCCAAATCCCTTTATCTCAGAAAACACATACTCAAATATCCTCCCAATTACCCTCAATTCAACCTAGAGGTCGTACTTTTATAAAAGAGTTATTCTATGATGCCCTTTTGATCAAATCAAAAGGAAGCACCCGTAGAATAGGAAATTATTTCATCACCACTTTCAAAGTTATTTTCATCTTCCACTTCTATTTTATATGTTGTTTCCATAACAAAATAATAACTAAAATACATTATACAAACTGAGATTTTATTATGAATGTGGTACCACCATAATCATTATTATATTCATCCTATGAATGACCAGGTCACCATATATGCGTAAGTACGGCTTAGAGTCTCCAAGTCGTGGTGTAGTTTTTTATTCAACAGTTCATTATTTCGATGGGTATAATAATGAGAATAATTGATGTAAATAATAAATATAACATATTAATGGTTATATTTATATAATATACCATCCAATTACATACTATTTCACTATCATTAGAATGATATTGTCGATCCTGCGTATGAATAGATTAACGTCACCATGACCTGATGAAATTTCATTCCCCAACATAACCATTCAAACATAATTTTCATTTTATGAATAAAAATAATTTTTAAGAACTTAATATCATTTTTTATATGAATCAAATACATCCTATCCAAAAAAACATGAATTACATTAGAAGACATATAAAGTAAAACAGATCAATTTACACCTGAAACAATGATACTATTGAAATATTATTAACATAGAAATATTAGAAGATCATATATGATATCATATTTGTGTATTTGGTTATTTTATAAATTAATAACAATGAATTAACTACTATAAAAGAGGTTAAAAACCCTTGACTAATTAAATGTACAAGGTATTTGGTTTTCATCTCACTTTTTATTCCCGTGAGATTCATGCCATATTTTCCAAGGTTTCCTTTTGTGTGGTGTATGTACTACAATTAATGTTATTATGTGTGTAATATACATTAAATTATGGGTATTTAAATATTCATTTTATTTTCCTTCATTAATGGGGTGTATATATCATAAGTTACCAAATCGGTAATAGAATTTCATATTTCATTTCCACTCATTGGGCTTTACGTATATTTCATTGATATTTTTACTCCAATATTATGTATAGAATCACTGTTTATTTTTTATGTATCAACTTACAATCCTTATTGTGTGGATATAATTTTGATACAAATAATCACTAAATTGATAAATTCTCGTTCCGTTGATATGATCTTGTTAATGGTAATATTAACTAAATTTCCATTCACTGAGTTAAACACCCAAGTCATTGGTTTTGTTTTTACAAGAATATGAGTGAATGTCCTCAAATTTATTTACACTGAATATCCAAATATAATGAGTGTATATATATTTTTCACATATAATTATTTAATTTATTTATCATTAATCTAAGGATTTTATCATTATAAGGGATGTCGTCTCAATTTTCATTCCATTGAGACAGATTTTTCGTTATAAACTTCATCACATTATATGGTGCATATACTATTCAGTGGTATATTATATCCTAAATCCCTTTATTCACATGAAATTATAATTATTTGATTAATGTAATTACTCAATTACAAGTACTCAATCATCTCTCATTTTGTTAACAACTAATTAACTAAAATATAGTTCTAAATGTTTTAAAGATTTATTCATCTAAATATTTTTAATTAATGTAGATTTTTTAAAAATTGTTTTCCATATTTTTTATATGGACATTATTGTTTGAAAAAATTAAATCAAATTCAAAACATTCAATGTGGTATGGGACATATTGATTCAAAAATCAATTTTAAATGAATTCTTCGATAAATAGTGAAATTATCAAATGTTCTTAAGAAAAAGGAGATATTTCTCAAAAAATAGTTTTACTGAAAATTTTCATCTATTTAAATATCCTTTATTGTATTTTATTCTTTATTGAAGTTGCTTTATTATAATAAAATCTTCCATATTCTATTTAATGAGTTATGTTTGATTGTACATGTGCTATTTTTATGCCATTCATGGTTTGTGGTTGAAGTATTAACATTTTGTATGCTAGTTTTAATATGAACGTTTAGTTTATGTTTCACCCATTTCATATGAGTATTGTATTGGAATTAGTATGTGATAGGTGGATCCCTTTATAGATCTTCAATGCATCGGTAGGTATCATGATACAAACTATTGTTTTGTCACAAGGCCTTGAAAAAATCATTATTTGAAGTCTTGGAATGAGGCCTTTACTATTTGGTTATGATGTCGGACATTATACATTCCATCATTAGAAAATTGGATATTGATATTACATATGATTATTCGACTAGTAGAATATCCATGTGAAGAAGTAAATTACATTATTTGATTTATCTTTTCTATATTATGTAGAAGTTTATGTTTAAAAGGATTGTGTTTTAGTCATAAACAATACCATAAGTGATTATGATTATTTATGAAAGTTTACAATATAAAGTTATCCTTACTGAGCATCTGATCTCACACCTTTCTAGGTTTTATATTTTCCAAGATTCCAAGAAGTATATTACGATTAACCCTCAAGAATAGGCTAAATGATATGAGTGTGTTCATTGGGGACACAATGTTTTTTATTTCATGATGTCATGTAGAACTCATGTATGTATCTAGTATTTCCAGTGCTACTAAACTAATAAATCTTTCAAGATTGATCTCATGTGATCATGTCAATAATATTTAATAATGCACCAACTCTGGTTAACTTAGTTCGGGGCATTACAGTTGGTAACAGAGGATTTTTAGTACAGACAATGGAACCTAGATTTAGAAAAATTCTGATTAGAGAACATTGTCGTCAGATAAAAATTGAGTAATGTTATAGAAGAACATCCAATATTTTTTTAATATAAATATTATGTGGATTTTCCATGAAAATACATCGCAGTCTGGTTATGAGCTGGTAGAGGCGGCATTGGCACAGATGTATCTAGGTGTGAAAACCCCGACAAGGAATTTGGGGCTTGAACTTGGGTATCCTGGTACATGAAAATAGGCCTTGCTAAACTCTTGATTACGAAATTCTTGGGGTATATGTATATGATAATTCAAATTTTCTTAAAAAACTAATATTATAGATTTTGATATAAGATGAAAATAAATATCCTTGCTTAATCCTAGGGTGTTTTAGATTGAAAATAAGGTGTCATTATTTTCTTTAATGGATTATTTGACAATTGTTACTCACACCATGCTTTCTAGTTTCAGTTAATGGATAGATTTCATGTTATTCAAAATAACATTCATCATGATGTATAAGGTAGGAATGATGGTGAAGAAGAAAAACAAAATAGAATTTTGATAGGAGTAAAAGATTTCGTGTTCCTGTCAAATCAATTTTCCAAAAATATGATCAACAACATATACATTAACAAACTCCTGAACTCAACAAATAAGAGAAATTCAAAGAATTATAAGAGATCTAGCGGTGGAGAGCATGGAGAAATGAAAGATCAATATCCATCATGTAGGAGATGTGGAAGGAGAGACCCATGAAATTGTCTCAATGGAACAAAGAAATGATTTATGTGTGGGAAGGAAAGACATAAAGTAAAGAATTTTTTATGAAAAATGAATAGTACTATGGAAGAAAATAAAAATTATTCTAGAAACCCATTTATAGATATTTTCCATAAATATATGGGACCTGGGAATTACCCGAGTCAATGTGCTATTTTATAGGCAACCTCTAAGTCATGGAAGAACCTATGTGGAAATATATGGATGGAGAAATGTTTAAAAGTATTAATGCTCTATATTGATGGGATTACATTGTTATACATTTCACTTTTATGTGTAACCCTAGATATTGTTATGTAAAAATGATATTTGAAGATGAATTATATTTTCTTTTGTGGATATATTTATAAAGAAGCATTTAGGTTTATATGAACCTTGAATATGAGTCAATTATGGGTTATTACTTTTTTGTAAGATAATGCAAGGTATGAGATAATATGTGTGGTTAAAATATTTTATGGTTATTTTTGGATGAATTTATCACATTTTTGGTAATAGTAGAAAATTATATAGTTTTTGAAAACCAAAAACACGCATACTGTGTGGCAACTCGTTGCATTGGACAAAGCTGTGAGAATTAATCCTGCAACCAATGTACTACTGGGATTTATCGCCTACCACTAGACTAGATGAAGTCCCTTGTTAGTATGATAAATTATATTTAATTTATTTATTTTAAGGATCAAAAATATGTTGATTTTTATTTGAGGAGTAATGGTGGATTTTTATTTTTGAAAAATTTATGTTTTTATTGTGGACATATAGTGATTTGGGTTATTAATGTAAATGATTAACCTATTATATGTAATATTTGATTATGTTAATTACTTTAAAGTATGTGAATTTAAGAGTAGTTGATGTTATTTGATGAAAAATGATTAGATTTTTCTTGAAAGAAAATGTGATCAATTCCTTCTGAATTTTGGGTTTCTAAATTATATTGGATTATTTGGAAGAATTATATAGACAATTTTTTTGAGTGATCTTTGTTTAACATTGGGTATTGTTTCATTAATTTTGTAGATTAAGTGTAGTATTTATTTGTATAATAAATTTTCTGTTTTGGGGATCATCTGATCATGTACTAAGAATTTTGGTTTTAGTTAATTTATAAAGAAAATGGAAATATATAATTCATCTTTTGTGGATTATGTGATTATATGTAAGTTGATTCTAGCATTTCAGGTGTGTATAAGTGATCTTTAATACTCAATATTTAGAGCAAAGATGAGTTTTTGGAAGAATTTTATTCGAGGATGAAACTCTACTTGAAAAGTAATAATATCTCTTTATGTTCATAGTCAATATCATAAATAAATTTTAAAAAATATTTAAATAAACTTAAAAAAAAATTTGTTTACTCTTCCTACTGGGTAATCAAAGACCATTTGACCCATCAAATTTTTATGTTTTTTTAGTTGTTAACTTTCTCATGATCATGGTTTCTATCACTCTCCATTATAATTGGTTTTTTTTAATTTCTATATTTTCCAACATTGAACCCTAATATAGGTTATCTCTGGTGACCTTTGAACTTCTCTTTCATTCTTTTAATATGATAACTTTGTCGACCCTTTTTTTGATGTGGGATTACAACAATGATGTTTTAAATTTCAAACCCATAGTTTTTGTTTCTGACATTAAATTTTGAGGATGAAATTATTTTAAGGAGGGGATAAGGAAACACCCCAAGATTTCATAGTACATTATCTCTTTAACGTAATTCAATAGCTTGCACTATATGAAAACTTGAGTTCAACAACGCTATGACTTACCAAACTAGCCATTCAAAAGTGATTATGAATATTATTAATCAAATAATGAATTATTGATATATACTATATAATTTTAACTTTAAACATTTGAGTTTCTTAGACATAATATAAGGATAAATTCAATTTTTCATATAATTTGTTTTCCCAAAAATATTGTTTTTCCACCTTTTAAAGGGGAACCCTTTTTAAATAAATTATTTGAAACATTAACATATTCAATATAGAGAACATACATTCTTCATTAGACATTTTACATTAAAATTTAGTTTCGATATATTTTTTGTACTTTTCTGATAACATTCATATTTTTATAAATAGTGAAAAATACTAAATTTAAATTGAAAACAACTTTTCTAATCAAAATAATTTGTTGTTTTAAATGATTCATTTGAGTGGTTTTAAATTATAATTAGATTATATTTTTATCATTTATTGTAATGTAGGTTATTATATGTAATTTCATATTTAAATTGAACATAAACACATACCAATCTATTAGTAGTTTTTACTTTTTAAAAACCCTCTTTCTCATTTTGACAATGGGAATTAATATTAAACTAATTAATGCAACATCTATGTTTTTAATTTTTTAAAATATAAATTATTTCTGAATTTTGAATATCAAAAATAGCTTAGGGTGATTTTTTTAAATTTTTCGAAATACATTAAAGTTTCAATGAATACTGAAAACTAGCGTTATTGTTTAAAACCGAGTGTTTACTTAAATAAATATTTATTTAATTTAAATTTATTATCAGTCAAAATAGATGCATAATTCCTATATAAGTCCAATTTAATTTATTTGAGTCATTTTATAGTAAGATTATGTATATAAAAATTAATTGAACTTTTTACCGTCTTTTACAAACATTTTTGGCATATTTGAAAATTTGCATAAAACATAATTTTACCACTTCTGTAAATTAAATTTAAAAAATATGAGAGACACAATTTAAATATTTAAGTAAAATGTGGTTCAATAACATGAAAATAAATTTAGTGAATAGTAACATTTGACATATATACCATGGTTAAAAATAAATAGAGTAATTAAAGGAAAAAATGATATTATAATTAATGTGAGATGAGTACAATTTCACTTGGATAAGTTTATTTAGACCAAAATAAAACATAGAAATAAATTATGATCCTCTTGATCCACTTGGATTAGATTTGGACATTTAATATTATCTTATTAAAAGATGAGTTAAAAGTGTTAAATCAAACTTTTATTTATTAAACCAATTTTAATATATGGTTATACATAAGAGAAATTAAAATACAAATATTAATTATAAATATAAATAAATTTCCTAGCTCGTGGAATTTTATTTATAATTTTTAGTCATTAAATAATTAAATTTTTATATGGAAAAATGATGATGCAATAATTACTTTATTAATGAAATATTAAAATAATTGATGTATTAATATTAAAATAAGTGTAAATTGAAACTTTTACTGCATTCCACGAATTTTAAGGCATAATATGACATGTTAATGTTAATTTAATGAATTTTCATCGAAGTAATAATGTATTTATGACATTAAAATACAAATACTAAATAGTGTCAAAATTGACATAAATGAGTTTATAGAACAAATACTATATTATTAAATGAGAAAATGCTTCTCAAAATGTAATATTATTAAATATGACATAGAAAAGGTTATATATGTCATTAATGAACCATTTGAGCTTCTCTATTCATTTTATTGTATGTTTACTTACCATATTATGTAAAAAAACAAGGCAAGGTAAAAGTTTATTTATTTAAATAAGAGCTAAATCTAAATGATAAGGTTAATTAAATGATCTAAACATTTTTAAATCATATTGGTTGGTTTTTATTCGACCCATATCCACTTTATCCTCTAAATAAATACATTTGGAGAAATTAGAAATAGAAAATCATTTTATAATAAAATAAAATTTCATGATTTTCCAAAAATTGACCCTCACCTATCTTGTAAAAGGGTACTTCCACTTCTCTCATGATCACACCTCCAAAGAGATTTTACTAGTCCATGACCTAGTCAAATATACTCCCTACTACACTCAAATAAATCTGGAGGACATAATTAGATTATAGAGCCAAACTACAGAGCCATAATGATCAAATCAAAAGGAAGCACCTGAAGAAGAGATAATTATTTCATCACCTCTTTATAAATTCATTTATTTTTCCACTTCCACTTTTATTGTTTTTTTCATACCAAATTAATAACTCATGAACCTTATACATAATAAGAAATTATTAATAATATGTTACAACCATATTCATTATTATATTCATCCTATGAATGAAAACGTCACCATATGTGCGTGCGTACGGCTTACCGTCTCCACGTCGTGGTGCATTTTGATATTCAAAACTTCATTATTTGGATGTGTATAATAATGAACATAATTGATCTAAATAAAAAATATAACAATTTAATGGTTCTTTTTATATAATATACCATCTAATTAAAAACTATTTCACCATCAATAGAATGATATTGTGGCTTGTGTGTACGAACGAATTACCATCTCCACAACGCGATAAGATTTCATTCCCCAACATAACCATTCAGGAAAAATTTTCATTTAAGATTAAAAATAATTTTTAAGAACTTAATATTATTCTATATATGAATCAAATAAATCCTATCCATAACAAACATGACTTATATAACAAAACATATAAAGTAAAATGGATCAGTTAACAACTGAAACAATGGTACTATAGAAATATTATTAACAAAGAAATATTAGAAGATCACATATGATATCATATTTATGAATGTGGTTCTTATATAATTTAATTATAATGAATTAAATATTATATATGAGGATTACATACCCTCGAATATGGAAATGTACAAGGTAAGGGGTTTTCATCTCACTTTTTATTCCCGTGAGAATCATGATATATTTTCCCTTATTTCATTTTTTGTGTTTTATGTACATCCCATGATTGTATTCTTTGTGTAATATCCATTAATTTATGGGTATTTAAATATTCATTGTATGGTAATTCTTTCATGGGGTTTCAACTTCATATGTTACCAAATTGTTAAGGGAATTTCAAATTTAAATTTCCACTCATTGGGTTTACACATACTACATGGATCATTTTACTCTAAGGTTGTGTGTGGAATCACAATTTATTATTTATGTATTATTTTCCACTACCCTTTGTGTGGATATGAGTTTTATAAACATAATCACTCCATTTATAAATTTTCCTTCCATTGATATGAACCTTTTAAGGGTAATCATAACTCAATTTCCATTCATTTAGTTAATCAACCAAGTAATTGGTTTTGTATTTACATGAATATGTGGGAATGGCCTAAGATTTATTTAGTCTTAATTTCCAATTATATTAAGTGTATTTATAGTTTTCACACATAATAATTTTATTTATTTATCTTTAATCTATGGATATAGACATTATAAGGGATTTCGTAAAAATTTACATTCCATTGCGGCAACCTTATTGTTATACACCAATTCAATTTTATATTGTGAATATACTGTCCTTTGATAGATTATATCATAAATCCCTTTATTCACATTATATTACAAGGTTTTTATTAATGTTATTCCTAAATTACTTGTATTCAGGAATCTCTCATTTGGTTAGAAACTATTTAACTAAAATGTCATCTTAAATGTTTTAATGATTTATTCTTCTAAGCCATTCTCATTAATGACCATGTTTTAAAAATAATTTTAGGTATTTATTTGTATGGAAATTAATGTTTTGAAAACATAATTTCTTTAAAATGTTTAAAAGTGGTATGGGACACTTTGATTGAGAAAACTCATTTAAACGCCTTCATTGATAAATAGTGCAACTTTGAAATGTTTTTAAGAAAAGGGGGATATTTCTCTGAAAATGTTTTACTAACGATTTTCATCTATGTCAATATAATTCATGGAATTTTATTCATTACGGAGGATTATTAATTATAATACAATCTTCCATATTGTATTGTATGAGTTATATTCGACTGTGGATGTGCTATTTTTATGCAATTCGTGGTTTTTGGTTAAATTATTGTAATTTTGTATTCTAGTTTTATTATGAATGTTTAGACAATTATTCACCCATTTAATAAGAGGGATTCATTAAACATTGTAATTTACAGGTGGATACCTCTACAGCTCCTCGATGCATCGGTAGGACTCATGAGACAAACTAGTGTCTTTGCACAAAGCCATGAAAAAAAGATTATTTGTAGTCCTAGCATGAGGCTTTGAATATGTCCATATGATGTCCAATATTTTTCATTCCATCATTATTAAATTGGATATTGATATTAAATGTGATTATTCAACTGTTATAATATCCATGTGAAGATGTAAATAGAATTATTTGATTTAGCTTTTCCATATTATTATAGATGTTTATGTTTAAAAGGTGTGTGTTTTAGTCTTTTACATTTCCTTAAATTTTTATGCTTATTTGTCAAAGTATCCACTATATTGTTATCCTTACATATCATATGAGATCACCACATTCTATGTTTTATTTTTTCAAGGATGGAAAGTAGTATATTACGATTAACCTGCAGGAATAGCCTAAAGAAAATGATTGTCTTCAAACGGGACACAATGTTGTTTTTTAAATTTCATGATGTAATTTAAAACTAATGTATATATCTAGTACGTACAAGTATGTTATACTAATTGGTCATTCAAGACTTGATTTCTTTTGATCATGAAAATGCTATGTAATATTTCCCTTAATCTGGGTAACTATGGTTGGGGGGTTCCAACTCTTTGAATTCAAAAACAACATTTGGGTTTCATGGTGTAATGTTTATGCTCTTTCAATTTATGAAAGATTATGATAAGCTACTGTGAAAGATCATTTGATAACAATTAGGAAACTAATATGTCTTCAACAATAACAACCACAAACCGATCCAGAAAAGGATGAAGGATCTAATTCCTCAAATCATTGAATTCTGTTAGTGTGTTTTTCAATCAAAATAGAATCCCTACGAACTCATACATGCCATACCTGCTTCTAGATGAAGTACAAGTAATGTTTGATGGTCTCACCCATAACTAAGGCAATCCTAATATCAAATAAATCTTAGAGAAGATATTATCACCACTCAAATAATCAAAAATATCATTGAAACATGGAAGGGGATACTATTTCTTGACTTTTATCTAGATTAATTTTCAATATTGCAAAAATAATCAAAATGTAACATCATCCTTCTTTGCATAAAATAATTGAATAACCCCATGGAGTTGTACATGGTCATATGGATCCATAATCTGACATATCTTCCAACAAAACCTTCAACACCAGAATAACTGATGGTGCCATTATATAATGTGGGATAGAAACTGGCTCTCCTCCAGAAATCAATTCATTTGTGAACACAATCTCTGGAACATGTAGTATGTTATAAAAATATTCATGAAATGGGTCTGAAAATTGTTCTACCACTAGAGGATAATAATCCATCTTCATCCCACCATCATCTAGTGAAATAATGACTATCTAATCCATGATATAATTCAATATGTACTCATTTTGTCATTCATTAGTAGTATGAAGATCCCACTAAACCTTTGAGAATAGTATAACCCTTTTGTAGATGGAAATGTAACTTTACTTTAGTAATAGTTGATACTATCCTGGTATTGAAGTATATATTCCACAATACGAATAAAATTAAAACCTATCATTTCCATCAAAAATGGCTCCCAAATGAAATGGTAACCACCAATCTCTATAGAACACACCTTCAATACTTTTGTATTCTCTAAATACACTCCCAAAGGTGTATCAATAGTCAAAACACTATCCAATATTTCCACATAAATTCTAAACACATTTACAAAAATAGTGGATAAAAATTATTTCAATGCAATTGTATCAAAAAACAGTGCATGCAAGGGTATATGATACATGAATCACACCTATGACAGTAGAAGGTCCTAAATTCACAATATATAGAGTTTTTTATACGATGTGTAGGTGTATGTCCCCACTACCCTTGTATTATTCCTTACTCCACTAATTAATTCCCTCAACATGGAAATTTCATTCCTGAACTGGGGTACCAGATCCCTAGACTCAACTAGAACATCTTATGTAGATCTCACAATCTGTTTAGCAATGAATAACTATGTCCAACCAAGACTCTGATACATATAATGATCACTTTATTGTAATATAATATTTAATTCCCCAAAAAAACCTTTATATGTGTCCAATCATTTAGAAATAATTACACTCCATAGAGGGGTATAGAAACCAAGGTTGTATGCGGCCTATCTTGCTACACGAATAGCACTACAACAGAATACAATAATGACATTTATGCCCACTTCCCAACTATAGTAAACATAATTTTTTATAATGAAAAATGTCATAATGATGCTTTATTCCTCTAGATGAATATATCATAGTTTTCCTTTCTGTAATTTCTCAATATATTTGGATAGATGTGGCTCAATAAATACACGACAACTTTCTTCCATTATAACTCCACTTTCTTCCAAGTATTCTCGAGAATACCCTCTTACACATACTTGTCCACAAATCATATATTTAGCAAACATTAACCTCCAATCAATTTGGGTTTAATGATTCTTATATATATTATGGACATAAATTATCTAAAACTAAGCTACCTAGGGGCCTCTATCCCCTATAAAAAATATATATTGTATTTGGAAAACTCTCTTCTTATAAAACATCAAATTTAGAGTGTGAACAATCTCCGTTTTCATGGTTCACATGACCCTTAGGAATATATCATAAATCTGAACATCCATCTAATCCTCAGAAGATAAAATAATCTCAGACTCATCTCAGTTAGAAACATGATGATTTCCACTATCGTAAACCTCAACTCAATGATGACAACGAGACATTTTATCTATGAGAGAAATGAACTCCTTCGAACACTACCTATTAATATAGGGTTAACATCAACAGGTGATAACAACAAAGAACCACTACTCCAAGTATCTCTAAACATGTATTATAATGATTTTATATTGACATATAAATTTAATTATTTCATTTATCAGGTATAATATGTTTCTTGTATAACAGTTCTTATAGTCATTTCTATATCAAATGCTATATATATGTCACTATTAGGAATAATCTGTGTCAATATATATCCCTATGTGCCAATAATTATGCATGTGTACTCCTCTCTCACCAAACTGGGCAATGAGTATAAATATCATACTCCAATAATATCATAAAATAACAATATTATAGAACATGTGAATCACCCAAGGTTAAATAACATCAATTATAATAAGAAAATATCATAAATAGAAATATCATCCTGTGGAAATTGGATTTCCCCAACATACATGGGTTATGTAATACCATGAAAAAGATCATTATCAAGTCCCAAAACATCCTATTATAATTTCTACCATTCCCAAATATTAATGAAATATAACTAAAACTTTGTGTCCTCTTATACCACTTTTTATCTACCACCAATTTTGGCACTATCATGTGGATGAAACAGGTTGTTTACAAGACCTCAAGTGCACCTCATCTATTCTAGAGACTACTGACTAGTAGTAAAGGTGTTATAAGTATAGTGTGTAGACTATACCCTATAGAAAAGGACTACAATATAGAATAATTAAAAAATATAAACAAAATTTAGAGTGTGTAAATAATGAAAAAAAATAAATAATAGCATAAGACCCAAGAAATAAATGCAATCTGGATAATACAATAAATAAAAAATGATTAATGTAATTCCATTAAATAATGTAACTAGATGTAAAACTAAATTTAATACCATAAAATTATCAGCTGACACTAATAAACTCAATAACCTTAGTCCCGATCCCCATGTCACAGTCATCTCTAAACTCCATCCCATCCAGCAAGATACACTCAACAGTAAGGACCCTTTCCCATGTCCAATCCTCCATCCACGAAATCTAATCAACATCCAAACCACATTCGAAGTAGTGTGTATGTATAACTCAGTAGGTCGACACCATTTTGTCTAAACATAACCATGAAAATAAGAATTTCATAAAATAATTAAATAAACAAGTGTATTAATTAATTAACAATATAATTAATACAAGATCAACCTTCTTTTGAACCATATCAAAATGTCTCTGATCATGTATCATGACCCTGAAAAGCTCAACGATATAACCATGGTTAATCATAACCTTCATTGGATCCATGTCATAATGTCTCTGAGCATTCTCACAATCATGCCAAGCATAACCATATATTAGTGGTATAAATCACATAAATCAAGGTCAATCCCTCTATATAGGAATTTTAGAAATAAATTAGGGTCCAGACCAGTATATAATCGTTACAACATGTATTATGGACAAGCCTGATATTTAATCATTTCAACATTAAATCATTTTCGAGTCTCGTATATAAGTATCACAACATGTATCCGGGAGAAGCCCAATATATAAGAATTTTAGCAATAAATCAATGTTTATCTTGGTGTATAAGCAACACAACATGTATGAGTGTCAATCCTAGTATGTAAGTATTTAAAGATAAATCAAAAGGCATAAACCACTATATAAGTATTACAACATGAATCACTGAGAATATCCCACTATATACGCAGTGTTACATTAAACACAACACATCATAATAGTAAGGATATCACTATATCATATCATAAGGATCAATGGTTAATTAAAAAAATTAACATTTATATTTCAATATCACATTTTATTTTTCATTTGTCCATAAACCAATTACATGTCAATAATTTAAGTAATCAAACCATGTCATGGTGAATATATATCATAAAATCACTCAAAACACATGTCATGATAAACACACATAAGCCGTTAGTCGATTCATTTTAAATCAAGGGTTAACTCACCCAAAATGTAACCATAATCCATTTTAATAATAGATGAATCAAATTGGATTCCATGGAATAGTCCAACTAAACATTTAATTTATTTAGTAGGACATTATGTAGGTTCAATAGTAATATTTCACATAATTAAAGACTTAATAGTCAATAAATTTATGGTTTAGACCACTACCATTAATTTGATATAAGAACAATGGTTTTAAAGGATAACACTAATGTGGAAGATGGTGCAGAAGAGTGCAAAAATATCATAGATTAACCCCAGTTAACATTACAATGGAAATAGGTCCAATGATTCTACCACCCTAATGGAGATCAACGTATAACGAGAGGAAAACTGAACCCAAAGACTTACAATAGATTGATCGCATAAACATGACATCCATAATGGATGAAATACTTCCAAAATTACATGGGGAGGCATCATGGGTTGAGATGAAGAAACACCACATGGTTTAAAATAAAACTCATCCATATGATTACCCTAAAACTAATGGTCATGAAGACACAATCCATGTAACTCATTATCATGTAATTTATTTATTTTTAATAGGATACACTAAAAACCAATCATCTCAGATTAATTTTTAATTTTTCAAAAAATTAACCAATGTTCAAATTTTACACATGTAAATTCATCACACCAAGTTTGGGTTTCATGACATGTGTCATGATGAATTTACATGTCGTGTATAACATTACATGTCATAAAAATTACTTAAAGACAGCCATCAGTTTTGTTCCGCAAAAGGACCCAAACCACCTACAATGCCTTAAAAAACATGTAAAACCACATGTAAAACCAATTTACCCATTATTATCTATGAACCATTAATTAAAATAAACATACATCCCCTGACTTTATGTCTTTTCCCCAAAAGAATATATCCATCTCTAAACAAGACTCAACCACCAAGGCTTAAAGAAAATTGAAATCCTTATGTAATACATTTAATTCAAAAATGAAAAAAGGGATGAACTTTGAAAAAGATGACATCTTATAAATATTTAATACCCCCATCATAATGCATAATCCCTACCACTCATCTAAATCCCTAATATCTAATAGCCACCATCTTAATACCAAATCCCCACCACCCAATCCCAATCACTAATACCTCCACCCAAATACCAAATCTTAATCTATAACCCCATTTCCCCCCAAAACCAAATCCTAATCACTAACACCTAACTAATTACTACCCCCAATATTAATCCCTAAACACTAAACCCCATCTAAATACTAATCACTAACACCTAACTAATCCCTACTCCAATTATTAATCCCTAACCCCCCCCCCCCAATATTATTACTTAATCCCTAATCTCATAATAAAAATCACTAATGACTAACAAATTCATATCCCCCCAATCGTAATTCTTAATCCCTAACCCTTACCCCCCTCCCAATCCTAATCCATATCCCCCTAATTCTAATCACTAACTACTAACTAATACCTAAAAACTAAATCCTAACCCATAATCCCTAACCTCATATTATTAATCCCTAACCCCTACCCCACCCCCAAATTAAAATCCCTAATCCCTATCCCCCCATAATAATCCCTATTCCATACCCCAACATAATCCTAATCCCTATCCGCTTGATTTTAATCTGTACCCACAATATTTATCTCTAATCCCTAACTCCCCAATTCAAATTCCCAATCACTATCCCCAAATCAGAATCCCAAAATTCTGACCCCTCATCTTAATCCCTATAACATAAAAATCTCCAATATTAATCACTAATACATATCCCCAATCCAAATCCATAACCTCATATATTTTAATGCAAATCATTGTCCCAATTTAAATCTCTAATCTTTACCCCTAAATTTTAATCCCTAATCCGTACCACCAATCATAAAGTATAATCTCCCCATATTATTCACTAACCAATAACTCATCCCTACCCCCAATCATAATCCTTATTCACTAACCACACCAATATTAATCCCCAACCCCTAAGCCCCCAATCAGTAACCCCCCTTTTCCGAATCCTTATCCCTTCCCCAATCCTAACCACTAATCCCTAACCCCCCCCAATCATAATCATTAGTCCCTAACGCCAACAAACATAATCCCTAAACACAATCCCCCTATCATAATCCTTAATACCTAAACCCGTAATCATAAACCATTATACCCCACCCCACCCCCCCCCCCCAATATTAATTCATAATTCATATCCCCCAATCATAACCCCTAATCCCAAATCCCAAAATCTTAATCACTATCCCTCCAATCATAATCACCCCCCACCATATACTATTACCTAACCCCTTAACTCCACTTCCATCCTATTACCTAATCCCCTATTCCTAATCAACAACCCCCAAATTACCACTATCAAATCCCTAATACTTACCCCTTCCCCAATCATAATCCATAAACCCCAACCACCCATTCTTAATTCCAAAACCCTAACATCCAAATTTTAATCTCTAATCCCTAACCCCCAATCTTAATAGATTATTAATAATACTTAATCATAATCCTTATCTTATAACTAATCCCTATACCCCATAATATTGATCCATAACCCCTAAACCTCCCAACATTAATAAATAACCCCTAACCCCACCCACCCCCTATTCTAATCCCAAATCCCGTAATCTTAATCACTAACTCTTAATTATTCCAAATACCCCAATAATAATACATACCCCCACCCCAAATTGTAATCCTTAATCCCTACCCACCCTATCTAAATCTCTAATACTTACCCCCTCCCAATCCAAATCCCAAACCCCCCCAATCCTAATCCCCACCCCCAATATTTATCCTGAATACCTAACCACCAAATCATAATCCCTATTCCCTAACACCCCTATAATCATAATCACTAATCCATAACACCATAATATTAATCTCTTACCTCTCCCACCCCATATAAATCCATAATTACATCCCCCAATGCAAATCCTTATCCCCATAATAATAATCCTAAACCCTACTCCAATATTAATCATTAATCCCTAACCCCCAATCATAATACCTAATCACCAACACCCCGGAATATTATTCCCAAAATCCACACCAACCCCATCTTAATCCACTATCCATACTCCTCAATCCTAATCCCTATGATGATCTAAAACCCTAACCCCCCAACTTAATCTCTAATCCCTAACCCCAATAATAATCCCTAATACCTTACCCCCATCTTAATCCTGAACCCCATCTTAATCCATAATCACTACCCCCAATCATAATACCCAATCCATTCCCTAATCATAATCCCTAACCCCACCCCAATCCATCCATCTTAATCCCCAATTCTTACAACCAATACAAATCAATAACCACTAACCAATCACCACCCCCAAATATTAATCACTAATTCATATCCCCCCTTGACGTCCAACCACAATCCTAATCAAGAACCACTAACCAATCCCTTCCCCAATCTTAATCCCTAATTCCTAACCCCACACCCCCTCCCAAAATCAAAATCACTAACCCCTTACTAATCAATCCCCCAAAAATTAATTCCTAATCTCTAACCCCTCAATCCCAATCCTAATTACTAACCCCTAACTAACCACTATCCCCATTCATAAACACTAATAACTAATCCATCACAATATAAATATCGAGTCCCTTACCATCCTTGTAAATCCCTAATCCCTAACCCCCATCTTAATCCCTAATCCATACCCCGTCATAAGCCTTTATCCCTACCCAAAATGGTAACCCTAATCACTATCCCCTAACCCACCAATCATAATCCATGACCCCCACATAATCTCTAATCACCCAATATTAATCATTAATCCCTAAACCCATATAAATCCTCAATCCCTGCCCCCAATCCAAATTCATATTCCTCATCTTAATAGCTAATCACTAAACCTAACCCATATACATCACTAATCCTAACCCCCACCCCATAATAATCCCAAATACCTAACACCCATATTAATACCTAAACCCCAACCTCCCCCATCTTAATCCCTAATCCTCCCCCCAATATTAATCCATAATCCCCCAATATCTATATTTATCCCTAATTCATGCCACCCAATCATAATCACCAACTGTTAACAAATCGCTACCACCCATTTTGAATACTTAATTCCAAAACCCATTATTACCACAACTACAGTCATAAAAACTAATCCCTAACTAATCCTAACCCCAAAACTAACCCATAACCCCTATCCCCCCAATACCAATCCTAATCAAGATCCCCAAACTAATATCTACCCACCACTATGAATACTTAATACCTAATCCCCATCTTAATCCCTACTACCAACCTCCATAATAATCCCTAATCCCCACAATCCTAGTTCTGCACCGCAGCTGTAATCTCTATCCCCATCCCAATTCCCAACCCTCCAATCCTAATCCTAACCACTATCCCCAAAGCCCTAATATTTATCACTAACCCTCCATCATAATCCCTCCCAATCCCCTCAATCATAATAACTAATCTCTAACCCCCATTTTAATCTACAATCCTACCCACCCAATCATAATCCCCAACCCCCAATCCTAATCCATACCCCCAATCTATATCTCTACCACCTAACCCTAACTCTCAACAGTTGAATCATAATCCCTAACCCCCAATATTATTCCTTATTCCCAAACACCCCAATATTAATCCCTATCCCCTATACCACCCATCCTTAATCCATAACTCCAATCCTAATCTTATCAAATAACTCCTACCCCACCCCAAATCATAATATGTAATCCCTAACTCCCCATATTAATTCATAATACCTAAACACCCAATCTTAATACCTAAATACTATCCACCAATCTTAATATCTAATCCCTAACTCCAAAATCTGAACCCATAACCCCCTCATTTCCTAATGCAGAAACCCAATACTAGTCCATACCACATCAATCGTAATCCCTACCCTCATCACTAATCTATAACCCTTCTTCCCAATCCTAATCCTAAACACTAACCCCTAACCCCCACCCAAATCTCAATTCTTAATAATTAATCCCCGCGTCCCTAACCACCGCCCCAATATTATTCCTTAATCCCTAACTCACATCTAAATCCTTATTCCATACCACCCAAATACTAACCCCACTAATAATAATACCTACCCCCTAATCTTAATACCTACCCCCAATATTAATCCCCAATCCCTAACCATCAAATAATAATCCTTAATCCCTAACCCCACATCATAACCCCTTGTCCCTACACTCCCAATCCTAATCTCTAACCACCTAATACTAATCACTATCCTCAACCCCAATCACCCCCATCTCCAATAACTACTCCCAATAAAAATCCTAATAACTAACCCCTAACTAGTCACTTTCCCCAAATCATAATACATAATCCAAAACCCCACCCCCACCAATCCTATTCAAACCATTAAACACTAATCCATAACTCTATAATCACTACAATGCCAATCCTAATCCCTAACCCCCCACTATAATCCCTAACCCCAATCCAAATCCCTACCCTCGATCCATAATCTATAGAATCCAGAATTATAATACCAATCACTAACCCCTATCAAATCCATGCACCCCCATATTAATCCCTAATCCATACACCCCACAATAATAATATGAACTATATAACCCTAATTATTATCCCTATTCCATACCCCCAATCCTAATCCAAACCTCCACCCTAATCCATAACACTCTAAATCCTAATCTAGACAATTAACCCCTCACTAACCCCTACCCCCAATATTAATTCAAAACCCTTAACCCACCAAAAATCCTAATCTCTAACCCCAATCATAATCACTAATCCATAACACCCCAAATCGAAGTACTAATCACAAACCTCCAGCACCAATCATAATCCCTAATATTTATCCCCCCAATCCAAATCCCTAACACCCCTCCAAATCATAATCCCCAACCCCTAACCCAAAATCATAATGTATAATACCTAACACCCAATCCAATGAGTATAAATATCATACTCCAATAACATCATGAAATAACAATATTACAGAACGTGTGAATCACCCAAGGTTAAATAACATCAATTATAATAAGAAAATATCATAAATAGAAATATCATCCAGTGGAAATTAGATTTCCCCCACATACATGGGTTATGTAATCCCATGAAAAAGATCATTATCAAGTCCCAAAACATCATATTATAATTTCTACCATTCCCAAATATTAATGAAATATAACTAAAACATTGTGTCCTCTTATACCACGTTTTATCTTCCACCAATTTTGGCACTATCATGTGGATGAAACGGGTTGTTTATAGGACCTCAAACGCACCTCCTCTATTCTAGAGGCTACTGAATAATAGTAAAGGTGTTATAGGTATAGTGAGTAGACTATACCCCATAAAAAAGGATTAAAATATATAATAATTAAAAAATATAAACAAAATTTAGAGTGTGTAAATAATGAAAAAAATAAAAAATAGCATAAGACCCAAGAAATAAATGCCAACTAGATAATACAATAAATAAAAATTGATTAATGTAATTCCATTAAATAATGTAACTAGATGTCAAACTAAATTTAATACAATAAAATTATCTACTGACACTAATAAACTCAATAACCTTAGTCCTGATCGCCATGTCACAGTCATCTCTAAACTCCATCCCATCCAGCAAGATACACTCAATAGTAAGGACCCTTGCCCAAGTCCAATACTTCATCCACGAAATCTAATCAACATCCAAACCACATCCGAAGTAGTGTGTATGTATAACTCAGTAGGTTGACACCATTGTGTCTAAACATAACCATCCAAATAAGAATTTCATGAAATAATGAAATAAACAAGTGTATTAATTAATTAACAATATAATTAATACTAGATCAACCTTCTTTTGTACCATATCAAAATGTCTCTGATCATATATCGTGACCATGAAAACCTCAACGATATAACCATGGTTAATCAAAACCCTCATTGGATCCATGTCATAATGTCTCTGAGCATTTCTCACAATCATTCCAAACATAACCATATATTCATGGTATAAATCATAAATCAAGGTCAATCCCTCTATATAAGAATTTTAGAAATAAATTAGGGTCCATACCAGTATATAATCATTACAACATGTAATATGGACAAGCCCAATATTTAATCATTTCAACATTAAATCATTTTCGAGTCTCGTATATAAGTATCACAACATGTATCAGGGAGAAGCCCAGTATATAAGCATTTTAGCAAAAAATCATTGCTTATCTTGGTGTATAAGTAATACAACATATATGAGTGTCAATCCTAGTATGTAAGTATTTAAAGATAAATCAAAAGGCATAAACCACTATATAATCATTACAACATGAATCACTGAGCATATCCCACTATATACGCAGTGTAACATTAAACACAACACATCATAGTAGTAAGGATATCACTATATCATATCATAAAGATCAATGGTTAATTAAAAAAATTAACATTTATATTTCTATATCAAATTTTTTTTCATTTGGATATAAACCAATTACATGTCAATAATTTATGTAATCAAACCATGTCATGGTGAATCTATATCATAAAATCACTCAAAACTCATGTCATGATAAACACACATAAGCCGTTAGTCGATTCATTTTAAATCAAGGGTTAACTCACCCAAACTGTAACCATAATCCAAGTTAAAAATAGATGAATCATATGGGATTATGAGGAATAGTCCAACTAAAACATTAATTTATTTAGTAGGACATTATGTTGGTGCAATAGTAATATTTCACATACTTAAAGACATAACAGTCAATAAATTTATGGTTTAAACCACTACCATTAATTTGATATTAGAACAATGGTTTTAATGGATAACACTAATGTGTAAGAAGGTGAAGAAGAGTGAAAAAATATCATAGATTAACCCCAGTTAGCATTAAAATGGAAATAGGTCCAATGATTCTACCACCGTAATGGAGATCAACGTATAAGGAGATGAAAACTGAACCCAAAGACTTACAATAGATTGATCGCATAAACATGACATCCATAATGGATGAAATACTTCCAAAATTACATGGGGAGACATCATGGGTTGAGATGAAGAAACATCACATGGTTGAAAATAAAACTCATCCATATGATTACCCTAAAACTAATGGTCATGAAGACACAATCCATGCAACTCATTATTATGTAATTTATTTTTTTTAATGGGATACACTAAAAACCAATCATCTTAGATTAATTTGTAATTTTTCCTAAAATTAACCAATGTTCAAATTTTACACATGTAAATTCATCACACCAAGTTTGGGTTTCATGACATGTGTCATGATGAATTTACATGTCGTGTATACCATTACATGTCAAAAAAATTACCTAAAGACACCCATTAGTTTTGTTCCGCAAAAGGACCCAAACCACCTACAATGCCTTAAAAAACATGTAAAACCACATGTAAAACCAATTTACCCACTATTATCTATGAACCATTAATTAAAATAAACATACATCCCCTAACATTATGCCTTTTCCCCAACAGAATATATCCATCTCTAAACAAGACTCAACCACCAAGGTTTAAAGAAAAATTCAAATCCTTATGCAATACATTTAATGAAAAAATAAAAAAAGGGATGAACATTGAAAAAGATGGAATCTTATAAATATTTAATACCCCCATCATAATATGTAATCCCTACCACTCATCTAAATACCTAATATCTAATATACATTGTCTTAATACCAAATCCCCACCACCCAATCCTAATCACTAATACCTCCACCCAAATACTAATCCTTAATCTATAACCCCATTTCCCCCCAAAACCAAATCCTAATCACTAACACCTACCTAATTCCTACCCCCAATATTAATCCCTAAACACTAAACCCCATCTAAATACTAATCACTAACACCTAACTAATCACTACTCCCATTATTAATCCCTAACCCCCCAATATTAATCCTTAATCCATAATCTCATAATAAAAATCACTAATGACTGACAAATTCATATCCCCCCAATAGTAATTCTTAATCCCTAACCCTTACACCCCCCCCGACAAATCATAATCCCTATCCCCCTAATTCTACTCACTAACTACTAACTAATACCTAAAAACTAAATCCTAACCCCTAATCCCTAACCTCATATTATTAATCCATAACCCCTACCCCACCCCCAAATTAAAATCCCTAATCCATATCCCCCCATATTAATCCCTATTCCATACCCCCACATAATCCTAATACCTATCCCCTCGATCCTAATCCGTACCCACAATATTTATCTCTAATCCCTAACTCCCCAATTCAAATGCCCAATCACTATCCCCAAATCAGAATCCCAAAATTCTGACCCCTCATAATAATCCCTATAACATAAACATATCCAATATTAATCACTAATAATTATCCTCAATCCAAATCCATAACCACCTATATTCTAATGAAAATCCTTGTCCCAATTTTAATCTCTAATCTGTACCCCCCAAATTTTAATCCCTAATCCATACCACCAATCATAAACTATAATCTCCCCATACTATTCACTAACCAATAACTCATCCCTACCCCCAATCATAATCCTTATTCACTAACCACACCAATATTAATCCCCAACCCCTAACCCCCCCCCCAAATCAGTAACCCCCCTTTTCCAAATCCTTTTCCCTGCCCCAATCCTAATCACTAATCCCTAACCCCCCCATCATAATCATTAGTCCCTAACCCCAACAAACATAATCCCTAAACACAATCCCCCTATCATAATCCTTAATACCTAAACCCCTAATCATAAACCATTATACCTAACCCCCAAATATTAATTCATAATTCATATCCCCCAATCATAACCCCTAATCCATAATCCCAAAATCTTAATCACTATCCCTCCAATCATAATCACCCCCACCATATAATATTACCTAACCACTTAACACCACTCCCATCCTATTCCCTAATCCCCTATTCCTAATCAATAACCCCCAAATTACCCATGTCAAATCCCTAATCCTTACCCATTCCCAAATCATAATCCCTAAACCCCAACCACCCATTCTTAATTCCAAAACCCGAACATCCAAATTTTAATCCTTAATCCCTAACCCCCAATCTTAATAGATTATTAATAATCCCTAATCATAATCCTAATCCGATAACTAATCCATGTACCCCCTAGTATTAATCCATAACACCTAAATCTCCCAACATTAATAAATAACCCCTCACCCCACCCACCCCCTATTCTAATCCCAAATCCCCTAATCCTAATCACTAACTCCTAATTATTCCAAATACCCCAATAATAATCCATACCCCCACCCCAAATTTTAATCCTTAATCCCTACCCACCCTATCTAAATCTCTAATCCTTACCCCCTCCCAATCCAAATCCTAAACCCCCCAATCCTAATCCCCACCCGCAATATTTATCCTGAATAACTAACCACCAAACCATGATCCCTATTCCCTAACACCCATCTAATCATAATCTCTAATCCATAACACCATAATATTAATCTCTAACCTCTCCCACCCCATATAAATCCATAATTACATCCCCAAATGCAAATCCTTAACCCCCTAATAATAATCCTAAACCCTACCCCAATATTAATCATTAATCCCTAACCCCCAATCATAATCCCTAATCGCCAACACCCCAGAATATTATTCCGCAAATCCACACCAACCCCGTCTTAATCCACTATCCATACTCCCCAATCCTAATCCCTATGTTGATCTTAAACCCTAACCCCCCAACTTAATCTCTAATCCCTAACCCCAATAATAATCCCTAATACCCGACCCCCATCTTAATCCCTAACCCCATCTTAATCCATAATTACTACCCCCAATCATAATACCCTATCCATTCCCCAATCATAATCCCTAATCCCCACCCCACTCCATCCATATTAATCCCTAATTCTTACAACCAATCAAAATAAATAACCACTATCCAATCCTCACCCCCAAATATTAATCACTAATTCATACCCCCTTTGACGTCCAACCACAATCCTAATCAAGAACCACTAACCAATCCCTTCCCCAATATTAATACCTAATTCCTAACCCCACACCCCCTCCCAAAATCATAATCACTAACCCCATACTAATCACTCCCCCAAAAATTAATTCCAAATCTCTAACCCCTCAATACCATGCCTAATTACTAACCCCTAACTAACAACTATCCCCATTCATAAAAACTAATCACTAAGCCATCACAATATAAATATCAAGTCCCTTACCATCCTTGTAAATACATAATCCCTAACCCCCATCTTAATCCCTAATCCATACCCCATCATAAGCCTTTATCCCTACCCCAAATGGTAACCCTAATCACTATCCCCTAACCCACCAATCATAATCCATGACCCCCATATAATCCCTAATCACACAATATTAATCATTAATCCCTAAACCCATATAAATCCTCAATCCCTACCCCCAATCCAAATTCATATTCCTCGTCTTAATATATAATCACTAAACCTAACCCATATACATCCCTAATCCAAACCCCCACCCCATATTAATCCCAAATACCTAACCCCCATATTAATACCTAAACCCTACCCTCCCCCATCTTAATCCCTAATCCTCCCCCAATATTATTCCCTAATCCCCCAATATCTATATTTATCTGTAATTCATACCACCCAATCATAATCACCGACTGTTAACAAATCGCTACCACCCATTTTGAATACCTAATTCCAAAACCCATAATTACCCTAACTGCAGTCATAAAAGCTAAACCCTAACTAATCCTAACCCCAAAACTAATTCATAACCCCTATCCCCTCAATCCCAATCATAATCAAGAACCGCAAACTAATATCTACCCACCACTTTGAATACTTAATCGCTAATCCCCATCTTAATCCATACTACCAACCACCATAACATTCCCTAGTCCCCCCAATCCTAGTTCTGCACCGCAGCTGTAATCTCTATCCCCATCCCAATTCCCAACCCTCCAATCCTAATCCTAATCACTAACCCCAAATCCCCAATATTTATCACTAACCCTCCATTATAATCCCTCCCAATCCCCTCAATCATAATAAGTAATCTCTAACCCCCATTTTAATCTACAATCCTACCCACCCAATCATAATCCCCAACCCCCAATCCTAATCCATACCCCAAATCTAAATCTCTACCACGTAACCCTAACTCTCAACCCTATAATCATAATCCCTAACCGCCAATATTATTCCCTATTCCCAAACACCCCAATACTAATCCCTATCCCCCATACCACCCATCCTTAATCCCTAACCCCAATCCTAATCCTATCAATTAACTCCTACCCCACCCCAAATAATAATCTGTAATCCCTAACCCCCCATATTAATCCCTAATACCTAAACACCCAATCTTAATACCTAAATACTAACCCCCAATGTTAATATCTAATCCCTAAATCCAAAATCCGAACACATAACCCCCTCAATTCCTAATGCAGAAACCCAATACTAGTCCATACCACATCAATCCTAATCCCTACCCTCATCACTAATATATAACCCTTCTTTCCAATCCTAATCCTAATCACTAACCCCTAACCCCCACCCAAATCTCAATTCTTAATAATTAACCCCCACATCCCTAACCACCGCCCCAATATTATTCTTTAATCCCTAACTCCCATCTAAATCTTTATTCCATACCACCCAAATACTAACCGCACTAGCCATAATACCTACCCCCTAATCTTAATACCTACTCCCAATATTAAACCCCAATCCCTAACCATAAAATATTAATCCTTAATCCATAACCCCACATCATAACCCCTTTTCCCTACACTCCCAATCCTAATATCTAACCACCTAATCCTAATCACTATCCTCAACCCTAATCACCCCCAACTCCAATAACTACTCCCAATAAAAATCCTAATAACTAACCCCTAACTAGTAACTTTCCCCAAATCATTATACATAATCCAAAACCCCACCCCCACCAATCCTAGTCAAACCCTTAAACACTAATCCATAACTCTCTAATCAATACAAGGACAATCCTAATCCCTAACCCCCCCCCCCACTATAATCCCTAACCCCAATCCAAATCCCTACCCTCAATCCATAATCTATAGACTCCCCAATCATAATACCAATCACTAACCCCTAAAAAATCCATGCACCCCCATATTAATCCCTAATCCATACACCCCACAATAATAATATGAACTATATAACCCTAAATATTATCCCTAATCCATACCCCCAATCCTAATCCAAACCTCCACCCTAATACATAACACCCTAAATCCTAATCCAAACAATTAATCCCTCACTAACCCCTACCCCCAATATTAATTCAAAATCCTTAACCCCCCAAAAATCCTAATCTCTAACCCCCATCATAATCACTAATCCATAACACCTCAAATCGAAGTCCTAATCACAAACCCCCAGCACCAATCATAATCCCTAATCTTTATCCCCCAAATCCAAATCCCTAACACCCCTCCAAATCATAATCCCCAACCCCTAAAACAAATTAATAATATATAATACCTAACACCCAATACAATGATTATAAATATCATACTCCAATAACATCATAAAATAACAATATTACAGAACATGTGAATCACCCAAGGTTAAATAACATTAATTATAATAAGAAAATATCATAAATAGAAATATCATCCAGTGAAAAATTGGATTCCCCCCACATACATGGGTTATGTAATCCAATGAAAAAGATCATTATCAAGTCCCAGAACATCCTATTATAATTTCTACCATTCCCAAATATTAATGTAACATAAATAAAACATTGTGCCCTCTTATACCACTATTTATCTTCCACCAATTTTTGCACTATCATGTAGATGAAACGGGTTGTTTACAGGACCTCAAGCGCACCTCCTCTATTCTAGAGGCTACTGACTAGTAGTAAAGGTGTAATAGGTATAGTGAGTAGGCTATACCCCATAGAAAAGGATTACAATATAGAATAATTAAAAAATATAAACAAAATTTAGAGTGAGTAAATAATGAAAAATAAAAATAAAAAATAGCATAAGACCCATGAAATAAATGCCAACTGAATAATACAATAAATAAAAAATTATTAATGTAATTCCATTAAATAATGTAACTAGATGTCAAACTAAATTTAATACAATAAAATTATCAGCTGACACTAATAAACACAATAAACTTAGTCCTGATCCCCATGTCACAATCATATCTAAACTCCATCCCTTCCAGCAAGATACACTCAATAGTAAGGACCATTGCCCATGTCCAATCCTTCATCCACGAAATCTAATCAACATCTAAACCACATCCGAAGTAGTGTGTATGTATAACTCAGTAGGTCGACACCATTGTGTCTAAACATAACCATCCAAATAATAATTTCATGAAATAATGAAATAAACAAGTGTATTAATTAATTAACAATATAATTAATACTAGATCAACCTTCTTATGTACCATATCAAAATGTATCTGATATTGTATCATGACCATGAAAACCTCAACAATATAACCACGGTTAATCATAACCTTCACTGGATCCATGGCATAATGTCTCTGAGCATTTCTCAAAATCATGCCAAACATAACCATATATTCATGGTATAAATCACATAAATCAAGGTCAATCCCTCTATATAGGAATTTTAGAAATAAATTAGGGTCCAGACTAGTATATAATCGTTACAACATGTACTATGGACAAGCCCGATATTTAATCATTTCAACATTAAATCATTTTAGAGTCTCGTATATAAGTATCACAACATGTATCATGTAGAATCCCAGTATATAAGCATTTTAGCAAAAAAATCATTGTTTATCATGATGTATAATCAATACAACATGTATGAGTGTCAATCATAGTATGTAAGTATTTAAAGATAAATCAAAAGGCATAAACCACTATATAATAATTACAAAAGGAATCACTGAGCATATCCCACAATATACGCAGTGTAACATTAAACACAACACATCACAGTAGTAAGGATATCACTATATCATATCATAAGGATCAATGGTTAATTAAAAAAATTAACATTTATATTTCAATATCACATTTTATTTTTCATTTGGACATAAACCAATTAAATGTCAATCATTTAAGTAATCAAACCATGTCATGGTGAATCTATATCATAAAATCACTCAAAACTCATGTCATGATAAACACACATAAGCTGTTAGTCGATTCATTTTAAATCAAGGGTTAACTCACCCAAACTGTAACCATAATCCAAGTTAATAATATATGAATCAAATGGGATTCCAAGGAATAGTCCAACTAAACTTTTAATTTATTTAGTATGACATTATGTAGGTACAATAGTAATATTTCACATACTTAAAGACTTAACAGTCAATAAATTTATGGTTTAGACCACTACCATTAATTTGATTTTAGAACAATGCTTTTAAAGGATAAAACTAATGTGGAAGAAGGTGCAGAAGAGTGCAAAAATATCATAGATTAACCCCAGTAATCATTACAATGGAAATAGGTCCAATGATTCTACCACCCTAATGGAGATCAACGTACATGGAGAGGAAAACTGAACCCAAATACTTACAATAGATTGATCGGATAAACATGACATCCATAATGGATGAAATACTTCCAAAATTACATGGGGATACCTCATGGGTTGAGATGAAGAAACATCACATGGTTGAAAAGAAAACTCGTCCATATGATTACCCTAAAACTAATGGTCATGAAGACACAATCCATGCAACTCATTATCATGTAATTTATTTATTTTTAATGGGATACACTAAAAACCAATCATCTCAGATTAATTTGCAATTTTTCCAAAAATTAACCAATGTTCAAATTCTACACATGTAAATTCATCACACATATTTTGGGTTTCATGACATGTGTCATGATGAATTTACATGTCATAAAAATTACCTAAAGACAGCCATCAGTTTTGCTCCACAAAAGGACCCAAACCACCTACAATGCCTTAAAAAACATGTAAAACCACATGTAAAACCAATTAACCCATCATTATCTATGAACCATTAATTAAAATAAACATACATACCCTAACATTATGTCTTTTCCCCAACATAATATATCCATCTCTAAACAAGTCTCAACCACCAAGGCTTAAAGAAAAATTGAAATCATTATGTAATACATTTAATGAAAAAATGAAAAAAGAATGAAATTTGAAAAAGATGACATCTTATAAATATTTAATACCCCCATAATAATACATAATCCCTACCACTCATCTAAATCCTTAATATCTAATATCCACCATCTTAATACCAAATCCCCACCACCCAATCCTAATCACTAATACCTCCACCCAAATACTAATCCTTAATCTATAACCCCATTTCCCCCCAAAACAAAATCCTAATCACTAACACCTAACTAATCCCTACCCCCAATATTAATCCCTAAACACTAAACCCCATATAAATACTAATCACTAACACCTAAATAATACCTAATCCCGTTTTTAATCCCTAACCCCCCAATATTAATTTCTAATCCCTAATCTCATAATAAAAATCACTAATGATTGACAAATTCCTATCCCCCCAATCGTAATTCTTAATCCCTAACCCTTACCCCCCGCCCAATCCTAATCCCTATCCCCCTAATTCTACTCACTAACTACTAACTAATACCTATAAACTAAATCCTAACCCCTAATCCCTAACCTCATATTATTAATCCCTAACCCCTTCCCCAACCCCAAATTAAAATCCCTAATCCCAATCCCCCCATATTAATCCCTATTCCATACCCCTACATAATCCTTATCCATATCCCCTCGATCCTAATCCGTACCCACAATATTTATCTCTAATCCCTAACTCCCCAATTCAAATTCCCAATCACTATCCCCAAATCAGAATCCCAAAATTCTGACCCCTCATCTTAATCCTTATAACATAAACATCTCCAATATTAATCACTAATAACTATCCCCAATCCAAATCCATAACCGCCTATATTCTAATGAATATCCTTGTCCCAATTTTAATCTCTAATATTTACCCACAAATTTTAATCCCTAATCCATACCACCAATCATAAACTATAATCTCCCCATACTATTCACTAACCAATAACTCATCCCTACCCCCAATCATAATCCTTATTCACTAACCACACCAATATTAATCCCCAACCTCTAAACCCCCAATCAGTAACCCCCCTTTACCAAATCCTTATCCCTGCCCCTATCCTAATCATTAATCCCTAACACCCCCATCATAATCATTAGTCCTTAACCCAAACAAACATAATCCCTAAACACAGTCCCCCTATCATAATTCTTAATACCTAAACCCCTAATCATAAACCATTATACCTAACACCACAATATTAATTAATAATTCATATCCCCCAATCATAACCCCTAATCCCTAATCCCAAAATCTTAATCACTATCCCTCCAATCATAATCACCACCACCATATACTATTACCTAACCCCTTAACTCCACTCCCATCCTATTCCCTAATCCTCTATTCCTAATCAATAACCCCTAAATTACCCCTGTCAAATCCCTAATCCTTACCCCTTCCCCGATCATAATCCCTAAACCCCAACCACCCATTCTTAATTCCAAAACCCTAACATCCAAATTTTAATCCCTAATCCCTAACCCCCAATCTTAATAGATTATTAATAATCCCTAATCATAATCCTTATCCGATAACTAATCCGTATACCCCTAATATTAATCCATAACCCCTAAACCTCCCAACATTAATAAATAACCCCTCACCCCACCCACCCCCTATTCTAATCCCAAATCCCCTAATACTACTCACTAACTCTTAATTATTCTAAATACCCCAATAATAATCCATACCCCACCCCAAATTGTAATACATAATCCCTACCCACCCTATCTAAATCTCTAATCCTTACCCCCTCCCAATCCAAATCCCAAACCCCCCAATCATAATCCCCACCCCCAATATTTATCCTGAATACCTAACCACCAAATCTTAATCATTATTCCCTAACACCCCTCTAATCATAATCCCTAATCCATAACACCAGAATATTAATCTCTAACCTATCCCACCCCTTATAAATCCATAATTACATCCCACAATGCAAATCCTTAACCCCCTAATAATAATCCTAAACCCTACCCCAATATTAATCATTAATACCTAACCCCCAATCATAATCCCTAATCGCCAACACCCCAGAATATTATTCCCAAAATCCACACCAACCCCATCTTAATCCACCATCCATACTCCTCAATCCTAATCCCTATGTTGATCTTAAACCCTAACCCCCCAACTTAATCTCTAATCCCTAACCCCAATAATAATCCCTAATACCTAACCCCCATCATAATCACCAACCCCATCTTAATCCATAATCACTACCCCCAATCATAATACCCAATCCATTCCCCAATCATAATCCCTAATCCCCACCCCACTCCATCCATATTAATCCCTAATTATTACAACCATTCCAAATCAACAACCACTAACCAATCCCCACACCCAAATATTAATCACTAATTCATATCCCCCTTGACGTCCAACCACAATCCTAATCAAGAACCACTAACCAATACCTTACCCAATCTTAATCCATTATTCCTAACCCCACACCCCTTCCCAAAATCA
Organism: Viscum album; assembly: GCA_963277665.1. NCBI lineage: Eukaryota > Viridiplantae > Streptophyta > Magnoliopsida > Santalales > Viscaceae > Viscum > Viscum album. The sequence goes on along the minus strand of OY728141.1, from coordinate 1,843,913,844 downwards.
TAATCACTAACCCCTTACTAATCACTCCCCCAAAAATTAATTCCTATTCTCTAAAACCTCAATCCCAATCCTAATTACTAACCCCTAACTAACCACTATCCCTATTCATAAACACTAATCACTAATCCATCACAATATAAATATCGAGTCCCTTACCATCCTTGTAAATCCCCAATCCCTAACACCCATCTTAATCCCTAATCCATACCCCATCATAAGCCATTATCCCTACCCCAAATGGTAACCCTAATCACTATCCCCTAACCCACCAATCATAATCCATGACCCCCATATAATCCTTAATCACCCAATATTAATCATTAATCCCTAAACCCATATAAATCCTCAATCCCTACCCCCAATCCATATTCATATTCCTCATCTTAATAGCTAATCACTAAACCTAACCCATATACATCCCTAATCCAAACCCCCACCCCATATTAATCCCAAATACCTAACCCCCATATTAATACCTAAACCCTACCCTCCTCCATCTTAATCCCTAATCCTCCCACCATTTTTAATACATAATCCCCCAATATATATATTTATCCCAAATTCATACCACCCAATCATAATCACCAACTGTTAACAAATCGCTACCACCCATTTTGAATACCCAATTCCAAAAACCATAATTACCCCAACTGTAGTCATAAAAACTAAACCCTAACTAATCCTAACCCCAAAACTAATCCATAACCCATATCCACCCAATCCCAATCATAATCAAGAACCCCAAACTAATATCTACCCACCACTCTGAATACTTAATACCTAATCCCCATCTTAATCCCTACTACCAACCTCCATAATAATCCATCATCCCCCCAATCCTAGTTCTGCACCGTAGTTGTAATCTCTATCCCCATCCCAATTCTCAATCCTCCAATCCTAATCCTAATCACTAACCCTAAAGCCCCAATATTTATCACTAACCCTCCATCATAATCCCTCCCAATCCCCTCAATCATAATAACTAATCTCTAACCCCCATTTTAATCTACAATCCTACCGACCCAATCATAATCCCCAACCACAAATCCTAATCCATACCCCCAATATAAATCTCTACCACCAAACCCTAACTCTCAACCCTATAATCATAATCCCTAACCCCCAATATTATTCCCCATTCCCAAACACCCCAATACTAATCCCTATCCCCCATACCACCCATCCATAATCCCTAACCCCAATCATAATCCTATCAATTAACTCCTACCCCACCCCAAATCATAATCTGTAATCCCTAACCCCCCATATTAATCCCTAATACCTAAACACCCAATCTTAATACCTAAATACTAACCCCCAATATTAATATCTAATCCCTAACTCCAAAATACAAACCCATAACCCCCTCAATTCCTAATGCAGAAACCCAATACTAGTCCATACCACATCAATCCTAATCCCTACCCTCATCACTAATCTATAACCCTTCTTCCCAATCCTAATACTAATCACTAACCCCTTACCCCCACCCAAATCTCAATTCTTAATAATTAACCCCCACATCCCTATCCACTGCCCCAATATTATTTCTTAATCCCTAACTCCCATCTAAATCATTATTCCATATCACCCAAATACTAACCCCACTAATCATAATACCTACACCCTAATCTTAATACCTACCCCCAATACTAAACCCCAATCCCTAACCATCAAATATTAATCCTTAATCCCTAACCCCACATCATATCCCCTTGTCCCTACACTCCCAATCCTACTCTCTAACCACCTAATCCTAATCACTATCCTCAACCCTAATCACCCCCAACTCCAATAACTACTCCCAATCAAAATCCTAATAACTAACCCCTAACTAGTCACTTTCCCCTAATCATAATACATAATCCAAAACCCCACCCCCACCAATCCTAGTCAAACTCTTAAACACTAATCCATAACTATCTTATCACTATAATGGAAATCCTAATCCCTAACCCCCCACTATAATCCCTAACCCCAATCCAAATCCCTACCCTTGATCCATAATCTATAGACTCCCCAATCATAATACCAATCACTAACCCCTAACAAATCCATGCACCCCCATATTAATCCCTAATCCATACACCCCACAATAATAATATGAACTATATAACCCTAAATATTATCCTTAATCCATACACCCCACAATAATAATATGAACTATATGACCATAAATATAAATTTTGATCTAATATATATTTAGAATCTGTATTGAAGGATATGGTAAATCATTTTAAAAAATCATTGTAAATCTAATATGAGAAGGTGAGAATCAGTCTCAAAAAATTAGACTATTCAAAATTCAGAAACTGAGAATCAGATTAACATTTTGAAGTGATTTTGAATTTATGGATGTGAATTGGATTCACAAAACTAAGAGAGTTGGAATAACAATTCTGTGAGAATCAAAATCAAAAAACAGAGAAAATTAGAATCACAATACCGAGACAATCAAAATCACAAAACTGAGAGAATGAGAATCACAATTCAAGATGATTCAGAATTGAGGATGTGAATCTGATTTGATTTTTTTGTGTGATTAGGATTTGAGAAACATGAATTAGAATTGATATTTTAAGATAATTAGATTCAAAATTACAAATGAATTTGAATTGATAAAGTTAAGGATTTTGAGTTTTACTAAATATGTTATTTACTATAGTAACTATTTTTTCTTAAGGAAAAAATGATAGAAATGGATATAATGGTTAAAGAAAGGCCTATAGATTTCATTATATATAGAAATAACTATTAAATAAATTCCATTATATTTTCTTATAGACAAAAAAATTTTGATTAAAATATGATGGTGATTTCCAAAACATAAAGGAATGAAAAAATTAATAAAAAACCTTTTGACTCAATAATCTCTTTGTTTTTTGAAAGCACAAATATTTTATTTACAAAAATAATATTAAAACCCTAATATTTCATATTTTAACTTAAAAGGAAATTTTATCTCTCCCATAGTTTATGAATTAATATGAATATGATTAAATCCCCCTTAGGATATGAAATCCCCCTATGAATCATATTCCCACATTATATATTTATCATACATTCTTAAGAATATATCTCCCCCATAATGAAGGATGTATTTGGTAAACATTACCCTCCTTAATTATACATTATAATCATTAGACTAATATTAATATTAGAAAATTCATCTCCCCATTTTCTATTTTCAAAAAAGAATGGTGAAAAGTATATTGTATCTGAAATGTCAGAAAACAATCTATATGATAAAAAGAAGATAAACATTACTTATAATAAAAAAATTTAAAAAATATAATAAATAATACAAAAATCAATTTTTATTCATAATTAAGGTTCTGATCAAATACATAAACTTCTTGGGCTCCTGTGATCATCTAGAAATTTTTCTAGAATATCATCCTTGTACATACACTTTTTCTCAAGGCTGTGACTCTTTTCTTCATGAGCCTAAATATTTTCATCCTGAGAGTTAATCATTACATCCATATCTTATCTATAATACCTCACACTTTTAACTTATTTATCAAGATAATTTTGTTTCAAATTAAAATATTTATCTTCTTGAAATAAAATCTCTTTTTCTTCTTTCATCTTGTTGATAAAAGAGTTGTAATGATTTTCTAACTAATCTTCATATTACTTTGATGCATTCTTAACTGATTCAAATAGATCATCAAAAAAATTAGGATCATAGTTGTTGTATTTTGGTCACTTTGCCATTTATATTCACGATTTCCTATGATAATCCTAATTCCCCATGAATATTTTGAAATCAACATCATGCTTTATGAGTTTCTCCATGATAAGAGTTGATGATTCTATTTTTTATGGATTTCTCAATAATATGAAAAATTAATGCGGGGTTTTGAAATTATGTAATGGAGTTTACTAAATACTTCAAATAAAAAACAATAAAATCTTCTCCTATTAGGAGGTAGACCATTCTGATTCTGATGTATCTTTCATAGAAGGGACAATATAATCTTTCGTGCCTTTGTACTTATTAGATTGTATTTTCCTGACCTTTGAATTACATACCTATCATTATAAATATTAATTATTTTATCATCATCATCACCATAATGTTCTTGATTTTCATTATTTCCTTCATCAACAATATCATTTCCATCATAAAAAGATATATTTTGAATTTAATTTTCAATAAAATTTTCTTCCTAAGGTGGGGGTTTTTGTACTTCTTTTTCATAAAAGGAATTATTTGATAAAGTGGCTAGAGAATATCTTAAAGATAACATGTTAGATTTTATATTATTCAATTTATCATAAATGTGTTAAATCTCTTAATTAATTTATTGTATTTAGTTTTTAACTTCTAATTATAATTTTACTTCTGGATAAATTTCACAAATAATCAGAACTTATCTAGAAACTACTTCATTTACCTTTATTAGTCGGATAGCCTCTTCTATAACTGGTAGAGATTTTTGAATAAGGTCATTTTATTAGAGAAAGAATTTTGTTACATCAATATTTTATGAGTCTCCATCTATATCTTTCAACAATTCTTGAACAATCTTAGATTTAGTTAACTTTTTTATATTATTCTTCTCATTTTTTTGTTTCTCATATTCTTCTGATTCACTAATTTTCAATTCTTTACTTCTTATGGATCTAACCCAAACTCTACATACCCTTATTGCATTATCGCTGTGTCTTTTATCCACTTTGATAAAACCTCATCGGGGTAGGATTTCTATTTCATTGACTTTTGAGGTTCATATTCTTGAGTTGTTTTCTATGGTTATAAAGCTTGTCAAATCCTTTTATTATGCTCGCCTAACTATTTCATGGATCATTATTCCACTTTCTTTGACATTATATAAAATTATACAAACTCATTTGTCTAATCACGAAAATAATATTTCATTTTTTTCACATAAAAGAAGAATCAAGAATTTTATTTTCTTTGATATATAGGGAAATTTTTAGAAGGTCAAAAAAATATAATAAACATGGAAAAGGTTGATAGATACATCAGCATATGAGATTTGATTGAATCATACTTTATCTTACCAATAGTGAGAAATATATACTTTTTTAGCTTATTATTCCTTAAATTTACACGAAAATACATCATGAATATATAATTTATTTTAAAGGTATACTTATCTAAATTTCTTGGTATTAAATGACCTTTCATCCAGAATGAAATTATCTTGATGTTTGTTCAATGGTTTCAAATCTTTTTCTTCTTTATTATTTTAGGACCTAAGCGATCAATTTCTTTATGTCTGTCAAAGGAACCCTTTGAATTCGGATGCTTATGAGAGAAATTGTTAGCTACACCATTATAAGGTAACTCAATGATATTTTCTACTTTCTTATATATCAAGGAAAAAGTATTCCCATAACATCTAAACTTGAACTTATCTTTTCCACCATCATTTAAAAACCCAACTAAATGATAGAATTCAATTACCAAATCTTCATACATAGGATCTTGTTCTCCATTATTTTTCATAATGAAAATACATTCACATCCATGAAAAATTATGACCTTTCGTATTAAAGAATCATAATTAATAATGAAATCATGAACAACTAACCATTCTATGAAGAACAGCCAATATTGATATTCCTTATTCACAAGCATTGAAGTCCAAGAGGAGATTGAAAACATATTCAGATCTTAATAAAGAAATATAGAAAACATAATGGTAAATTTTAAGGGTGGCAGTATCTTGGGAAGAAAAAATATGATATTTATGTACAAAATGTGGCATTCCTTCATTTATATAGGTTTTTAATATGATAGTTCAACTTAAAAGAAGGATAAAATGGTTGGTATTAATCTAATATAGTCTGACAATTGTGATTAAGCAGAAGAGAGTTTTATAGATTATGATTTTTTGAGGTTTTAATTCAATAAAAAATGTAAGGATAGATGAATCTTCTGAAGTTTTTCTAAAAAAATGATTTACATACAAATAAATTGAAATTGAAACTATGAAGAAACAATTAAGTTAATGTAACATTGAGAGTTATCAACAGATTTAATGGTATTTGATTATATTATTCTTATATATCTTACATTATGAAATATCTTATTATAGTACTAATTTTTTTTGGTTCCTATGACATTTTTTAGAATTTAAAAAACATTAAAATGTTCCAAAAAACATGAATAGGTTCCAAAAAAACATTATTTTAATGAAATTAAGTGTAATTTCACTAAGAAAAGTAGTCTCATAATATTAGGAGATATTTTTTAAAAATTAGATATGAAGGATTGGATTATAGTTAGCATTACTGTATTTTTAACTGTATTCAAATATATTAGAAGAAAATGATTTGATAAAAATATCAGCAAGTTGTTCTTTAATTTTAGTGAATTGTAAAGTGATATCTCTTTTAATTGTGTGATCCCTAAATAAGTGATGACTAATATCTATGTTATATTCACAATAGTGATGTGAATTGTTTTTTCTTAAGTCTATGGCACTATTTTTATCACATAGTATCTGAGTTGTAGTAAAAATCATGCCATAATCAGTGAGTGTGTGTTGCATCCACAAAACATCAGCAAAACAACCTCTATCTGCCACATATTTTTCTATAGTAGTGGAATGTACTACACTGTTTTGTTTCATACATGAAAGAGAAACTAAAAAGAACTTAGGAAAATAAAAGTTTGGGATGTATTTTTCTATTACATTATACAACTACTCATGTCAGTATTTGGAAATATTTTTTTAAAAAATTATTTCCAGTGGAATATAAAACTCTTAAGTCCATAGTTCAATTTAAATATAAAAAAGAATAATTTTACTTCTTTTAAATGGGATTACTTTGGATCAAATAGATATCATGTACATAAGAATACTAAAAAATTATGTCTTGAATACTAGCTATTACGTATAGTAAACTTCCTATCATACTATTAAAATATGTTTGATCTAATTGTTTCATAGATTCAACAAGATAAAGAGTATTTGATGTACCGATTGAAGTACGTATAATTTTAGTGCTTTCATATCCAAAATTTTTACAAATATCTTAAATATACTTATGTTGAGATATACAGGTTCCTTTCAGTATTTGAGAAATTTTAAAACCAAGGAAAAATGATTACTCACCCATCATACTCGTTTCAATCACATATTTCATAATAATTTAAAATGAATTAGTTAATGATTTTTGAGTTTATATGAATATAATGTCTTAAACATAAATTTGAATAATTAAAACATATTTATTGTCTTTCATTACAAAAAGGGTTCAATCAGTGGTTCCCTTAACATAATTTTTTTCAACAAAAATCATATAATTATATCATACTAGGATATAGGGGATATTTTAAGACCATAAAAAACGTTGGTATATTTAACACATCTTTAGGATATTTTGTGCCTTAAAGAACATGTGGATTTTCGATATAAACTTACTATTGAACATATCTCTTAAAAAAGATCCCTATGCATCCATTTGAAAAAGAATGAAGTTATTGAATGGTACACAAGCTAAGAAAATTTGAATAGATTCATGTACTGCTACCAAAGAATATGTTTCTTCATAGTCTAATCATTCATGTTGATTATAGACTTTAGTAACTAATATTACTTTATTTCTTATAATGATTCCATTTTAATCACATTTATTTATGAAGACCCAATTTACTCCAATAATAGAGGTTTCATTAGGACTTTTATCCATGGTACAAATTTTCTTCCGTTAAATTTATTTTAGCTCACCGTGCATAGCATTAATCCAATCATCATCACCTAATTCAACTTTAGTACTTTTAGGTTTTAGTTTGGATCGAAATTATAGATTCTCTACATCATTTCAAAAATAACTTCTTGTCCTTACGTGTTGATTTACATCACAAATTATACTATCAGTAGGATGATTCCACAAAAATAACTGATTTGGGTTTTGTAAACCATGTTCATCAACATATGGTGGAAATTAATCTTGAGAGAATACTTCAAAAGTATTTTATTGAGTATTATTCTGATTAGAATAATCATCCATCAAAGGTTGATAATTAGTTTTGGAAAACAAATATGAATAATTAGGTTGAATTTGATTTAAAACAAAATGATCATTTTCATAAAATTTAACATGTATTGTTTTTTCAATTTTACACAAATTTTTATTGAAAAACCTACTTTCATTAGAAGTAGTAGAATATCCAAAAATAATTCCTTCATCAGATTTGGGTGTGAATTTGTGTATGTTATATTTTCTTATTCAAATTTAATTCATTTCATCGAAATACTCTTTAGTATGAAACATTTGTTTTCAACCTATCCACAACTCATAAGGTTTTTTCTTATGAAATGGTTTGATTAAAACATGATTTATAGTATAAAAACTATTACTTATAGGTTTAACCCAAAAATGATTAGCAGTTGAGTATTCACTCAACATGGTTCATGTTATCTCTTGATGATTTTTTTATTCTCTCAAAACCTCCTTTTTTTGTGGAGTTCTTGGAGATGAGAAGTTATGAGTAATTCCTTTATTACTATAAAATGTTTCAAAATATAAAATTTTAAATTCTCCACCATGATTACTATGAATAGTTATCGAGGGATGGGTTTTCACATTTTTAACATTGTATGAAAAAGATTTAATATAAAAAAATTTTTATTTCATTGCTAGAATATACACCCCAATAAATCTAGTGTAATCACCAACTAAAAAATATCATAGATTTTTCCTTCAATGCATACAGTTTTTGTAGGTCTGTGAAAGTCCATGTTCACTAGTTGTAATGCATTAGATGTTAAGACTTCACTTATAGACATAAATCATGACTTATGTTTCTTACCATATAAAAATTGATCTCATTCCTTTGAATAATCAAATATAAGATCCGTAAGATCCTTAAGAAGTCCTTTGAAAAACAGTTTACACAATTTCTTCATGTTATAGTGTCCTAGACTTTTATTACATAAACAACATTGGTCTTCAATTACACAAAGTAAAGGTATATCATGGCCAATAATGACTTTCATGTTATGTGTATAAACATTATCATACCAATGGGAAGAAATAATGAAATCAACCATTGAATTCAGTACTAAAAATATATCATTTATAAAATTCACAAGATAAAATTCACCACATAATCAAATTTTTCTTATAAGTTATTGGTTAATACCTCTAACTAGTAAAACATTTGAAATTAAGGCTTTTCTAAAAATAAGGTTTTTACCTATACATAAAATTTTTCTTTGAAAATTATCTCTGAAAGAGACTGTTACAACTTTCATCATAATAATATCTTTCAAAACAAATTTATTACCATTCATGTTTCAGGAACATCCGTTATCCATGAACAATGTATTTATGTTGAAAATTCATTTGTTTTCCTAAAAATAAAACAACTAGGTTTAAAAAACCCATAGGATATTGGATCCATAAATGTTAGAAAATAAAATCTTAGGAATTCATATTTTTTTCTAAAAGTGAGATTTATGAAATCCTAATTATGGAATGTTATTTAATGAAAAAAATATCACCCATTGTCAACCACTTTGACACTTTGTGAAATAATGGTCACTTCGAGGTACAAAAGAGTTGTGAATAAAAACTATTTTTGAGTGAGTATAACCCATTCCAAAACTACTCATATGAAGAAGAAGTTGTGAAAAAACTATATCAAAACCTTTTTTACTCGAAGTAAAGTTCGAAAAAATTTATTTAATGAAAATATTTCCGATTTTAGTCCAATGACTATATTCTTATCCAAATAGTCATTATTCATATAATTAGAGTTTTATTATATAATATTTTACATAGAAAAAGTATTTTTAAATTCCTCTGAATGTTAATCCTTTTCAGAATTAACATCCTTAAGGTTTTTTCAAATATAAAACAATTTCAAATGATTCTGCATCAAGATATTTAGAATGATATGATACCTCTATTTTTAATACATTGATTCTATAATTTTCCTAAACCTGTTAAATTTTTATCGTACTATTTTAGTAACATGGGAAACCGATATACATCTTCAATGGTAGGAAAATAATTATCTTCTAATGTGGAGGATTCTTCATCTGTTGGGGTAGAATGTTCATCATCTAGATTAATAGAACTTAGAGATTTATTGGTTAAGGATTCCATAGTGTGTACCATAGCCAAGAAACATTAGTTTCCAATAGGTAATATGTGATAAGACCGATTTTTGTTTCAAAATATTAATTGCACAAGGATTAATTAGATTTGTCTCCAGAAGTTGCATTATAATAATCATTTACCTTCAAGACTTTCACTCCATTAAGATTATAATATCTTTTCCAATTCCATTCAGATGGTCTATATTTCTTTTCTTTTCTACTTAAACATGGTCAATCGAGTCTGGTATGTCAAATTTTCTTTCATTCATAACATGTGACTTCATTTTATTTCATACATTTTTTATTATATTTCATATATATTTTTTGAATATCCTTCTTTAACACAATATGGTTCATTTTTTGAGAAATATTGGATAACTCATTCACTGACTATTCAAATTCAATTGAGTCTAAATAAAAAATATCTTTTTTGGAAATTGATGTATTAAAAACATACTTAGGAGTCTTGGATTTTTTATGGTTTGATGTTTTTGAAAAAGAAAAACTCAAATTATTTTTAATTATATTTTGACCATCTCACGTTAATCATTTCTAATGTTGTAAGAGAGCTCCTAAAAACTCATCAAGAGTAACTTTTGTTACTTTACGTGACTCTTCAATAACAGTTATCTCTAATTTCCGTTCATTAGTAATGGTGTCTATTATACTATCTACAAGCATCTCATCATCTATCCCTTTTTATCCCATTGACTGTAGACTATTTATGATAGTCATAAATATCTATTGAACATGAACTATGGTTTCTATATAGGAAAAAATAGAACCATGACAATCATATCTAAGCATGGCTCTTCTAGTTTCAGTAACTTTTGAAGTTTAAAAATATGAAACTTCCCATTTATTCTATATTATTTTAGTTAAATAACAATAATATATCTATATATATATATATTTCTAGTCATAAAACAAATCCATGTATTGTGTACCTATTAGTTTAGCTATTATTGTTACTTTTCTAGATTGGGAAAAGATCTGATATCGATATCATTGTCATGAATCTGGTAATCTCCAATAGGCATAAAACAATTGTCCACACCAATATTAATGACAAAGGACTTCATTATATCTATCCAATATTCATAATCATTCCCATAAAATATTGGTTTTCTTATAAGGATCATATTATCTAGGGATCCTACATTCCTTACTTCCTTCCAGCAAAAATTAATTTTTTACATCACAAGTTATTGATTTATGTATTTATAAATAAAAAGTTTATAAATGTAACAAAATTCATAAGTAAAAAAGTGTAATTAAAATATTCATTTAGAATCATCCATTTAAAACTAGGTATAAGTAGAAATATCTCATATACCCGCTCTCACACCAATTGTTGGATCATAATATAGATATAGATACACAATTATAAGAGGGGTGAATAATGAGTTCAAAAAACATCACTTATATACTTATGGAAACTTTTTTAACAAATTTAATCAAATTATATTCACTTAAACCCTATCATTCAAGGTTAAGGATAAACACCCTATATTTAATAAATATGTGTAACTAAATAAGCACACATGTATAGATAAAAAAGATTCTACATTAAAGAAAATACAAAATTAAATCAAACTTACAATAAATTATGAAGTATAACAAACAATTTTTTAATGTTAAAATTGTTGTGAAAATATAAGGTTCATATAAAAGATTAAAAATCCTCTATACCAAATATTAGGGTATCCAATACACCATGAATAAAGGTCCCTTGAATTATAATTTCACAAAATTATATCATACCATCACTGAGGGTAATCCCTCTATATGAAGATTAGTATCATTCTTGTTATCCCCGAAAACCCTCGATCATTAAGCTGATTGGAACCTCTATCTATCTTCTTCATGAAATCCCTAGATTATATATGTAATCAGAACCTCTATCATCCATCAACAAGGAATCCATTAATTTTATTGTCCAATGATTTGTGTGTCACTATGTAGAAAATTTATTATTGAAGATTTCAAGAATTTTGAACAATTAGTTTAGTAAATGATCACTTTAAGGCATTTTCACAAATAAATATTGGAAAAGCTCTCATGTGTCTACAAAATCCAAAAGTTTTAATGTGTTGAGCTCTTACAAATGACCTGTTATTTATATTATTGATCTCCAATGGTTGAATTCTCTCACAATGTTCATCTATTTTCCCTAGAATTATAGAGGGACCAATACGACTCTCAATTACGAAGGTCATATAATAATTGATTGGAGGACATCGTTTAATATAACAAAGTATGATGAGAAATTTATGTATGTATCCAATTATATGAAAACATTACCTTAAAAAAATATTTTAACATTAATAATGATATAATATCTTACTTTAAGTAATTATAATAACATTAAGAATGACATATAATATTCCTTAAGTAAATATAGTAACATTAATAAAGATCAAAAATATTACATTAAAAAATTATAGAAACATTAAGAAAGATATAAAATCTGACGTTTTGAAAATATATTAACATTAATATAGATATAAAATAGAAACTAAAACATATTGACAAAATTAATTAAAGGATACGGTAAATTAGATTCCAAAATCTATGAAAATCATAATTATGAATGTGAGAATCAAACTCAAAAAATTATTTTATTCGGAATTGAGAAACCATGAATTGTATTATAATTTTTTAGTGAATCTAAATTTTGGGAAGTGAAACAGATTCCCAAAACTGATAGAATCAGAATCACAATTCTAATTGAATCGTAATAAAAAATTTGAGAGAATCAGAATCACAAAAATGAGAGAATCAGAATCACTATTCTAGATGATTTGGAATTTAGGAAGTGAATCAAATTCAATGTTATTTGAGATTTAGATTTGAGAAACAGGAACCAGAATCAAGATTTTAAGAGAATAGGAATATAGACAGTGAAGGATTCTGCGTTTTATTAAGGATCCTATTTACACCATTTATGGTTTTGTATTTAGGAAAAAAAATTATACTTAGCTATAATGGTTAAAGAAAAAGCATATAGATTTTTTATAGGTAGAATGAATTATTAAGGAAATGTATATTAATTTTGTTATAGATAAAAATAATTATTATGAAATTATGTTTGTGATTTTCAAAACAATAATAAAAGTGTTAAGTCATAAGAAAACTATTGACTCAACACAGACACCCCAATCCTAAACCATACCCCCAACCCAATTACATAACCCCCAAATCCTAATACTAATCACTAACCAAAAAATAATACATAACAATCAACAATATTAATCACTAATATTTAACCCCATCCTAATCCTAATCAATAACCCCTTACTAATCCCTACCCCCCAATATTAGTCCATCATCCATAACCCCCCCCCCCCCACAATATTAATCATTAATCCCTTCCCCAATGTACTATTCCCTAACCCCGATCCCAATCCCTACCCCCAATCCTAATCCCTACACCGAAACAAAATCACAACCCCCCCCCCCCCCATTTGTAATCGCAATCACTAACCCATAATTAATTCCTAAACCCTTAATCATAATCCCTAATCACTAACCCCCAACCATAATCCTAAACCCCCCTAGTTGAAATCATATTCACTAACACCCCCCCCCCCCCCAATCCTAATCCCTAATTATGACCCCCTTAATCCTAATCACTACCCCAACCATAATCACTATCACCACAATCCGGATCCCTAACCCCCTAATCCTAATTCTAATCCTAATCACAAACCCCTAACAAATCCATACATGCCAAATCTTAATCCCAAATCCCTAACCCCATTACCCAAATACATAACCCACCAATCCTATTACTAATAAAAAACTCCAATCATAATCTTGAAACACAAACCCTCGATTTTAATCCCTAATCTCACACCCAAGATTATAATCCCTACCCCCACCAATCGTAATCCCTATGCCCATCCCCCCAATCCTAATTCCTAACACCCAACCCCAATACTAATCACTAACATATAACTAATCCATACCCTTCCAATAATAATCTCTAATTCAAAACCCCTCAACTGTAATCTCTGACTCCCACAACCCTAATCCAAATCACTAACCCCTAACTATTATGTACCCCGAAATATTCATCCCTAATCCCTAACCCCCAAATCCTAATCCCCAGTCAAAAACCCTCCAAAAATTATAATCCTCATCATTAAGCCCTAACTAATCCATGCCCACAATATTAATCTCTCATCCCACACCCCAATCCTAAAAACAAATCCTTATCCCCATCCCCATAACAACTCTCCATACCTAACCCTCCCCAACCCTAATCTGAATCACAAATCACTAACTAATCCATTCCCCCCATCTTAATACACAATCCCTACCACCAATCTAAATTTTTACTCTATAATCCCCAAACCTCTATATATATGAATTCATAATCCCTAACCCCCACCCAAATCATAATCTTTAATCTTTATTCCCTAATCCTCTCCCCATGTTGGTCCCGAATCCCAACCCCAATCATAATCCATTACTCCAAAATCATAATCCTAATCACTAACCCCTATCTAATCCCTACCCCCATTCTAAATCCCTAATCCCTAACCCCCACCCCTATATTAAACCAAAAACATAACTTACTCATATTAATACCTAATCTTCCCCAATCCTAATCCCTATCCGCATCCTGATTCATACCAAAACCCTAATCCCTAACACACCCCAATGCTAATTCTATTCACTAATCCATACATTATAATCTTATGTCCAAGTCCCTAACCCCCAATCCCAACCCTTGAACACCCTAAGTCATAATCCTGACCCGCTAAACCCAAAAAAATGTTCATTGATTAAACCATAGAAAATATCATCTACCTAAGTAGTGGAATTTGAAATAAAATATTATTAAGTAATTTAATACATTAATTAGTATAACAGTAATGAATGATGAAATTTGATTTTCCTTTTATTTTCTGATCACATTAATATATTTATAATTTTTTTAGGAAGTGATCATATGATTCATTCAAGATTATTTAGATATCTTTTCCCAACCCCGGAGTGTATAGGATTATGGTGTCTATGTGAATTAATGAAAGTACAAAGTCCACATATGAAAATTTTGTTTCAGAAACCTTATAAAATGTTTCAGAATATAACCATAAACCAAACACTTCCATGCAGTTATTACATTATTTTCTTCTTATAACAGTTGGGGTAGAAACGTAATAAATAAAATTTCTCATACTGACTACATTTGATTCCTAGATATGAAGGTATTATAAAAGGGCTCATAATAGTTTCTCTGAAACTACCACCCAACTAATAAAAAATATAATAAGAAAAAAATCCAAGAAAATAGGAAAAATAAATTCTAAATCAAATAGAATATTTTTTGGATTTTTTGGATTTTTTATTAAATATTGTAGGGTATTTAAATCGTTAAATGAGAGTCCATGTTGTGTTTATCCTAATAGGAGATGCCTCACTATATAATATCAATGTATAATTAAAATTATTCAACATTTTAGAAAAAAAATTGAGTTATGTTCTCAGTGAATACTTAATAGTCTGTGACTTAAGATACTCATCCATCTAATTTCATTATTGATGAAAGCTAATGAGATCAAATGTGACAATTTTATTCAACATTAAAAAATTAATGTATGATAAAAATAATGGGAAAAATAAACCAATAATAATATAGAGAATTTTTTTAGGATATTTCCATGTAAAGATGCAATCAGATATTACTAGAGTATTTAGGTATCCAGGATCATAACAATGACATAAGATATAACAATGAAATAATAGTGGTCCTCCATAATATATTATATGAATGAAAAAACTAAATACCATAATAAGAAATCTTTGGAAATTGTATACCATAATTTAGAACAAGGAAATAATCACATCATCTATTCTAATATAATGTTCCCTCAACCCAATGGAAAAAACAATTTGATAACAAAAAATGAAACACCAACAAATAGTCATGGTTTTATATTATTGTAATAATGATTGTTCTATAATAACATAAACTACCAAATTTTAAGAGGATAAAAAAACTAATGATAACACGTTTCTAGATCTATGAGAAACTAAATTAACATAAAAAATTTATTTTAACAGCTTTCAATATTTTTCATGTTCATTCTCAAAAAATATAATTTAAAATTACACTAAGTGTAGGTCTCTTAATGTCCAAATTGAATGAAATAGAATTAATATTGACAATATATCTCTTCATGTCATTCAATTGATTTAATAAAATAAAATATGTGTTTATACGGAGACCAATAACCATTTATTGAATTAATAAAATTAATGAAATATATATTTATAAAAATACACAGAAGACATTCAACCCAACAAAATTATAAGTTTAACATGATAATTCTAGTAAAAAATAATTGTGAATGACAAAGAACCTTCTTGATCGAGAGAAAATAATCCCCAACAATTCTTAGTGCCGACATAAATAAGGTTAAAATCCACACAATGTTTCTAACAGACAATTTCTAAAACATGTTAGGTAATTTTAGAATTTCAACTCATAATTTATCGATTGATCGTTCATGAGGTTACTCTAAAAACATGAAAGAAGCCCCTATTTATTACATTACACTGTTTGACATTGGAATACAAGAGTATTTCAGATTAATAGACCCATCACACAAATAGTTTTGTATGTAAAACAAATTATTCATTATTATATGAATTAACACATAAAATAAAAGTAGTTGATTTAACTTTTACAGCTAATAAATATATAAATAAATTTCCTAGACTTTTTCAGGAGATAATGAAATATATACAATAATAGTTTTGATCAACAAAGATAAAAAATTCAAAACCGATACCTATTAAACAACACATGAGCCCCTCCACCAATAAAACCTACCTCAAAATCAAAAAAAAATCATAAAATAAGTTGGAATATAATTGAAATTCACATGCATGATTCTTAAAAATATTTAATGAGAAAAAAAAAATATCATGGAAGCATCGGTTTATTAAAGTCAAATGTCCCTAAAGAATTTGACAACTTCAACATAAGAAATACACAACTTAAAAGAAATCTAAAAAGAAGAAAGATCGTCATCGGATTGGATTTGATACCCAATAGGGCTTTGATTCCTCTTCATTCATATTTTCATAGTAATATTGTAATTAATAATCATCAATGGATTTCCATAAAAGGTCATAAATTCCCTCTTCTATTTGACCATCAATGTGAACCTCATTTTCGTTGTTATAGAAACTGATATAGTTACTCCTAGGATCAATACAAACCTTATGGGAGTTCACAAAACCATAATTTTTTCTTATTGAAAGCATTGAAAGCAATAACTTCAAAAATATGGTAGATGACCAGGGCATAGGTGAAAAACCTATTAATAATTTTAGATTTTTCATAAAACTAATATCTTTTTTATGGAGTGAATGTAGGAATCAGAAGATAGAAAGATATGCTTGAGATGAGATTTCATCAAATAAGTTTATATAAGAGTTTTATTATAGTTATTTTTATTTTTGATAGTCTGTAGTGGGATAGAAGTTATCTAGAGAGTGTCCATGGTGGATAGGAGGGATAGAGACACAGAATGTGTGTCCATCAAATTGTAAAGGGGCTCAGCTAGAATTCAAGAATTATGATAATGAGAGATATTAATGAAAATTATTTTATGTAAGGAAAGGTTGATGGCTAGTTGGTGGATGTGAGTATGTGTGGATATGAGAAGATAGAGTCCGAAACCCTAGATGGATGAATCAAGGTTATGATTCTAGAAAAATAGACATTCTATTTATTATATATTGGTTTTATATTATTTTTTACCACTTTTGAAATAAAACATTATTATTTTAAAGTTAATTTAATATAAATAAATATTTTCATATATAATTTTTTATTATTTGTACACATTTTTATCAAATTTAATGTATTAATGTTAAAATATTTATTGTAACTATTCTGTAAAAAATGAATTTCATCATTTTATTGGATATTTTAATGATATGTTTGTTATTTTAAGATATATGTTATGTTTTTTAGTATCCAATATTTTCATTGACCAATAGTGGCCTTTAGAGAAAATTATTTTAATAGGGAAATTAACATTTTTCATTGATTACTAGAACCTTTAAGAAAAAATCATAACCTATTAAAATTTATGTGATAGTTCATTGATAACTCTTATCACATGTAGAAATTTGACACCTATTCCTGTGAATAAAATTTGAAAATCCTTACATTTATAATTATTATGTTATTAGAGTAAAAATATAGAAAATAATATATAATACATAGTCTAAAAAGGAACATATAAAGTGAAATAATCAATGTTAGTGGAGAAATCTATCTATTAAAAATTTTCTATAAAATAACTAGAAACAAAAAAAATTTTGATCTTTATTTTGATAAAATTTATAAGTATAAAAATGATTTCCTAGATTTTTATTGATCCATAAATGGAGTTCAACAAGAAATTTTTCTACAACATTAAAAGGAGTGAAATTAATCATTTATATTAACATCACATTATATTTTGGAGGGGAATCCCCATCTTATAGACGAAGAAGAGTTGGAGTTTCATATTAATGATTAACATTCAAAAGAAAATCCAAAAGTTTTACACATCAAATAATCACTATTAGTAAGTATATAATATATCTTATGGATTCATTTCCAAAAATAATATGAGTTATAATAGATTTTTCCTTATCATATTACATGGTCTACACTTCTACATAAAAGTATTTTCTCAACTGTAGAAAAGGGTTTTATTAGCTACAGAAACTATTCACAAGCTAGTCAACATTAATAACACTCAACCTTTATAAATGATTAAATAAATTACTGATAAATTCACCATTTATCATCACTGATAAAGGCCCATTTTTTCAATCCATATTTTAGCATTGATAATGTCCATAATTTCTACTAAAATATAGCTACCCTGTAAAAAACCTATAGAACCAAACCAAATTAAAAAACATTAAAATAATGGAATAAAATTATATTAAAAACCAAATTGAAATATAAATATTACATTGCATCATCATATAAAATCAGAATTTAAATAAAAAATATTTACATTGATGTCATATATAAATTTATAAAAAAACAAATTCCAATATAAAAATGAGAATTATTATAAAAAAATTGTTTCTAATAATCAATCTATATTCATAACCTTTACCCAGAAATAAAAACAATGTTTTTTAGTAATAGTACATAAAATAACAATCAAATTTGCATTTTAATGTTACAATTCCACATAAGAAAAAATACATTTTTAACTACTGAATATGTTAATGATATTATCATTTATTCTATTAATTATATTATTAATTATTATATTGTTAAATTTATATTAATTATTATTTATACTATTAATTAATAATTACATTACGAACTATTAAATATATTGTTTCATAATAATATATATATATTTTATTTCTAATTAATGAATATATTAATGATATTATCAGTTAATATTTATCTTAGTTACTTAAATAGTTGTTAATAATAATATCATAAAACCAAAATGAAACTTTTATATTGAAAACACACACATTGATTCATATTGACGACATCACATTTCATATTGATATGTGGTTGATTCTTACACATAAAAAATGAATTATGGATCGTTGTCTTAAGGTTTGACAATAATATGTGCTTGTATGATCTGATTTGGCTATATGGCATGTGTTTCATACTAAAATCAATCTTTTATATTGAAAAAATAGACTTCCAGTAATAACAACCACATGATGTGTCAGATTTATGTACGGTTAATTTCCAAACCATAAAAATGAATTATGGATCATTTATTAATGTTTGAAAATAATCCATGCTTTTTTTGTCATGTGATGTGCATTTTAAAGTAGAATGACACTTATATATTGAAATCATGCACTGTGAGTCATGCTGACCACATTGTGTTGTCAATTTTTACACATCACAAATGAACTATGAATAATTTTTGTAATGAATGAAAATAATCAGATCCCTTTTTCTGGGTTTTGGATATGTGATACACATTTTAAACTAAAATGACGCTTTTATATTGAAAACACACTCTTTGAATTGTACTGACTAAATCATGTTTCATAATTACATAAGATCAATTAATACACATCAATTATGAATTATGAATCATTTTTAAAATGATTTAAAACTATCTAATATCTTTTTATCAGTTTTGGATATGTGTCATTCACATTAAACTAAAATGGAACTGATATAAAAAATAAAAAATTTGAGTCATATCAACCACATTGTATGTCATATTTACATGTGGTCGGTTCATACATTTCATAAATAAATGGTGGATCATTTTCCTAATGTTTGAGAAAAATATAAACTTTTTTTCCACAATTTTGGACACATAACACATGTCTTAAACTAAAATGATACATTTATATTGAAAACACCGAATTTTGGTCATACCAATCACATCATATGTCAGATTAACATGTGATAAATTCATATATTCCCAAAAAAAGTAAGGAATGTTTTCATAATGTTTTAAAATAATCCCAAATCGTTTTCTTGATTTTGGGTATGTTACGCAACTTTTCAACTAAAATGACACTTATATTGAAAGAACACACTTCATGTTATACCATCTACATTGTGTGTCAGATTAAAGTGTGGTCAGTTCATATACATTAAAAACGAATTATAGATCATTTCTCTAATTTTTGAAAACATTTCAATATCATTTTCTAGTTTTTGTCTTGTGAAAAGACATTTAATCTAAAATTAAACTTTTATATTGAAAAACACATATGAAGTCATACCAATCACATTGTCTGTCGAATGGATATGTGATTGATTCCTATATGTCAAAAATTAATTATGAAACTTTTTTTAAAAAATTTAAACCTAATATGAGCTCATTTTCTTAGTTTGTCTATGTGATGCATGATTTAAACTAAAATGACTCTAATATTGAAAATATGAACATTGATTTATATAGACCTTATTGTGTGTTAGATTGCTGTGAGATTTATTCAAACATGTAAATAATTAATTATGGGACCTTTTAATAATGTTTGAAAACAATTTGAAGATGTTTTCAATGTTGTGATATTTGACATTTGTTTTATAATAAAATTACACATTTATATTGAAAACATGAAATTCATGTCATATCAACCACATCATGTGTCATATTGTGATATAGTAAGTTCCAAACCATTAAAATTGAATTATGGACAGTAAATCAAAATTTTGATAATAGTTTGACCTCGTTTAATTATTTTGGTCTATGTGACATGAAATTTAAAATATTATGACACTTCTATATTGAAAACATATACTTTGATTCATACTGAAAATAATGTGTGTCAGATTGATAAATGATCAATTCATGCACATCAAAAATGATTTATGGAATATCTTCTTAAATTTTAAAAACATTACTATCATTTAATCTATATTTTTCTATGTGACATGAATATTAACCAAAAATGCAACTTTTATATTGAAAAATTTTACATAGATTCATACTATCCATATCCTGCATCAGACTAACATATGGTCAATTCCTACACATTAAAAATAATTAATGGATCATTTTACAAAATTTTGAAAATTATTTGAGCTTTTTTTTCTATATTGAATATGTGATGCTCGTATTAATTCAAATTGACACTTTTATAAGTAAAACACACACTTGAGTAATATCTACCACATCGTGTGTGTAATTGATGTGCATTGGATTCTAACATCTCAATAATGAATTATGGATATTATTTCTAAATTTTGAAAATAACATGAGATCTTTATCTCGTTTTTGGTTGTGTCACATGTGTTTTAAACTAAATTGACACTCTTATATTGAAAACGCGCACTTATATTCATACCAACCACATATTGTGTCATACTATCAAGTGGTAAATTCCTAGATGTCATAAATGAATTACTGATCATTATAATAATTTTTGAAAACAATATGAGAGTTTTTACTTATTTTTTTCTATGTGACATATTTATTAAATTACACTTTTATATTGAAAATACAAACTTAGAGTTATGATGACCACATCGTGTGTCAGATTTATGTGTGGTAAATTCATACTCATAATAATTGAATTATCGATCAATGTCATAATGTTTTAAAGTAATCCGTGTTCATCATAATCATTTTTTCTATGTAAAATGTGTTTTAATCTAAAATGACACTCGTATTGGGAGAACATACATTGATTCATACTGAACACATCATGAATCACATTGATGTGTAGTTGATTCATACACATGATAAATTAATTAATTATTATAATCATAATGTTTTAAAATAATCTAATATTAGTTTCGTGGTTATGAATCAGTGATACGTGTTTTAAACTAAATTACATATAGTGATAAACCACCCTCTCAATATTTTCAACATTAAACCCTATTTCATCATCATTCAAAACTAATTCCTCATTTATACATTTACAATTGGATCAATATATGGGTGATACATCTCAACTAGTATTTATAGTATATTTCATTATGTTGTATTTGGTTTAATAAAAATTGAAAAGAAAAGGAATAAATATTATTTTTCCATCATGGAGGTGGAAGCGATTGAAATATAGACAAAACTAATATTACAAACACATAAAATGAAAAAAATAAACAAACTAAAATTAATGAACCAGACATGATTCAAACATGATACTAGCTCATCCAGCATAATTTGTTCATAACCCTCTATGATAATTGTAGTTGAAAAATATATCAGATATATATTTCTTTATATGTTCATCACCAAAGTATTTTTTCAGTTTCTAGAAATTCATTCAAACCACTAGAGGAATGAAATTTGTGAACAATTGAAAATAAATGCCTGATCAATCGAGGAATGATCATATAACGATAAAAATAATTTGAAAATTATGGTAACAATATTATTATTGAAGTAATCACATGATATATAGGTTTATTCAATGTATCTGAAATGATTAATTGATTTTGGACTATATCCATATATTAAAATGGATTTTAATGTATCTAAAAACATAACTCATAGAGTTATGTCTGGTTATTGAGATTATTTTTTTTTATCCTAGAAGAAACACTCCCAATGAAATCATTCATATTTATTATCATTAGGTGAAAGAATAATGGGGGGGGGGAGGATCAAAAACTACGATCCCTCACCCAAGAGCAGAGAAAAATTTATGGAGAGTTTCAAAGTCTTTGTTAATGATGAAATGATCAAATCTAAAAAATTGTTAGGTTGTATATTGAAAATGTATGTTTGGAATAAAAAAATATTGTTAGTACTTAATGAATTTTATTTTATAAAAAATAAAATATAAGAATTACAATACCAATTATTCACATACCAAATGTATCTATATGGTTATATCTTGTACTATATCACAAAAATTATCGAAAATCATCTTAACTTGATATCATAAAAAATTATGACACCGTTTAATTTTTTCACTCCTATATAAACAATTTTACTTCTTATTTTTAGTATGCATATTTTTTGAATACATATCATTTCTGAGAAAATTTAGAAAAACATGTGACTAATAAATAATTAAATTACAATTACCTTCATAAATAACCCATTTGGGGATTATAGTATGATGAATGTATATGGTATCTTTAATAAATTTTCCAATGTAATATCCTCCAACATAATATACACAATGATTATCATAATATTTCTTTCGAATATGAAAAAAAAATTCCAAATATAAGAAAATTGTTTTGAAATATGTTCTTATTGTTAAATATTATAATATGCACTTAATCATTTTCAATTTGAGTAAATCATTATGCGTCTTTTGCTTATTTATTGAAAACATACCATTATTTTGTCGATATTTATAGATTTGCCTATAAAAAAAACAAATCACAAAACAAACATATAATCAATAATTCAAATTTTACCTGTATAAGGCAGATTTCAATGCATTACAGATTTACAATAGACTTCTTCTGTGGTTGGTTTTTTTAATGTCCATTCTTTGGATCCAAAAAAATTGGGTTATCTAAATTGATTGTGATGACCATCCAATGTTTCTTAAAAATAAAATCAAATTATTCATTAAAAAAATAAAACAATATTTCATAAGGTTATATTTTAATGTTTTACCCCTATATTGTAGTCACCAGGAAGAGTTTTTCATCTATTTTTTTTCAAATCGATCACTTAATACAAAATTATTATTTTCAATTTCACTTGATTCTAAAGAAACGTTTTTTATAAAAATGACTGGGGGATTAATGGGACTAAATCATTTTTCATAGGGTTTTTTCTTTATATTGTAGTATTATATATTCATGTAGAAAATATGAATAGCAATTACCTATAACTAACAAATTTGGAAATTTTTAGGATAAATGGATTATAAAAATGTACTTTATATATGTATTCAATCCTGAGACTCTCATTCAATCGAAATTGATAATTTAATTTATACTCTAATAAAAACCACATATGTAATGGCCTCCCAAAATATTTCTTCATTATATTCAATGTAGAACATGTTTTCATATTTATATATTTTATTCACATGAACTTTTAATGTTAAAATATAAGGTAATTGAACTAGAGGGGTAATGGTAATCTCACAAGGTACTTTTGATTACTTAATTGATCCAGTAGATTTTCATTATTTGAACATCCTTTTCCCCTTAGTTTTTTACATTTATAATACCATACCTCATTTCAGACCTTTTTTTTAACTATTAAATAGTTTTTCATTATGAAAAGTTTATAAGGGAATACCTTATATATAAATATAAGACTAGACGACCATGCTAAAAAATATTTATTTTTTTATAAAATCATTTTTAATCAATTGAATTAAATACTGATATTAAATTAATTAATTAAATTATTTTTGATTTAAATGGGTCTTGAAACCCTACAAAGGCATTGAGTGGATTGATTCAAACCTGTGCATTCTCGTTTTTTGTTTTGAAAAGATTGTGTAGGGGTATTATGGGCTTGGAAGGTATGCACTGACTTGTTTTGGGTTAGGAAGTCCTTCCTCAAACCAGTTTCAATGAAAAATGAGGTTGTGTAGTAGGATACCTCTCCCACAGGGCATCTCACATATAGGTACCTAATGGGATCTTCTGTTGAAAAGGTGGATGGGGATGAAACCGTCGGCATTCAATAGTGGCTGAGACCTGGGCCATGTGTACAATGATGACTTGTCGAGAAGGATAGTGAGAGGTATCCTTGATCACAAAAATCTACTGCAGTGTACCCGTTATGGACCAAAGAGGTGGTTCCTGATGGTTGTCGAGTGGTGTTACACTGGGGAGGTGGCAACCGATGGCCTGAATATGGTTGGGGGCTCATCCAAGAAAGCATCCAGAATGGGAGATCGATACGGGACCTCATGCGGATAGCATGTGGTGGTGTTTAGGAACAAATCTTGGCTGAAGATGTCATACCTGGACAAAATATGGGAAATCATCTATATCATGGATGGTGTAGCCATGGGGGTGACTGTCTCGTGATTAGAAGTAGGATGATGGCAACAACGTCTTGCACCATGAATGGAGTGACTTGCAAGACACTACAAATATATTGCTGATTGGGGTTATCATGAATGGAATATGGAGGGGTCACTGAGAGGGCATATAGGGAGGGGGTTATAGACCATCTCATGGGCATCGTCCCAAGGGGGGAGGTAGGGGAACTTTTTTATATATTGGGGACTTTTTATAGAAAAGGAATAGGGTTTGAAATATTAATCAAATTGGGTCTCAAGATGCGTGAACCATGTTCAGGAATCTTAGTTATAGAGAGATGCATGAACGGGCTTCACACAACCTTCGTAGATTCGATAAAGGATCTCTGATCATCGTTCAAGAATCTACCATCATTAGGATGTGTGAACGTGGTTCATGAATTTTCCTTTTCTAGGATTCCTGAACTGGGTTCTTTCATCCTGTATGAAGGTTATACAAGATGTGTGAACCTCGTTCACACATACGACATAATGCTTAAAAAAATCCATCAATTTTTTAGTGGAAATTGTTTCTTATGTATTTGATTAATTCAATTACAAACCCTTTCTACAGTAATTATATTTGATTCTAGTTGAAATACATATGGTAAAACATTCTTGACGCTCTTATGTATTGTTTCTTATTTCGGAATAATATGAAATCAATCATTTTCATAATTTAGATAATTTAATCACATGATGGATTTATTTTACTAGTAAAATACTACAGTGGGAATTTTTTTCTAGTAGAACATGTGAACTTTTGTAAATATTGAATATGTATTTTCTCAAAATCGGAAAAATGGACTCTTAATTCCATATATCTCATATTCTGGATTTTCCGATATTTAATCATAATCATCTACTCTTCACAGTTATCCATTATTCATTGAATTTATTCTTTATGCAATTAATTTTTTTTAAAGAAACAATCATGTTCCATGTTTTTTGTACTCAAATAGTTGAGTTCAATAATACTTTTCAAGATTTATTGATGTTAATGGTTCTTTTCATGTAGTGTTGTAATATTTATTAATAAATACGTAATAGAAATTATAATTTTTTGGAAGATAATATGATTACATTAAGACACTAATTAAAAAATTAGATCTCTATAAATGATAATAAGTAATGCACATACATAATGTGTCATAGATCAAAAGTCATCTTAATCTATGCCTTTCGCGTGGATGCTCCTCTGTCCCATATCTAGGTGTATACAGTATGCATCCACATCGTGTCTGTCTCAGTCTGTGCTCTACAGTACACTGCACATCATCCTCAGAATCCACCTCCACATCCTTCTATGTGACAAGTGGTGGATATATAGTTTCAGTGTTTGTACCATGTACTGCATCTGTGGATAGTGGTGGCGGGCTGTAACACTCACCAACATGGAAAGATGTCGGCTTATGTGTTGTGTATGTCTGTAATAAAGAATCCAGGTCTACCCAATCAATGTCTGTATCTACCTATGGCTAATACTGAGAAGCTGGTGGAGCATATGACTGATCAGACTGAACACCATCCTCTTGTGGAACAGTGGGATTTGAATGCTCAATCTGAACATCCTCCTCAAGTAGAGAAACAAGATCCATAATTGGTTCTTCACCCATTGGTACATCTATACGAGGCTCAATAGGCTTTGTATCCTCCTCAACAGGCGGTGGATCAAATAAAATTCTATGATAAATCTCGTCCATCGAAGGAAGCATATGTGTGACAGGGTTGTATGTCGGGAAAAATCCCTCAAGGTACCATTGATGCATTTTTTAGGTGATTCTGTTTGTTGAGAATGTGGACATCAGTGTTGTGATTTTTGACAAAGAAAACAATGACATAAAAATTTGTTGACAAAGAGGATTTCATGGTGAAATTTCGAGTTCAAGAGTTTTGGTCAACGATCCATGTTTGATTAAGGAACGTTGACAAAGGAATGGATGATCTGGAGGTGGTACAAAATGAACAAATACATGGTAGCACCGTTTTCCAGTGTTTGAAAATGTTTGGGGCCTGAAAATTGACAAATGAAGACAAGTGGATTTTGTAAAAGGGACCTACGTTCCGTTGACTTGAAGTAAAAATAACTTTAGAGCCATATGTTTTTCAAGATCATAACATCAAAATATAGAGAAGGAAAGAGGGTCATACAGGTATTGGTGTGGTCGCGCAGGTGACCAGTGCACCATTGGATGCTTGAGAACTTGTGCACTTGTTATTTTTCAGGATCAAAAGCTCAAATATGGAAACAGAAAAAGGGGCTCACAGGTATTGTGTTGGTCGAGCTAGTGCCTTGCTAGGGAGAATAC
The DNA here is from genome assembly GCA_963277665.1 of Viscum album. Taxonomy (NCBI): domain Eukaryota; kingdom Viridiplantae; phylum Streptophyta; class Magnoliopsida; order Santalales; family Viscaceae; genus Viscum; species Viscum album. The sequence continues at coordinate 1,843,886,009 of OY728141.1, read as the reverse complement.
CTGCGCACCGAAACTTGCGTGCTGAGGAGAGAATTTTGCGTCGTCGCGTAGGGTGTTCAAAATGCCTATAAATGCTGGACCACCCCTCCTCATTTCCAATGGAGTTCAACACTTAGAAATATCATAGCTCCCATAGCGCAGGTGTGGAAGTCACAGAAGTGGTGTGTGGTCGCGCAGGTGGACTTGTGCGCCAGTGTGTGAAGTTGTGCGCTGGTCTGTTGTTGCGCGCCAATATTGTTTTGGGCGTAAAAGGAATTGAGTCACGCTAGTTTGGATTCAAAGAAGGTTTTGTCGCGCATGCGGTTAAGGTGGACCTTCGCGCCAGTTGTGACCTGCGCAACGATACTTGCGCGTCGGGTTAGACTTGCACTTCATGTAAGGGTTTTTTCACGACGGTTATTCAGGGCTCCGTGAAATCTAGATGATTTCCCGATCCCTTCGGGGTAAATTGAGATTCATCTATGGGTGAAAGCCGGACTTCATCAAAGAATCTACATACAGAGGAAGATGAATTCCTTCATGAAAATAAAGAGGCATACAAGTCTATATTATGTGAGTGGATCCTTTCTAGAGAAGTGAGCAAAGGAAGAGGAATAAGGTGATCCTCTCCAAAGGCAGTGAGCCAGAGAGAGATAGAAATAGGGAGTGACCCTTGGAAAAGCAGTGAGTTGACCCTAAACTTTGAAAAGGCAGTGATCCTGTGATAGAGTGATTGTTCCTGAACCATGTAATCCACAGCTAGTGATGTTTAGTGGAATTTGGTACGACCGACAACCTGTCGGCGTATTATCCTTGTACGTAGCCCTTAGCGGTGAACCAAGTAAAATTTTTTGTGTCCTATGAATGCTTTACATTCTTTTTACATTTTGAAATGGGAAAAAGAGAGAAGAGTGTTTTTCTTAACAGTGAAACCAGCTCAGAACATGCTTTAATTTTAAATTAGTCATACCCTGATTCACCACCACTCTTAGTGTACTTATCCTTGTGGACCTAAAACTGTGAAAATAATTCGGGACAAATACAATGCCCTCTATTGGACCAGACATGTGTTTTAGATGACTGATAAAAGTATCATGCAAACAAATCCATGGTTATGTAATATGAACAAAAAATCTACTGAAAAATGGAAGGAACTGTGTATACAATCACATGAAAGCCTCATCTGTGTCATGTTTGAAATCTGATTGTCGACCTGTAGTACCAAGATTCATAATCCCTCTAATCCACCAAATAAAAATTTACTTTCCCCACCCATCACAAATGAAACACCTGTCATTTGTCCCATAAATCAATATATTTGGCATGGTATCTCCTCCAATTAAAATAATTCATCCCTAGCATCATCATGGAATGCAGTGAATCTAATTGACTGGGTGATTCTGAAAAAGGATAAATGAATCTGAACTACCTCATAACTATATTAGTATGATTCCATTAAACTATAAGAAAATTAATCAATGGAACCTTGTTGGATCCAATAACAGGAATCTCCATACAATAGGGTATAAGAATTTGTATAATAGAATCTATATATGGAATCCATAAAATTTGAAATAAAAATTAATTAATCTATTAATAAATGAATACTTGTATAGTAGAGAAAAAATATTTAACATTATAAATAATAATCACTTACATCATGGGGTCGAATACTATCCAACACATGTCTATAGTCGTGGACGTCGTGTCTGGGGGAATCTGAATGTCTATGTTCTTAACTCCAACTGTATATAATATTGTTGTATTTAAATTTCATAATAGAAAGTTATAAAATTAAAATATAAAATATAAGGAAGGAATAACATACCAATGTCCACATGGAGCCTCTACTACGATATCTTCTAGCAAAGGCACATGAGCTTGTGGAGTTAAACGAGGGATGTGATCCCATACCCACATCTATAGAATAACCATACATCTAATGATCTGCATCTTATGTGTGTCATATATATTATTATCACTCCCTTGTAATATATTAAAATATATTACATCACAATAATTGAGTCATCAACTCGACTCATTTATCCCAAAAATATTAATTTTACCATGGATAATTTAATATTTGTCAATTAATTTTTTTTAATGAATTTACTTAAATCACGTCAATACATTTAATAAATAAATTTTTTACTTGTTAGTCTAAACTCGAATATTATGAATTTACTTATTTCATTGGTGATAATTTTTCCTTGGACAAATCCCAAACCCCCAGTGGTGGGTCCCAACATGTCCAAAACTCATATTCAACTGAATAGGGATGATTCATGAATACACTATTGTGTGTGATCCTCTAGGCCCTTATCTCGAAAATAGTTAATAGTATTCACAGACCTGGACCAGGATCTAGCAACCCATTATGGCCCATGAAGATATAAGAATTTTCACAGTAGCGACAACCAACCAACAAAAATGCACTTTGTAATATATTCTCTTTGTCTTAATATCTCATAATGTAGGATGCACTCATGTGTCATCTCCCTTTTATGGCTTTATTGTTTTTTATTTAAATGGATGGATTTACACTCCACTTCCATGGTCATAGTCTTATAAAGGTACTACCATCCTTATCAACATGTCCTGAAATATATTTCTTCCATAACCAGGAAGTGACAAATCCTTTTTTGACCATTCAACAATTTCCATTCCACTAATGACGCACCCAAAACAAACTACCTCACTATGCCTTCATTGTCATGGTTTTCGTCTTGCATCCATGTACGAAATCAAATGAATTACATTGGTAATGATCTAATGTCAGGAGACCATTACAAATGATCATAGATTCAAACATCCAATGAAACCCCAAACATGTAGTGTACCAATTGGCGTGTCAGTTCTCATGATCTCACTACATGAGATAACCAAGTGCAAACATCATGACAAGCAGTATCATTGCATATGATCCCTTGAAACCTAATAATCAAACATCTACTATGTCCATTGAGTATTATGTATGTAGACCACTGAACATATATTTATGATTACTATCATAGTATTTCAAGGTTCTCATTATTTCCAGGGAACTACTAGGACATTTTGATTGAACAATTAATATTTGAACATTACCATTATGTAGTGGATGAAAAAAATTCAACAATGTAATGGAAAGATGACATCGTGTACAACTAAATGTATACAAGATATGGTAATCAAAATCACTAAATATTTGTGTCTAGGGAATGCACTATTTCAACACTCCCACTTGCACTAGAGCCAACATACTAACTTAACATTAAAGCTACTCACATTATTAACATAATGTTTATGTTGTTTAATTGATTTAGCTACTGGTTCTTCCACAGTTCTTCCATGTGAAAATTCTTCAATAGCGATGCCATCTCCATAAGTAAAACATCTAAAGAGATGGTATCCTGAGTATATCCAACTTGTCCAATTTCATAAATTTACATCATGTCTTGTCAGAATATCATAATTTACATTATGATAATTCTTTTCTCACTAGCTGTGATTCCATGAACTAGAAGAAATCATTGTGTTTATCTACTTCTTAGCTACATCCTACTCAGTCATTCTAGGTATAACCACCACTGGATGATCTGATATTGAATAACTCATCATCTTTATCATAACTATGATAGTAGATCACACTAATCTATGGATGACTAGTTTGTATCCTTGAATACTATTATCCATTTTCTCCACTTACCAGTTATATATTATTTATACTTTCCATAGTAAAATTAGGTAGTTCTGATTGCATCCATTGTTGTGCTCCTCAATATAACTGGTATATTCCCAATATACCTTTTCCATATCATTTCTTGTACATATCTCGACATGCGTGATTGATCCATCACTCCCAATTATGGATTTCAAATCAACACGTTTATCTCTTCCCGTGTACTAAACAATTAAACCATGAGAGATTATTCCCTAAGACATAGGGAATAGTTCATCTCTTGAATTGTTCAAAATTGTATTTTTCAATACAATTTCACTATATGTATGATTGACTAGGACTTTGAATCATATAGAACTACCTCAATAGTTCTCAATCCCTAGAATTGATGCTTCTACTTTAAGTCAATCATTGGAGAATAAATTTCATTTTGGTCTTAACTAATTGTTAGTCCAATGTGTTTTCCATATGTTTCTGAACATACTTCCTCTTGAAAATCATTGGCTCTCCCACTAACCTCTGGTAGACACATGGAAATATTTTATTGGAAATTTATATTCAATTATCATATTTATTACATTATTCCTAAACTAGATTTCAGTAACATTCAACATATATTCACATTCTATGATGTGACCATCCCATTCTGGTTGCGTCATATAGACACCATCCATGATTGGTGGTCATTGCATCCAATGGTAAATAATGTGATCATAGATGTTTTCTATAATAAGTAATATTCAAATAGATTTAGGCTTAACGACATGGTTAAACCAATCAATCATTATAGGTAATATTCTAGTAGCACCCATGTATCAATACACTTGAATACACATTGAAATATAATAAATTCTAAGTCCCTTAAAAAATTGATACACAGAATCCATTAATATAATTTTAGTTGTTCTTATCAATTTTAGCTAATTTATTTAAATAGATTACTTATAAGAAATATTAGTCAAATTCAATAATAGGTCACTGATAGAGGTGAATATAAATATGAAAACAATGGTTTTATCCTTCCTACATAATACGTGTCTCTAGAACATACTTTGTATCACAAACGCATGTGGAACTAGTTCCTATGCCAACTATTTGTGCATTTTGAGCATTAACTAAGCACAAGTCAATATAGCTCCCATTATCACAAATTGAGATGTGAACCCTCTTATAGAATGTAGTATATTATTTGACTATAAATTTTCTATGGGGTTAATGTAATATCTTAATCAATCATTTGGATAAGTACCTTAGATTCATATTGTGTTTATTTAGATGCATGTTTGTTTGTATCTGAAAAACTATTTTCATCAAAACACATGTCCTTATTACATAATGGATTTACATAATATTATATCTCCTATGAAATCAAATTGTTATTATAGTTAGAATATGTTTGTAGGATATCACTGTTATTTGAAAATCACTTCATGAAATATAATGGAAGTTTCTGCAAGTTGCAACATTGATACTATTGTAATCAAAATATTAAAGTATAACATATGTGTTTATGAATTTATCCACACTACATGTTTGTTGATCAATGTTGATTTGTAGGACTTCATCACAAATCCTTCTTTATTAACATTAATTTCGTGTTTTTTATAAGGTAATGAGAATTTATGAATTTCTCTATGCTACATTATCATGACCGATAATTTCTTAGTGACGATATTCTTCGATAGGCCGACCCGAAGCAAAAAAAAATATTCTAAACATTCTAATACTTCACTTAATTATTTATTATTTAGTTAAAGGTATCTTATGATGTATATATACCTCTAACTTAAACTTGAAATAGTTCACGCTTACTTATTCTACTATTTCAAAAATCATTGTGTCCTCCCTTTATTTCTAAAGGCTCATTTGTCCAAACTAAAGATGTCGATAATAAAAATAGTATTTAGCTATGCCAAGCCTAAATACCCCACATGGTATATTCATTAAATACACTTTTAGTATTTGTTTACATATAATTATATTTTCATTACTAGGTATAAGACTTATATTTATATTCATCACTTTTTTCCCATGATTCATGTATCAATGAATTAGTGATTCAGTTTACCAAAAAAACATTTATTCCAGAACCATAATGAATGTATCCTCTCATCCAATGACTCATGATATTCATGTTTGTGGTTATACTCAATAATAGTTCAACATGAATCTTTCACATGGAAATTAAAGAAGTTGTGTACCACTCACCACTTGCCTAGGTATAAACCTTTTTCAACCACTTAGAGAATGAACCTGACCTCTAGTAATATTTATATACTTATTTGGTAACTGATTTTAAATACACATATTTAAAAAAAAGTTGTATTAAATACCCATGTAGTAAAAGGAAACATTATAATTGATTAATATACCTGATGTAGAAGCGGTAACTTTCCCCTTTAAATTAATTTATTATTTTAAAACATAAATTTTTTTATTTTATAATATGAAATGAAAATAACCTTTGCTAAAACCTCATTAATTGAAGGATGTCACGGCTGTATCATTTGAATTAAATACCACTGACCTTTTCACATTGACTTTCAATTTATTCTCTATATGAATTAAATTTTAATGTCTTTTATTATTATTCACTTGGAACACCTTACTTAGATTGGTATTGGAGCGTTTACTCGATACTTTTTTTGTTTCATAAAATAATACTTGAGTAATGTGGTGAAAATGATTTGAGATAGGGATCCATTTATAGTTCACAATCAGTATTTCAATTTATACATTTTTGTGAATCTTTTCTTTATTCATATCATTGCTTCACTTTCTCCTTAATATATTCTCATATATGATACTTTCTGTTATATCATCCATGTACAAGTGTAGCGACTGCAACTGACACTAGACGTTAATAGAAGAATAATGATATAACTATCATATTCATTGTATATTAGTCTCTTGTAAGAAGGTTCACCCTTGCTTCATGATGTCGTGTAACAGTGTTGGGGAAACTGGAACCTTGAGTTTCCAATATCATAGTACTATGCACACACGCCTGTACTACTCAAGGATACTCATGTCAGTGTTGACATTTACATTGTCCAATATAATATTACAGCATTTAAAATTGTTGAATAAATTGTCATTTTTATAAAAAAAATAATTTTAGCAGATGATTTCCTTTTGTCTAGATTACTATTTTAGATATTTTATATTAATTATTTCTATCGTTTAATGTCTCCCACTATTTTTTTGGATTCATGGAACCCTGTGTTCTAGAGTCGTAATGCTCTGTCTCTTTTGTATTCTAGTGGAACAGATCCCAGAACCGCCCCTCATAGTTTACAAGATATGGATACAAAACTAATTGGAGGGTTCTAGGAGGTCTTTTGGCTGGCCAACTACATTAACATGTGATTCCAAGATCTGTTGAGTGAAGTTCCAACATCTTAAAATCATAACATGATTTACTAAAAACATGACTCAAAAATTACAACAAGCTATCTATGAATATTTCTGTTAAAAAATTTTAGTTATGTCAACCATCATTCTTATAAGGACTCCACAGTAGTAAGGGGCACCCCCAGCTATATCATGACTGACACCTCAAACAATCGGTTTTTTCAAAATTTGAATGACGAATGGCTGTTATGACTTAATATATCTTTAAGGGTGTGATTATTTTTAATGTGGAGAAATAAATCCATTCATATTTTTATAAGAACGTACTATGTGATATCACTCACAACTTACCATGCAAGAAATTGGAATTTCATTGCGTCACATTTCATTATATCTTGCATTTTTGTTTATTATTATTCTATGTGATCGTGTTATACTACACATTCACTAATTAATAAAACCTGCATAAATAAATGGAAAAATATAATCATGAGAATGTACTATTGGATGATCTTGTGAGTGAATAACGGACCAACCAAAACCCTAGGGGTATGTAACGTTAGTCACGTGGCTGACAACATGAAAAGCACTGTCTTCTCATCAAATGCAACAAACCAATGTCTAGTGCATCGTCTTTACATGGAGCGAAGTGTGTCATACATCATCTCATCATTATAAAATTGTACTCACACGCAGGTGAGGGGGTCTCAGGGTATAAAATTTATAACTCCGAAAATGGGCGCATATTACCTTAAACATATAATGACCCTTGAGATGACACACATATCGTATTTTATTTAAATAAATTAATTATTACAAAACCACATGAAATAATTAAATAAATAATTAAATAAACAATCATGAACCAAACATGCATTAGTCGGTCTCTACCTCATGTTCAACTATATATGCATTGAACTCGCGTCTATTAAATAAATGTTTAATAATATTAAAATTCCATTAAGATAATTTTTGAGGGTATTTAGTCAAATTAAAAATGTCACGCTTGTTTTTAATTCAATTTAACGTCATTTGGTCTTGACTAATTAATTTAATATAAAAAAAATTAAAAAATTGATTTAATTATTCTCCTAATTAAATTAATTATGCTGAAATATTTTTTAAAAAATAAAAATTAATATTTATTTAGTTTAATTATCTACTTAAATTGAATTAATTCTTTTACTTAAATTTTGATTAAATTTAAATCAAATGGGCACATGAATACTTCGGGTAGGGCTTGTGCGGGTTGGGGAGAATCTGTGGAGGCCCATTCCCAGGGGTAACGACCTCGTCCAGGGGCATTCATGTCTGGGCAGGTCCGCACAAGCGGGTTTTGGGTTGGGCTTACCCGTTGACAACCGTTTAGCATCATGTGTGGTCTATATGAAGAGACAAGAGTATTACCTCTATGGAGGGGTGTTGAAAAGGATTGGTCCACTAGTGGTGAGGGCATGCACATTGGTGATGTGAAGGCGCATACCACATTGGTCTGTTGTGGGATAGTTTGGGAAAAAGGGGCCTTAACCCATGGTTTTGGAAAGCCGCGGGATTGGCGCTGCAGGTGCCAGTGTGGCTCAGATGTGTTGCACCACTGTGATCTACAACGAGGTGTCTCTTGTGTTATTATTAAAGAAGAGGGACAGAGCCTAATTTTGGAGCTATGTGAGTTGCAAACCGGAGAAATGGCCGGTCAGGGTGGTTGTGTTGTGGAGCGGGCGGCCTGGTTTGGGAGATGGACAGGCCTGGAGGGTGTTAGTTGGGTCTGCCACTCTACCTAGTGTGGGAGAGGAGGAGGGGCCGAGAAGGGGATATGCGACCTCGTCTACCTATTTGATAGTGGCATGATGCCACGATAGTGTGTTGGATACACGAGGAGAGAGGACAGTGGGGTGCGGCATGGTGTGGGCTGACACCGTGCGAGGCAGGAAGGAAAACAACACAGGGCTCCATGGGGAGAAAGACTGTGCATGGCGCCACAAGAAGATAAAAGGTGGCACTGGTAGGCTTAAACGCACTGGCCTAGTGTCATGTGCTACGACTCCACTTTAGGCACACAACTACTGTAGTAGAGGGAGGTGGCTGGGGTTCAGGGGTGTGGCACACTACCTACGAAGGGCGACACAGAAAAGGATTGAGTGCCGACAGCGCCCGGTACAGGGGTGGCCATGGTACGGGTTGTCACTACACCACCTGTAGTGAAAGTGAGGTGGCCCTTGGGGCTGCCATGCTGGTGGGGGACCGCTCAGCCCCCTCAGCCAGAAATGTTTTTCTCAACCTTCACAAGCAAGTCAACCGATTTTTTATTTGAATTTATTATTTTTGGTTTGTTTTTCCAGGAAGTTCCCCCTACTTTCCCTTTTTTTCATTTCTTAACCTCCTTTGCAGGTCTCCGCTCTTATTTTTTTGATTGACTTCATTAGTTTATAGTTAGAATATAAACTATAAAACTTATAATAATAAAATATTTTCAAAATAAAATTTTATAATAATGAAATTATTATAATAATAAAACCATTATTATTACAATTAAATTGTAATAATAATCATCATCGATATGGTTCGACTTAAAATACTATTCTAGTAACCAGATTTCTACCTAGTGATAATTTATAAAACAACCAGTTTCACTCTGATTATAAACTTTAGATGACCACTGATGGGTCATCCGATATCGGATTCAAATGTGGTATGTGTCATTGGGACCGTAATAATTCAATCTTCATATTTTAATGAAAATATATTTATTTTTCCATATTATCAACACGTGTTCCTTAAATGCCACTTGTTGGAATCGGGTGTGCAGCGGATGCCCCAAACAGGTGGGGTTTTTAAAAAAATTCCACCAATGATTGACATACACTTATCGACGTTAGTGAATAGCAGCACGAACTTACCCAAAGACCACATGTGAAGGACTTTAAAATAAACTGTAAAATTCATGTTTTAATACTTAATATGCACACAACATCTTCTCATCAATGGCGATCGCTACATGAAGAATCTGACATCGAACTCCTCTAGATCATCCACAAGTGCTTTTAAGAAATCTGTTGGAGCATCGTTCGTCATAATCTAGTTTCTAGCGCAGAATTATGATGATGTATTCAATGACCCAACTTTCACCACATAGTTATGTTGGTGATGACTGAGAGATAGGTCAATCTAAGATCCTTAGAACTAGAGCATCTCTCTATAGAACATGGGAGAGGGGAAAAGAGAGATATCCACCATGAATGGAAATTTCTTATCTTCTCTTTTCTCAAATTTATAGTTTCATTTAATTACCAAGAAATTCCCACCCAACCCCCAAAATAATCAACACACTATTAAGTATATATTATGACTAATTTTCTGAGTCATAAATATTAATATCACTCACTTGTAATATATTAAAATATATAACATGATAATAATTGATTCATTAACTTGAATCATCTATCTAATAAATAATAATTAAACCTCAAATAATTTAATATTTATCATTTAATATTTTCATGTATTTACTTAAAACACATAAATAAATTTTATAAATAAATTCAATACTCATTATTCTAAACTCTAATAATATGAATTTTCTTATTCCTTAGGTTATCATTTTCGCACATAAAGGTATCGAACCCCATTGGTGGGGCCCACCATGTCCAAAATTCCTATGAAACAGAATAGAGATTATTCCTGAATACACTATTATGTGTAACCATCTAGGCCCTTATCTCGACAGTAGTTAATAGTATTCATAGACCAAGAGAATGACCTAGAAACCCATCATGGCCCCTGAAGAGATAAGGATTGTCACAGCAGTGGAAACCAACCTACGAACACACACTGTATAATATAATATATTTTCTTTAATATCTCATAAAGCACGACACAGTCATGTGTCATCACCCTTTTCTAACTTTATTGTTTTCCAATTTAACTTGATGGATTTATCCTCGACTGCCATGGTTGTGGTCTTATAAAGGTACATCAATCCTTATCAAACATGGCCTAAGATATATTTATTCTATAACCAGGAAGAGAAAAATCCTTTCATGACCATTCAACCAATTTAATTCAACCAATAAAGCACCCAACAAAAAATAACTCACCACAACATCATTTCCAGGGTTTTCATCTTACATCAAAGTACACACAAAAATGACAAAAATTTGTTAATATCTCATGTCAGGAGACCGTTACACACGATTATAGATAAGAACATATAATGAATCCCTAAATATGTGGTGTTAATATTGGTGGGTCACTTCTCATGATCTAACTTCTAGAAATCCTCAAGTGAAAAATTCATGAGAAGAAGCCTCAAGGCTTATAAAACCCAAGTACCTGATAGTCAAACATCTATTGTTTCCAATCCGTAAGATGTATCTTGACCATAAAAAATATATTTATGATTAATTTTTATAACATCTCAAGGTTCTCATTATAGCCTTGGAATTGCTATTACCTTTCGATATGACAATTAATCTTTGGACATTAACATTATGTAGTGGATGTAGAAAATTCTACACTATAAGGGAAAGATGACATCATGTACAACAAACTGTTGTGACAATATGGTAATAAAAATTACTAAATAGTTGGTTTTAGGTCACCAACTATTTTAATAACATGACCTAATGATCCATACAATAATGTTTTAGGTCTAGTGACGTTGGAAACATAGATACATAAACATGTGGTCTATAAGTGAGCTATATCATCTCCCACTATGTTATTCATAAGTATAACCCTTCTTAGAAACATCATAAATAATACCTTTCATCATAACATAAATAAAGGATGCATAAGAAATGTTTATCCAGGGATGTCTGTAATGGTGAAAAGTAATGTTATCAACATTCTATGAGAATAAGGGTATGATAAAAAGAGATTAAAATTTTATGACCATAACCTTCATATCATAGATCATAAACATGAGTCCTAATGTAAATACTGCTGTTTTATAAGACATGGATCATAATGGAATCAAAGAACATGAACCATTAGAACATAATATAGGCACAAGGTATAGATTTTGGCATAATATTAATAATAGATAAAAATTTCTTTCATATTTCATGTGTTATTTCTAATTTTTTCATAGTAGAATGTTTTTACTCCCCAAAACATCTTAGTAATCAAGGTTCACTCCAACTACTATCATAGTGTTCAAAGTCCATTAATGAATTGGGTTTAGTCCCAATTGCATTCTTATTTAACATTAGATATATCAATCTTCACCCAATGCATTGGAGGGAGATATTGGTCTCACCTATCGAATAATAAAAAACATACATACATATTAATCAAGATCCTTTATCATTTATTATATCATCACCCATGAAAAAATGGGTTTCAGCTACATTTCATCAAAGCATAACCTATTGACAAGAAACAAGTTTCATAATAATTTCATCATTTCATCGTATCATTACCCATGGAAAAAAAGCTAGTTTTATAATAATTTCATCTTGGTATAAATTTTGGAAAAAGAAGTGGGTTTCAAAAATATGTTATCATTGTATAACCCATAGAAAAAGAAGTGGATTACATAAAAACATTATCATGGTATATCCTATAAAATGAGAATAAAGTTTAATAATATCTTTTCTTATTTAGTTAAATCACCTAGATAAATTATAAGAATGATATATTTGAATCACATCTATAGTAACACATAAATAAAAAAGATATCATTTTAGATGGAAAATTATTTTCAAACATCACTTAGATATTTTTTAGAGGAAAATAGTATTTACAATTTACAATAAGAATATATTAAATCCATTTCACTAAAAATAACCATTAAATCACATAAAGGAACATTTCAACAATCATTTAAAACATTTATTGAGGAAAATATCTTTTATACTTTGGAAAAAATGTAAGACAGAAAACATTTTAAAAATAATTTTCTTTGAAAATAACCATTGAACACAAATAAAGAAATATTAAAATAATATAATGGTAATGATAGTAGAAAATATTTTTCATATACTACATATTAAAAACAAATATTCCTTGAATATATTTGGTAAAAGGCAAAAAACCATGTTTGTAAAATGACATGATGATTTGTTTTCAATGACTTCTTAAAAAGAAAAATATGTGTGAAATTTTATTTAATAAATCCATTATATTATTTTAAAACCTTTTTGGAAATATTTTTAGAAAACATGGATATGGAATAAAAAGTGTTTTTGATCGAAGAGGGAAATAAGAATGATTTTTAATAATTGTTTTACCTCTTTAATCCTCTAAGAGAGGAAAATGAATGAAAACTATGTATTATAATGAAATAACCAGGTTATTGGAATATATTTGATTTTCTGGAGATATAGATTATAATATTTCATCACTATAAGAACAAACATAATCAATCTGGATAAATGTTGTGATTTTATCATAAACCCTTATCACTTTCGTATCATTGAATTGTAAGCCCCAAGAATGAATTTAAATTATATGAGCCTTAAAATAATATTAGAATAAAAAATTCATGATATTACAAGTCAAAGGGGATGTATGTCACCAAATAATATATTATGAGTGTATACCAAAATGTATGTCTAAGAAGACAAAATGAGACAAAAATATATTACCGATTTGGTAAATTTTGATCCATAAACCCCATGAAAGGGTGATACTCATATGGATATATAAATCCCAATAATATTCAGGATACAGAAATTTGAATTCAATCATGGGGATTATATTCACCACATAAAATAAATAGGTAGTGAATATGTCATGTTTCTCACATAAGTACAATGTGAGATGGAAATCCCTTACCATACGTATCAACTTCTTTCCTACACTATCAAATATCATGTATGATAAATATAATTTATTCATGAATATATTACAGAACAATAATTATATATATATATACCATATATGATTTACTAAGGACCTTTTATTACCATTTATTAATATTTTATTGATAAAATCACATCTTAGATAATAATCGCATTGTTTTTCATATAATTTTTTGATTTTTTATTTTAATTACTATTAAATTGATCAAGGATACATAATATGTAGTATTTTAATCATGAAATAAGGTTCATATATATTAAGTATATATTTCTTTTGAGTAAATGATAAATGTTAGAGATAGAAAAGAAAATAAATCATTCTTTGAGACGGTAGGTCGTACGTACACATAGAAGTTTAAATTTTCACAACAGATTGAAAGAATACATGTTAAATAACATATCATTAATATAGAATAATTATTATTTCATATATATCTCTTATGTTCATTAAATCCATCATTATTAACTTTATGATGCATTGGTCCGTTGTACACACAAATGATGTTATCATATCCCCCGCAGTATGGAATGAAATAAGCTATATATGAAATCATAATTCTATATGTATAATTATTTTAAAAATATCATATATATTCATTTATTCAATCCTAATTACCATCCAAGTAAAAAAGAAAAGGAGAAACACATCAAATCGGTTCGTGAGGCGGTAGTCCGCCATACACACGATCAATTTTATTATTTTACAGTATGTAATAAGGCAAGAAGGTATATGTGGTATTATAATAAAATAAATATTATTGTATAATAAATACCATATATAAAAACTAAATATATCATTATATCCATCTGTGCTAGGTGGTGATGGAAAATGAATAACATCAATTCATGGGGCAGTAGTCCATCACACACATGAGTGATGATTGTTTTCCCATTTAATGGAAGAGGAGAAGGATTTAAGTTATTTAATTAATATAATTTCTTCTTAGTATATGGAAGATACCTATTTAATTATATAATAATGCTTTAATTATTATTTAAAAAGGTTGAAAAATAATATAATAAAATGTTTGGTTAGGGACGTTGCATCTTCTTCAGAAAATTAATTTTTGGTTTTCCCCAAAAAGATTATTTGGTAGGATTTATCACCAAACTAATGATTATCGGATGATAGGAGGTAATTAAGGAATTTTTTGGAAAATTATTGGATGGACCAATTACATTTGTATGTGCTAATAGGTGGTTATTGGGGTGGCCTTTTTTTTGTGGGGGAGATGACACACTTGATAATTTTGAAATGAATATAGTGGCCTAACATTTTTCAAATTCCAAAAATCTCATAATTGAGAAATTTTAGAAAAATATATGTTATAATGTTAAAATATCGCAACCAATTTTTTTTTATAATTTTTATGTCAGTTTAAATTCTTATTTTATGTTTAACACCCCAACAAACCCATTTTCACCTTAGATGTGGAAATTAATTTTTAATCTTCATATTATTAAATATTATAAAAAATTTAATTGAAATAATGTGATAATAAATGTTATACTTATTCTAAATATGGAATCCATTTATCCAATTTTCATTCACATAAGTGGATATTTTTAATTCAAAAATAATCATGTAGATGTTATGAGAATACAATTTTTCAAAGTGAAAATGATCAAAAGTTTGAAAATTTTATATTTAAAATTTCAATATGAAATGGATTAAAATGACATACATTTTATTAATATATATCAAATTTAAATAATTTTACTTTTAAAACCTTATCAAAAGAATTTATATATATTTTAATCCATTAAAAAAATGGTAAATCATAAAAAAATAGTATTTTTCACTATTAATCGATAAATTTACATTATAAAAAAATCCAAACACATTCACCCTATTATAATTTAGACCATAATATTTTATAAATAAACTTTCCTTTTTCAAATAAATTTTCTATAAATGGTATAAAAAATTAAAACAGGTTCCCAAGTTGCATCAAAAATTCATTTCTGAAAAATATATATTTTTAAGCAAAAATTTGGTTTTATTCATATATATTTTCTAAACAACACTTAGGATGAATACTAAATTTTTTATAAAATATATTATTTATATTGCAGTAAAATTTCTTACCAAAAAAATTCTAAATTAGTGATGTAAAACATGTTTGTATTCATAAAAATTGTTTTCAGAAAGTGTATTACATATATATTGAAATGGTATTTTTTTTCCATTAAAATTAAATTCTAACAATAAAATTAATTTAATATATTTATGTAAAACATATATATTTTTTATTTTATTTTATCTTAATCACACACACTATTCATAATTCTATGTAATAACTATATTATTAAATAATAAATGTTTAATAGTATGTCGTATTTTTTTAAACTCATCCTTGAGTGTAACTCAATATATCAAAAAATAATTAAATTTATTTGTTAAAACCCCCCAAAATCATAGGGTGTTATATTATAACCCACTATAAAAAATATCTTCATAATTTTAACTGTTCTTAGTAAATAAGTGATTAACATTTTAAAATACATTTTTTTGAAACCCACATCATAATAAGGATTAATAAAATTTCCTCTTGAAAATATAGAAAGAGATTTGTGAAGGTCACCAGAAACAACACATACATGGTTTCCAAATATAATAACATAGGTGGGATGGGATTATTTGATCATGGAAGAAAAGTTTAATGTCCAAATAATGATAGAGCGTAACAAAGATCATTGATCATGAGAAACTGTATGATCACATGAAAACCAACAACCACAAAACCCAAAAAAGGTGTTAAAAATTCATTGATATAATTAGAAATGATTTTAATATGATAAAATTATAGATTGGGTTTCTTTCCTAAATTTTAACAATTGACACTAGAATATATACTTACTTGATTTAATTATATTTCATAATTACAATATTATCCTTTGGTTTTACCCAATTTTCTAGTTCATATATTACTACAAGAAATGAATATATATTTTTTATTCTAAAAGAACTAATGGATTATAAGATCCATAATATAATGTTATGTAATTCATTTTATATCAAGTTATCATCTTAACAGAAATGGGTAGAACATATTATCCAATATTCATAAATCTTGACATGGTTATGTAATGAATTAATGTCTAAAACATCAAAAAAATATTCTAGATAAACTATTTCATTAATGGTTAACCATATAACCATTCAAAAAGATAAAATTAAAAAACAATTATAAACAAGTACATTTAATTTTCAAATTCAATTTGTCATTAATCCCCATAACAACAATGATGTAGTTCATAATTTCACATACTAAACATGTGAATTCATTCAAAATGTATTCTCTTGAAATGGGTTAATAACATGAAAACCGTAAAACCTTATTTAAAACATACATGGATTTTTTTACTTATATTAAATATAGTTTATTGGATATATTACTTAAATTTAAAAATGTTTTAAACACCATCAATGATATAGTAAACCAGTTTTTCAAAAAATATTCAATTAGCTCCAAGTTAATCATTTCTATTAATTTTACATTATCTATATCAATTATTTCTTTATCCCAACATGATAATCTTAAAATCAATATTATATTATGGGTTTTCTTTCTCTGAATCAGGTTTTTTTAATTTAATATCACACTGTCATTAAATCACTTTTCAAGGTCATCATAATCATTCAAAAATTTCTTGAAAATACATAATGAAAAACTTACACCAAACCATCCACAAATATTTCATTATTATATAATTCCAATACATATTAACATAAATCATTTGACTTCATTCATAATCCATTTCCTAGGATTGGTTATCTTATTCCTAAATACCTATTTCATTTTGTGTTTCATTCTTCATATGTTCATTATATGATGTATAACCACAACTCATACGTCCTTTCTAATTCTCATTATAAACATCCCCTAAGATATCAATTCGTATAATTCCCATTTTTCCACATTTATAAATTTCAACCATTGATGATTTGATAGGGAAACCACTGTTCTCATCTATCATGTTAAATAAACTTATCATTTTCCTCATTGATAACTTACTATGTTCCTTTATTCTACAAAGATAAAACATATTCTTGTTCCTATAAGAGATTCACTTGGGTACATCTTCCAACATTCTCAACATATATGAAATGGAATATTCTTTCCTTCATAGTCTCCACCACAAAAACTATCAATGTACTCCATCATGATCTTCTTTGGTGAGTTTGAGTGTTAGTTAAAGTGGAATCATTAATCATATATCATGATAACCAATTATGTATGATCATAATATCCATCACATCAGTCATCATACTATTTGGTTGTTCAACAAAGAAATTTCTATCACATTCAACATTAATCCAAATCCTTCTAATTATTTCGATTTCCTAAAACTAAAAAAACAGTGTGAGTAAAAATAATCATTGTGGTAAACAATGTTATCATGAAAAATCACTTATATGATGTCAAAATCATGAAAAATAATTTTAAATATATGAAACAATATTTTTATCCTATATCATTCATGGTAATTATTTAAATATTTCATGATGTTTTATAAAGAGTTATTTGTATTTCAGGAACATATCCCCTAGTTGTGTCAAACTAGGTGGTTAGAATGAATTTATTTCATTCAATAGGTGACAATTGAGTCCATATAAAGCCACCATTTTTTTAGTAATTACCCATATGTTCATTTTGTCTTGGCACATCAACTTGTAGTATCCAAAAATGTATGTAATTACTTAGAAACCACTCATTCTAACCATTACCAAAATTCTAGTACATTTTCATATACATTGAATCCTCATTAGACTTATCCTTTGAAATATACCAATACATATCCTTAGAAATATCTGTAGGGTTATGAATACGGTTTTTAGTCCAATATTCCATAGGGTAATTAAAAATTAATTTTATTCCAACTGTAGGGATACAAAAATTCTCAAAAAAAATATTTCATCTTAACAAGACATCCTTAATTACATAACATAACTATCCATTCCATAATCATTTGGGTCTAGTTCTATTGGAACCATGAGCATATAATTAACCTATTTATAAGTGATGTAATACATATCCCACCAAGTTCTTCATAACTATAAACCTTCTTAGACTTATCTTACATAATACTAATAATAATAACTTTGGGAATGAAATAATAATAATGGGTTATCTAATATTCTTTATAAGGGTAAAAAATATAGAAATCAACATATCACGAGTATAAGGGTTTAATAACAAGATAATCACATTTGAAAACCATACCATGCATGTCATAGATCATAAACATGAGTTATGGAATAAATAATGGAAGTTTATAAGACATGAATAATAATGGATTCAAATAACATGAACCATTAGAACATAAAATTAAATATGGTATACATTTTGGGAATACACATAAGCATAGTACCATGGAAACAAATGGGATTATAAATATTTCACCATAGTATAATACGTGGAAGATAAAAAGGTTTCATAATAATTTCATCATTTCATGATAGAATAACTTATGAAAGAAGAATATGGTTTAATAATAAATTTTTTATGGTGTAACCAATGCAAAAAGAAATGAGTGTCATATAAAATTATTATGGTATATCCCGTGGAATAATAAATGGGTTTCCCAAAACAATTATAATGGAATAACATATGAAAAAAAGAGGGATTGATATTACTCTTTTCTTTATTAATGTAGTCCTTCTAGAGAATGAAAAATAATGTTATATTTGGATTATATCTCTAGTATATCATAATTAATATCAATATATGTCATATTAGATAGAGAAGGATTTTTAAATATCACATTAAACTTTTCTAGAGGAAAATAGACATTCAACTTTGAAAAAAAAGTTTAAAACATAAATAAATTTTAATGTCCTTTTATTTTAGAATAAACCTTTAAATTTATCAAGGAATCATTAAAAATCGTTCAAAACACTTCATTAGGAAGATGGAATTTACACTTTGAAAAAAAAACTAAACATAAAACATTTTAAAAATAAATATATATTAAAATATCATTTGAAAACATATAAATAAATCATTAATGAGAAAAATATTCATGTCAGTGGAAAACTCTATTAATGTCATACATGTTAAGACAATGATTCCTTTAACATTTTTTGGAAAATAAAAACATGTCGTATTTGGAAAATGACAAGATGATTCCTATTAATACTCTTTTAAAAAATTCAAAAATTAGTAAAAAATTCATGATTAATTTAATTACATAATGTTAAGACATTTAAATATTATTTCATGTAATATTTATACATTATATTTCATGTAACTAGGGCTATCGAAACAAATTAAAATAATTTGGAACTAATATTTCACAAAATCATTTGGTGTTACAAATGTTTTATATGATGATTTAAAAAAAATTGTTGTTTTTTCGGGTTGGAAAACACTATTTTTTTATGATTGTTTTTTAAAATATTCTTATACTAAATAAATTGAACCAAAATTATTTAAATAATTAGAAAAAAATCTAATTTTTAGTATCCAAGTTACAATTTATCAAAGAAGATCATTTGACCCACTACAATGCTACAAAAAAACAAAAAATCATTACGGGGTAAAATTTGATTATAGCCTTCCCATATCAGAATGATTTTAATGTAAATTAATTGTGGATTTGATATAAAACATAAAATTATGGAATCTAAAAATGAGATCATAGTGCCTAGAGGATAACAATATAATAGAAACTGTGAAAATATTTCATAAATAATTAGATTGGGAAGTTCAGGTAACCGCTGATTACATGTGGGAATTGGTGGATTATATTGTTATCAGTATAAATACTTCTAGTTTATTTGAATCAAAAGGATTTATTCATAATTTATAATAATCATGGTGGTGGAATAAAAATTTTCAAAATTAAATTAAAGTAGAATATGTGTTTTAAATCTTTACACCATCATAGTAATGAAGAATCCTGATCTTGATATCATGTTGTTCCTAACGAGGCTACGAATATAGTTAGTGGGGATAAATCTCATGTTCGTTAATATTTTTACCATTCATTATACATCAATATTGGCGAATAAAATATGGAGAATCATTTATGATTTTATGTATGAGAAAAGTAAGAAAACATGGGGTTTCTAATTTAATAGTATCTTCAATGAATAGTGGATGTGAGGATTAGACAAGGATAATATAAGTATTTGTAGATATGGAAACCATTATGACTGTTATAAAAATTTTATCCCATTGAGATTAAATAAGATTTAATAATGATGTAATATGGTAAAGCGTTTGGGTTAGATAATTTCTGCATTGAAGTTAGGAAATATTTAGTGGAGTTGGGTATTAATTCACTCACTATGTTATTTAATGAAATTATGAAATATATGAAAATTTAAAATTAATAAAGGAAGAGTTTAATTGTATCTATGTCATGTAGAAGAATTAATTTTACGAATTCTTGACTAAATTCAGGCGTCCATTTCAATTCCCTTAATAAATTTGTAATCATCATATAATAAAATGAATATTAAGGAATTCCCATTAACCTTTTTATAGAAACAAGTCTCGGTTTCATTTATTAAAAATAAAAATTCCCTTTGGCAACATTAAAATGATCATTATAAGATCGTGATTTTTTCCAACCCAGAAATGGATCTCTATATATTTTACATATTATTAGCATTGTTTGACTTTGAATACCATTCTGGTTGAGTCATATAAATGTCTTTAACCAACTTCCCATTTAGAAAAAAATGTTTTTACATATTTTTTTAAATAACATTATCATTCTTTATTGTTATTGTAACACCTCGAGCTTCCACGATACGTTTCTCATTCAATAATGCAATAGCTTGCATTGTACGCAACTTCGAGTTCTAAAACACCGCGACTAATCATAGTAGTTGTTATGAATAGTAATAACCACTTTTTAAAATTATAGAAATTTTATATTTCAAAATGGACTTCATTTTTGTAATCGTAATATCGAAATTATCCTAAGTTGAATTTTTTGTAACTTTCTGAGAACTTCCAATTTTTTTATGAATAGTGTAAAATACTTAAAACAACTTTTTTAATCAAAATAATTTTTTTTTATAAATTATACTATTTAGTGGTTTTAAAGTATAATTAGAATATATTTTTACCATTTTATCCAATGGTGGTCATTAGAATTAATTTAACATTGAAATCGGACATAAACAATTGCCAATCTTTTGATATAAATTATTTCTTAGAAACACGCTATTTGTTGTAACAATGGAAATTAATTATAAAATTAATTAATTCAACTTATATGTTTGTAATTTTTTAAAATAGACATCATTTTTTAATTCGGAATATCAATTATAGCTTAGGGTGAAATTTTGGCCTTATTCTGAAAAACTTCAATTTTTGATGAATAGTGAAACCACTAAGTGGTTGTTAAAAACTGATTTTTCTTTAAAATGAAATATTACCACTTCTGTGATTTGATTTTCAAAAATACGACATACATGGTTTTCATTAAGAAGAAAAATGTGGTTCGATGAGATTAAAATAATTTTTTGTTGAATAGTAACTTTTATGTTCTTAATCGCGATTAGAGGTAATTCGTGTAGTTTAAGGTAAAAATAATGTTTTAATAATATGAGATGAGATTTACACTTGTAATACTACTATTGGATGAGTAATGGCCGACCAAGACATCCCATGGGTCAACTTGGGGACCCCATGGAGCCACTTTGCTTGGAAAATGACATTAATATATATTTATTTAATGTTAAAATTAAATTGACACAAACATGAGTTGTTTTACTAAAACAGTTTTTAAGTGGGGTTACACAAGTCCAAATTTTGATTATAAATATTCATTAGAAATATAAAAAGATTTCCTACATCATAGTATTTTTTTTATAATTTTTAGACATTAAATAAATTAAATTATTTATGACATCATTATGACGCAGCGATGACCTCATGATTTAATGATTTAAATAAAATGAGAAGATAATGCAAACTCCAAGGCGTACACTTGTCCAAAGCCAATTGGATGAGGGTATTTCGAACCATTATCACCTTAGCCACGAATTATATAAGTGTGGGACCTTTATAACCCTAAAATCATTTTATAATATTGTAACATTTCAATCTTTTCAAAAAACCCCTCCTCTCCTCTTATAAAAGGCCCCCACCTCTCCCACCTTATTCACACTTTCAAGCCATTTGGCTCGGCCAACCTCTGCCCAAATACTCTCCCAACTTCCCCCTATTACTCCTAGAAGCCTCACATTGGGAAGAACTCTTCCAAAGGAAGCATTTGACTCAAATCAAAAAGAGTTACCCGATTTTGAGGTAATGTCTTCTCTAATGTTGTTTTGTTTTATTTTTCTTCTCCAACCCCCTAAACTCTTTTTATTAATTTCTTTTGTAACAAAAACAGTATCCTCGATATAATAGGATGTTGTTATAAGAAGTATTCTATCTACACTTACACACACCTACATCTAATGGTTAAAGAACATACGGTTTCTGTGGATGGCGAATTTCTGCCTCACGAAATGATTATTGTTCAACACTCATATAACTCCTTCAAAGGTGGCCATTAAGATGTCACTATATTTATATATTATATATAATGTGTTTATGTTTTACTTATGCTTCTGTATTTCTCATTTATGGCAAACTTTATTATTTCCATTATGGGTAAAACGCGATAATTTCATTTTAGGAAGTGCGGACTACCGCCCCTTCAAAGTGATTTGAATCGTTAATGCCATATGTGGGATGTATAAAGGATGGATTAAATGGTATTATACACTATATTATACTGTAATTATATTAAAAATTTATACCATCATGATTCTGTTCCATTAAATACGAAATACAAATGAAAGTAGCGTTCATGCGTACGTACGGCTTACCGTCTCCATGAACGGTGCATTTCATTTCTTACCTCTAAATGTTACGTAATATTATGAATGAATGTATATAATGGATATATATGATATATATGATATATACATCATGAATATAATTCTGGATATAATGGATATTTCAACACATGAACAACTTGTAATTATGAAAAGTTTATTGTTGACACAAGTACCAAAGATCGACAAAACGACCGTTATTAACTTAAATAATTACATAATGTTCATATCATTGTAATAAGTGATATAATAAGGATAATGAAATTGAAAATGGTTCTTAATAAGGTATATATTTACTCTAGTTTATTATTCAGGAGGTTAAAGAATGGTTGAGTCAAGTCAGACACGAGGTATGGGAATTTCTTAACCCAACTTCCATTCTTTGGGTTAATCCCCTACATTCAAATTATGTCATGATATTATTATGTATTATTTTTTATTTTTACATTCATTATGTGTACCTATAGTGAATAAACATAATAGATCTATTTTATTTTAAAAATGATTTTTAAGGACTTCATCTCAATCTCCTTTCATTGAGGCATATTTGGTTTTATACACAACTTTCTTTTATACGGTGTATAAACCCCTTTGAATTTTACGTATATTTCAAAAGGAATCATTTTTATACGAAGCGTTTACTAAACGTCAAAAGGGAATGTTTTTGTCGTACGTATGTGGCGACAACGAATTCTCCGCCGCCATGACCACTATTTGAGTTTCGGCTTCCTCTACAAGCCATCATTTTTTTAATGAAAAATAAATACCATGTTATACATTTCATTTATTTTAGTATTGAAAATGGTTTTGAAAGCGCTTTTATTATATCAATGCGTTGTATTGATATTTTGTGATTGAAATGTGGAAATTTTATGTTTCCTTTATGCATGTTTTATGTGATACGATTATGTTATGGTTTATGATATGTTTAAACCTATTCATATGAGGAATGCATTGGACTTAATAAGTGATGGGTGGAGCCCGCTATAGCTCCTCGATGCATAGGTAGGTCTCATGAGACAACTAGACGTGGAATTGGCCGAGGCCCTTTCCCAATTTGATTTGTGAGTTTGGCCGAGGCCTTAATCATTTTAGACATCTTGGACGAGGCCTTGACAAAATGTTTCAGAATATCTGGCATTATGCATTCCATAATTATGAATGTGGTTAATGATATTTCATGTGATTATTCGACCAGTAGAATATCCATGTGAAGAAGTAAATGGCATTATCTGATTTTACTTTTGCCATATTATGTTGATGTTCAAGTTTAAAAGGCTTTTGTTTTAGTTATACATTGCCTTAAATGTTTATGTTTATTTATGAAGGCTTCTACAATATTGTTATCCTTACTGAGCATCTGAGCTCACCCCTTTCAATGTTTTAATATTTTCCAGGATGTGAAGAAGTATTTTATGAATGAACTGCAAGGATAGTCAGAAGAAGAAATGAGTGTGGACTATGGAGACTTTTTTATTGTAGTTTTTCACTTAATGATGTAATGTAACGTTTACGAATGTATCTAGTGTTTCCAAGGCTACTAAACTAATCGGTCTTTCGAGACTTGATCTTTTGTGATCATGCCAATGTTACGAAGTAATGAAACCACTCTAGGTAGCTGGGGTCGGGGCGTTACAGTTGGTATCAGAGGAAGTTTAGTACAAACCTTGGAAGCTAGATTTAGATAAACTCTGATTAGAGCACGTAGACCTATGATGAACTTTGAGGATTAATATAGAAGAACTTCCTAGAATTTTGGTATTGTAGAGATTTTGTGAGTTTTCCGAGCAATACATCCCTGTCTGGATATGAGCAGGTAGAGGAGGCTCTGGCACAGATGTTCCTAGGGGTAAAACCCGAAAACCCCTCTTTGAGCTAGACTCGAACGGGAACTGGTGCACGACAACGGGCCTTGCTGCACTCTTGGTTACGACACTCCAGGGGGATATGCTTAGGATAACTCTCATTTTATTTACAAATCATTATGAAGGGTTTATGAGTATATACTTCCTCAAAGAAAACATTTTTATGATTATGGATTATATCCATAAATAGTTCAATTTATGTTAAGTATTTTACAAGTATGGAATTATGTATTTTGATTCATAAACTAATCTAGTTTATGCCATTGTTTAGAAATGGCGCCTAGTGGAAGGAATGGAAACCGTATCAATACACGCACTCCGTGTAGGGATTTCCCTCCTGCTCAAGATAATTATTGTGAAACTGGAGATACAATTGGTGCTGATCAACTTATTACCATACTGGGACAACTCACTCAGGTTATGAATAATAACCTTACTCGTATGGAGCACCCTGATCCGCAACGTGGAGGATCAATGCTTGACCGTTTCATGAGGCAATAACCACCAAACTTCAATGGGAGTACAAATCCTATAGTAGCCGAGCAATAGATAAACTCCTTAGAGAAAATATTTCATCCCATGGGGAGTAGCGAAAGGGAGAAGGTTGTCATGGCAGTTTACCGCCTCACTAGAGAAGCCGATCAGTGGTGGTCGCTGATTCAAAACACAAAGGAAGATGATGACGTATCGAATATGGAATGGAGGGAGTTCAAAGATATTTTCTTAGAAAAATACTTTCCTCGTGACCATCGAGCAGATATGGAAAGGAAATTTCTGAGTCTGAGGCAGAAGGAGGATGAGAATGTCGCAAAGTATGAGGCTAAGATTACAAGGTTAGCGAGGCATACTGCCGATTATATACGTAACCCAAAGAGTAAGATTGATCGTTTCTTTGATGGGTTAAAACCATTTCTCCGTCGAGCTTTGGTATCACAATACTTCTCATCATACGAAGATATTGTCTCGTGTGCTATCAAGACAGAAAAGGAATTATCAAAGTCTTATGACAACAAAGTAAAGCAAGAGAAGAAGAGAACGGTGGAACAAGAGACAGATAAAGGGAAAAAGGGAAAGAAGGATTTTCCATTATGTGATAATTGTGGGAAGAATCACCCCGGTACTTGCCTAAAAGGAATGAGAGTTTGTTATAAATGTGGAGAAAAAGGTCACCAGGTGCGTGATTGCAAGGGAAAGAAAGAGGGTATCAATGTTGAATGCTACAATTGTAGGGAAATGGGGAATTATGCAAATGAATGTCCTAAGCGTCAGGGAAACTTACCTCAGAAAAGGCCAAGGGATCAAGGACAATCTTATGCTGTTACTACAGTTGAAGCAGAATAACTAATGTATTGGTGCTTTTGGACTCTTGGATTATATTCTGGTTATTAGAATAATGTGATATATATATAAGGATTGTACTGTAGTACTTTTTGATTTCAGTAAGGTTTTTATATGATGAAGGTAATTATATTTTTAGTATGTGACAATTAGAGAATCATTACTTTGTTTGGGGAATCTGATAAATTGATTTTGGAATTAAGAGACCTTTTAGAGAAAGTCTGGACAGAGGTATTTTGGATAACTATAAAGGTTGGAGTGGATTAAGTTAATCTTTGGATAGTATTGTTTAAGGTTAAAAAATTTATGAAGATTGTTTATGGAATATTATGATACTATAGTTTTAGGAAAAGGGCGACCTGTAGGGTGGGGCATAACCCGTCGCGTCGGACAAAGCTGCAGGAATCGAACCCACAATCATAGTGCGACAGGCCTTTATTTCCTACCACTAGCCTACAGGAAGTACCTGGTTATTACAAAATAATTTTACTAATCTAAATGTTATGTGTTAACATTTGGAACCTTATACAATTAGGATAAGTATAATATTTTTGAGTTTTATTATCTTTTTGAGTGAAAGATGAGTTGAAGGTTGAAACTCTAATTGTCAACCATAAATATATTTATACCTATCTCTTATTCAATGAATAAATTAATTCTTAAACTTTATTAAAGGGATATTAAAAAAAATGTGTTATCCTAATACCTTATGTCTTGTGGAACTTATGATATTTTAAATCAACATAGATTGAAGGCTTTGAGGCCCTCAATTTGACAGTTGATTGTGATTGATGACCTCAATCACTACCTACAAATATTTACGTTTTTCCTCCAATTATATGTCTCCAATTTCCACCAATGTTCTCCTAATCGGGATCATAATTGGGTGGTGACTTTTTCATTTCCCTTTCCCTCTTATTAAGGATAAATTTTATTAATCTTATTTCTGATGTGGGTTTTCCACAAAGGTATTTTCTCTTTTCAACCTTTTATTTTCAAAGAAAAATTTCAAATTTCGAGGACGCAATTTATTGAAGGAGGGGAGAATGTAACACCCCGAGCTTCCACGAAACGCTTCTCATTCAATAATGAAATAGATTGCATTGTACGCAACTTCGGGTTCTAAAACACCGCGACTAATCAACGTAGCTGTTATGAATAGTAATAACCACTTTTTAAAATTATAGAAATTTTATATTTCAAAATGGTCTTCATTTTTGTATTCGTAATATCGAAATTATCCTAAGTTGAATTTTTTGTAACTTTTTGAGAACTTCCAATTTTTTTATGAATAGTGAAAAATACTTAAAACAACTTTTTTAATCAAAATAATTTATTGTGATAAATTATACTATTTAGTGGTTTTAAAGTATAATTAGAATATATTTTTACCATTTTATCCATTGGTGGTCATTAGAATTAATTTAACATTGAAATCAGACATAAACAATTTCCAATCTTTTGATATAAATTATTTCTTAGAAACACGTTATTTGTTGTAACAACGGGAATTAATTATAAAATTAATTAATGCAACTTATATGTATGGAATTTTTTAAAATAGACATCATTTTTGAATTCGGAATATCAATTATAGCTTAGGGTGAAATTTTGGCGTTATTCTGAAAAACTTCAATTTTTGATGAATAGTGAAACCACTAAGTGGTTGTTAAAAACTGATTTTTCGTTAAAATGAAATATTACCACTTCTGTGATTTAATTTTCAAAAATCCGACATACATGGTTTTCATTAAGAAGAAAAATGTGGTTTGATGAGATTAAAATAATTTTTTGGTGAATAGTAACTTTTAAGTTCTTAATCGCGATTAGAGGTAATTAGTGTAGTTTAAGGTAAAAATAATGTTTTAATAATATGAGATGATCTTGACACTTGTCCTACTCCTATTGGATGAGTCATGGCCGACCAAGAAAACCCATGGGTCAACTTGGAGACCCCATGGAGCCACTTTGGTTGGAAAATGAAATTAATATATATTTATTTAATGTTAAAATTAAATTGACACAAACATGAGTTGTTTTACTAAAACAGTTTTTAAGTGGGGTTACACAAGTCCAAATTTTGATTATAAATATTAATTAGAAATATAAAAATATTTCCTACATCATAGTATTTTTTTTATATTTTGTAGACATTAAATAAATTAAATTATTTATGACATCATTATGATGCAGCGATGACCTCATTATTTAACGATTTAAATAAAATGAAAAGATAATGAAAAATCCAAGGCATAAACTTGTCCAAAGCCTATTGTATGATGAGATTTAGAACCCTTATCACCCTAGGCACTAATTATATAAGTGTGGGACCTTTATAATCCGAAAATCATTGAATAATAATGTAACATTTCAATCTTTCCAAAAAAGCACCTCCTCTCCTCTTATAAAAGGCCCCCACCTCTCCCACCTTATTCACACCATCAAGCCATTTGGATAGGCCAACATCTGCCCAAATACTCTCCCAACTTCCCCCTCTTACTCCTAGAAGCCTCATTTTGGGCATAACTCTTCCCAAGGAATCCTTTGACTCAAATCAAAAAGAGTTACCCGATTTTGATGTAATGTCTTCTCTAATGTTGTTTTGTATTATTTTTCTTCTCCAACCCCCTAAACTCTTTTTATTCATTTCTTTTGTAACTACACCATTATCCTCAATATACTAGGATGTTTTTATAAGAAGTATTAGAGCTACACTTACACACACCTACATCTAATGGTTAAAGAACATACGGTTTCTGTGGATGGATAATTTCTGCCTCACGAAACAATGATTGTTCAACACTCATATAACACCTTCAAAGGTGGCCATTAAGATGTCACTATATTTATATATGATATATAATGTGTTTATGTTTTACTTATGCTTCTGTATTTCTCATTTATGGCATAATTTATGATTTCCATTATGGGTAAAACGCGATAATTTCATTTTAGGAAGTGCGGACTACCGCCCCCTCAAAGTGATTTGAATCGTTAATGCCATATGTGGGATGTATAAAGGATGGATTAAATGGTATTATACACTATATTATACTGTAATTATATTATAAATTTATATCATCATGATTCTGTTCCATTAAATATGAAATAAAAATGAAAGTAGCGTTCATGCGTACGTAGGGCTTACCGTCTCCATGAACGGTGCATTTCATTTCTTACCTCTAAATGTTACGTAATATTATGAATGAATGTATATACTGGATATATATGATATATATGATATCTACATAATTAATATAATTCTGGATATAATGGATATTTCACCACATGAACAACTTGTAATTATGAGAAGTTTATTGTTGACACAAGTACCAAAGATCGACAAAACGACCGTTATTAACATAAATAATTACATAATGTTCATATCATTGTAATAAGTGATATAATAAGGATAATGAAATTGAAAATGGTTCTTAATAAGGTATATATTAACTCTAGTTTATTATTCAGGAGGTTAAAGAATTGTTGAGTCAAGTCAGACACGAGGTAAGGGAATTTCTTAACCCAACTTCCATTCTTTGGGAGAATCTCCTACTTTCAAATTATGTCATGATATTATTATGTATTATTTTGTATTTTTACATTCTTTATCTGTACCTCTAGTGAATAAACATAATAGATCAATTTTATTTTAAAAATTATTTTTTAAGAACTTCATCTCAATCTCCTTTCATTGAGGGATATTTGGTTTTATACAAAACTTTCTTTTATACGGTGTATAAACCCATTTGAATTTTACGTATATTTCAAAAGGAATAATTTTTATACGAAGCGTTTACTAAATGACAAAAGGGAATGTTTTTGTCGTACGTATGTGGCGACAACGACTTCTCCGCCGCCATGACCACTATTTGAGTTTCGGCTTCCTCTACAAGCCATCATTTTTTTAATGAAAAATAAATACCATGTTATACTTTTCTTTTATTTTGGTATTGAAAATGGTTTTGAAATCGTTTTTATTATATCAATGTGTTGTATTGATATCTTGTGATTGAAATGTGGAAATTTTATGTTTCTTTTATGCATGTTTTATGTGATACGATTATGTTATGGTTTATGATATGTTTAAACCTATTCATATGAGGAATGCATTGGACTTAATAAGTGACGGGTGGAGCCCGCTATAGCTTCTCGATGCATCGGTAGGTCTCATGAGAAAACTAGACGTGGAATTGGCCAAGGCCCTTTCCCAATTTGATTTGTGATTTTGGCCGAGGCCTTAATCATTTTAGGCGTCTTGGCCGAGGCCTTGACAAAATGTTTCAGAATGTCTGGAATTATGCATTCCATCATTATGAAAGTGGTTAATGATATTTCATGTGATTATTCGACCAGTAGAATATCCATGTGAAGAAGTAAATGGCATTATCTCATTTTACTTTTTCCATATTATGTTGATGTTCAAGTTTAAAAGGCTTTTTTTTAGTTATACATTTCCTTAAATGTTTATGTTTATTTATGAAGGCTTCTGCAATATTGTTATCCTTACTGAGCATCTGAGCTCACCCCTTTCAATGTTTTAATATTTTCCAGGATGTGAAGAAGTATTTTATGAATGACCTACAGGGATAGTCAGAAAAGGAAATGAGTGTGGGCTATGGAGACTTTGTTATTGTAGTTTTTCACTTTATGATGTAATGTAACGTTTACGAATGTATCTAGTGTTTCCAAGGCTACTAAACTAATCGGTCTTTCGAGACTTGATCTTTTGTGATCATGCTAATGTTACGAAGTAATGCACCGACTCCGGGTAGCTGGGGTCGTGGCGTTATAGTTATTGTATGTAATATTCTAATGTAATTATGAATCACAACTCGTAAGATGGTTTCATCATATTTTATTCCTGGAAGTTGCCTAAAAATCATTGTTCCCAGTCTTTCCTTATAGGTATTGATCTTACCATCCATTTCTAGCTTTTTCTTGAATATCCATTTTATCTTGAAGGGTTTTATATAATCTGGAATATATTCTAAAATACAAACATGATTTTGGTAAAAGAACTCTATATAAAAATTAAAAACATCGTTCCATTTTGTAGAATCATTTCTTTCTACTACTTCCCTATAGTTTTGAGGCTCATAACCATCAAGGAGTATTGTTTCACAAAACTTGGAGATAAGAAAACCACTATGATTTGGTTCTCTAACCACTGAAGATGACATACCCATTACTTATGTATCAAGAACATTTTCATCTCCCATAGTATCTGATGAAGATTTTTCTCTTACAAATTCTTTATACATCTAGAGAACCAACATTATCAATGTCAATCGTGCTCCCACTATTTCCCTTTGAAATTTATTAACTTTCTTGAAAAGTGACTTTTATTACCAAATTCACATTTCAATTTGAAAATTTGTTTAGGTAATATACATTAGTTTTCTTATAATAACCGATAAAATTGAACTTTGTGTTTAGGGATAAATTTGTTTCACTTGTTATAGTCTTAAAAAAATCCTTGTATCCCCATAGAACTATGTGTGATAGATTGGGTTTCTTTCTATACCACAAATCATATGGAATCACATTTGAATATTTAGTTGGAACATAGTTAATATTATATTCCACATTTTTCAAGGAATGTCACCAAAATGATAATGGAACCGTTGTGTGACTCATTTTTCATTTGACAATGTTTATAATGGACACATTGCACCTTTAACAAACACAATTCCACTATAGTGTATAAGTTGGAGTGATTTGGGATACAATCTCACACTCCATTAGGTGATCAATAGAATCATGATAATGTTACTCGCCACCTCATTCTAATCAATGCTCCTTAATCTTATTACCATTTCAGTTTTCTACTTCTTGCTGATATTTCATAATCATCTTTATGGTATCAAAATTATACTGAATTAGGTACATATATCCAACCTTCTATAGTCATAGGTAAATGTTATAAAGTATAAAAACCATCCACTTTCCTGTACTAGAAATGGACAACTTACATTAGTATGAATGTATTATAGTAATTCAGTGGATCTTACTCCATTCCTAATATGGGTTATTTGGTCATTTTCCCTTGTAAAAAATCATTACATACATCCGGGGTATTAACTCAGTTGTTTAGAAATACGCAATTTGATGTAATTTATGTAATTACTTCTCATTTACATTCCCACGCTTAAAGATCCATAGGTGGGTGTTATATATGTCACGGTTGTTTATTTTATCCTTGATTCCCATTAATTGGTTTTTGAGTTCAAGTATATATACCCAAATTATGATACGACATACCATAACACATATACTTTTTAAAAGAGACAATTTTTATTTCCAAACCTGAAATAAAATCACATGGAATCCAAAATTAACAATGAAATTATGTTTTTCGTTACTAATGGTATATATTAACAATTGTCCAATACAATAATCATTCCACTATGAAATGTTAGTTGATAATATCCCACATCCAAGGTTATTAGACTCTCAAAATTTTCAGCATGGATATCCACATATCCTTTTGTGATAATATTGAAATTAATTGGTTCCTTTGTATGATTTCAAATGTTTGAGCCATTATCATATAAAATAATGAACATGTAGATAATGAAAAATTGAATTCAATGAAAAAATCACCTAAAGAGTAAGCATCAAATTTCTTATTCATCTATGATCTATGTTTCTTCTATTGGCCTTTTCATCCACATAGATATCATATGACCTCTTAATGATATAAATCACCTTGTAAGATTGGATTCTTGGAAGTAATGTGCATCAGTGTCATCAGCTTGGACTTATCCTTAGACCCCTTAGTCATTCCCTTCCTCTAATTTTTCACCATAATGAATGAAGAATTTATATCCTTAGTATCCATATCAGTATGGAAAACTAAAGTCAAAATATTTTGGAGAAACAGTATAATGTTATTCATATTGACATTAATAATGAAAGTCAAAATGGTTGGATGTAAAGAGGTATGAATTTGAATAGTTTCTAGTTATCTGTTCATCATGAACCCATGGGATTCAAGTCTCTAAATGTACCCAATGATCTTGAGTACACAAGTTATTTCTCAATCCCCTTATACTATCCCATACCCATACATTTCACTTGATATCTAATACCTTCACTACCCATATCTCTGTGGATATATCTAATGGGTATGGGTTATAATCTTGTAGGCATATTTTTTCTCATTCATTTTCAATAATTTACTAGACATTGAGACACAACATAAAACATTATAAATATAGTACATAATCTAATAAAATTTTTCTTGTTTTTACCTTCCTTGTTTTCTACCTAGTAATACTTTGTAGGAAGTGATGAGTCCATCACATAAGGCTTTCTTTCTAGGCATAAAAATATTCTCAATAACCTCTAAGACACATGAAATTTATGGCCGATCAGGATATTTTATCTATATAGTATAGATCACAATGATAATAATTTTGTGGTGTAGGTGATTTACATTTTTATTTACACCAAATAATCTTTAGAAGCTTTATATCGATTACAATTGAAAAATTATTTATTAATTAATATAATAATTATACCACTCTCACTATTTTATCAAATTCTAATAGACCTCACTGTTATATGCAAATAATCTATTGCTTGATTATCCCAGTGTGAAGGATCCTTTGAACCACTGATCATACTCTACAACATATGACTATTCACCTACATAGGGGGTTCCATTATAAGCACTAGGTTGGAGAACCACATTAACTCCTCATTCATTGATTTATTGAGTAAATTCCCAACTTATCAGAATTGAAACGTCAATTCCTTGAATGCATTCCCTATAATGTGATTGAATTTTATATATGGATACTCCATTTCAAAAAAAATAGCTAATTTAACCCCTCACTATAAAATGATCTCCTAGGAAGTATGAGGGACCCTCAACTATGGCTGACATGAACACTATGCTCTCAGTTTTGTACAAATATGAGCAATGTAAGGAAATGGGACATAATTAAACATAGAGGTAATTTTATAATTTCATAAAAAAATTAATAAATTTATTTTAAATATGTTTAAACTATGATTTTTTTCACACAAATGAAGAATAATTAATTTGAATACATTCATCACATTTTAGTTCATTTTATTTTTTTATAATTTTATGTGTTTTCACAATAAATAAGAAATTACATAAAATTATATACAATTCATAAATTAAATAATTACAAGATTAGTATTGAATATATATCTTCAGTTGATCCATTTTAAATTTTACATTTCATCCATGATCTAGAAGATACCATACCTGATTCAAGTCTGGATTTTTATTGCCACTTACCCCCAATTCAGTGTATTCAGTTCTCTTGTGGTGTGACACCACATCTTAGTAGGGTCAACATATTAAAGAATAATTATCATATGGATATTTATTCTGACTCACAAGATAGGTTTTCTTGAGGGAATAATATAAAATAGATAAATTGGATGTTCATGCTCATATAAATTTTGAATTTAAAGGAAAATTCCCGGATTTTCATATAATTAAAAACATATTACAAAACATTTCACATAGCTAATATCTTTTCATAAATAGGGTTGGACACTTTTTCAAGACCATTGTAGAGATGTTGTGGGCTATGTTGAGTTTCCCTGACCCATTCCAGGTTTGGAAAAAACACCAAGGACATTTTTGGGGACAATAAGGTCCAAAAAATGGTTGAAGAAGATCATGGAAGTGGTCACCTAATAGATTATGTGGAAACATGACAGTCTGGGTGAGCTAAGATGACGTTTGGTTGGGCGTTGTGGTGATGGCTTCCATGAACTATTATGAGTTGAAGTCATCTCATCAAACAAGATAGTAGCAGCCTCAGGCAGAGCAGGAGGTGGTGAAGGGGTCCACACCCAGGGACGGTTGTAGCCTTTCATGCTATTGTGGTGGATGGATGGGATGTGGCTATCGTTTGGGGATAGGTACCATGAATCAACAGTGACCTTCCTTACTGGGAGAGGGTGGTTGGACTTTGGTTGATGGGGGAAGACTGATGGAGGTCTCGGCTCATGGTGGATTGCAATTTTTGAGGAATATGTATCTCCATAGGGTCCATGTGTCCCATGGGGATAAAGTCCATCCCCTATTCCCTTTGATCGTTTCATTTATGAAACTGTTCAAGAAAAAAATAAAACAATTTAAAAAAATTATTTTTTTTGACATGATTTTTAAATCCACACAAATTTTTTTTTACTAAATTCCATATCCATTTTCATTGATAAGTGATAATATAAATATTGTATAATTAGGATTATTAATATTTTTCAAAAAACCTATTTTAAGGATAATGGTTTTTAATTAATATAATATTAAATTCATTTTCACACTAGATGAAAAAATATATATCATCGACCAGATGAAATTCTCCCACCTAATTCTGACTGGAACTTGGTGGGAATTTATTTGGGTTGCCTCAATTATATTTTTTTTTTGTAGTGTTTAATCATAATTGAATTAATTATTAGACACAGATATATATCATTTTAATCTCAAAAATCTGGAAACAATGCATATAAATTTTTTTTGGATAAAAGTAAATTGGCTGTTCAAAATCAGATTGATGCACAGTCTATTCCATTAGGTCTTAATTAAAATCCCTTAATAAAATATAATATATTTTTTTCTTGACTTATAAAATAACATTATATCTCTGATACCAATTGATGGTACTAGTGCACATAGTAGAATCTGGTGGGCTGAGTATTTAAATTATTTCATCACTAAAGTGATGAAAAATCATTATTTCCAGTGATACAAGAATCAATATTGTTAAAGGATCTCATATGTATTAATTAGATCATAGAAATAAATATTGAATGAGTACCTAATTTGAGTAATGGTGCACTCATATATCATGTATCTTCAGGGATCTTTGGTCAATGTATTCAAATTTGATCAAAACTAGATCATCAACACGCACTTCCGGAATCATCATGTATGCCATTTTTCAAATTCTTGGTGCTACAACAATGATCCTATGATTTATTTGGCATCATAAAAATCCCATAGATCTCATGTTTTCTATCTATGAAAGTTTTCTTGGGTAGTTCTATTGGTTATATAATTTCTCCCTCTTGGATTCAGGAGAGAGAAACCCTCAATTCTAACTAATGAATAGTATATGGAATGTGTTTCTCCTTACTTATACAGTAGACATACAAAATACAAAGTTAAGTTTACAGGGCCCCCTATATATTTAATGTTCACTAAATAAATAATAAATAAATAATTAAGATGAACTGCATCACAAACATTATTTATATTTTATCACATACGAGCACACTAGTGCAGAAAACGTTTTTTACGTCGGTTATTTTTAATTTTTTACGTCGGTTTCTAGTCGATGTTAATACGTGGGACGTTATAAATAAGGTTTTTGACGTCGGTTATTTAAAAACCGATGTCAAAAAACATAAAATCGCGATGTTTATCACGTCGGTTATCGAAGAACTGATGTTATAAACTGGGGTTAGGGTGGTTTATCACGTCCGTTCTATAAGAACCGACGTGATAAACCGGGCTGAGCGTTGTTTATCACGTCGGTTCATATAAAACAGACGTGAAAAACTGGGGGAGGGGGGTTTATCACGTCGGTTATTGACTAACCGACGTGATAAACTGGTGGGAGGGGGTTTATCATGTCGGTTAGTCAATAACCGACGTGATAAACCCTTGTGCAGGCCGTTTAGCACTTCCGTTATTCAATAACCGACGTGCTAAACCATTCTCTAGGCCCTTTATCACGTCGGTTATTAAATAACCGATGTGATAAACCATTCTCCAGGCCTTTTATCACGTCGGTTATTAAATAACTGACGTGATAAACTAGTTTACAGGCCTTTTATAACGTCAGTTATGAAATAACCGACGTGATAAACTATTTTCCATGCATTTTATCACGTCAGTTATTAAATAACCGACGTGATAAACCCAATTTTTTTTAAACAGAATGCAGTGATCTTCTCTCCACCAGAATCAACAAAAAAATAAATCAAGAAATCATACAACAAAAACAGAAGTACATCAAAAATAAGCATGTAAATAGATAACATATAAAACTTACCCACTAGACAGAATCCACCCTCATTTATACCCCATGGACAGCCCTCCCCCGCCCTGTTGGAGCCCTCACCCTCATGTATACCCCCTGGACAGCCCTCCCCCTCCCCGTTGGAGCCCTCACCCTCATGTATACCCCCTGGACACCCCTCCTCCACCCCGTTGGAGCCCTCACCCTCATGTATACCCCCAGGACAGCCCTCCCCCACCCCATTGGAGCTCCCACCCTCATGTATACCCCTTGGACAACCCTCCCCCACCCCATTGGAGCCCCCACCACACTCCTGGACTGCCCCCCGACCCCCGGACACCCCCAAACACCCCTCGACAACCCCCCACCCGCCTGAACAACACCTCCTCACCCCCTCACCCCACTTGACAGCCCCCACCACACCCCTGGACAACCCCCCCCCCCCCCACCCCTGGACAGCACTCCCACACCCCTGGACCGGCTTCCCACACCCCTGGACATCCCTGCCACCCCTCCCCCACAGACCCAAATCCATACCAGAAGAACCATCAAAAGTAGACCAAAACAAGAAGTAGAGAAAAATTAAACATTCACTTATATAACATTCAAAACTTACACTGTCAACGTCAAAAAAAACTAAATCAAACCGAAACAACTACCAAATAGACAATTAAAACGAAAATATTCAAAATTACATTTTACATTACAAACAACTAAAATTCAATCAAACCTGTAAAATAATTTGACCACTCCACTTGTACGTGTTTGATGTCTTTAGCAGTATAGGGTTGAGGGTCATCAAAAAGATACAAATGAAAAAGAATATAGTTTACGTGTATAATGAATAAATCAAATTGAAATATGATGGCAAAGTTTAAGAGGAAATCGTACCAGGTCAAAATTCACAACTGTCCCAGTTGTTATTATTTCATACATAAATCTTAACATATAATATCCACATTCGATGAGGCCTTGTTGTTCATGACAATTCTGTTTTGAATGAGTGTAAATTCAATATATTATTTTTATGAAATAAATAAAAAAGTACAAATTATAAATGGAAATTTACCTTCGCCTTTACGTATTTGATCTTTGCATTTCTTTTCTTTGTGTTTTTTCGAAAGTAGGCCAATGAACTGTTAGAAAAATAATACGAATGGGGTAAATTTAAAATTTATTATAATATATAAAACTATTGAGAAACTGAAACTTACTTTTCCAATATATTCTTAAAACTTGCCCGCACATCACCATGAACAGAGCATATCCAATAAAGAGCTTTCTCCCTTGGGAAAAAAATCCCTAACATCCAATGATTACTGATAAAAGGAAATTTAATGTTAGTGGTTTTTTATGTTAAAAGATAATTAAATATTCGAGAGAAATGTGTTTCATACCTCTCACAAAAAGGCATCATCCAACATTTTTGAATTATATTCTTTTCAAATCTTTCAGCAATATAAACCATTCTTTGTTCCTCAGTCAATGCACATGCTTCAGGGGAAATCAATTGCGGGTCCATGAATCCATATACTTCTATCAGTTCATTCCTCTCACAAATTTTATAAAGATACCTAATACAAAACATATATAAGTATACAGTTTTAATAAATATAATGCAGAGAAAAGGTGTTAAGACTTACATGGAAAAAATTTGCACCACGATGGTGCCCAACTTATCTCCAGTAACAAGCTCCATGATATCAGATTTTATTATCCCCACAGTTATTTCACGTCCACAAACATGATATTCCATTGGAAACTCATAAAAACCCAACAAAAAATGTGAATATCTTGAAAATCTGTCAAGACCACTGGAATCTGTATCTGATTTCATAGCCTGTTGTATTTGTTGTTGTCTATACAGTATTTCATTACCTTTGAAGTATTCCTGTGAAAAAAAAATTGAGAATTATAGTAGTTTTCAAATGATAAAACAACTTTAATAAAAAAATAAAATAAAAGATATAACATTCATACCTCTATGGTAATGAGTCGAAGAAGTCTGGATGGCCAAACTAAAAAATGGCTGATACTCTATCCAACTGTCGCCACCTCATCTGTAGGTATTAGTACCCTAGCTGATCTATCTATAATATCCTATACAGTGACCCTCTGATTCTCTACCTCTAATTTTTGATGATGAACTGTATCTCCTATACAATATACCAACCCGTATGCTACTATATGATGTTGAGAATCATCAACATACAACTTGAAATATGTAGGAAGCTGCGGCGGAGGCGTAGGATAAAAAATGGGGTCCGCAGGCTGAGGTGGGGGAGTGGGAGCTACTGGCGGAGGTGGAGGATAAATAATGGGGTCTGCAGGGGGAGGTGGAGGAGTGGGAGCTGCAGTCTGAAATTGTCTTTGCATTTCTGCAAACATATATTGCACCGAATCTCTAATCTTGTCTTCCATCGTCGCATTAATATTTTGAACTTCAGCCTCCAAGGATTCTATTTTTTTTTTATAAACCCCCTCAATGTTAGAAGTTGAAGAACGTGGAAACACTTTTCTTACTGATACACCTGTCGGATATCCTCTTACACGACCAGGATGTTCGGGCCTTCCCAATGCTGCAAATAAAATATCTTCCCTCCCAGTAGCTGTAAATTTCCCCTCTGAACTTTGCTCCTCAAGAGAGTCATGTATTAATTAATTTAACATTTCTGTAATGATTGAAACTTATATGAAGAAAAAAGATAACTTAAATAAATTAAATAGATATCTTACAATCCTCTCAGCTACGATTCTCGATTCATCCTAAAGATATTGCCCTTTTTTTCCCTTCCGAGCTCTCTTCCATTTTTCATGTCTAGATGGAGGGGATGGAGGGGACACCTCTCCAGAGCTTGAAGACTCAGCTCTTAGTTGTTGAAATTTTTCCGCTATCATTTTTTTTCCAATAATGTATACCCTCCCCGAGATAAACTATGAGGGTATACATTTTTAGATTGGATCTCCTGATGAGCATTCCTTGTTTGCTATATTTTAAGAATAAGAAATCATTAACAAAACATTAATAAAATCATTTATATAAGAAAGTATATAAAAGTTTACATTGCCTTTACCAGAAATGACTCTTTTTTTCTACTTTCAAAAAACTGTCTCCATGTGTCTTCATCTATAAAAGGATATATACGACATGGATTGTCATTACTCCTATGACCATAAATGAAATCAGATGTGAGGTTTGATTTGAAATCCCTCCATCTCCTGGCAGCCAACGATAAGCATTTCTTCCTGACTCCTCCAGTGTCAGG
Organism: Viscum album; assembly: GCA_963277665.1. Lineage (NCBI taxonomy): Eukaryota > Viridiplantae > Streptophyta > Magnoliopsida > Santalales > Viscaceae > Viscum > Viscum album. The sequence continues at coordinate 1,843,844,872 of OY728141.1, read as the reverse complement.
AATATCAAATGCCATCTGATAAAGAAGAGGTTAAACATATTATATATACCAGAAACATTAAAAGAATGGTCAAAAAATGACAAAAGATCATACCAAAATCGTCTCCCACAACTGAGAGATAACCGCTTTATCCACACCTCTCCAATCATCATACAAAATGCTTACTTTGGTCTTAGCCTGAGTTGCAACAAAACTCTTAAATTCTTTGGCATTCGGACCTCTAGGAATATCATCATCATCATCAAACTCAACTACTATCCTCTGATCCTACGTACGGGCAAGTGATAATTTTGGTAAACGTGTGCAACCACGTTTACCAACCTTTGAACTCTTTGTCGTAATAGGAGCATGTGAATGTTCATCCCCAGAGGTATGACAAGCAATATGCTCCTCCCCAGAATCATGTGGTTGATCATCTGAATGATCTGTCATTATCTATCAAATCAAAAAAAAACGTCAGTTCACAAATATACAAATTCAAATATTTTAATACTACTGTAATCAGAAAATAGAAAAGTGTACTGGGTTACATAATATTAAACATTGGTAATATGGTAAGCATGTTAAACAATGGTAAAGATGGAAAAGATGGTCAAGATGGTCAAAATGTTCAAGATGGTAAAAAATGGAAAAAATGGTAAACCTGGTAAACATTGTAAACATGGTAAAGTAATTGTCATTGAACAAAAATAAGCATTTTAAAAATCATGTAATGGTTATAAATTGTTGGGTCGTAGAGCATTTCCTTCTGTCTGGGTTCCACCGGTTGACCGGTGGTCATCCACCGGTTGGCCGGTGTCACCAGGCAGTGGGAAAGCCTACGGCCTGGGTCCTCCGGCTGGCCGGTGGGCAAGAACCGGTTGGTCGGTGCCCATACCGGCTGGCCGGTGCGCTAACACCGGCTGACCGGTGGCTCTGGCAGAAAGCAATGCTTCTGCCAGAGACCACCGGCCGGCCGGTGGTCATCCACCGGTTGGTCGGTGTCACCAGGCAGTGGGCAAGCCTACTGCCTTGCCCTCCGGCTGGCCGGTGGGCAAGAACCGGTTGGATGGTGCCCATACCGGCTAGCCGGTGCGCTTACACCAGCTGCCGGTGGCTCTGGCAGAAAGCAATGCTTCTGCCAGAGACCACCGGCTGGCCGGTGGGAGGCTACCGGTTGGCCGGTAGACTCAGAGAGTCAATATCATCCTTCTTGGGCCAACTCCTGGGCAACCTTTTTCCTAGCATCAAAACACTTGAAAACAAGTTAGAACACGATGAGAGTGATTGTGATCATTAAAATCCAAGAGAGAGGGGTACAACAATAAACATGATAAAGTAAACTAAACAAACATAAAACAAACAATAGCATATACTTATTTTATTTTAAAACATGTTTTAATAAATAAAAAACTTACAATATCTAACATTTATGGAAAAAATAAATGTAAACAAGAAATAAACATATGTTACCTGTAATTTTAGGAATGTACAGATGGATTGTTTTCCCAAATTCCTTCGTCGTGATCGTTCCTTATGGAACAAACTATGTCTTCAACATGATCGTCATTATGTTCTGTTAATATTTCCATTGAAGTAGGGATCTCACATAAATCAGCATATTCATCAAGTTCATCCTCACCAACATATTGTTTTTTTCCTTGTAAAACAACAACCCACTGCAGATCTGATTGATCTACTACATAAAAAATTTGTTTTGCATGTGTTCCCATTATAAAAGAATCAGCTGTGTCTTCCAGTCTATTCAGATTAACAAGTATCATTCCAAATTCATCGTGTCTGACACTGTTGTTACCGTTAAACCATTTACAGTTAAAAACGAGAACTTAAATTTTAAAGTAATCAACCTCCCATATGTATTCAATCACTCCATAATATGCATTTGATGCAGAAATTGGGTTTTTGTCCTTAGCACTCGAAAAATGCATTGCTTCTGCAAACACCAATACACCACTATTCTGAACCGCACTTCTATTGTCCTGAGCTTTTGTATGAAATGTATAACCATTAATGTCATAACCAGACCACATTATCACATTTAAACATGGACCACCCACTATCCATTTTAATGTATCTGATACATATGATCTACCAATCAAAGTATTTTTAATCCATGACAAAAAAGTTTTGTTGTGCTCATTCAAAATCCACATTTCTTTCTTCTTTGGATGACATTGTTTCAACTCATTAATGTGCAATGTGATATATGGTTGAGAATCAGATATGTTCTTAAAGATGTATGATTCTAACTTCTTCATCTGTTCTGATGACAATGATTTGACTTTCAAGCCACGAATCCCCTTTCCCTCATTATTTACTCGTTCATGGCGAGATGGAGGAAAACCTTTGTGTTGCGTCGCAGCGAAGTAGCTCGTACAAAACTCTGCTACCTCCTCAGAAATATACTTTTCAATAATGGAGGCTTCAGGTCAATATAGATTTTTATCATACCCCTTTAATATTTTCATATACCTTTCAAAAGGATACATCCAACGAAGATATATAGGTCCACAAAGCTTTATTTCTCGAACCAGATGAATCATTAAATGCACCATTATATCAAAAAATGTTGGAGGAAAATACATTTCCAATTGACAAAGTATTAAAATTGCATCCTTTTCCAAAATGTTCAAAGCATTCACATCAATCGCCTTGTTACAAATTGAGTTGAAAAAATAACACAACTTCATTATAGTCTTTCTGACACGAATGGTCAATATTCCACGCAATGCAACTGGTAGAATTTGTTGCATCATGACGTGACAATCATCTGATTTCATACCTATCAACTTCAAGTCCTTCATTGAGACAAAATTATTTACATTAGAAGAATAACCTTGAGGCACTTTGGTATCATGAAGACACTGACAGAAGCTAATTTTCTCCCTCTTCGATAATGTATGACAAGCCGGGGGAAGAAATGTATGTCTTCCTTTAGGAGTGGGAGCTAACTCCAAACGTATTCCCATTGATAGTAAGTCTAATCTTGCATTCAACCCAACTTCAGTCTTTCCTTTAATATCTAACAATGTTCCAATCAAAGAATCACATATATTCTTCTCCACATGCATGACATCAATATTATGTTTAACTTCATGATACGTCCAATATGGTAGCTCAAAAAATATTGACCTTTACTTCCAAATATGTCTATCATTACCAGATTTATGTGTCTTTCCCAATGTCACGTCAAGGTTTTTCACCCTCTCAAAATACTGATCATGGGATAAAGGTTTTGGAGCAGTATCAAATTCTTGTGAGCCATTAAATGCCTTTTTTAGTCTTCTATAAGGGTGTTCCATAGGCAAAAACTTTCGATGACCCATGTAAACTGTTTTCCTCCCATGATGCAATTGACAATAGGACGTCTGTTGTTCGCAAAATGGACATGCTTTATGCCCTTTAACACTGTATCCAGAAAAATTTCCATATGCTGGGAAGTCATTTATAGTGAACAGAAGCACTGCATGCAGTTGAAAATATTCCATTTTATAAGAATCCTACACCCTAATACCATCATCCCATAACAGTTTCAAATTATCAATCAACGGTGACAAGTAAACATAAATATCATTACCGGGTTGCTTTGGACCAGAGATCATTGTACTCAAAATGACATATTTGCGATTCATACAAACATCAGGATAGAGGTTGTAAATTACCAATAATACAGGCCATGAACTATGTGTGCTACAGAGTGTTCGGTATGGATTCATTCCATCTGTGCACAACCCTAGTCTGAGATTTCTTATTTCATTTCCAAATGTAGAATACTGCGCATCAATTTTCTTCCATTGTGGACAATCAGCTGGATGACGTATTTTTCCATCACATACCCGCTCTTCAGCATGCCATCTTAACCTTTTTGCATCATGTGAATTAGCAAATAAACGTTTGAAACGATTAATTATAGGAAGATACCAAAATACCTTTGAAGGGAGCTTTGTAATATCTACATCACCCTGTGATTTTTCATTCACCATATACCGTGATGTCCCACATTTTTGACACTCTGACATAAATTAATATTCCTTCTTATATATAATGCAGACATTCAGACAGGCATGTATTTTCTTGTATCCCAATCCCATCGGGCATAATATTTTCTTGTCATTGTAATGTAAATCTGGAAGATCGTTATCTTTTGGAAGAATGTATTTCATCAATTGTAGAAGCTCTGTAAAACTTCTGTCACTCCATATATGCTTCGCCTTTAGGTTACTCAATCTTAACACCGCCGAAAGAACCGTAAAATCTGTACAACCGGGATATAATGGTTTTTCAGCATCACCATATAGACGTGCAACTGTCGGTTCTATCTCAATTTGTTCTGCTACAATATTGAAAATCATTTCTTCAATTCCATCGGAGTTACCATCTTCGGAATCATCATCATCAGTGACATTCCGTCCAGTTTCACCATGCCAAATCCAAGGGATATAACTCGGATTAAAACCATGACATATCAAATGATCTTTTATCTCTCTATTTTTTATCTTCTTCATATTCAAACATTTCAGGCATGGACAGAAAAAAATATCACTACTTGGAACATTTTGTTTTGCAAATTCCAAAAAGGCATCAACACCTTCCTCAAATTCATTGCTCATTCGATGTGCCGTAATCCAACTTCGACTCATTATTACATATTACAAATATCAACAAAAAATATATATTTTTTAGATAATACAAAACTTGTTTATATGAAAAAAATCATAATTTGAATGTAAAAAAATTTAAAATATAAAACAAATCTTGAAAGTAGTAGTAGTTTTCATAAGTACCCAACACCAAATAGCTATACATCGTAAGTGTCATGTTAAAAATATGGATATAGACCATTTGTTTTATGTTTAATAATATTGTCATATTATCTGATCATTCTGATTATATATTAGAATTATTATATCCTTTTGATCCGATATATAATCTAAGGACATTAATATTTCTTTAGAAAAAGTAATGTTAATATCATAGTAATGTAAAAAAAAGTATATGTCGAACTATATATATGTAATACCAATAAAAAAATACATATGTGTTTGGCATGGGTTTCACACATAAATCAACTCATCTCACAGATTAAATTTTTGAATCATCCTACATAATACTTATTTTTATAACTTAGGGAATGAAAATAATAATGTTGTTGGAAGAATGGAACGTTACAGTACCACCCATTATTTTTCAGATTTTGCTGAAGCTAATCCACAATGTTTTAATAATCATTTGCGAGTTGAATGTTGCGAGTTGAATGAACATAATAGCCATTTGCAATAAAAAAATTCCACGAGATTCAAAAACGAACGAAAAGGACATCAAGAATCAAAACAAAAACGAACGAAATAAATTCGTGGAAGGCTTACTTGAATGTCGCGAGTTGAGATGATAGATCCGGGTGAAGAAGATAAACAATGAAGCCAAAATGAGTGTAATGCATGCGATCGACGAGCCTATTAGAGTTTACCGTGCGAGAGAGAGACGAGCTGGCGACTGTCAATCGAAAAAATCGTAAATGACAGAACGCGGGCTTTAATTTTTTTAAATGCTTTATAACGTCGGTTATTATATAACCGACGTTATAAACCCCAGGGTTCTTTGGTTTTTTACGTCGGTTATTCGATAACCGACGTAAAAAACACGTAGATATCGGATTTTTTTACGTCGGTTTCCAAATAACCGATGTAAAAACACCCGATATCTACGCGTTTTTTACGTCGGTTATCCAATAACCGACGTAAAAAACCAAAGCACCCGGGGGTCTGTTACGTCGGTTATGTTATAACCGATGTAAAAAACACCGCGCTTTGGTTTTTTAAGTCGGTTATTTGATAACCGACGTAAAAACCGCAGTTTTTTTACGTCGGTTACAAAATAACCGACGTCAAAAACCCCCGCGCATTGATTTGTTACGTCGATTATCAAATAACCGACGTAAAAACCCAACAGGCCTGATTTGTAATGTCGGTTATTAAAATAACCGACGTGAAAAATCTACTCGCCGCATTGTTACGTCGGTTATATATAATCGACGTAAAAAATGGTGACGTAAAAAACGATTTCTTCACTAGTGGCAATACATATTAAATATATACTTATGTTTAATTTAAAACAAATAAATAATTTTAATAAATATTTTAATCCATGATATTTTATTCATGAATAATAGTGATTTTTTTTTGGAATCGATATAATGTGGACAACTATAAAACCATAGAGTGGGTCCCACTATTTCCTATATACCCATTAACTAGAATATGGATGATTATTCAAAATGTTATTATTGGTTACCCACTAGGCCTTTATCTCGATAGTAGTGAATAGTGTTAATATACAAAGAGCATTGTCTTGAAACACATTAATCCACTTAAAATATAATGAATATTTATATAAATGAAATTTATCATATGAACACTCACACTTTAATATTGTCTCATTGTCTTACTATATCTCTTAAAGCAGGATGCACACTTGTGTTACTGTTCTTGGATGATTTATTATTTATTTATCTAACTATATGAAATTAACTTAGAATATCATGGTCATGCATTAAAGAAGATACTACCATCCTCCTAAAATAGACACAAGATATCACTTCGTCAACATAGAAGATACAGATTCTATCTTGATCATTCGACCGATGTCATACCACCAATGAAGCACCCAACACAAGATGTCTCCTCATGACTTCAATGTCATGGATTTTTTCATTCGTAAATGTACATGATCAAATGGAACACATTTATAATGATCTCAATTTAGGAAACCAATACAGTTTTGTATACAAAAGAACATCCAATGACACCGGAAACATGTGGTGTTCCTACTGGTAGGTCATTCCTCATGATATCATCTACACAAGATCACCATGTGAAAACATCTTGAGAAGAACTCACAATGATTATGATCCCCCAACACATGATGATCACACATCATCTATGTCCTATTATTATGATGTATCCAAACCATATTACATTTCATTAAGATTATTTTCATAGTATCTGTAGGTCCACATTATAGCATTGGAACTTCTATAACTCTTTGAAACAACATGTAATATTTAAAAATTTCCATAGATATAGTGTACACAAAAGTATCAATACAATTCTAATTAAATAAACACATATGTATATAAAATTGTATACTTGTAAATGTAATAAAAGTAGACATAAATGTTGGAAATAGGGAACCCACATTCAACATATATGTCACCCAACAATATGGTCATATCACATCTCGCCCAAAGACTCTTGGACCACTGCTCCATAGCACAGTCATATCACATCTCACCAAAAGACAGAAGTTTCATAACCAAGTTCACTAACAGACCATCATCCATCATAAACTTTTCATATCTTTTCACCTATATGATAGAACAAGGATGAGAGTGTAGTCTTCCGTTCAACCACATCACTATTATATTGGGGATAACACCCCCATGTGAATATACGAGTGTCATCACGCATTTCTTGACACATGTGTGGTAGGTATTGAAATCACAAGGAATATACAAGAATAAAAAAATATAATCACAACCATATGTTTCAAAAAATAATAATATAAGAAAATGAATAATTTTTTACACCTCAAAATAAAGAACAACACACAACAAACACAAGCTAGAATCCATGTCCAAATTTCTTGCCCTATTTATTTTTATTCATTAATTTTCTATTTCTATCCCATTATCCTAAAAAATATATGAAATTTAAAACATTATTAACACATTATCTCATCAATACTCATTCATCTTCTAAAAACCATCCATAAAAATTATATCATCATCCTTATCAAACCCTCGCGTCACCACTCCCCAAACAAGGCTAAAAACCATCACCATTCTGCCCCAAAAACATAACCATAAAAATAATCACCTTAATCTACATCGATACTGAACATAACCACTCCAAAAACACACATATCCACCTCACAAAATAGGAACACACTATAATGCATGAAAACACATTTTATATATTTAATAAGGTTCTTTTTATCAATTCAATTTTAATATTTTAAAGGTGTTGTCACAAAATACAATAAATCCTTGGTTCATCATTTTATTAAATTTATATAATTGGTTAGAACGTTTCTATCTATTAGGGTGATGACACAAAATCCAAAAATTGGATTAAAAATAAAAATAAACACCGCACAATAAAATCCACCCCAATGACCATGATTTTCAGTGTGGCGTTTATACCCATAATAATACAATTTCTAGAATAAAATAAAAAAATATAAAATCATGTGAATAATTTGGTTAGGTCCATGATGATGATGGAGTTGATGTTATTCATGTTTTTTCTTTTATGGTTAAAAATGTTGTTGATGAAATGAAGATAGTAGATCACTTCACTAGGTTTACGGTAAAAAAACATATTTAGCTTTGTTTTCAAAAGAATCGTATTAATTAATAAAGTCCATAAACATTTATAAAAACTACTCAGAAGGAATGGTGTTTATCATAATCTACTCTAGTTTTGAATTAATGTGAATATATCTTGTAGAATGTAAATGGTCATATACATCACTATAGATTTCATTCTTGAGATATAAGTGTTTTGGTGAAAAATTGGAGTCTCTATAACTATGATGAATTAATTCAGATGATGAATTTTAAATTTATATTTCTCATAAATCATATGTATGTGGTGAAACAGATGATTATATATTGATGAATGAAAGGGGTAGTGATCGTTATGAAGTCAATTATTTTTTATATAAATCAGTCCTGGAAATAATTATTGATAAAGGGGTGAGGAATGAAATAAATGGTCTCGATTGAAAAGGAGTTCTGAGTAAAGATGTGGTTCTATTTTAGTATAGAATTAGATTTTCCATTTTATTAGATATATACATTTTCACACCTCGATTTTTCTTACTCTGACTTTGGAGGATGATGGCTATGATTAAAGTGGTGGTGTCGAGTGAAGAGGTGGTGTAGTTTTACTGTAGCATCTTATTATCCATTGAACATGGTATAAAATATATTGTACCCAATTTTATAATACATATTCTTAGGAGGAAGATGATAATATCTATAAATGATCATACCCACACCAATTATATTCATAAAAGATCATTCTCATTCTGAGAAGAAAAGAATGAAGCTAGAATGAAAGGGAAGTTGCAATACATTTAATATCATGTATGATGATGCTAAAGCAGTTATCAGTTGAATTTATAGACATGAAGTATGTAATGAGAGAAGAATAGTATTTTGAATGAAGTTTATTTAGGTGACTCAGGATAATATAAGGATAGAATGAGATCAGCAATTTATTCAACAATTTCATAAGTCATGAGTTACATTGTTGGTTTCCAACTCGGTCAAGAGAAGAGGGGAATATGATGTTTTTTTTCTAAATTTTTTCATTATATGAAGATAAGTATATGACTAAATGAATGGTCATGGGAGAGTTGTATATTAATATGAAATATTTTGATTCAAATATTTTGGGAGATTCATTTTGAACAAATCAGAATGGTATCCATATTTTTTTCAATTGAAACCGAGATTTGAATTGAAGAAATGGAAGTGATAAAAAAACTCATGTATTTAAATCGAATCGATGATTCAAATGAATTTATAAATGACAATATGAAAATTTTATAAGAATCTATATTCTTTGACAAGTGTTATAAAGTCAAAATTCACATTCTATTTTAGGGGAAATTGATATTATGTATAATTCTATAAAGTGGGAATATTTTTGGGATTCCCAAAAAATCATCTCCAAGTTCACCTATAAATGCTAAAAAGTACACCATAATTTTATGATGACTGATTTACTATTCAAGAGAGAGATAATATGATTTTTCTAGAGAGAATAGGAAGACTTCATACTGATATTTTGTTGAAGTGGTTTTTACAGAGAATTGAAAATTGTATTCGTCTGATAAATATAATGGTATATATTAATCGGATATAGGATATATGTATTAGGATTCTCAGATTGAATAAGAATCATACTCAGTAAATCATACTCACGAATTTAAGTGTTTTTGAATAATTTCTATTGAGTTCTACCATAAAATTAAACCTGATGAACTTTTTATGATGAATCATACTCAGAGGAATTTGGTAGTGAGAATCAGACCTAGGAAAATCAAACTGAGTTTTCATAAAAAAATTATAGGAGGTACATACCTCTATTCTCTGTACGTATTTTAATAATTTAATATAAATTCAATACATTTGTTAAATTTAAAAGAATCACATGTAACATGAGTTTTTACATTAATATTTTATTACATTATTTGTGCTGAGGTGGTTCACATTCACTATTGGAATTGATTACATAGTGCTACATGGGTGAAATTGTATATACTACTCATTAAATCCCAAGGATTTATTTCTAGTAGATTATACGGTATTGGATAAATTCCAAATCAAACCAAGGATGCAATTATTCTTATATAATAATAAACCTTTTAAATCCATTTATTTTTGTGGATGTGGGTTATATTGGTTTTCAGTAGGGAATTTAAATCTCTTACAGGAGTTGAATGATTGTTTAATTGAAAATAAACATAATAGAAAAAGAGTATCACAGATTAACCACTTCCCCTTTTAGTGATACAATCACTCTGACTGGGATCTTTCAAGTGGTACCATAGGAAAGTTCTCTTTTCTAATTCATTGCTAATGGAGAATTTGAATTTTGTGAAATGTAAAGGTATTTCTATAATTGGTGGAAATAATTTTCAAATTTGTAAATATTTTATGTTTTCTTATCATTTGTCTATTAGTAATGATGTACTTGATGTAGAAACAGTTGGTCTTCCCCGCATTGATGTTAATGGTCCACTTAACCCTATTGATAAGATGTATATTGAGAATGATGTAAGGGAAAAGAATGATATATTTTAATCTCTCTCTAAAAGTGAATTCATGAGAGTGAAATGAGTTTCTACAGACAATGGTATATGGGAATAATTGAAAAAACTATATGAAGGGATTACAAAAGTCCCGACGTAAAAACATAAATTATGGAGAATTAAGTTTGAAGACATAAAAATGGGTGGGAATGAATCCGTTGGGGGTTTATTTATATGGATGAATGACATTGTGATTACTAAAATATGTACGGATGAAAATGTATTTGACTCTAAATTTTTTGGAAGGATCACAATAATAATACATGAAAGATTTGATGAAAATGTTTCTTCATTATTAGATAAAGATCTAGAAAAATTATCTCTTAATGATTTCTAATTTCACATTCATTAATTGTCAAATGAGTAGGTATAACGATATAAAAAAAAATTGAAAGTAAAATTTCATTCATGGATACAAATAAAGAAAGTTCAAAGAATATTATTATTAAATATGAAACCGCCAAATCAGATTAGGAAAATTATGTATATAAAAATCTTAATTGTATTTTATCTTTATTTTCTAAAAATTGAAAATAGGTACATGGAAATACAATTGGATACATCCATTGAAATGTTTTTAATGTGTTGATTCTGGTGACTTTTCTTCCAATTTTCCTTGAATAAATAATTAATCGGATAGTAAAGAAGAATAATGGAAGCCATGAAGATATTGGAAGAAATGTGGTGAAAATGTAAAATTTTATTCCATATGGGAAATAGAGAAAATTATTCAACTGCAAAAGATGAATATTATTATCTAAACATGAATATGAAGAATGTAGTAATATTGAATCTAAAAAAAATTAGTTGAATATGGTATTGAAAATATTATTATTGCAACAATGAATGATGAAGAATACCAATGTAGTGGTTCTAAAGTAGATGAAACAAAACATTGAAATAATTTGAAATAGGAGTTGAATGTATACCTGAGGTAGATCATAATGTTTGAAAATAAAAACAAAAATATTGAATATGAATGTTCTTCAATGAACTATCAAGATTCATTGGGTTATGAGAAAGTAAATCTAGAGAAATAGATTGATGATTTTAAGAAATCACTTGAAGATAAAATTAATTGTAATGATCATATTGAAGTGAAGTTGTATGAAAAAAAAGAGTATAAACGTGACCAAAAAATGTTTTCTAAAGATATATTGAGATATAAAAATATCCAAAACTCCACTACTGATGTTGGTGAATGTTATTGTAATGAGAAAAGTAATAAGGATCAAAAAAAGTTACATTAAAAGGGTGATAAAAATATGGAAAAGATATGTATGCGGACATAGTAAATAGTTCAAAAGTTACAAAACATCCTGGTTCAGAAAAAATATTATCTAGATCTAGAAATTGTTCGAATACTTCTGATTCTATTATACATGAAAAGAAGAAAAATAATCTTATTGAAAAAATGTAAAGGTACCTAGCTTAGAAAGGAATGGGAATAAGGTTGAGGAAAAATTTATTATTAATTATGTCCAGTATGGATGTTTTTGAGGGAAATATTCTTTTGATGGATATTTCTGGTATTGTGAGGGGGTTCAACAAAATTGAATGTATGAATAGGTTGAACAAAAAACATTTCTATTATTCTATAGGATATAAAATTAAAAAGTTTAGGGGGATTCAATTCACTCAAAATAATAAGACTGAGAATGTTACTTTGAATAAGTCTAGAAATAATTTATAAAGGATTGAAAATAGAATCTGGACCCCACAAACTAATTATAAATGATGTGACCAACATGGTAACAATGCAATAGGATGTCTTGTTTTGTAACCGTCACAACAAAAGATAGTTAACAATACTTAAAAACTGGATGAAAATAAAGATAAGAAAGGAGAAAATTTTCATTTTGTTGAAACAACTATGAAATCCACAGATGGAGAATGGCCTTGGATACTTGATAGGGTGCATCCATATAACATGATAGAAGGATTAAAATGTTGAAAAATTTGAAATATTTCAAAGTCATTTGGACATTTAGTAATGTTGAATTATTGAAAAAAACGATTTTGTGTCAGCTATCATTGTAAACGAAAAGTTGAATTAGATGAATACATTATATGTTGATGGGTAGAAACACAATTTTCTAAGTGTTTCACAATATTTTGATGAGGTTAACCTTGTTATCCTTAAAAAATATCAGTTTTTTGTAAATAGTTATGATTAATGAAATATTGTTACAAGAGTTTAACATAAAAAAAGAATTTTGTTAAGGTTGGTGAAACCAAAAATCATATTAGCAAGCGTGATTGAATAGATTCTATTTTGGAATAAAAGGCTTGGAAATATGTGTTAGGGAAACATGAGAAAGTTATCTTAAAGAGATAGTGTTTGAGACATTATTGACATTCAATGAAGAAGATATTGGTGTTCCACTATCCTTAAAAGGAAATATTACAAATTTCGGCCATAAAAAGTTGACATTTTTTCAAGATAACCCATGGGGTTGATTCATTATCATATTTGTGGTCTAATTATAAGAACTCAACAAATAGATATATGCACTTCATTACATTCATTTATTATTTTACTCGCATTACTAATGTCATTCATATGAAAGAAAAATTAGATGCATTGAATTATTTAAATGTTTCAAATGAAAATAAGAAATGAAATGTGAGTATTTAGTAAATATGATCGGAAAAGATAATCATGGTGAATATATAAGTGATGCGTATAAATAATATCTTGAGAAGCATGTAATTATACATGATTATAGTTCCCCATATACACCCCCAACAAAATGTGGTCACTGAAAGAATTAACAGAAGCTTGGTGGAAATGGGAAGAACCATGTCACTTGAACATGTCCTTTTTCATTAAATTTGGAGGTAGGGCATGAGTAAAGATATTTATTTTCAGAACCATTGTTTCTATAGGCCTCAATCAGGTATGACATTATATAAATTATTTTGTGGAAATACTCTATGTTTTAAACCCTTTACATTTTTTGGGTGTCCAAGTATTAAAAAAAAGAATGGTTGAAATAATGGTATGTATTAGAAGAAAGGTGAAGATTGAATATTTATTGTCTATGCTCTAAATGAATGATGATATAGATGCGTCTGTAAAGATACAAGAAAAATTTGTTGATTCAGTTTATGTGAATGTAATTGAAAATGAAGAGTAAGATGAACATGCTCAGGTAGGAAAGGAAGATTGGTGAGTTAGAGAAAACAATTATAATAAGAATATGGATAATTATTACCCAACTCAAGATAAGAAATAAGTCCCAGATATTTCTTCTGATGAGGAAGTTACTCTAAATAATCATCATAGGCTGAGTATGAAATTGAAATCAAAGAATATAATCGTTGAACAACATAAAAAGGATCAAAACATAAGAAAAATAAAAGCTATAACACATAATTCTCTATATTTAAAAGTGAAATCAAAATATTTGGAAGAATATTTTGACATTACAGAAAGGGTTCAAGCCATGAATGATGAATTGGATTAGATAGAAATGAATAATACATGGTAAGTCATACCGAATTCTGAAAACAAAAACATCATTTCCACAAAATGGGTTTTTCAGAATACGCAAATTGAATAAGGGGAAGTTACAAGAAACAATGTAACATTGGTTTTCAAAGGGTATTCACATATTGAAGTAATTAATTTCGATGAAACCTTTTCCCCAGTTTCCATATTGGAAAAATTACAATACTTATTATATTGATTCACAATGAGCCTAAAAGATCATTCAAATTTATGTAAAATCTGCATTCTTGAGAAGTGATCATGAAGAGGAGGTTTATATTGGATAGACATATGGGTTTTTTGTTGGGAAAGATGAATGATAAGTAGGCAGATTTAAGAAATCCTTTAATGGGATAAAAAAATTTCTGAGGGAATAGTATTCTAAATATGATACCTTCTTAAGAGAAATGAATTTCAAGAAAGGAAGAGTGGATATTAATCATTATATCAGAGAAAATCAAGAGAATTCCCTCATTGTATTTTTTTGTTGATGATATTATTGTTGCGGGGAAATTTTAAAGGGGTTTTGAAAGATTATATGATGAAATGATTAATGTATTAGAAATTTATTTTTTGGGAGAAATGAAATATTTTATTGGCTTACGAATCATGGAAAAGAAAGATAAAATTTTTCTATACCATGAAAAGTATGCTAAAGAACATCTCATGTCGTTCGACATGGAAAATTAAAACATTTTTTCCGCACCAATTTCAATGGGAAAATTACATGTGAAGATGGAGAAAAAATAAGTTGATCATAAAGAGTGTCAAAATCTGATTGGAAGCCTAGTAAATTGGACTGACTCAAGACCCGACATTGTTTATTCAATTACCTTACATGAAATATTTAAGAGTTCTCCAATGTAATCACATATTACTTGTAAAAAATAATTTTTAGATACATAAAAGGAACAAATGAATTTAGGATCTAGTATTGAAGCTCAAATAGAATATATTTTTTTGGGTATTCAGATGAATATTGGGAAGGAAATGCTTATGATAAAAGATCCATATGTAGTGGAGTATTCTTTATCATAATGAGTTGTGTTAGCTAGAATTGAAGGAAAAAAATTCAGTAACTCTCAGTATGACTATAGCATAGTATATTGATACCAATGAAGCCTATAATCAACTCTTATTGATGAAATGTTAAAAAATATCTACTTGTGGAAGTGAAGTTACCCTTTATATTGGGATGTGATAATCAATGAAAAATCAATATCACTAAGAATATAGTTTAACACTCTCCTTAAAAACATATGGATATCAAATATAATTTCATAAATGGTCATGTGGATAAGAATTAATTGAATCTTAATATTGTTCTGGCATCACAAGAAGTGGCTGGAAGATTCAAAAGAACATTACCCAATGAATTATTTTTAAATTTGACGTTGAACATGGATGTCCAAAATCATTCTCATCTAGGTTGACGTTTGTGTATTTATCCCCTCACCCTTCTGACATTTGGATTGTTATTTCAAGTGTGATAATTTTATTTATTAATAAATATTTTTCATATAATAGGGAATTGTTGGTATTCTATTAATTCAGTATTGTTTTGGGAATGAACTATTCAAAATATTTTTTGGGATGGTGGGGGAAAATAATTATTATGTATTCTAGGAAGGATGAAGGAGAGATCTATAATTAAAAAAAAGTGGTTGTCATAATCACAATATTTGGACAATATGGTTTTGTTTTCAATGATTCATATTTCTTACAATGATTTAGCTCACATAGGCTTATGATTGTAAATAAGTAATCCATTTCATGAGGATATAAATTTCAGTTATTTATGAAACATGGTTGACATAAAAATACAAAGGGTTCGATTTTTAGGAACATGATAATAATGGAGGTTATTTTTTCCATGTGTTTTATTTTTCTGTCAAGAAATTAGTTGATGAATGTAGGAAAGGTAAACACTTCAATTTGTTTATGGTAAAATTTTTATGGAGGTATATTTTCAAAAGAATCGTACTCACCGTGAAAGTCAATCGTAGTAAGAAATAACTACTTGGAAGGAATTGTTTTTATTATAATTGACTCATGTATGGAAGGAGATTAAATATATCTTATGGAATTTAAATTTTCATCGGCATCACTATTGATATGATGTGGTAGATATAGGTGTTTTGGCAAAAATATCAGAGTCTCGGTGACTACGATGAATTAATTTTGATGATTATTTTCCGATTTGTATTTATCATAAATCAATTGTATGTGGTGAAACATATAATTATGTCTTGATGAATGAAATGGGTAGTGAAAGAGATAAAGTAAATTTATATTCAACTTCATTAATACTATAATTAAATATTGAAAAAGTGGTGAAGATTGTAAAATATTGCGTATATTGAAAAGTGGGTAAAAAGTGAAGAGGTGGTACCAATTTACCGTAGAATATTAATATCCATCAGAAATAATTTAAAATATCATACCTAGATTGATCATACTCTGAATTCGGAGGATGATAGTGTGGATTCAAGTGGTGGTGTTGAGTAAATAGGTGGTGTTGATTTACTATATCATCTAATTATCAATTGGATACGCTATACACATTTTCATACCCAGTTTGATCATACTCAAACTCCGGAGGAAAATGAGAGTATCTAGAAATGATCTTACCAAGAATGAATCTATTCCAAAAATTCATACTAGGGATAAGAAGAAAATAAATAAGTTGTAATGAATGGGATGTTGCAATACATTCCATATTATGTCTGGCGATGCTAGAGTTATTATCAAATGGATTTAAATTCATGAAGGAAGCCATGATACAAGCTTAGGATTATGAGTGATGTTTTTTGTAAGTCGTTCAAGAGAAAATCAGAAGATAATGAAATAAAAAATGTAGTCAATCAATTCAAAAGGTTTGAACTACATTGGAGGATAACAATTGGTTCAAGGGAAGAGGAGAAGATGAAGTTATATATGTCATGTTGGTTTATAGAAAAAGAGAAGAAACCAAATTTAGGAAAATCAGACTCATGTATTGAAATTGGACTGATGATTCCAATGAAATTCATAAGATGATGTTTAATAATGTTTAATAATAGATAAGAATTGATAAGGATTGATGAAGTCAAATGTAACCCTATATATTTGGGGAAATTTTGATTAAGTTGAATTTGATTATGCGAGAATATTTTTGGTATTCCCGGCATATAATCTTGACGGTCCCCTATAAAAGGGGAAAAGTACACTATAATTTTCATATAACAGATGTACTATTCATGAGAGATAAGATTTTAGTTTTTAGAGATAAGAAGATGTATCTGTAATGGTCATTTATTGAAGAGGTTTTTAGAGATATGAAAATTTCATTCGGCTAATCATCATATCTGGCTGGATTAATCACCTCCGGTATTTCGTTATTGGGTTTCTCATACTGAAGAAGGATCATTCTATGATAATTGTACTAAATAATTGAATTTTTACTGATTCAATTATATAGTATTCTATTAGAAAATTATACTGTAATAATAGGTTTAGAGGAATCATACTTAGAGGAATCAAACTAGGAGAATCCTACCTAGGAAAATTTTACTCAGTTTTCATGACACGGTCAAAGAGGTTCTTAAATTTTATATGGGTACGGAATTTAAAAAAACATGATTTCAATTGATTACGTTTTTAGAATTGAAAAGAATCATAGTTAAAATGAGTTGGAACATAATGATTGTATCAACTTATTAGTCATAATAGGGTGCACATTAACTATTGGAATTGTTTACATGGTGCTACATGAGTGAAATGGTACATCATTCATACTGTAATCCAATGACTTATTTCTTATGGATTGTATAGTATTGGATCATTTACAAACCATAATAATGATTTATCTATTTTTATTGAATATAAAACCTTATAAATACTTATGTTCCTATGGATATCAGTTGGATTGGTTTTTTGTAGGGAATTGAAATATCTTAGAGAAGGCGATTTTTTTTAAATTGAAAAGAATCATAAAAGAAAATAGCATCACTCTTTGAACGCCCTTTCAGTAATACAATCACTATGACTGTTCTCCTTCATATTCCACTTCCCATTGATCCTATTTCAATTTTCCAATTCATAATATTTAATAATATTTATGTGATTATATTACTAGAAGATAATAAGTGTATAACCCCTCCTGAATGATACACAAAGAAGATAAATGAAAAATCCAATACATAGAATAATGATGCTTCACAAAAGTCACAACACCAAAATATGGGTTGTGTAGAATATGGTAATGCCAAAATATGATACTAAAACCTATGACAGTAGGTTCCCATGACAACGGGGGATTTGCTTCATGAACGCTAGTCACATGAGAAAGCAATCCAGAAAGAATTAAGTGAAGATTCTTTGTAGTCAATAGATATGAAAAAAGGGATTTTAGGTCAAAAAAGATTTAATTATACAATTATTATGGATCTCGTTAAACTCAATGTGGAAGGACTAATTTACGGTCACAATCATCACAAAAATGTATGGATATAATTATCCTCAATGATATGGCCTTTTACTACCACTGATTCACACTACCAAAAGACATTCATGAACATTTATATGAAACTAATTGGAAACATTACACGGTTCATTCCATTGAGGGTAAATCCCCACATATCCAAAAGAACCATGTAACCATCCTGACATAACATATTTAGCCATGTATCCAATTTTTTCATGTATCTGATTCATCTTGATGATCACTCACATATCTGATCCATCAACATAGCCGACCACATAGTTTATACATTCGTGTAGAAAATTCCACTTTCCAATACAACCATGTAGCTGATTCATGTAGTCAATCCATCCATGTAGCTGATTCAAATGGTTGATCTAGCCTTATTTCCAATCCATTCACCTAGGAAATTCTACATGATGAATGAAACAACTTCATCATTTTCACTCACCCATATACAACAACCTTCAAGGATTTGGAACTCCTTATATCACAATAACCTAAATGGGGACCCAATACTTCACCAGGGATATGATCAAAATATAGGAAATACCAAACATTTATAACATGTTCTCTATATTCAAATTAGAAACACTACCCAAAAACATGAACAATTTTTTCCCTTGAAAACTAGGTAACATCCTCTACCGCTGATCATCTTCATTAACTAGATCAACCCTTTAATGATGAATTGGATCTTCTTGTGGAGCCTCTAGTTCCAAAACCATGCACAGACGATCTCATTGAGCCATATATGAACGTAAAAAATGTTATTCTTAATCCCATTTTTTATGGAATGTTATTATCATTAATTTAATTTAATTTTAATTATTTTATATTTTCCAAAAACAATATCACGCAATTCAAAAAAACAAATGTCAAAATTATGAATGTACCTATTCCAAGTCTCTACCATATAACAAGTCCACCAAACATAGTCATTCATTAGGTTTGGATTTCTGGAACTGGACCACAGGGGGGCTAGAAATATATTGACCTAGCCAAAATCTCTACCATATTTCATACACCAAGGTTAAAAAACATTATTTCTATACCAACCCATTAAATCTGTAGTACACCAAACTCAAAACATTATCTTATCTCTCAAACAACACCATTGATATCACTCTTTCATGACCCCCTCCAGCCAAAGACACTATAATGAATAGGGATAGATAATGACCCACTGAGTCTCACCTCTAGTAAGACCTTTCATGACAACTAACACCAAGGTTATAAAAATATCATAAATTGGAGTAATTACCCTTTATATAAAAACATGATTGCGATGTTGGATAAATCAACTGCATCCAGATATATGACATAATATGATTAGAAACCATACTATCTCACAATACATTTATAAAGTAAATCGATACAAATAAAATAATACAATGTGAATACCAAAAAGAAAATCTAAAGATTCTATATAGAAATCATCCCATGGTGCAGGATAGTAATGTATAGTGTGGTCTATGTAGTCCTCTTAAAAACAAAAAAAAATAAATTTTATATATGTAGGGTGAGAATACATAAATACTCAGTAGGAAAACCAAATCCTCTCGTACACATGTGAAATAATCAAACAAATCCACTAATGAGAAAAAAAACACCTAAACAATTATTCAAACCAAGACAATATTCACAAAGGCACGCACATAAAATAATGAAAGTCGTGTATAATTACCTAACATGATTCATATCGATAAAGGGTACCCTACACCACATTGTCAATAATTTTCCACTACAACTCCCCAACATCATATGTTATAATTCTATCATCTCTTACGCATAACACATACTACCTCCCAATAGCATGTTAATATCACATCACACTTACAGACACACAATCCAACAAATCACAACCACTTACATAACTAGACTAATTGGGTATCATGAACATAATTGAAATAATCCTTGTATCCTGCTCCTATAATGAACATCCCCCACCATAAGCTACCCCATAGCAAGGTCACATCACATCTCATCTAAAGACTCTTAGTCCACTTCCCCATAGCACAGTCAGATCACATCTCACCTGGAGAAACTCGGGTCATTACCTATTTAACTAATAGACATCCAGCCCTTAAATCGTTTAACTATAAACTTAGATGAATTAAAGAGTGGGGAACAAATAGTATCAAAAAGTCTATCCCCATCAGAGGTATGTTTGAAAAAACACCCCTAGTTTGAATATACGGTGTTAAAATCATAATTTTTAATATAGGTGGGGTGCATATCGAAATATAAAGGAATGTAAACGTATATATATAACCACACAAAATTTCAACATATGGTTTCAAAACAAAGTAATAATAATCTTCCAACATACCCAATTTTACTACCACCTCTAAATGAAGAACACCACATAACAAACACAAGACACAAGCTAAGTTCCACTATCCATCTCCATTTATTTCTATTAATTAATTTATTTTTTCTACCCCTTGAACCAAACCAACCAATTCCATTTGAATCATTATTAACTAAGTATAAAACAAATTCATAGGAATCTAGTACAATGAAACCATAAATCATAGGCAACTAATTTTCCCCATCTGACCATCACCTCACTGACCCATAAGAATGGCCAAACAAAACATCACCTCACCATGCCAAAATTTGGGCCAAACAACCAATCCCTTCACCACCCATAAGCATGTCCAAACAACCCATCACCTCACCGACCAAAAAAATGTCTAATAATTAAATCACCTCACATGGTATACCAACCATAAATAATGGGCTTCAAAAAAATATCTTCCCTATGGCCTGAGAACACATCACAACACCTTGCAACACAATTTATATTTTTAACAGGGTCCTTTCTATCAATACCATTACATTATTAAGGGTATTCTCACAAAATCCATTAAATCTGGGGGTGTTCATCTTATTAACCATGCATATGTTGTTACCAATTTCAATCATTATAGATAATGAAAAACATTCACAACATGGTTAGAAATTCACAAAAATACTTTGTGAGAAGAATAACCCTAATGGAAAAGATAGTTAGTCTGGTGTTTATCCCATAAAAACATAATATCACAAATAATATCAAGGTTATAAAATCCTGAAAATCATTCTCATTCACTTTACTTCAATTTCAATTAGCCAATAATTTATCGTTAATTAAGTAGATGCAACTATATTCCCAAAAGAAAAAATGACTATAATCCGTCTTTAACAATACCTAGTGAAATGAAATGACTGATTTCCTAAAATAATAATGAATATTCACGCCTCTCAGTGAAAAAAAAAATTATGTTTCTGCAAAGGATGTTATCACCACTAGAGGAAATTCTATCCAACAGGGCTAGGGTTCCATGACTATAAAGGAAGGTCTTTGGGGCCTATATTTTTTAGAGAAAGAAAGTAGGAAATAAAAAACTGGAATTTTACTTTTTTTTATGAGTTAGTTGATATGAAATGATTCCATCTTCAAATCACAAAATATTTAATTTAAAATTTATTTTGGATCTCATTAAACTCTTCAAGGATAGAATTGTTTATAAATTCAATCATCCAAAAAATTAAAGGATATAATAATCTTCAGTGAAACCACCTACTAAATAACCATGATTTATGTCATTGAAAATACCACATGGTTGTTTTTACACAACTAGAGGGAAACACCATATCGTTGATTCTATGTAGATGAAATCCACATCTATCAAAAATATCCATTGATCTTTTTTCAAATATTAGACTCAATTACATATCTGATTTGTCCAATTATCTGATTCACATAGCATATATTTCATTACATGATTCACGCAATTGATTCATCCATATATCTGATTCGTCTAGATGATCCATCAACATAATCAGTTCAACCAGCCGAACCATCCTTGCAGACGATTCGCATAGTCGATACATCCATGTAGACAGTTCTACTTGGACGATGCAGCCACATAGCCAATTTACGTAGTTGATCCAACTAATCAACCGTATAACCAAATTATCTATAAAATGGAAAAACAACTAACCATTCCAACCAACCACACAAATAAACAATTGACTACAAGAAGATTACTTAGGAGAACAAAAATAACAGACTACAAACACCCCTATTGACTCCACCAAACCTAAAAAAACACAAGTGAAATGTATATAGATGTCGTGAGCCTTACGTTAGATACATATAAAACAATTATCACTCTTGAGAATCCGTGTTAATGGAAAAAAATTAAAGGATATGTTAATGAACCATCCCACGATATTCCATTCAAGAGTCTCATTACAACTGAAACGCTTCCCCCAACCAAACACCACCACTACAAGCCTATTTTCTTACACATAACTTCCCAAAAACCATTTCAACCATCACATTTCCCAAACGAACAACTTACATAACAAAAAAACATATCTCTAACACATAAATCAAGAAATTTCATCACCCATGTCAAAATATTGTCCTCTTTTAGTGGTTCTGAATTCCCCGTATTGTTCCCATCACATCAAGGTATAACATTTCTCAATTAGGAATATGGTTTTCATTTAAATATATTCATTAAATCCCTAATAACACATTATATCATCCTGAAAGAAACGTGTATCACATAATGTATGAAGATCCATGAATCAGGTTGTCAAAAAAAAACTATGAAAATCAATACAGGCAATAAACACAAAAAATCATTCCACCCCCTTCTTAAATCTACCGAAATTCCAACAATATGTAAAACCATGCGCCCCGTAAAACCTAGATAATATAAAAAATATACTAAAATCACAAGTGAAATTATGTTTTAATTAGGACCTTGCACATGAGATAACGACACCAAAAATAAAAATGCCTCATATATTGAGCTTAAATATTATCAAGGACATAGAAATAACACATCCAACTACCAAACAAAAAGAAAATGAATAATAAAATCGAAGATTAAAATTTATATATAATTATTTGAAAAAAATATAATTATATTTTCATCCCAAGAATGAATATAAAACATAGAACCAAACAAAAAAATTTGGAGTCTAGGTAAAATCCTCCTAGATGTGTAGGTAGTCATTGAAAAACTTCTCAGTCCATCTCATGAACAGGGGTATGAATGATCATAAAAAAAATTTATAATTAAATCCTACTTTCCCTTCTCCCATAGAATGTAATATTTTTAAATTTGATATTTCCAATTGATGACTTTTATTAATAGGTGGTATTTTCAATAGCTTATGAATGGCATTATTCAAGATTCCCCCTTAAATTGTGATAGTAAACCGAGATCAAGTAGGAAGTCAAATAATAATAACATAATTTTGGGAAAACCGAATAACATTAATGAGAACTAAAAAAACACATCCAAACTGGAAATTATTAACACCATAATAAAAATTGATTGTAAAAAAATTAGCAGTTATTACCAAAAAAATAAGGACATAGAAGGGGTTTGTATAAACTTTCCCTTTTATAATTCTATTACTTTTTTTTTGAATCCCAATACCCATGTACCATAGCCTCTAATTTCTCATGATTTTCATGTCATTTAATTGTTTTACATGAGAAAAAGGAAATGATGGTTTTAATTATCATAAATAGTTTCATGGAAAATAGGCACTCAATATTTATAATTGTGATTTCGAAACAAAAACAGAACAAAAATATGGTAATACCTGGTGAAATAACATTGATTAATAGTAAGTGCAATGGATGATCTCTATGATCCCCAAAGACACCCACGGGACACATACACTTCTTAAACAAGAAAAATGAGTTGGATAAAAATATCTATAAAAATATTGTTTCCAAATATTATTTATGTAGTTGATTAAATTTATATTTTTAATGAATTTCAAGATTTATTTGGATTTTAGAATTCATAAGATTTCTCAATTCATAGAAAATTTTTATATGGTGGAACTAATCCCCACATAATTTACAAGGTATTTAATATAATGAATAAAATTCTTTTTGGAACCCTATTAAATCCATTGTCACAAAACATGCATAGATGAGTACTAAAAATGATCATTCCTCTCAGCAAAAGGTGAGAGGCAATTAGGAAATAAAATAGTGATCAAAATACAATAATTTCATTCTCATGCCTCCCACACTTAATGAAAAAGGATCAATATCAATCATTCTATGAAAACTCAATGGAAATAAAATGAGCTAAGAAATTGAGAAACTTGTGGTAAATTTATTTATTTTAAAAAATAACTGAAATCCGATTAATGTTCTCCATCTAAAAAAATGTCAAAAACACTAAACATAAGATTCATATATTGTCTAAAATTAATGTTATAATCATTTTCCCGGTGAAATACCTTACCATTTAGGTCACTAAAATATATCCTCTTTTTTAGGTGAATGTAAATATATATATGTGATATTAAGGATTATTAACATTGGAGTTCAACCATAGTAGGTGGCATAAACATAAGAGATAAATAATTTAGATATATTATTTAAATAAAAACCAATATGAAAAAAACATTAAAAAATATAGTTGATCAGTTTTTTATTTCATTTTTTTATTCACATTCTTTTAAACATATGATTTCATAATTTTATCATTGAATTTGGTAGTCAACACAAAAAATAATCCCCATTGATCTAACCCTATTCTAACAAAGGGGTGGTCCATTAACATGAGGAACACAGAAAATTGTATTTATTTTTTTCCTTCATTTCCAATGAGACCATTAAGAAACAATTGCCTTGCTATAATGTCCATGGCTTAAAACATTTTTTATTTTGTGTAATATTAATGAAATGAGTAAAAAAATGTGAAATAAAAAATCTATATCACTAATTTGTGACAAATAAACATCTAACAACAACAAAAAACAAGCCTTAATCCTAATTAACTCGGGTCAACTACATAGATCAAATGATTCCAATTTTCTCTATTAAAGATCATGTTTTAATTGAACCTATTTACAACAATATTATATTGAATTATTTGATTAATGGTCCTTCTAGGAATTTATCATTACACTTAGCCTATTAATAGGGGAATTCTGATATTTTATTATAACTTCCCCAATAAAAATACAAAAATTTGGACAAAATTGTATTTAAAAAAACATGGAATATGATAAAATATTTTAAAGTACTAGAATATATAAAAATATAATGTCTCAAATTAGAAGGCGCATAGAGTCATCATAAAATAAGTTCAATGAATAATTTCTAAAAATTAAATCACTCAAAAATTTATAAAAAGGATTTTCAGAGTCATATAATTTCAATGATAATGGATGAAGCCACCATAATCAACAAAATAGATAATAAATTTTGAATAAAAAACAATGCTTTGAAAATATGGGTTATTTTTGTATAAATGAAATTGTTATCTTTATCAATTTTAACAGCCTACGATTAAACAATCTTAAGAAAATTATTAAATTAAGAATAAAAAATCCCCCAATAATGATATTTCACATTCATAACATGATACCTCACTTATGAGGAGGAAGTGTAAAACAACTTGGACTAAACATCAGAACCCAAAAATTTATTCACTTTTATCTACAGAGAGTGATCAATTTTTTTTGTCGATGACATCAAATAGGAAACCTAAAACAATTAGGCTGGAAAACATTAAACATTAGTTGGACATATAGAATGTAATGGTAGAAAAATGTGTTACAACTATGAAAATCATCAGCTCGGGCTTCACTATTGGCATCCCCAAATGTTACATATTTAGGGAAGTCTCTAGGAAATAGTGAATCACTAGCTAAGGGTTATCCTCCATGAATTAGGGTAGTGGATTATAATGGAGGTTTCTACCTTCATCATGGAGGTAGATTCATTAACAATAGTTGTGGAGATGTTATGCTATGAATTGGGTTTTCAATGGTGGCAATTATGGAATCATTGGGTGGTAATGGGTCCATTGTTGTGTAGGGATCTAGAAACCGGTGGGAATGATTCTATGGATCCTGGTGGAGTTCAATCTCAGATGAGAGGGGGTGGAACTGCTAATTCAAGAAATATGATTTAGATATCTGACTTCAACCATAGTAATGTTTAGATGGAAATATTAAAATTTTGGTAGAGTAATGGAATCAAAGCTTCCAAATATTTGAGAATTTATTGGTTTGACATCTCAATGGTTTGATGAATAATAGGTTGAGACTTCATTGCTTGTTTTATCTAGGTATGATGACCATTATTTTATTCAATAATATGGATAGAGGAAATTTATTTTAATTAAATTTTCATCCAGAGTGGATGTAGGACATTCTGAAACAATTTCCATGTATTTTTAATAACCATCCATTTATTATCAATGTTTGGAAAAATAACGTTTCTGTTGGAATTCGATCTAGTTTCAAATTTTCCATTTAGAAGAAATTATTTCTATTATTGTTTCACCAGAGGAGTGATTCTATATCAAGAATAATTATCTTGTTTGAGGAATAAATATTTTCACAATTGTTTCAACTAAATTAATAGTTTGAGTTATCTTTACTAGAATTGGTGTTAATGTGGAGGTTTCATCAAATCCGCTGAATCGTGTATTTTTTAAGAGGTATGATGGGTCTAGGTTTGTGTAGAAATTGATGTATGAGTGGACCTTTTCAGATTGTGATCACCTCAGTTGTTTTGGCTACTCTCTAATAGTGTAGGAAGTGTTTAGGTCCTCATTGACTTCTATGAATGGATGCTAATCAATCATATTTCTTGTGGGAATCCCCAACCACTATTTTGATAAGTTTTATCATAATCATGTGGATGATAAATATATTAATATACTATGACATTACTCCATAGTTCATTATGTTAGTTCTGCTCTATAAGAGGTAGTATTGTAGGACCCTTAAATAATTTACCAAGAGTCATCTCCCATGACATTGCATCAATAAAAATTTTCCAAATGCTATAATTCACCAAACCATATGAATATTGTTTTTCAAATGAAATATGTCTATACCAAGTTCACTATATAGCAAGAAGATCCCCCATAGTTTACAAGTTTATTGGAAAAAACATTATTTGTCAATTTAGCCTTTCAGTTTTTTGAAAGATTTGTCTATGGAAAAAGTCTTCTGAGTCAATTATGCAATTAGATCAAAATAAAGATAGTTTTAATCTCAAATGGGTCCATGAATCTCATTATTCTAAACTAGTATGGATGAAAAATAAAAATCAAATATATCTTAAAGGTGGAGATGGTGAACTTTTTCTCTTAATTATGATTATTTCAACCTGTAAAATTTGGGATAAACATGTCCTTGGAAATAAAAAGGAGAATTGTGTTTCATAATGGGTAATAAGGTGAAAACCATGGATAGATTAAGTAAATTTTGAATTTTATTTACCACGATTAAAAGTAAATAGGGTAATTAAGGGTAAAAATAATATTATTATTACCCAAAAACATATACTATGACAATGGTGGATTCTAATAATGTTATATGTCTTGTTTTTTTAATTTTCCTCTATCTTTTGTGTGTTGTGACGCTATTTTTATTTCACTCTATGTGGTTGGGGAGTAGTGGAGTTGGATTTGTAATAGCTCTTATGAGAACTATTTTACTTTTCTTTATATTATTAGATATTTTTTGATGTGGATGGTATAGGGTATTAAATAAGAGAATAAAGGGTATAGTTTTGGTATGTCCCATGTTTTTTCGTGATGAGATATTAGGGTAGTTGGGAATCATAAATGTAGGGTGGGGAAGTTAGTTGAGGGAATCATGGATATTCATTTTGAAATATCTTTAATAAAGTGAGGGATATGCCTTGGCATTAGGGGAGCCTTCCTGAAGAGGTTATTCTTGTTATTCTTTATTCATAATTTCTTTTTTACCATACTGTAACCTAGATTTCGTCTTCTGATAGAAAAATAAAAAATTTATCATTAATGATCCATAGTCTTAACAGAACCCATATTCTATGGACTATATTTATTCTCATAAGTAATGAAAAAAAATTATCATCTTTTTTTAAAACATCACATTTTATATATTTCAAATATGCCTCTCATGTAGCTAATTGTTGCCTACAATTTTCCCCTTATAAACTTCGTCTCTTTTTAGAACAAAATTTTATACACAAGTTCCCCAACTCCTCCATTAGTTGATAAATATAATTAACCTACTTTTCAATTATAGTTGTTCCATTATTATTTTTAATAGAAACTAGGGCTCTACTCTCTTAGTCACTGTAAATTTCCTCAATTCGTTTTGTGGATCAAGTGTCATAATAGAGCTGTCTATTTTTGAATTCAAACAATCAATAAACAAGATCATATACCACTTTTATGAAGGAACTAAAATACAAAAATCCATTCATTAAAACTCTTTGATATATGAATCAGTAACTTATTATCACAACTTCTTCGAATACATCATACGATCTTCCTCCACAACTCCACTATATCGTCCTAACAATTCATCTATAATTAGCATACATGTGAGATCCTTCTAGACAAACATCTATAACACCATTTAATACTAGACCAGGCCTTTGATTCTCAACAATGATAATGATAAATTTTATCATCATACATACAATGGATTAAATTATATGTATTATCTCAAGTGATCTGGGCTACTAGATCCTCTCCAGTTAATATCATAATTTCCACAATCCTTATAATGATGCACATCTCCCTATCCTCAAAAGTCATTGTGTGCTGATTAATGATTCTTTCATATTATTCCTATGAACTATACTAACCTTCCTCTACTGTAACAAATCTATCCTATATTTTTCTCTCTTCTTGAGAGTTAAACAATTGTGTCACCATTATTTTATGCTATGTGAAACTCATCACAAACACTGAGATGCATCAAATCTCATGTGATAAATTAGTTTCACACGAAGAAAATTTGTTATACATTATTATTGTAATCCAATGTGGATAATTATTTTACACTAATAATCCAACGAATTCACTATATTTCATATGGTCATGTAACTAAAGTTTCCTCCTCAGTTGATTCATCTATTATTACAGGTGTTGTTTTTTTTCTGATTTAATTTATTCAAATACTACGAGAACTCCAATTTCGATCAAGAGCCACTATAAATCGATATCCTCTACTATGTGGATAGTACTTGAACTATATTCTACATTACTTGGTATATAATTCTCTGGTGTCAACATGTGAGTTTATTGTGAAGATCTATGTGATCAAGAACCAATGTTATCATTTTTTATCTATCAATGAACTCTCTCATGAATACAAAACAACAAAGTCATGAAATTATTACCTAAGAGAGAAAAATTGTATTTTGATGTTACTAGAGACACTATGTAATGGAATTTTGGTATATAAATGTGGAATAAGAAGAAAATGAAGGTGAAATGGAAAGGAGAATCTCCTAAAGATTCTTCAAAGAGAGACCTAGGAAACAACCACCAATCAAAATAGCAGTTTACTACTTATGAATATCCATAAACCCCAAATAGAATAACCCCCCTCATATTTAATAATCCCCTCCCACTATCTAAAACCCCTCTTAGATATAATCTAATTATGTATATACATAAAATTCAAGGGTAGTTGATATTAGACACCACTTTTATTCTATCCACAGTCCTATATCTTAGTATTATTTTCTATCATTCTAGAAAATAACATTCCTAACATTTAGATTTTTCAATTACTAGTCCCCAAAATAAGGATTCTCTACTATTGTTCAACAAAATTTGTGGGGTTATATGGATACAATAGATTTATTTGAAATTTATAAAAATAACAATGATGATATTTTTTCAATGAAGGTTGGGTTTTTTTAATAACCCAGACCTTCTTTTCAGGTATGTTTTTCCATTTCTGGTCGTTTTGGGGAAAGGATGAGTTTATGGAAATTTTTTATGTACACGCCGTGTACATTGTGAGTACACATCGTGTACTACTTTTCCACTCGAGACCATGTCCTGGCCATGTCCGGAACACAAACACGGTGTGTAGGGGTGATGTGGAGGATGCTTAAAGCGGAGTATGGAAAACCTGAGTACATGCTCTGTACTTCTGAAGTACACACCATGTATTTTCTTTTTTTCATTAAATAGACTGGGATTGCGATGTAACCCTGAATATGTATTATTCTACAGCTTCTTTGACCGAGAGCGAGGGTACGACCACAGATCTTCTACGAGCCACCAATCTATCAGCTGTTGTCTGAATCGAATGCCTTCGATTATGTTGGAACCGCAACGATAAGCTCTCTCTTCTCCTATAGATTTGTTTCCCAATTCCTCTTCTTTCTCAATGTATTGGGGGTTGAGAATTTTGTGTGTTTTCATAGATATATGTCTTTATATAGAGAATCAATAATATTTGTTCAAGTATATCGATCTCTTAGGATTGAGGTAGGTGGTTTGTTACCCTGCATTGAATGTCTTTGAGTTTTTGGTGAAAAAGTGTCGGATTCCCATGTATCAGGTATCTCGGGTTATGGTTCTGATCATTTCTTGTTATCTGCCTTAGATTTATTATATTCATCAGTTTATTAGATGATTAATAATTTCTTCATAGCATGTTTTTGGATCACCCCTTGAATATTTCCATTGTTTTGCTGGTTATTTCCATTTATCTTAGGTTTCCTATGAGGCTGACCATGTTGCATTGTGTTCTTTCCTTGATATAGTTGATTGCATGAATTGCTTTATGTTTATATTCTTTAGATGAATTTTATCTATTAACCATGTAGTTTGTTGAGCTTACTTAGGCTGCTAACAGTCGATTATTCACGACTAAATTACTCAGGGCTGTGTAAACCTGGTGTGGTAGACTAAAGGGGGAATTGACGATTAGGGCTTCCCTAGAGAGTCTGTTATATTTTAGTATCGTTCGCAGGACCTACAGGAATTGGACATTGTGCTTTCTTATAGTTTCTTTACTTACGTATCAAGACTATAGGGGGAATTAGACGTAATTTCTTACTCAGATATTCTATAGCTATCGTTGCAAGACTTCAGGGGAATTGACAATGAAAGATACCTAGAGTGTCAGTGACTTTGTATGTTCACTTGAATAGAGGGGTTTTCTAGTGTGAGCCACCCATAGAGTCACTATGATTATTGATTGGTTTGTTATGATGAGTCCACCATGCCAATGAACAAGCTTGAGTTTTGTACTGCTTGT
Source organism: Viscum album (assembly GCA_963277665.1). NCBI lineage: Eukaryota > Viridiplantae > Streptophyta > Magnoliopsida > Santalales > Viscaceae > Viscum > Viscum album. The sequence goes on along the minus strand of OY728141.1, from coordinate 1,843,812,977 downwards.
AGTTTAGGTAGTCTGCAGAGATACATGTTGTGTTACTTGTTATGTCGTGAGAGTATAGAGCTGTTTGCTAGATTCCTTGGTTGATAATTTAATGAGTGAGTAATTTAATAAATAAATTTGAATGGAGATTGGTAGTATTTTTTACTCTAGTGTACTTATGTTTATCTATTGCATTTATTTCCTTTACTCTTCTTATATTGTTCACTGACATTAGGGAACAGATCTTGTTGTTATTGCCTTTTGGGATTAATCTCACACCATGTTTGGGTCCTCATTTTTTGCCCCAAATTGTTATATAGATGCAGCTGTGGATAGGGATTGTGACCCTTCTACCTCAGGTACATGATTGCTGGTTGGAGATGGAGAGCATAAGACCAATCATAGGCTTGCAATGCTACAGGGTTGCTATTTACTTTTAGTGCTTTGTTCTCAGTTGTATTTCAGCACGTTGCTGTGTTTGCTGCTTTACATAGATACATGTACCATGCTGCATCATTATTTTATTATACATTTCTTCTACTGTTAAGTTTTAGTTATAGTATGTTGTTTACTGCTTCTATTATTGAATGTTATTTCCTTTCTTTTTATACCATACCAAATGAGTGCATAGATTCTCCAATGACTCAACAAGGCCCTCGCTGCTAGATGGCATCCTCTGTCATTTTGGAAAACATGCTTGAGGTCATGTGGCGAACCGGGTATGGGGCACCAGTTGAGTGGCTCCAGATTTGGGTCGTTGCAAAGTGGTATCAGAGGAGTTTCTTTCATTTTATATTGATTTACTGATTAGAAAAACTAGACAGGAATAGGACATAATAGGTAAATGGTAAATAGATGTTCCCGATCGTTCTAGAACCCGTTTATAGGGAAAAACCAGATTACGTCGAATATTTCAATTTTTGAGTTCTTGAAAATGTTAATGTTTGATTGATTTCACCGTTGGGTGGTGCACTTGTTTTTTGTTGTTACTATTTATAAGATTGTGGTTCTATTTTTTTGTAACACGATGAGATTAGGGTATTCCATCTCATGCATCATATAGACACATGTTATAAAATCACATGTCATGCATTTTTTCATGCCATCTAGGTTGAATTAGAAATTTCATGCTGTTGTGATAGAATTTTTGATAGAATTTTTGATAAAATTTGTGATAGAAGATGAATGATGTTGTGATAGCTGTTGTGATAGAATACTTGCTACGATGATAGGGTATTGTTTTTTTAGATCTTCTTTGACATGGACGCCAATCTTTGGACTTAGAGTTGTTATGGTACCTCGAGGATCAGAATTAGGTGGGTCGTGAGTTTTTTATATTTTTTTACTTGTTATATGCACTGTTATGATGCGAAGAATTGATTCACGGGGAGTATGGGCCCCCACGGATCAGAATCTGTCACCTTAACACTTGTTTTTCTATGTTTTCTGGGCACTGGTTCAGTTCTGAGATTACTGTCTGGAAAAACCCAGAATACACAGAGTGTAATTTATGAATACACGTCGTGTAGTTTTTAGCCATGTCACTAATCGTGTGGGTAAGGACATGGGGTCCAGGGAAATCTTGTAGGAACACGCAGTGTACCGGATTAGCATACTGTGTAGTTTGGAATAGGTATCCAGCCATGTCACAAAGAACACGGCATGGGGTTTTCTTTCATGTGCATGTCGCGTCCCTCAGGAACACTCCGTGTATAGTTGACCATGTAGTCAGCAGTGTAGCCAATGGCACGGGCTGGTGTTATCCTTCCATGAACATGTCGTGTCTGTATGGAACACGCCGTGTAGTTTCAACCATGTATCAGGCCGTGTCACTAACAACATGGGCCAGGTATTGCATGTCATGTACACACTATGTCTCCTTTGACACGCCGTGTAATAGTAGTCTGTGTACCAGTCCGTGTGACTGCTGAAATGGACATGGGAGAGATCTTAAGGACATTTCGTGTTGTGGAAAAGCACACCATGTAGTTTCCTACTGGGACAGTCCATGTTTCTAGCCATGTAGGAGTGAACAGTAAGGGAGAAATGGGTTAGTACACACCATTTAGTTTAAGAACACGTCGTGTAGCCGTGTGGTTTACACAGCCATGTATGGCCAAGGTACATGCTGAGGGTAAACTTTTAAGAAACTCGTCGTGTAGTAGTACTGCATTCCATTTTGTCTTGTTTTCCCAAATTTTTTAAGGTTATTCCCTCCTATTACTTTTTACTCTCTTATTTTGCAAATTTGATTGTCATTAATGAAGGTGTGTTTTGATCTTTCTAAATTGTGGCACCAAGACGTCCTCCGGTTGCACGTCAGGGATCGGGCAGTGACCGTACACCGGATACGGCAGATCAGGGACTACTAGTAGATCTGCCTATTATTCTGTACATGGCACATGCAGTGATTCCAGACACTGGTGTCGAAGATCAGTTCATAGAGGGTTTCATTAGATTCATGCAGACCTTCCAGGGAACTCACCATCCTTCCCCGACTATGGTAGAGCTGACGCGAGTTTTTCAGTAGCAGCATCCTCCCATGTTCTCAGGGGGTGGTGGACCGCAGGCTGCGGAGTCATGGATGGAAGCCATACTATCCATCTTCCACCATCCAAAGACACCTCCGGATAGTAGATTGAAGCTCGTGAATTATATGTTGTGACATTCCGCCAAGAGATGGTGGGATGCAGTTTTGCAGATAGGGCGCCAACAAACTATGGCTTGGGACGAGTTTCAGCGTACTTTCTATGACTACTTCTACCCGGAAAACCTGAGAGCTGATATATCCATGGATTTCATGAGCCTGCAGTAGGTTACTCACTCAGTTATGGATTATTCCTCCCGCTTCACTGAGTTACAGCTTTTCACTCCCGTTCTGGGGAATGAAGAGCCCTTTTTAGAGAGTAAGTTATAGGAAGGCCTCAGACTAAACATGAGATCGCAGGTGAATGTATTTTAGTTGAATTATATTACTCTGATATTCAACAAGGCACTCATCACGGAATGTAGCATGATGGAGACTAGAGCTATGGACTTGGGCAGTTCAGCATCCAGGGCTGATTTTTTTCAGGCACACAGCAAGAAGCGCCAACGAGAGTCTACATGAGGTGATCTGAGGAAGCGATGTGTTCTTTATGGTAGACGAGATCTTCTTTATGTATCCCAAGTGGAGTGTTATCAGTGTGGAAGGAGCGGGAATAAGAATCCCTTGTGCCCGAGGGACTCAGTGGAGTGCCGATCTTGCAGCAAGATATGTCATCTACAGTATTTTTGCAAGGTTCCCCTTCCAGCGGCTAGTGACAGAGGATCAGTTTTGACTCCGCGTGCAGGAGCAGGATTACCAGTTCCACAACAGATTGGGGGATGGAGTTATTCTTGTCATTCAGGCCTGGGTAGAGGCCATGGATGATGTGTTAATGCTCAAGTAGGTTCAGCTCAGGGATCTCAGGCTTCTACAGAGGGTCGCGGTACATACCAGACTTTTGTGGTATAGCAGATTCATTCGGTGCAGGATCCTGGAACCTCTACCGTTTGAGTTACTATCTTAGTAGCCTTGGTTTTATCTTCAACACTTTTTGATACTAGTGCTTCACATAGATTTATCTCGGATACTATCGTGGAGATCCTTGGGCCTTGTATCTCTTTATTTGCTGACCTATTGACTCTTGACACACCCTTGGGAAAGAGGACATCTATCATACGTCAGTGAAAAGAATTCCCTCTTGAGGTTACAGCGTGTCACTTCTTATGGGACCTTTATCTCCTAGAGATGACAGGATACGATTTCATTCTTGGGATGGGCTGTTTGGATACCTTCCAGGTAGTCGCCGATTGCTATCACCACATGGTGAGTTTCGTAACACCGGACATTGGGACTTTTCTTCATAGAGACGAGTGGGATGTCCAAGTGGGTAGAGATTGGCCCGAGCATCATGGGTATGGCGGAGTTACAACCCATATTGGTAGTCTATATCTGGATGACTAGGGGACTTCATAGTTAGACTTTCCTCCAATGGTGGATTGTTTCAGGGATGTCTTTCCAGAGGACATTTCAGGTTTGCCTCCGGAGCGTGAGGTAGACTACTCGATTGAGCTTGAGCCAAGAGTGACACTGGTGTCCATTACTCCTTATAGGATGGATACACATGAGTTTCAAGAGCTCGAGAAGCAGTTGGAGGAGTTGCATTCAAAGGTTTTTATCTGACCTAGTACTTCTCATTGGGGTTTGCCTATCCTATTTGTGAAGAATGCAGACGGCACCCTTCAGCTTTGTGTGGATTATCGGAAGCTGAACTAGTTGAAAATCATGAATCGATATCCCTTTCCGAGGAATGATGAACTCTATGACCATCTTCGAGGAGACGAGTTGTTCTCGAAGATCGACATAAGGTCTGGTTATCATCAGTTATGCGTTAGACCATCAGATATTTCTCTTACAACCTTCGAGTGCAGGTATGGTCTATACGAGTATATAGTCATGTCGTTCAGTCTCACGAACGTACCGTAAGTCTTCATGAATATGATGAATATATTTTTCCATCCTTACTTGGATTCCTTCGTGGTGGTTTTCGTGGACGACATCTTGGTCTACTCTCACACTCAACACGACCATGCTACACATCTTGAGATCGTTTTGAGTACACTGAGGGAGCATCCGTTGTATGAAAATATCTAAAAGTGCCACTTTTGGAGGGATGAGATTCACTTCTTGGGTTATGTCATCTTAGAGACAAGAGTATCAGTAGACCCAGAGATGGTTAGAGTAGTAGTTACGTGAGAGCAGCCGAAGAATGTCCTCGAGGTACATAGTTTCTTGGGGCACACTGGTTACTACAGACTGTTTATACATGACTTCTCATGCTTACCAGCACTGTTGAAGGGCTTGACTATGAAGAGGGTGAGGATTTTTTGTTTCAAAGCCTAGGATTATGCCTTTCAGGAGCTGAAGGGGAGATTGACTTGACCACCAATTCTAGTTTTTCCAGAGCTCGGAAAGAGTTACATAGTATTTTTTGATTTATCTAGCATCAGGCTTGGATCAGTTCTTATACATGAGGATCACGTTGTTGCATATGGATCTCGGTAGTGGAGGCCACATGAGGGGAACTATCATACGCACGACCTGGAGATGGCTGTATTTGTTCATGCTTTGCATTGTTGGAGGCTTTATCTTATGGGATAGAATTTTGTGGTGTATACTGACCACAAGAGCCTCAGGTACATCTTCACGTAGCATGACTTGAATCCAAGATATTGGATGTGGTTTGACTATCTGCAGTCCTTCGATTTTGAGCTTAATTATATGCCTGGGAAACAAAAAGAAGTGGCTGATGCACTGAGCAGGAGGACTCAGATACAGGAAGTTCAGGAGGCCAGCAGTGGGTGGTAGATTATGGATCTATTCTCTGAGATTCATTTGGAGGTGCATGACAGATAGGGGAAGACATTCCTATCTTATGTAGTTGTTAGCTCCATGATGCTTGACCTAGTTCGAATGAGGCAGCTAGCAGATTCTGAAGGCATAGTCTTATGGGAAAGCATTTCAAGAGAGGACCCCCTTCCCAGATGGACCATTGGCGAGGATGATGTCTTGCATTTCCAGGGACACGTATGGGTTCCAACTGATATATGTAATGAGATGATGTGAGAATTGAATTCCTCAGTTTGGGGAGTTCATTCTGGCATCACCAAGATGTATCATTATCTACATCGCCAGTACTGGTGGACAGGTTTGAAGAGATATGTCACTTGTTTTTCTATGAGGTGTTCCACCTGTCAGTAGGTGAAGGCAGAACACCTGCGGCCGACATGAATTTTGCAGCAGTTACCCATTCCCAAGTGGAACTGGAATGATGTCGCGATGGACTTCGTGATAGGGTTACCATGGTTGCCGTGAGGAAATTATGGGGTATGGGTTGTCATTGACAGGATCACGAAGGATGCTCACTTCTTTCTGATAAAGGAGACCTTTGGTATCGATGAGCTTTGATGGTTGTACATCTGTGAGATTCTGTGCTTACATGGGGTTTTGAGTACTATCATTTCAGATAGGGACGCCTGCTTTACTTCGCATTTCTGGCAGGGGCTATAGAGGGCCTTGGGTACACAAGTACTTCTGAGTACAGCTTACCATCACCAGATAGATGGCCAATTAGAGTGCATGATCATGGTGCTTGAGGAAATTCTCTGAGCATGCATTCTAGACATTGGTGGTTCTTGGGAGAAGCATATTCTTCTTGTTATGTTTTCCTATAACAACAGTTTCTAGTTGACTATTCAGATGGCACCTTACGAGGCTTTATACGGTAGGCCATGCCGTTCACCTGTGTGATGGCTGGCAGCAGGAGAGATAGCTTTCCTGCGACCTCGTCTTGTTCATGAGACCTCAGAGCAGATACAGTTGATTCGGACGAGGATGGATACCACACAATCTCGACAGATGTCTTATGTCAATCAACAGAGATGACCTTTGGAGTTCGTGGTCTGAGATCAGGTTTTCCTACGTGTTACACCGTGGTTGGGACACAAGAGTATCAAGAGACCGGGCAAGCATTCACCAATATACGTCGGGACATTTGAGGTCATAGAGAGAGTCCGGTCAGTTTGCTTATAGGTTGCAGTTACCTCATAGATATCAGGCTATGCACGATGTCATTCATGTTTCTCAGCTTTGACGCTATTTCTCAGACTCGTCTCATGTTTCTCAACCAGAGGAGGTTGAGCATGAGGAGGATGAATCATTCGAGGAGAATCCTATCAAGATTGTTGAACGTAGTGAGAAGTTACTCTGTGGCCGGTCTGTTCCTCTGGTATGGGTGCTATGGAAGCATGGCTGTGTACAGGACGAGACATGGGAGAGGGAGGTCAATATGCGATCACTGTGGCTAGAGTTGTTCGAGGTTTCTTCATCACTACCACATTAGGGAAATTTGGGGCAAATTTCTTTAAGGGGGGAATTTTTTAAGAACCCAGACCTTCTTTTCAGGTATGTTTTTCCCTTTCTGGTCATTTTAGGGAAGAAGAGGAGTTTTTCGAAATTTTTGAAGTACATGCCATGTACTTTGTGAGTACACGCATTGTACTCCTTTTCCACTGGAGACCGTGTGCTGGCCATGTCTGGACCACACACACTGTGTGTAGGGGTGATGTGGAGGCCGCTTAAATTGGAGTATGCAAAAACTGAGTACATGTCGTGTACTTTAGAAGAACACACCGTGTATTTTATTTTTTTTCATTAAAAGGACCGGGGTCACGACATAACCCCAAATACATCTTCTTCTCCAGCATATTGGACAGAGAGCTAGGGTAAAATTGTGTATCTTCTCTGAGCCACCGATCAGTCACGTACTGTCTGAATCGAACACCGTCGATTGCGATGGAACTGCAGTGGTAAGCTATCTCATCTCCTAGAGCTTTGATTACCAATTCCTCTTCTTTCTCATGTTATCAGGGGTTGGGCATTTTGTTTGGTTTCATAGATCTACGCCATTCTAAGGAGAATCAATCCTCATGGTTCATGTATATCAATCTCCTAGGATCGACTTAGGTGTTTTGTTTCCCTACGTTGAATGTCATTGAGTATTTGGTGCAATAGTTCTGAATACCCATGTATCGAGTATATTGGGTTAGGGTTTTGATCCTGTTTTATTATCTGCCATTGATTGATTGTATTCATGAGGTTATTAGATGATTAATAATTGCTTGTTAACATGTTTTAGGATCACCCCTTGGGTGTTTCCCTTGTTTTGGCTGTTTATCGCCATTCGGCTTAGGTTGCCTGTGAGGCAGTCCATGTTGAATTGCTTGATTGCCTTGATATAGATGATTTCATGTATTTCCTGATATTTATATGATTTGTATGCATTTTAGCTATTAGGAAAGTAGTTTGTTGAGCTTACATAGGCTTCTAAACGTTTAATGCATATGACTAAACTGCTCATGGCTGTGTGAACCTGGTGCGGTATACTAAAGGGGGAATTGACTATTAGGGATTCCTTAGAGATTCTGTGATATTTTAGTATCGTTAACCAGTCCTATGGTAATGGGAAATTTTGCTTTCTTAAAGTGTATTTAGTGACATATCGAGACTACAGGGGGAATTAGACGTAAGTGCTTCCTCAGAGAGTCTATCGCTATCATTGTAAGACAGCAGGAGAATTAGTAGTGAGATCTTCCTAGAGTGTCTGTGCCTTTGTATGTTTACTTGACTTGAGGGGTCTTCCAGTGTGAGCCACACAGAGAGTCACTATGATTATTGTTTGGTTGGTTGTGATGATTCCACCATGCCAATGAACAAGATTGAGTTTTGTACTGCTTGTTGTTTAGGTAGTCTGCTGAGATACATGTTGTGTTACTTGCTATGCCTTGAGAATATAGAGCTATTTTCTAGATTATTTGGTTGATAATTTAATGAGTGAGTTATATTAATAAATAAATGTGGATGGATATTTTTAGGATTGTCTAATCTTGTGTACTTTTGTTTCTTATTGATTTTATTTCCTTTACTTTTGCTAAATTCCTCACTGATAGTAGCGCACATATCACGTGGTGATTGCTTACTGGGATTAGTCTCACACCCTGTTTGGGTCCTACTTTTAGGCCCAAACCTGTTATATGGTTGAAAGTGTGGATAGGGATTGTGGACCTTCTACTTTAGGTAAATGATTTCTGGTTGGAGCTGGAGAGCATAGGACCGAGCTTAGGCTTGTGATGCTATTGGAGTTGGTGTTTACTTTTAATGCTTTGTTCTTTGTTATATTTCTGCACGTTGTTGTGTTTGTTGTTTTCTTTACAGACATGTACCAGGATGCACCATTATTATATTATACATTTCTTCTGCTATTTAGTTTTAGTTATTCTATGTTGTTTACTTCTTCCACAATTGACTGTTAAATCCTTTCTTTGTATACCTTAACAAATGAGGGAATAGTTTCCCCAATGACTCACTATGGTCCTTGCTGCTATTCGGAAGCCTCTGGTATTTAGGGAAAGTACTTGAGGTCATTTGACGAACCAAGAATGGTGCACCAGTTGAGTGGATCTGGATTCGGGTCATTATAGTTTTAAATTATGATTGGAATGTTAGATTGAAAGATTCATGGTGAAAAAATTGGAATTACTGTGAAAAAAGTAAATTGCATCCAATTTAAAGAAGAATTGTATGTAATCAAATGAAGATTTATATTATTTATTCAGCGTGAATTTTTTGAGGAAATTAACAAAGAATCACATTGATAATGTCATTTTTTTAAGAATAAGGAAAAAGTTTAGTGGCTTGCTGATATGGAGATATGACTTTTTTCATACTGGAATCCATAAGAACATGCATAATAATTATATTGAAACTCATTCTATAGATTTTGGTTCTAAATTATTTGATAAAATTGAGAAAAAAAATTGATGGGATAATTTTGGGGTATTATTGGTTCTAAGAGTTCATTAGACCTCTTAGATTTTACGTTGTGATAACTGGTAAATCATATTGATGAACATATTTGATTACTTATTTGATAACTATTTAGTTCAATAGAAGTTATTAGTTTATTGAGTCCTGAACCTGGGAGTGTTTCCCCATTCATCACACAGTATCCTATTATACATATTAAAATAGGAGGAAAATTTTATGCAAGAAGCCTATGTTTGTTAGTGGGACTGACAAGGCACACAAATTAGTATATGTTCAGTAAGGATTGTGAATGGGAAAACATTCCGTTACCAATGAAAATTAATTCTGTTGGAATAGAAACTTGTGGGAGGAAGTGGTCTGGCTCATGTACTTCTCCATTATTGCAATAGATGAATATCAATGAGGACTCTCTTTCTACATACTATTTCACAGATTTATCTTATCAAATCTATAATATGGATTATCCGTAATACCGTTATGATTCAACGGTTCAGTTTTTATTTCTTATTTATCTCTATGTTCACACACATAATCATAATTTTTTGACGAGTACACAAGGGAACTATGAGAAGATGAGAGAAACTAGGATTGGAACTATTTTATATGGGGAAATCATTGTTGGATGTTAATAGATTAGGATGAATCCAATGGAATCTCATAGAAACTAGAGTGTTGTGATTTTCAATTCAGAAATCATAGATGTCAGACTATTGTTGTGTGGAAGACGACTAGAGATGTTATCCCATTCATCCAGGAGAAATTTTTGGTACCTTTTTTATAAAACCCAGAATGGAAAATCATATGGATTTGATATAATCACTATATATATTATTAAGGGAGTTAGGGTGTCGATCTAAGAAAACATGGAAAAATGTTGTGAGGGACGAATGAGAGCCAATGTGTGGCATATGATGTGTCGCAATATATATAGGAACTAATGTATTTATGGGTTTGTGAATAGGAAGAACAAACTATAGAGATATTAAAGGGTATTGAGTTTCATATAGAGTGAGTATCAAAAAATGAAAAATTTTGTACAGTATCAACGAAAAATTTAAAAGGTATAGAAATGGGATGCATGGAGTACAGTGTTCACATAAAGAAATTTCATGTTATGGAGGTTGTAGAACAATTGAATGAGCTACGAATTGTATCAAAAAGGGAGAAACTGAAAAAAAAAATCTCATGAAATTTTTTTAGGATTGATTTCCCTAGAATACACCTATTTCATAATAAACATAACACTAAAAGATATTAAACTACATTACAAACTATTTTTTTATGGATAGAATAACATTGTATTAATGTTTATCCTACAGTGTCACACTAGGATCTACCTAAAGATCATTAAAGACAAAATTTTTGGACTGATTTGGGGAAAACACCGATGGATATATATTGATATTTTTAAAACCCCGAGATGGACTAGCTTGGTGGATGATTACATTAATGAATTCAAACATATTTCCACAAGTCATTATGATTTTCTAGAACCATGGAATATGAGTCTTTTTGTGGGTGGTTCATAACTCGATATAGAGAACCTATTTTTGATGCATTAACCAACTAATAAGATTTAGATATAATCCTGGCATTGAGAGTTGAAAGAGAATTCAATAGTGAGAGAGTGCTCTAGGGTTCTTGTTCTTGCCATGTGGAACCTCCTATGACTCAAAATTTTGGATTTGTGGAAAATAATTCCCCACAAACCAATATATTTTTTAATTAAACCATTGAGAATAATAGTTAAAGAAGGTAATTTTGGATTAATAATTCAATGGGGTGAGAAATAAAATTCATTATGAATGAGAGGAATGAATGTGGAAATTGTTATGCTTCCATTATGGAAAACCAAATAAACAAATTAAAAAATTCCCTGAAAAACATTCATGGGTGTCGGTTAGGGAATTTAAAGAACCTGATGAATGATAGTAGGAGGGATACATGGAAAAATAAGAATATGGATGTGTAAAATTTTTGAAATATGTACTGAATAGGGAACTATATGAATGGCATTGAGAACCAATAGAGTTCCACATTATGAGAGAGGTTACTATTGATTCGATGATGCTTCTAAAACATCTATCAAGTCATCGAGTACTTTTTTTAGTGGAATACAGATCCATCCAAAATATCATCTAATTATTTCATTAAAATCGTGAAAACGTGAAGTTTTGAATGAAAACCCATTATGGATTACTCGTGGAAATGATTCTCGTTCATTTTTACAAGACCTCTGGAATCTTATTCAAATTAGCCCGGAGAATATCATTTCTACAGTTGATGGTATTGTTTTTGACATTTGGGGATTGGATGTAATATTGGGGATTCCATTTTTGAGATCCTTGTGTAGTGTTTTGACTAAATGTGTTCATAAAACCATGGAAATTTTATGTCACAGGTAGGAAATTAAATTAAAAGGAAATATAGAATGTGTGGTATGTCATTGGGGAATTAAAAACCAAATTAATAAAAATGTATCTACTTTTTTATGGATGGGATTGGATATAATATATTATGTTTATAAAATAATAAGAAAACAATGATTATGTAGACTAGTTTCAGTTGGGATAAATTTTGAATAACTTTCATTTTATTTTAAAAAAATTTCAAGGCCTACCACCACATTGAGAAACAAATCACGCTATTACTATTGTGGTCAGGGTGACCCCATTAAGAATAGAACATATAACATCAATCATTACATCATATATGAGTAATAGAACAATGTTAATTAAGTGTTGGATCAAGGAAAAATCCAACATAGAATCATCCCATTTTATAGTTTGATCATTATTGTAATGGGAAAAAATGATGGAGTTATATGATGTCCGTCAATTATTGATCACATTATAAACTTATCACCACAAATAGGTTCCCCATTCCTATCATTGATGAACCATTGGATGATTTGAAAGGATCCAAATTTTTCTCAAAATTGGACATGAAATCCAGGTTCAACCAGATTTAGGTACAAACAACGTATGTTAATAAGATAGTGTTTTATACACACAAAAGTCATTATAAATTCATTTTTCATGGCATCTAGGTTGATGAACCTCCCAACCAATTTTTAGTATACCATGAATATAATGTTTAAATAATATTTTAGGAATAATGTGTTAATATTTTTCAACGATAGTATAGTTTATAGTAAAACTAGTGAAAAACACTTGCAACAACATTGAAACATCATTCGGGTAATACCGAAAAATATAATACACCTTAACAACAAAAAATATTTATTTTGTGTTGAAATATATAGAATACATAGGCCATGTAATTTATTCAAATGTTCTTTCAAGGTACCACATGAAATTTGAATACATTCTTGGTTATCGCCAACCATATTATTTTAATGAAGTTTGTGGATTCTTTGGGTTTAACCAGATACTATAAATAATTTGTTGAATAATATAGAAAGATACATAACACTCTCACAAAATTGATAAAAAACATAAACTCTCATTGGTCTCCAACTACTATAAAGGCCTTTGTAGACCTTAAAAAGAATTTAGTTACTTCTCCCCTTACTACCTTACCGGATTTCCAACATCTATTTATCATTGAATTTGATGCTACTGGATGACATGTCGGTGTTTTCCTCTTGTAGCATCATGTCCAATTTTTTATTTCAGCAAGGAATTAGAAAACATCAACCTTTCCAAATATGTTTATGAAAAATAAGTGATGGTTTTTGTTTTACAAATTAACCATTGTGGAAAGTATCTGGTTGGCAATGCTTTTATTTTTTATAATGATCATAAGTGTCTCGAGCATCTCCATAGTCAATGATTTCAAATGGAAAATTATCTGGAATTGGATGTAATACATTTAAGGATTTACTTTTAGTTTTTTTACATATCTGACAGCATTAATAAGTTAGCGTATTCCCTCACTACTAGGCTATAGGTGATCATGATTCTTTTATAGAACCAATTTTTTAAGTTATATTCTTCTTGAATCGATTTTCTAGAAATATACATAATTATGATTGAAAACCACCAGGATCCCTTTCTAAAAAGTATTACTTCTAATTTTGAACTCTAACCCTCTTTGCAACCTAGGTTTTCCTTGTGTCACTATATGTAATATTACTATTACTGACTCATTTGTTTCTCAAGAATCCAGCCTCACACTGATGTTTCATCGTTATTACCACTCCTCTCTAGTTCTTTTCCAGGTTGGATTAGTCAAAACCAATAAAGGGATTATTGTTGGCATTTTCTGCAGGGGTATTACCTAACAAATCCATCAATCCATCAGTAAATTTGATACATGTCAGCGATATAAGACTCGGACCAGGTCTCCAGCGAGGATCCTCCATACCCTCCCCATTAAATCATACGTTTGTGATGTTATTTCAATATATTTTAATTCATTATTTGAAAAATCTCAATGGTATATTTTTATATTGGTGTCTATAAATCATTTCACAAAAAATCCCAATATTATGATGTTGTTACATCCCTATATAGACAAGATTATTTCTAAACATAGAATCAATGTGGAGGTTTATTTACATGGAATCCATATATATATCCTTATTATCCTAGATCTTATTATTTTATTAATGTTTGGATGGAATTATTTTCATTAGGGGAAGCACCCGAAAAATGATTTCAACTTACCACCCTAAAATGGATGATCACATTGAAACTGTTAATATATGTATTGGTACTTATTTACAATTTTTTTCTAATGAAGTGACCCATACTTGGTCTTTATGTATACCTTGGGATGAATATTTTAATAATATTACTTTATATTGTTCCTCCAACATATCTCTTTTGAGGCAATCAATAGTCAAAAGCCTCCTACTCTGCAGCGTTTTTCTAGTGGCGCTACACATATTGACTTAGTGGATACTATCATGGAAGAAAGTGATCCCATGTTTATCCTAAATTGGTATAACCTTACTCATTTCCCTATAAATAATGTTTTTAGCATCCAATAAGCATCAGTAGATGTTTCTATTGACATTGGGTAGCTTGTTTTGTCCAAATATGTTCACTTGTAAAATCTTCAAAATCCTCTAAATTGACTCCTATATTAGCAGCCCACTAATATAGACATTTCATGATTTTGGATATCCAGGGAAAATTTATTATAATATTTTTCCCTCCTACTATAGGGGTACATTCAGAATTTCAGGTCTCACGGCTCAAATGTGTAGTTGGTCAGTCAATAATTTTCTTCGAGCATCCAGATTCAAGGGATAAGAAATCATTGTACAATTCTATACCTACAGCATTTTTGCATACCAAATCGGCCCCCAGTGAACCACATGACATTTATTTCATTTACTGGAATGGTCAATAATCTCAATAATCATCATAGGATTATGCTCAGAAAATTATTTCCCAATTTCCTGACATACACATTGAGGAAAATGTTACTTTTTTCAAGGGAAAGATTATTATCTTCTTATGTCTTGATACTGGAGGTGTTTACTTATTCATCAAAAACTAGACTATTATATATAGTTATGAGATAAAGAGTGAAAAAATGGGAAAATAATCCTATGTTGGTTAGCGGGACTAATTGGTCACACAACATAATATATTTTTAACAGGAATTGTTATAGGGATGAAATTAATTTATAAAAGAAAATTAATTGTGTTTGAAAATAAATCTAGGGGAGGAATTGTTCTAAATCATATAATTCTACATTCTTTCAATAGGTGGTTTTCAAGGAGGAGGAATATAAGGCTCTAACATGTTTTACATATTTATCTTACCGAATTTATAATATGGATTATTAGTAAAACCATTTTGATTGATCTTTTCAAATGGTGTTTTTATTTGATTCCAAGTTCAGACACATAATCATAAAAAAAGTAAAGGATGATATATTCAAAATATCAAGGTCTCAGACTCCTAGACCTCATGAAATCAATTAATTTTTTTAAAATATCATGAATCATAACAGGGATGATGTTAATAATGGTGGCATGAAAATTTAACAATATTATAGATTACCAAAAATATTAAACACTACAACTATTACCTTGGTTACTAATGTTCATAATCTATCTACTACTGCTGAGTTTGGACCTATTTCATGTTTTTCCATCGTCGTTAGATGTATAAAAATCTTTTAGAAATTATTATTTGGAATTTCATTTATTGTATAATCTATATAGGGAAATTAATCAATATCCTTTGTAATTATATTTGCCATAATGTTTATCTTCCCCCGGATTCAGTTCAATACATTTTTCAAACGAATTATAGTGAATGATGTGCTATCCATATTAATCTTAATAAAAGATATGAATTTGGTCAATGGTATTTTTTTAATAGACGATAAAAGTATTTGGAATTCCCTATAGTTTAACCTTGTAGATTATATTTTTATGTGATTTATCTGTAATAATTATGTTAATTAATTGAGCTTCCTTGGATAATATTCTAGGTGAGTAGGGTCTGAAGGAAGGTGATCCTATCACCCCCATCTTATTAGCTTAAATAGCTGAATACCTTTCAAACCACTTGTGGGTGATCACTATGAGATGTGACAACAAATTTCACAAAATATCTCACAATACTGTGAATTTTAATTTTCGTAATGTTAATAATCCCATTTTCCAATGTAGGTTGTTGTTCTCTTCAATTGTTACAGATGTTTGAGCATACATTGATGATGCATCGAGGATTATTTCTAACCCATAAAAATAAAAAATATTTTATAGAGGGATCACATTTTACGAAAGGACACAATTTATTCACCTTATTTGATTACAAAATGATTTGTTTCCAGTCAGGTATCTTGGTGTTCCTTTTCATTCAAAACTCATCCCACTTATGGATTAATATTCCCTAATTCAGGATGTTATACAATACCATCCATTCATAATTTGAACACTAGATTATTATCTTATTATGGAATTCTCTAGAATATTTAGTCAGCTTTATAGAATCTCACTAACTACTATTATAGGATCATTCATGTTTTTTATTATATTTTTTGGTTATTTATTTAGAGAAGAAATGAAAAAATTTAAATGAAATTTCTTGTTTCATGAGATGATATGATAACGGAAAACGGTGTGGGTGGTCGGATTGAGAAAAACATCGGATGGTATTAAAAGGAATGGATTCTGTAGTAAATATCATATTATTTCTTTTAAAAATGAATATTTATGTGTAAAATGTTGTCATTTGTAATATTTTAATAGGAAAATCTTGAGGAAATTTTAATGTGGATGGATCGAATCATGGAATTTGAAAAAATTATTAAATCTTTATGAGTCCTTATCATGTGTTTTGGGTGATGATATTTTGGTGGCATGGACTACTTTTTTATATCCATTTACCACTTTTTATACATAAAAGTCTATTATTCTAGAATTAGTATATTATTCTCGAACACATATTTACTACCATATTATACTATTTAGATAAATAGAAAACCAAAGATTGAATCTACATATGGAATGTTTTGTCTTCCCCACGCCATCAACATTGTTGTATGATAGAGGAAATATTTAATCATTTTTTATAGAATGGTTTATTTGTTTTATGGGTTGCTATTAGAACATGAGCATATTTTGGAATCTTGCACCCACATCCAACTATAATGTGATCAAGTCATGGATTGTTCATGTGTATGGACCACCTACAAGATTTGATAGAATTATTAAGGATTCTTTGAACACACTTGTGTATTTAATTTGGAAATCACATAGTTAGTTAATAATTAGAAATCATCTTAAAGATACTACTGATCTCTTCCAATATTATTTGATTTTTCTGAAGGTGAATCTTACTCAGATCACTAGGACAAAGGATATGATATGTAACAAACATTGGTGTAGTATAATGGGTGTCTGGTCAAATTTCATCTTTGATGTTTTAATTTTTATCTATTAATTTATTGACATCGCTCCTTCTAAAATATTATTATATTGTTTTTCATTTGAAACATATTTTTTCAAAAAGGAATGGAAAGATCAATTTCCTATAAATCATTTTCACTAAATTTTATGTTTAAAAACCATTTAGTTATACCTTCATATTTTAATAAATTTAGTTATGATATATTTCAAATATGGGTTTCCTAAAATATTGTGTATTTTATTGATTCAATAAGTTATCATTAACCCAGATTTTCAACACCAATTATAGAAAACAAATCAAAAACAGGTAGCTAGAAAAGAAAATGGATAAATAATAAATATCTTAGTAACCATATTTCAGTGAAGTGGTTACAAATATTCATAGAATCTTTTAGATGAATTTGGTTCAATTTTATTAAATCTTTGAAAAATTGGGCTTTCAAATAATAGTTTCAACATTAATCCAGTCAAGAGAAAATTAAAAAGATGAAAAAAAACTGAGGTGTTAAGATATTTTATATTTAATATAGTTTTCAATAAAATTAACTGAACAAAATAATTAAATATGAATTAAAAATCAATGTTTTAATGTGAAAGTAATTATGAAATCTTTTTTAGAGAATAAATTCTTGAAATAATCCAGGATGATTTATCTAGTTCCAGGAAATTGAAAGTGAAGGGAAACACCATTTTAATGATCTTTGTAGTAGACTTTATAAAATTCTACATATTTCATCTTCCTTATTCTATTCACAAAACATCAATTTAAAAAATGTAAATTTTTCGAATCATCACCATCACCTAATTCATCCCTCTTCTGTTATCAAAAGTTTGTTTCCCACTACATTAATTAATTTAAATGATGAATTGTTTCAAAATTGTGTTTTAATTATTGTTAAAAATAAGATCATCATTTTTTATTAAAAAGATATATTATACACCTAGAAATATAATTCATATATAAAACTTCTAGGTAATTTCCCCTTCATGATAAAATAATGACCAAGGAAATTAGACCAATCCTTTTAGCCCACATGAGTCCTATAACCATGTTAAGTTCATTTGGATCAATAATATTATATTTTCTCCTTTGGAATCACATGGTGAAATATAAAAACTCATTGTGGAATGAATGACTCTCTATATTGAATATCCAATGCTTTCATCATTTTCATTAACCTCATAATTAATGAACCAACAAAAAATCTAAAAAAAATTGAATGGGGTATCATATATAGATCAAATTTCATAATCAATGCATGTTTGTGGAAATATAGAATCTTAGTCAAGTAATAAATAAATTTTCCTATCAGGTTATTTATATATTTAGATATTTATGGAGGGTATATTGTCACGAATCACATTTTAAGGGTTACTAAAAATCAAGGGATATTTAAATTTTTGATCCCAAGGCAGAAGCCATTCTGAGAACTAGTTCTTGGGTTGGGAATACGAGAGTTGAAATATATTTAAGAGAAGTTTATCGATGTAGTCAGAGGCCTTATATGTGAACTGAGTGTTCTAGTATCATGGATTTATTTTAATACAATTTTTAGTTATGTAATGGTCAAGAAACTTTCACCAAGAAATGAAATATATTGGGAGAGTTTTGATCATATTTTGGAATTTCTGACATTCAATAAATATTTGAAAATTTATCAAGTTTAAAACCATATGATCTACATGTGGATATAATATTTTTATATTTAAAAAATATATATTATGTATGATAAATGTATATTACATTAGGTTTTCCCCCAAATAGAAAACCCTTATGTATGAAAATATTATATCACATGTATAAGAAATATATTACATATGGTTTTTAGTCTAAAGAAAAAAATATTATGCATGGATGTAGATATATTATAAATGGGATAAGAATATGTCCTATTGAATTTAATAAAACTTAAATATCTTACATATTGAAATAAAATATTTTTCATTGAGTAATATATTACATATGGTTTTTCTAACTATGTCAAAAACCTTATGTATGGAAAGGATTTTATTTATGAAGAGAAGATATATCACACATAGGTTCTTCCATCATGTAAAAAAATTACATATCAAAATATGTGATATATAAGTTTTCTATCTAATAAAATATTATGTACAAATAAAATATTAAGTATCAAATTTCCACAAAAAGGATAACATTACATAGAGGGTGATATATTATGTATGAAATTTTCATGAAGGAAATACTATATCTAGAATGTTATATATTATATATAGAAATTTTATAAGGGAAAATCCATTTTTGTTGAAGGAATAATATTTCATAATGATATTTGACTATGGAAAAGACTATAAACAAGAAAAAGATATTTCACAAGAGGAGAACATTTTATAGTGTGGACATGTTCTCCATGTTAAAAACCTTATGTATTGAGTTTTTTTAGAAAAATATTAATTAAGAAAATTAATCTTTGGGGTTATTAAATTATTTAAGGAGGTCCTTCCTCTTTATAGTGGTGAATTTTTATTCCCCACCCATTCCCCTTTCATGTAATCCCATTAAAATGGTTTCTTCTTGGGTATTTAACATATTTGAGTTTCATTTGATCTAAAGAATAACTTTTGGTAAATATTTATCTCCACTTATATTATTCATTTATATATTCCCCTTTTATTCACTGCAAATTATTTCAAACAGTTCTTGGGTTTTGGTGTTGATTACAATCGAGTATACTGGAATCATCCAGACATGTTGGGGGGTTTTGTTTTCATGGAAGAAATAGATATTGGGAAGATGATTGCACTAGTTATTGTGAAAACTCAGTGAGGAATGTGATGTGTGATGAGAACCTCTTTTCTCATGGATTTATATTTGATAGATTCCACATTGTGTTATTCTTAAATTATGTCTGAATACTTATTGAATAAACACCAATTAAAGGTATAAATTATTTATAATTTATTTATAATTAATATGCATGAATGATTGATTGAGCTAGGAACTCATTTTAATTTATGGTGGATAGTTAGGACTTCATGATCATATGTAAGGGTGGTCTAGTTTTGTTTTGGCTTAGACGATCTTGGGAATGGGTGGTAGAGCATATCTTATGATGGGAATGACTCTATAAGTTTTAGTGGTCTCTATGTAACTCCATAATGTTTATGAATTTGTTTATTTAGAATTTGATACACAGTCTATCCACATTTGTGTGATTGGACATGATTATAAATTAATTTTTCCCCCTTGAACCTCTATGAAACACTTTCAAGTCTCTTGGCCACAATAGACCCTTGAACACTAGGTTGATGTTTCTGTCTCTAATGTCCAAGGTCTTAAACATAAACATTTGATATGTGATATATGGGACCTATAAGTACGTAAGTGATATGAATGAAAATAATAGAAATAGATATAGGTTCCTTGAGTTTTCTCAGTGTATGGAAGTTTGATGGATTGGGAATGGAAATTTTAGGGTTATTTTGTGGATTATATTTATATATAGGTTAGGTGTGTGGGGACTAGCTATGTAAATTTTGGAAGGGATGTGGATATTTGGAAACTCCTTAGTGTCGAATTATATATTATTTCTTGAGTGTCCGATTACGCCATGATGAAATTATGATCATGTTGGGGGATGTTATGCCCTTTTGTGATAGGATTCAATACTGGGGAGGAATTAGAAAAAGGAACCTTGATGGGGAATCCAGACCTTAATGTGTCCTACGGGACTATTATCATTTCCTTGGAGTATTTTTAACTCAAGATTGGAATATTGTAAGAAGGCTTGCTGAATTGTATCCTAGTTTGTATGTTGTGACAGGTTTGGTTATGAATTTGAGTGTCCAAAAATGGAATTGTTTTTTGGGTACGGATAATGGCCCAACCCATGTGACTATGTATGAGTTATGAGGCTCAAGGAATCTAGGTGGGAAGAGGATCTCAGGTAATGATATCCAATTGACCATTCTGAGTAGAGGATGAGACCCCCCAATGGATGTTATATGATGGTTCCAGGTATATGATATGGCCCCTGAGTGTATATATAATAGTAATGGGTAGAAGATGTGACCCCACATGGGTGTATGTTATATGATAGTTTCGTATAGGAGATGATACCCCTTAGGTGAATCATATTCTAGATGGATCTGAGGCCATACATATATCCATTTGGGTGGTTGTGCATTATGATCAGAGACATCCAACACTGTCAAAGCTAGTATGGTCACATATAGGTGTCACCTGAGAACATGAGGATCATTGGTGATTTATTTTATTATGTTCATATGTTTTTTATTTTCATAATAATGTCACAATTTACAAGAATTTTATTTACAGATTACGATAATTTATTTTACTCAGACCCTACTTATGTGTCCATAGCACTTTGGTACATGATCATACCTCATAATTTTATGAACATGTAAGGAAGATTCCCAATATTGGATGGTTGATCTAGATAGCAATGATTGTGTCTGGAGAGGGGATCTGTTTGTGACTACATACCTTGTTTGGGTTATAGTTTCATTAATTTATTAAAGATATAAACAATCATTACATGTGGGATTATATTGATTTAATCTTGACTCATGTGTTATTCTAGATAATTCATTTTGTTACATATTAGGTATATAGTTTCATTTATGTTGGTTGTGTTGTCTTATTTATTTATTCCTACTGATATTGTGATGAATGGATATTTGATATTATTGATTTTTGTATAAGCCTAATATGATGGTATATTCATCGCACAGAATCACCTTAGAATCTTACTTTAAATTCTAAACCTCTTGAATATGGAGAGACATGTCAGGGGTCATATGATGACCCAACCTAGTTACAATAAACTCAACCAGTTCTAGGGAGTTTTAGTCAGAAACATGCTATGAAATTCAATCACCTTATAAATTTTCACTCTTTAATATTAAAATTTTCTTTCCCCTTGGTGGAAGATAACATCCCCACACCATAAAAATTTTAGTTGCTTCATTTTTTTATATGGTACCTATCTTACATTTTGAACTTTATTTCAGTCACTCATAAATTAGTCATCTCATATTTATGTCTTCCACAACATAACACCCAATTGTACCTGATTCTATTACCTTTGTTTTATATCTATATCCATGATCATGTTCTCTCTATCGACCTATTTATCTCTCTTGTTCTTGTCAAATTTATATTTCCACAAAATTTGTGAAATCATTAATATAATTTCCTCATATTTTAAATGAAATTTTCTATGCATCTTATTCAAAATGAACATTTCCCAAAATCCATTTTTAAACGAACATTTCATAGTATTATTTTCTAGGCATCCTCTTTGGAGTAACTATTTCTTGAAATCCTCAATTAGATAATTGTTTTCAAGATTCCTTGAGAGGCAAAAACACTAGATTCATTTTATTAAAATTTTAGAAACAGAAATAAAAGTGGTGGGAGGAAAAAAGAATATAGATAGAGATGCATCTCCCTTAAAGAACCACTCAGCATCATCTCCAAATCTTCACCTCTAAATTTCAAAGGCTTTTATCTGCCCAGAAAACCCTAAAAATTTCCTCTCAACTCTCCCTTAACCTCTACATTTATAACCACCCATATTAACAACCTATGGTCTCCAAATTACATCCCTCTTCCATTAACCATATTATTGACTCTACATGGACTCTCTATAATAGTCTTCTATAACTAATGATGGACTCAATAATATCCTCCCAGGATCCCAACATATTCTCTATGAGTAACCATGAAATTAAAATAGATTCTACAAAAACACCCCTCTTTCATTCTTATCTATTCCACCCCCTGAAATTATATGTTTCATTCATGGTGGTTTTTGTGAACACTAACATGATGGTTCTAACTCACCCCACCCATGATCATTACTTCTTTTGACTACTCAAAGGTCCTTAATTTTGATATCAACTCTGATTACACCTAAATATATAACTGAATAGTTCCATGCAGTTTTAGGACTTCCATCACCATTTAATATTGATGATCTTTTGATCTACTAAATCTCACAAATAATTCCTCCTATATAAGTGGGTCTATAATTTCATCTGATGTCTACTATATGTGGGAAATTTAATTTTCAATACATATAAATACATGTGTATTTTTTCCATCAAACATAGGTAAGTCTATTCATTATTTTGTAGTCATGTTTTCCAAACCCAACGCGTAACGATTAATAGTGGGTCATGGAACCCAAGTGAATTGTTCAATTACAGTGTACTCCCCATAGCATGTTGATGAATGGTCAATCTCTATGTTAATAAACTTTTATTCCTACTGTGGTGAATAATCCGAGTGTTGTGTCAGAACTGCTATGGACTTTCAATGTTCTACTAGCCCATATGCCCAATCCTTACAAAATTTACCCTAATCCAACAACACATACTCCCAAGTAGACACCAAATTAGAAATAGGTTTCTCATATTTCCTGATATTCTATTAAAAACTATCATGTGGTGCCACTATTTCTAGTGTTTCACTCATGCGACACTTGTTTCTAGAAGAATATTCCTCCGTAGAGAGAGATATCCAACATGGATAATATCTGGTAGTGACTATGTGGCTTTTGACAACGTTATACTACTGAAAAATATTCTGGAAGTGATTTCATCCTATGTTAGTTAACTAGAATCTCCTTACTATACTCTATTGAGAATTATCTCATAGAAAAATTTTCATCCAATAGTTTTCATCCTTTCAGTAATGAGGAGGCTCAATCAAGTTGGGCCAATTGATGGGACACCAACCCTAGTTTCTTTGTATTAAAATATTACAACTGGTAATTCAATATAGGGGACGAATAATAGAAGATAAGTGGAGATTAATCTCCCATATAGAGTAACTCAACACCCTTTCTAAATCCTCATGTATGAATTTCAAATCCTTCATGCCACCCAGTTAATGAAAAAAATCCCCCCACCCTCTCCAGCCTTCCAAATTTATAACAATCCCTACTAACAAGCTATTCTCCCCATCATATCCCCCTTACATTCCCCATCATAACCCCATCTAGGCCCCTTTATAATAGCCCCCTATAACTAAATTTTTCCCCTAGAATATTCCGCCAGGATCCTAGAATATTCCCTATGTTCCCCCAATGTAGTTAAAATAGATTACTCAGATACAGCCACTTGAATTCCTACCATTTCCCCTTTAAAATGACCTTTTCAAAAATTTCATTTCTAGATGAATTTTTATATACATCCTCTCTCAATTTCATATTCTTGTAATCCTCCACCAGACAACTATTTCTAGAAGTTTTCATCCAAATGAGTTGGTTCAAGTGTCCTAATCTAAATGACATTTTCAAAATATTCATTCTCAAATGACCCATAAGTTTTTTATATGTTCTCATTTCATCATCATCATCGATGTTATAGAACGTAATGAAATATATATAACTAATACGAAATTAAATTTTATAGTTTCAACATCATCTCCATTTCTCATATATCCCAATTCAGTATTAATGTTGTCTCTTTATCAATTTTTTGTTGTGAATATACCTTTCATATCAATTTTACCTTATATTTTGAATTTTATATTTACTATATATCTAATATTATGTATCTCACTGTCATTATCTATAAATATATCAACCAAACCTCGCATTTTAGGTCAACTATTTCTAAAAATATTACTAATATCTAGTTCCCTCACAAAACATAATATGACTATATGGAATGTTTAAAAAAAATACAGCTTCTATGAAATTGTAACTCACTAGTGTTATTAAACCAATTCATTGATGGGTTTTATATAATCATCTCATGATCAACGTGGATTAACAAATCTATGTAAATTCTTGGTCTATCACCACCGAATCAACATGAAAAATAAACAGGTGTGACTTAATGGTGTAGGTTAGATATTGATCACCAACTGAGAGTTGATTGAATCTCGTATCCATGGTTATTTACATTGGATAATATAATCTGTTCATGCTATTAAAGGTTCCTAAAAATACAAGATATGTGTCGGAGCTATCTTCGATGAAGAAAAATGGAGAACCACTCTCCAAGAGATATTAATTTATGAGAATACTAAATTTTCCACAACACCAAATCTGGGATCACATCATTATATAGTCCTTCTACATTCAATAAAGGTGATTTTTCAATCATTTTCCCACATATGTTACTCAAAATGCATGTATGTTAGTGTAAAATAAATTTTGAATGTTTCAAATATTAAAACACATCTATAATTCCATAAATTAATCATCTAATGATTCAAAATTGAATGAAATATAGTAAAATAAATTGTGGTGGCTATGAAATTAGTATCCCATATCATAGTCCAATAGTATCATATAACAGAGGCATCTCCACTCCCCTTTTGATATCGGTCAATCGTAGTCAACAACAGTCATCTCATGAATGTTGTATTTTCCCAAACATTTGACCATTAGTACATGGATTAACTATGTGACACTACAAGACTTTATACCATTGAAAACATTTATTAATTCCTTAGTTCATATATGTATGTGATAAATGTCCTCTCAAAAATATGCCATAAAAAATAAGGTTAAAATGGTTTTTTGTGTGATCTCGATAAAAATCGGCATGTATGCTGAAAAAACATCCCGGTTAAATATTATGTTTTATATATTAAAAATAAAATTTGATTTTTTGTTGGAGGGTCAATGTAATATTTACTAAGTAGTACAATAGTAATTATATCCAACAATTGATCATATATATCAAAATATAATTGAAATCCATAACTAGAAGTAATAATTCAAATTACTCTAGGAATTGGGAAATCCATTACAGATGAATAATGTAATTTCACTTACTATAATCAAATGAGTTAGGTATGGATGATAAAACAATTGGGGTTAAGATGAATTTTTTTAAAATTAGTACATTGATTTTGAATTCACATAAAAACACATAAAATATTTTAATACCCTACAGTTACTTGTCCATCTTAAAAAATATATAATTAGTGTGAAACAACATGGACCACCATGAAGCTCATGTGTATCCACTATTAATTTAGATGCCAATTGACTTTGACACCTTTTTTCTACACATAAAAGTGACTATGGTTCAATCACCACATTCTATAATAAATAATAAAAATCACCCTAATTAATAAAATAATAATATTTTGTATAAATGGGGTATCCCTGTGTTTAAACCCCATGAATGAATTCTTCAAACTCAATATAATCAAAAGAATAATTAAACATTAATGTAACATATATCACTTTATATAAAAATATGAAACAAAAAATATCTAAAAAGATGGTCTGTTGAACACAATGTATATTATGTGAGCCATCCATCATTTCTTAGAACCACTACATCAAAAAAGCTAGTTGTAGTTGATTGACAATACATCCCTGCCGATTTCTCAAAATAAAATACTTCTAAATTAAAAAACACTATCATTGGTACAATCTATAAAAAATGTAAGAAAAATAATAATGAATTGAAATAGGATTAATAAGGCTTACTCCAGGAATCAATCGATAATTTTCAACTTCCAAGTGATTTCTAAAAATAAAATAAATTTATATGGGCTTACATCCTCTAATTTGTTTCCTATAAATGTTTTTACTTCATCAAATACCACTGTTTTCCAAGGATTTTTATTGACATGAATTTTCCACATGATGAAATGTTGATATTCATAAGTAAACATTATATGGTATGATAAATTTTCCACATAAAATTGGGAATTATTCTCTACATTAATTCTAAAATCACATCTATCTTCTCTGGTCAATAGTGTTTTTTGATATAAATATTTAATAAATAATCTCTAAAAAATATAAAACATTTATTAATATAATTCAAAAAAAATTTATTAGTAAGAAAAAAAAAAATTTGTCTTGTGTTTTGTCACATTTATCGACATAATAAATAAAATGGATAAGGTCATCTGGAATATCACTCTTGTGGATTATAAAGAGAAATAGTATCATATATTTAAAACAAATATGATTATTTTTATAATGCTCAAAAATGTGTATCCAAACTTTCAAAAACTCTAGTTTTCTGCCACCATGCACACTTAGTCCACAATAATCTCTTTTGGATGAGAATTCATGGTTTTTTTAAGAACACCATACCATTTATGAGATCTATTCTTTATATAATAAGTCCTATAAATAATTTTTAAAACAAAATAACTCATTTAAATGTAATGTTTTATGAAAAAAAAATTAAACACTCATATTCACTACAAAATAATAACTAATTGTTCACATAGAAGACCACATGAATAGTTATCATCATAAAATATTTCGTTATTTTGAAACCACTCTATATCAGTGAAATCAATATATTTTGAGAAAAAATGTCATTTGGGACTATTGTAGTCGTCAACATTGCTAAAAATTCTTCGAAAGTATTGATTTTTGACATCCATTGAAAATATATATTTGTTGAATTGAATCATGATTTTTTAGTAATATAAAACCATTATATTTATACCTCAATACAATCTGTTAGAAAAAACATTCAATCCATTTTGATGGTCCTATATGTATTGAATCAGAAATAAATTTCCCCTCACTGGACACATATACACAATAAATCTAAATATACTAGATAATGAATAAAAAGAGAATTCAAAACAACTATAAACAGAAAAAAACAGTTACTAATAGAAAAATATATAATAAAAGACGAAATGAACGATATTAAATTGTAAAAAAAGATAAAAAGGAAATTAAAAAAACCACCTTTTAGTAATTGACTAAAAAATATACCTTTTCTAATTATGTCTTGTATATTAGATATATCTCAATCATGATAAGAAAAAAATAGTTACAAGAAAAAACATAGGGAAAGGCCTAACTAAAAATATCATATTCAAGAACCGTGTTGTTTTGTCAAGCATGAGATGATTTCAATTAACATTCTATGATTCGAAAAAGTAACATTCATTACATAATGATTAATAAGTAATATTTTTTAATTTACATTTTTTCCTTTTTCGATTTGAATTTATTGTGTTTGAATTGTTATTTTACTATATATTTCTCAATTATTTGACGAATTTTTATATTTATTGTTACATTTAAGTCTATTACCTTAATTCACCTATATTTCTATATTAATTTTTGTTATGTGTACAATGTAGGGGCACGACGTTCGGATGCAATATGTACAAGATAATAAAAATTGGGATAATATTTTTTCCAACATATTTCATGGATGGGTAAATATTAAAAATATTGTACTTATAAAAAATCCAAACTCAATCCCCTAGTATGTTCATTAAATACATTTCACATATCAATACATTTTATGAATTTTTGGCACTTTTAATTACCTGAATAGTCCCTAACAACATCTTGTAACCCTATATATTGATTTCACTATTACATAGTGGTTTCAAAAGAACAAAATATTATAAGATGGCAACTATTTAAGAGGAATTATACGTAAAAAATATTAATTATTTTTCAATATCTATGTTTATTTATTGATTTTTTCATAAAATATTACATTTATATATCCTGTTTTATTTTATAATTTGTTTTTATTACTTATTATATAACACATAGATCTAAAAAATGGTTTTTTGTTATTATAAAACACAACTTATTGTCATCCTAGAGAGGATATTAATGATCACATGTGCCTGGTGGGGGAATGAGTGATGTTCCTGAATATTTGGATCCTTAGTTTTGAACATTATAAAAATTATCATATTTTTTTAGAGATATGACAATCTATTTATTCACACCCCACAGGGTTGATTGTCCATATGAAAATTCAGATTTTATGGATTATGTGGCTAAATGTGACACAATGTAAGATATATAATTTTTTGTATATGAATACATTTAATAAAAATAATTACATATATTAATTAAAATTTTATATTTATAGTTATAATACAAATCTTGTTTTGTATCCTCAATCTCTATTTACCATAGAATATAGATGTTATTTTATACATATGGTATAACACATCACCCAATTTGATGTGGTAAATTTCTCTAACTAAATCCTATTTTGATATGAATATAGAAATTTATTCTCTTAGAAAAGGCATGTCAAGGATAAAACATTAAATATAGTTCATTCTTATTGAAAAAACACATGGAAGAAAGAAATATGAGTATAGAATATCATATCATTTTATTTTATTATCCAAAATTAATGTGTAACATTTAAATTCTTTGTCAATTCTTGGAGTAATCATTATCATTCATATTTCATTGTTTTTGATTATTTGTTCCCATTTTATATTAATATTACTTATGATATTATTTTAATTTAACAATTTTTAATTTCAATATATTGGATGCACCATATGATAAATCAACGTTAGCTAGAATTTATGATTTTTTGGCTCAAGGAAATGATTGGTTCCTGACTTGATATACCTTTAATTCTTCTATAAGATATTTTTAGCTATTTGTTTGTAGTGTATTTTCATATAAATTGGTTTTTATTAAATTGATAGTTAATTTTTGATTAGATGATATTTATTGTAAAGTATTCATTCACAGACTTCAAATACAAAGGAAAATAATTTTTAAATAATTTTTTATTTTATTATTTTGATCAATATTTATTAGGTTTTATAAAATGTGGTGATGGAACCATAGTAAATTTTATATATAGAAAGACAATATCAAAGTATAATGGCATCTAAATTAATGAAGGATTCACACTAACTTCATTTTTTCATGTTGTTTCTACCTTATTATATTTTTTTAGGATGGACCAGTCATAATGATGTGTTAAAATATTCCATCTGTTTTTATTTTTTAAAAAACATCTTCATAATTATACAACATTGCATCTTAACCCAAATTTTTTTTTATAATCCATACCTGAATCATTTGATTATAGTAAAGTAAATGGTTTTATATTAGTTGTAATGTATTTTAGCAATTCTATGCGTCATTTAAATTATTAGTTATGGAATATTAATTATATTTAATTATCCATGTTCATATTTAGGATAATATTTCTAGTAAACATTTTAGTAATTTTTTTGGTGTCACTGCACCATGAAATCAATGTGAACATGTTTTAATCTCTAAAAGAAAAAATATATTTAATTGGGAGGTTTTCTTAGTAATACATTTTGATTTTGACATTTATCTCACAAAACACCTTTAAAAATTTATTTTCACAACTATTTTGTGAGATGATAATTTTTCAAATAAATATATAAAATCATGATTTAAAATTTTTTGTCAACATTAAAAATGATGGTAGAGTCACATATTAAAATCATATAATAGAGATCATATATTTGAAAATTTGTTTGTTCAAAAATTAATAGTGTTCTATAAACCATATCTAGAGGAATTTGGATATAATCACAAACGGTTGTGTAATATTATCATTTATTACTTATTTGATTTTAGTATAAGTGGGAGACTATTGGGAATGCACTAAATATACCTCAATTTAATTCTTTAGTTTTTTTATATAATAATACATGACAAGTATGAAATTCCTTTTATAGGCTACCATTGATCCATAAGGGGAATTGAGATGCCTCTGTTGAATGATAAGACTAGCCTATGATTTTGGATATGGAGTACGTACCTTATGCCAGGTCTTCAAAAATATTTATTTCAATTTCGAATCATCAGCTGACTAATTTATATTTTTATAGATTTTTTTTAATCATTTAAACGTCCACATATTATTAAATTCCATCATTTATGTGTTTTTGGTAATGTATGTCGGCTACCAAGTGTTGGAAACTACTAATAAAACTACACTATTGAATGAAGGTGGTCTATATAAGGATATAATCATCTAGTTGGTGGTGTGGTAAATTCAGTCATGTCTATAATAAAATGTTTATTCCAGCTTGGTTATCTATTTTTCACTATCAAATAAGGTGAAAGCATACCTCTCGGTGTTCACAGGATCTTATCATA
This sequence comes from Viscum album, assembly GCA_963277665.1. NCBI lineage: Eukaryota > Viridiplantae > Streptophyta > Magnoliopsida > Santalales > Viscaceae > Viscum > Viscum album. Next base: position 1,843,781,892 of record OY728141.1, on the reverse strand, counting down.
GAGTATGAGGAATATATTAGTTGATTTACATCCCCATGGAGATGAGAGTTCTTTGAAAATCACATGGTGATCACATCCAAATATACATCATCGAGACAAGTAATGATGGAGCACAATTTGATCTAGGGATGTATTCTTATATATCATGTTTATTTAGTGGTGATAAATTGATCATTTAAATTGGTTTCTTCAACCACCTTCAAAATGAGCTTATTCTACAAATCACATCAATTCATTGGTGAGTTAATTTATGTTATTTTCAATGTCTTAAAAACATGATTCTTTTACCATTCAGTATATTCATATTCTCTGTTCCAAGATGGGATGACCCGAAAATGATTCTAGCCTAATTATTTTTTAAAGTCAAAGAAAGTGGAGAATAGAGAATATCTAGTGATTTTGTTCTGTAATAAATAATAAGAATAAAAATTGGAAAGATAAAAAATGGATGTCTTATTATTGAAGTTCAAATAAGAAGAATTTTTTTTGCAGTTTGGTATTTTTACAATAATTGAATATAAGGGGAGATCCAGTGTAACAAAATAGTACACTGAAATAGAATAAGATATTATGTTCAATTTTCTGAATTAAAATGAATTAATTGTTATTATTATTTATTTTTAATGATAAATAACACTCAAGTGTCAATTTATATCATTTAATTTTTAGGGATCAATGGGATTCATCTTTTTATTCCCAATCTAGAAAATAGGGAAACCACAACACAATACTTTTCATGACATCACAAAATTCACTACATTAGGATTACAATGCAATGAGGTGGCCCACGCTGCAGCAAAAATCAGTCTAGCTTCCTCTCCAAACATCTTGAAGAAAATTATATAATTTACAACATAGTCAGACATTAAATCCTACAAACTCAGGAAAGGATAAAATTCATGATAAATGTCTACATTGTAAAAATATTTCATTCCATAGTCTATTACACAAAACAATTGATATGCCTTAGCTACCTCAAAAAAAAATAACCTCCCAAATAAACCTACCAAACTCTATGTCACAATTGTAATCCCTATGCCAGAAATACTAACTCCATGGGGTAGGGACGTTTTCTATAATGTAAGAGGAAACAATATAGATATCTCCAAGAAGCAATAAAATGTTGCTCAAAATTTCCCAACATGACTATTAATAGTTTATTTATCTAATGTTTTACTTTCATTATTAATATTTTATAAACATATATACATATAACATTGTGCTTTAATATTTTATTCATTTATATCTCTTTATTTTTTTAATTTTTCTAAAGTATTTTTAAGTCATAAAACTTATTATTTCTATTTTTCATGGGAAATTCACGACCTCACTTTTAAGCCTACTTTGACCGTCATTTGGAATCCAATGGATCGTGAATTTATTTATTGGTCTGTTTGAAAATTATTCCAATGATTATTTTATTTTCAAAATCTTCAACCATTTGTTGAAGAAACATTTATTTTGAAAGTCGAATTTTCAGACATCTATAGAGCCCAAAAGACCTTATATGGGTATTTTTATATATTTATGGGAATTATTAATTTTTATTGGAAAAATATCATGTCTAAATTTAATTGATAAATTTGTTTTTCCATATGAATAAAATATATGCATTATTATATTCAAACTACTAAAAAACAAAATAAATGGTCTCCCAAAAAATGTAACTCATAATAGAACAAAAAAATTCAAAGATACCAAATTAGATTTTTTAGATTAAACTTTTATAGTGTCTCTATGGATCCTAGAGAATCAATCACATAAATTTTTATTCAGTTTAATGATATTTAGAATTGGATAAATTATCTAGGTGATTCTATTTCTACTGAATCGTTAATTAATAAAATCCTTTAGGATTTATCAAGAAATTGAGAACCAAAATTCCTCACGATCAAAGAAGTTAATGTCATAATGAATATGGTGGTTTAAGAGTTCATTGGTTATCTCATAACATATTACAATTAAATAAAATTCTAAATGAAGTAAAAAGGGGTCAATGAAACTAGAAAGGAAATCACTTTCATTGAAATAAACTAAAAATAATATAAATGAAAGACACTAAGATTGGTCATCATTCCAAATGGGTGAATAAGTAAATTAATAAAAATAATCTACTCAATTCTTAAAAATATAAAAATTTATAAATGGATGTTATTTCAGTTTCAACAAGAAGGGTCACATCCAGATGTATTCTCTCTTGAACAAAAAGAATAAGCATGGTAAAAATTATTTGAATGATTTAACATGGAATGAAAGAGAAGACACCATTTGAACATAAAAATCATGTAATTACAGTCTTAATTTTCTCATTACCAATGTCAATGTATGTCATAAATGTATTTATGAATGTTCTAGAACATAAAATTCAACTTCTTGAAAATCTACTTTAATATATAAAGATGTTATTTATTGTATAGATCAACTCCATGATTGTTTTTGAAATACTGATTCAAAATTTAAAGATATTAAAAAATAATTATAATCCAGTTATTTTCGAAAGCGGTCAACTTTTGGATGGAAAAAATTATTTTGGATTGAAATTAAGAGAAAACATAAATGTTAAAATTTTGAAATTTCAAATTATTGATCTCAAAATTATTATTTCATTTTTTTACCCAACGGGGAAATGATGAAATAAATTTTAGTATCTTAACATGTTGTTTAAAGTAATTACAGTATTGGGATTTCACAAAAAAAATTGGTTTTCAAAAAAAAACTAGTTTTCCAAAAAATAATAAAAAGAATTTTTTTGTGAAGGGACATGACAAAATACATTTTCATATTATCGTAAGAAATTTGATCATCTGTTTATTAGTGAATTTATAAATTAATCCTTTTATTTGTTATATATAATTTTAAAAATTATTATATTCTTTATTTAAAGTCCATTGAAATTCAAAATGATCAATTTTTAAGATTTGAAGGTAATGATTATTTTATTTGGTATCTATTCCTAGTTCATTCTATCATTCACACTATTTTAAATCTTAATCGTAACTAGCTAGCATGAGATTTAATGAAGCTTTCCTATAGTGATTTTAGAAACCATTCCAACATGGTAAAAAAACCTTCTTTCAAATCTATAGAGTTAGTTTCCTATTATAAATTATTAGAACATGTCTACATTTAATTTTTTTAGACTAACTCATATTCCTATTATTGGAGGTAAAACTTATAGCTTTGTGATTATTGATGGTTTCACAATAATTTCATGGTGCTTTTCAAAGCTCAAAAAACGAGTCTTTAATGTATTTATCAAAATTTTTATAGAAAGTGATAAATGAAAAGTTTAAAAAATCTTTTAATACATAAATAACTATGGTAACGAATTTTATAATAAAAAAATTGAGGAATTTTGGTTTTCATAATGTTTTTGAAACTCTTCCACTCATAGAACCCCACAATAATTTGGGGATGTTGAAAGACATAATAAGATCCTCCAAAAAGATTCAATGGATTCGTTTAATGAGATTAACCATCCTTATTTTTTTGAGCTGAGGCGATTAATTATTCATACATTATCCAAAATAATATTCTTTTAATACCCATCATTGGAAAAACACCATATAATCATTGGACAGAAAAAATTACAAATGTTGGATTCTTTAATGTATTCTATAGTAAAGGAATTATCATTAATAAAAAGGATAATCTATGAATATTTGAACCTAAATCTGATGTAGTTATCTTTCATAGGTGATAAAACTTAATTACATTATTCCATGTATTCAATTTGAGGGCCACAACCTTAGAATAGTCATTTTTAAAAAAAATTATGGGAATATTTCAAAATCACTTCACTTTAGTGATGATGATGCTGACCATCCTAGATTGAACATACCTAAAAATTCTAATTTACTTGAATCTGTTCCATAACCCCTTACTACTATTTTACCCAAGTCAAGGGTTCAATCAAAATATCATCCCCGAGATAATATTATCAATGAATTACAATATAGAACTAGACCTAAAATTCCATTCTTAAATGAGGTTTAACATCAATATTTTATCTCTCCCACTGATCCTCATTCCCTTTATTATAATATTAATTATAACATTTTAATAAATTTAATGAAAGAGGATGTGATCCAATTTCAAAGGGGAAATGTCTGCACTCTCGTGGAATGACCCACTAATAAACGTATTATTTGAATAGAATGTGTTTATCAAAAAAAAACATGATTATAAATGAATTATCATCCATAACAAGTCTTAATATATTTCAAAATACTATAATCAAGATGATGTTATTGTTTATCGTGAAACTTTCAAACGATTTCTTGACTAGAATTTATTATAAACTTGTGGTAATTTCTCCAATCATTTTAATTTTTTTAAAATGGATATCAAAATAACTTTTCAAAATGTTTTTATTTCTGAAAATGTATTTCATGATCAGGAACCCAGTTTTGAAAATCCTAAATATCAAGTCATGTTTTCATGTTAATAACAACTATATTCTATTTAAAACAAACCTATTTGTCTTGGTATGAGAATTTATATAAATTCCTTTTATAAAATGATTTCAAAATGGTGAAATTATATTCCACTCTTTCTAAAAACATTTTCAAACTATTTACTAATCATTAAAATTTATGTTAACGACGTCATTTTATATCTAACTAATGGTACATTATAAATAATTTTCTAATTAAATTAATAGTGATTGAAATCTATTTTATATGAGAACTATAATTCTTCCTTGGATTGAAAAATACAAAAATTAAGATGTAACCTTTTGATAATAAATTATATACAGTAATTAGAATCTAATGAAGGACAACATAGATTATTCTAAGTAAATTTGAACACCCATTGGTACTACTTTAAAGCTAAAATTGGATGAACCCAATAATTGGTTGTCAAAAATCATTATATAAGTATGAATAGATGTCTAATTTACATTATTGTGACCTGGATAAAAATCATGTTTAGTGTATCCCTTTTTTTTCATTTCCAATCAAATCCAAATTAATACCATTTAACATATCTAAATGTATTTTTTTTATATTTTAATGTGACTATAATCTTTAGATTATTTTATACAAGGGAAATTTTTGAACATTCCTTTTTCCATGGAATCTAATTTTGGAGGATTTCAGCTGGATTGGAAAAGTACATGATGAACATGTCATCTACTTGGAAAATTTCTCATCTCATGGTGTAGTAAGAAGAAAAATATTTACTTATCCTTAATTATGGATTTATTTTAATAATATTTTCCATTCTTTATGTCTTCATTTAGTATTGTTTAATAGCTACGATCCATTTATCTACCATTATGAATAATTTGAGGGAGAAAAAAATATTTTAAATAATAAAATAATCCAAAAAGAGACCCTTTTTATGAATTCAATATAAATTTTTTTAAAAAATTAAATATTCTTTGAAAAACATTTTCAAAAAATCTTTCTATCTTCATTTAGGTTTTTTAAATGAAAAATATTTTTTTCATCCATTTTGTAATTTATTAAAATTCAAATTTTTATAAATTGTAATTTTTCAATGATTTTCAAAAAATTAGTGTTATCTATCTCAAAAGATAGTTAATGGTGATGAAAAAAATCAATTTATATTTATCTTTACATCCAACACCATCTATGAAACTTTTTTTATAATGTAAATTAGGGATAAGTTTAATATAGGAGAAGTTTATGTTATGGGGGAGATGTTTCTTGTTATGTGGGGGAATTTTTTGTTAATGTGGCTATGTTTTTTTTTCTTAAAATTTTGATAAATCTTGGTAATATATTATAATTGTTATTATTATTATTTTTCTTAATGGATTAAAATCGTAAATTCTTTTTAAAATCATATCTTGTTTAGCTTTCTATACGTGATATATTATTGTTTTATTAATTTATTATTCAAGTGTTTGTTATTATAAAAGAGGATGATATTTCTATGTTTAATTAGTTTTATTGATCTATAACACTTAAATGATTTTATTTTTGATGTTTGGGATCTATGAGATTTTGTTTTTTACAATAAACCTAGAAAATATGAAAACAACGATGCAAAACATTACACAACTCCACAAAAAGAACTTAAGAATTATTTGGGTGTAATTAGAAGTACCATGTTGCAACAAAACTCAATACAACACATTTATATCTGGGTTCATAGAATAATATATAGAAATATATAAATAATGTCACAAAAATTCCTAAAATGGTTTTGTGATACATATATAAAGATCATGTTTCATAACAGAAAAATCTAACTTTTAGGTAGTGGGGCATGCAGTGGAGGGTGATGGGACATGTATTTAAAAAAATTCATCATCAGGGAAACAAAATGTCATCATATAAAATGATATGAGCCTTGGTATATGTCCTAGGATCTCTCATGAATTTAATAAGAAAATAAAAAATAAAGGATAACTTTGTTTGATTCAGCAGCATGTTCAACTACAGATGGACGCTGATGACTGTTTAATAAAGAATCTAAAATTTACCCCCTCTGGATCATCCATAAATGATCCATAAATATGTTCACTCTTCATTTTTTCAAAACCGGTTGCTATCATGGGTCTCCTAATAATCCTTTAACAACACAATGTTCTCTTCAATCTCATCCCTTTGAATAGTCAAAATTATTTTTGTATTGGATTCTTAGAGAGAAAAATTATCTCTCTCGGAGCCCAGAGAATATGGAATATATCATTATATAGTCTATAATCATCATAATTACAAGAAATTGTTGACTTTCATGTGTTTTGGACTCATAATAATTGAGTATTCTTCACATGAAGTTCACACTATGTGATCTCTAGTATGTGAGATCATGTGGAATAAACGCCCAATAGGAACAATACATGTTTAATGTGTCATTGGATGTTCCTATCTAAATACATGTGAATTTATCTCATGATTTGTGTCCATTATCAATGTGTTCCCTTCGATAATGTACTTGTATGCATGACAGAACCCATTACAATGAAGTGACGAAAGTGTAGCTTATTTTGGGTGTGCCATTTGTTGTATGGAATCGGTTGAATTGTCTAAATAAAATATGTCACTTTCTAGTTATATAAGTGATAACTAAGAACTATTTTATCATGAATGAAGTACCCTTATAAATCCTTATCTAAGGCAGTCGAAGGTATGTCTATCCAGTAAGATCAATAAAAAATAAAGCAAGAAATGATGATGAGACAAGTTTGTGTCCTACTTAATGAGATATCCCAATAGATAAGGATTATGTTACGTAATATATTTTCATAGGATTGATGTCTATTCTATTACAATTACTCATATATTTAGTGGTCTTTATTGGTATCTAGACTCCACTCTTGTTATGTGAATACTATTCTCTACTATCGAGGCTCTCCCCCAAACTTATTCTTGATCCCCAGAGTGAAGAAACATCATCATATATTATGATCCTTGTCCTAGAAGGGTTATATGGTTCATATGTGATCTTAATAAGCATAAAATGAATAAATGATTACCTCATTTGATTTTGGGGCATATCCAACTACATCTAGTTAGAAATGGTCATATCTTGAAGGTTTTAGAAATGCACCACTCTTGATCATCCAAAAACACTTCAAGAATATATGCACTAATCATTCATAAAATTCAAGTTATTATAATGGTGATATGATGAATCCACTAATAAAATTATGATCACCTTGATATCGTCCTTTCAAACCATCTAAGGTGTTCTTAGATTGTTCACTTGGAGAGATACATTCTCTCTCTAGAAGGATATAGGAGAGATAATTTATCATTAATATTGTCCAAATACATAATGGTGATTAGACACAATTTTATATCAGGTTTTTGAAAAAAAATAAAAATTAATATTTATTCTCTTCTAGTTCTCACATAGTGATCTCTAGTGGTTGAGATAACGAGGAAAGACCCACCAGTAGGAATTCCACATGTTTCAGTTTCAATTAGTTGTTCCAATCTACAATCATGTGAATTGGATCCATACCTAACATCATTACCACGGTCTATGACTTGATCTCATAGTTTGATTCATTTAAAAACCCTGATAATAACATTATGGCAACGTAGCTTGTGTTGGATATATCATCAGTTAATGGTCAAGCGAAATTTTTTTCTTCTTAGTTAAGTAAGTGATATCTCGGGCCTATTTGATTAGAATGGTAGTACCTTCATAAATCCTTACCCAACATAGTTTAATGTAATTTGGTCCAATTAGATCAATAAAAAATAAATAAATAAAGGATGATGACATAAGTGTGTGTCCTACTTTATGGGATATCATGAGGAAATGTGATTATATTACACAATACATGTTCATTAGATGGTTTCCATTGATATGAATGAACTCATATAATTAGGTACCTTTATTGGATTCTAGAATTATCTACTGGTCTATGAATATTATTAACTTATATAAACATAATTCCCTCCCCTAACACCACCATACCTAAGCCTAACCCAACTCTAATCCAAGTTATTAATCCCTATGTATTCCAAACCCTCTCAATATTAATAAAAAATCCCTAACCCCCCAAATGAAAATACTATTCACTAACCCCTAACTATACCTCAATATTAATCATTAATCATTTACCCACAAATCGTAATCCCTAATCCCTAACTCACCAAATCCTAGTCTCTACCCCAAAATCCTAATTTTCCTTACCCCACCCCAATCCCAATCTTAATCACCAACCTCAAACAAATCAATAACCTCAAATATCAATCCACCATCCCTAACCTCCCACCCCCAATACTAATCTGTAATTATGAACCTAGCAACCCTAATCCCTAATTCCCCCATGCCATATTCCTACACCACAGACCTTTAGTGTTGCGACGATCACATTGACCTCATCACTTGAAACATTCAATGAAAATCTGTATTAGTCACTTGTGAAGACAATTTCTATCTCAAAAATGTGGTAGGAGAGAGAATAGATCATTCCAAGCATCATGATGTTTCATAATGACTGAACATGGTTGAATATCATGTTATAAGGCTAACAATAGTTTATAATTCTCATTATTAATTTTGTAAAAAGATAAACCCTCCAATAGGAACCCCTCATGTGTTAGGTGATAATGGTTGTTTCTATTTATGGAAATTGTATTGGCCTTCGGATGTAAAATCATTATCAATGTTTTTCATTAGATCACATACGTTGATTCAAGGAAAAAACTATGAAAATGAAGTCACAGAAAGGTATCTTGTGTTGTGAGTTTTCATTGTTGCATGGAATTGTATGAATGGTCAAGATATAATTTGTTACTTTCGAGTTGAGGAAGTGATATCTTGGTCCTAGTTAATCAGAACGATATTACCTTCATAAATCCTTAGCCAAGGTAGTCAAGGGTATGTCTGTATAGTTATATCATTAATCAATAAATGACATCCCCTCTTGGCATGTGAATAATATACACTTCTATCTAGACTTACCATGATGGGCTGCTAGACTCCACTATTTTCTTGTAATTGGTATTAACGACAATTTATATAAGGTCCTTCCATCCCCCAACCCTAATCCTAATCAGTGACCAATATCTAATCCACACAACCATACATAATACCTAATAAATAACCCCCAAACCCCCGATTATAATCTTAAACCTAAACCCTACCACCAATATTTATCCCTAAACCCTACCCCCAACATAATCCCTAACCCCCCAATCCTAAACCATACCCCCATTCAAAATCTCTACACCAACTCAATTCCTTATCACAGAACCCCACCCCGAATCTTAATTGATAATCCCTAACCCCCAAACATAATCCCTAATCTCTACCCCTCCCACAATCGTAATCTCTAATACATAAACCCTCCATCTTAATCCCTAATCACTACACCCCAATCTTAATTAGTACCCATAAGTAATCCCTACCCCACCCTAATCCATATTCCCTAATCACAAACCAAATCATAATCACTAACCCCTAACTAAACCCTACTCCCATGTTTAATACCTAACACCCCAATATTAATAACTAATTCCTACCCCAAACCTATCATAATCCCTAATTGATACCCCCTTCCAATATTAATCCCTAACCCCCCATCATAATCCCTACCCCCAAATCATAATTCCTAACCCACCCCCCATCTGAATCCCTAACCCCCTTTCCAAGTCACCAAGCCCTAATTAACCTCTAACCCGATATTAATCCCTAATCCCCCAATCACAATCCCAATCACTGACCCCTAACTAATCCCCACCCAAATATTAATCACTAATCACTAATCCCAAACTCCTCCATTTGAATCCCTAATCCTGTCCCCAACTAAATCCTAAACCCTATCCCCCCCGACAAACCTAATCCCTACCCCAGCCTAATTCCTTCACCCTCAATCCCTATCCTAATCACAAAACCCTAACCCCCCCCACCAATATTAATCATTAATCCGTAAACCACCCACCCACAATCCCCAATCATATTCTCTAATCCCTACCCCAAATCATAATCTCGGATAGTTATCCCCCATAACACCACACCCAATCCCAATCTAAATCCATAACACCTCCATCTTAATCCCTAATCGCTATCACCATTTTTATTCCCTAATATATAAACCCCACACACAATCATAATCCTAAATCTAATCACTACCCCATAAACATAATCAATACCCCACAATATCAATCCCTAATCCATAACCCCTCAGTCATAATCCCATATCCCCAAACCACAGAACTCCCATATATCCCAATCCTAATCAAAAACCCCAATCCCTCGCCCCATATTAATCTATAATCATTAACCCCTATCATAATCCCTACACCCATATGAATCTTAATCAGTAACCCCATACCCATGTATTAATCCCTACCCCCCCCCCAATTCTAATCCAAATTACTAACCCCTAACCCCTCAATATTAATCCATAATTCCTAACCCCCAGGTCTTAATCCCTAATGTAACAAACTTCTATTATAGACCTCTATCATGTGGCCGAAAAGGGTGAGTTATGGTGCATCAAATTTTCCTTATCATATGTGAGAGGTTGTCAACATGAAACAGGGGTGTGATAAGTATAGTGAGGAGATTATACAACCTAGTATATAGTTATAATTATCATAAGTAAACAATATAAATTAACATCAGAATGAAGAAAAATATTAATGAAATAATAATATTTCAAAAACCAAACAATAAATTCCAACTAAATAATGTAATAAATAATAAAGGGATAATTTGATGTTATGGTGTTATATAAATGGATATCAATAATGAAATAAATAGGTGTATTAATTTATTAAACAATTAATCTAATACAAAATCCACCAACTTTAGCACCATAATGGAATGTCTCAGAAAATATCATATGATCGTTCCAACCTCAACAGTATTACCATGGTAAAAAATAACCTACTTTAGCACCCTACCAGAATGTCTCTGAGCACATCACACAATTATTCCAACCATAACCATATATTCATTACATAAATCAAATCAATCTCATCCAATCCCATTATATAATAATTTCATATATAATTAATGGTTGAACTTGATATATTATCATTATATTATGTATCATGGCCAAGAATAGTATAAAATAATTTCTTCAATAAATCAGGATCAATCCTAGTATTTAAGCATTATAGAATGTATCAGGTCCAAGATCTATATATAATCATTTCAACAATAAATCTGCAATGAAATCAATACATAAGCACTATTACATGAATCATGGCTAAGACTTGTATATAATAATTTCATTATAAATCATTGGGAACAACATCATATATATGAATTATAACATGAATTACTGGGAACAACCCTCTATATAAGCACTTAGACATTTAACACCACAAGTCACAACAAAAATGATATCACAATATAACATCATAAGGCTCAATGGTCAATTATAAAAATTATCATTTATCTTTAAATAACAATTTTTTTTTATCAATTGGTCATCCACCAATAACATTCTGTATAATTCAATAATCATTCCAATAAAAGGTGAATTTATATCAAGAAATCACACAAATCTCATGTCATCATAAACACACATAAGCCACTAGTCGATTCAATTATAAAATTGTTCGCTCATCCAAATAGTAGCGATTATCTAGGTAAATAACAGTTGACTAAAAAGGAATTCCATGGAAAAATATAATTCATCATTTAGTTAATTTATGCACTTATTATGTTTCACATAAATTATAATTAAATAGTCCACAGGGTTAAGGGTTATACCCCATACCATTAATCGGTGGTTAACAAAGCACTTTCAAAGGGTAACACCAATGATGAATACAATGCAGAAGAGAAAAAAAATACACTAAAACAACCCAATCCATTACCACAACCAAAATCAATCTAAAGATTCTGACACCCAAACAGAGATCAAGAGAAGTGGAGGGGAGATCCAAATCCAAAGTCATACGAGGGAGAAATAAAAAAACGGATATCTGGAATGGAGTAAAGGATTCCAAAATCTGATAGGGAACATTCTAGGGTTTATAGGAGGAAACTATAGGTAGGTGGAATGAAAAATCAGGTGCATGGATCTTTTAAAAAAAATTCGCGATACTACACAGCGTGTAACTGTTTTATATGTCATTTATTTCTTTTTAGAGGGATACACTGAAAAGCCCATCATCTCGGATGAAATTTTAATTTTCCAAAACATTACAAGGTATTAACTACATAAATGATTTTTAACCTCTTTACACCCTCTATGGGTGTTATGTCATAAGTCTTAAAGAATATACATATCATATAATATATTTACACAATGTGTAAATCCCCTACAGATAGCTCTCATTCTACCTCCATAAAAAGGACCCAAACCTGCTAAAAATACATCCAAATTATTGAAAAAATTATATAAACCATTTTAATATGTTTATATATGGACTCAATTAATTCATATAAACATACATCCTTAAAATATTAGTGCATTTTCGAAAAAAATATTCCCTCTGTCTTTGAATAAGACTCATCCACCAAGGATTAAAGACAAATGAAAACCACCAAAATAAATGTAATGATAAAGATTAAATAGGGACTTACCATAAAAGAGAGTTGATCATACAACCTCCTATCCATATAACATATTTTCCCCATGAATCTCCATGAATCGCTATCAGACCTGGGTGAACAAGTCAGGCCACTATGTTCACATTTCAGACCCGCTCTCCAGGATCTCTTCCCAAACATGCATATTCTCCTATAGCATAGAAACCAAAGGTATATTTATTTAATAGATATACTTATCATGGTGGTATTGAATCCTGTTTAGATTCTCCTCAAATGATACATCTATAAAAATCACAATGTCCAGTATGTCTGTCACGTGAGAATGTTTTAGATGATATCTTTGATGAAATTATATTCGAAACATATCATGAATAGAGCTGTAGTGACTTGAATTGGATAATAGGTATGCCACTAGACTGCCGCTTTTCACTATCTCAAATATCCTAACAAACCTAGGTGATATCTTTCCCTTTTTCTTGATATAGTGTTTCCCCATCATGGGAAACACCCAAAGGAAAACATGATAACCAATCTAGAACTCCATTTTTCATCTCTTGTTGTCAATGTATAGTCACCAACCTTCTCCTGATAAAATAAACCTGCTTAGATGTCTCATGCATGAGACTATACTCAAAAATAATTGACTCACTTAGCTCTATCCAAAAAAGATGTGAATGAAATGACCTTACATTTAAATCCTTGAAAATATTTATTTGGATTGATGAGGGGAAGTTGTTATTGTTTTCAAAAACCACGAGTACCATATGATTCTATCATGAACCACCGAAATAAAAAAACCCATAATTATAACATATCCCATTGAACCTAAATATTCCACTTCGATTTAACATCAGTCTATGGATGATAGGATGCACTTAGAAGAAGTTGTGATCTCATACCCTTCTGAAGACCCTTCCAGAATCAAAATGTGATATATGGTTCTCTATTTGATCGTGCCAATATTTATCCCTAACACCCCAATAAAAATACATACCCCAACCCTAATCCATATCTTCCAATCATAATCCCAATCTCATACCATTAACTAAACCCTAACCCCTCAATCTCAATCTCCAACCTATAACCCCCCAATCATAATCTATATCCCAACCCTAATCTATAACCCCTCAATCATAATACTAATCATTAATCCATATCTAACCCCTACCCCACCACCTCCATCCTAATCAAAAATCACTACCACCACCAAACCTAATCCCTAACCTCCAATAGTATTCCTGATATTAATCATAATCCTAAACATAATAATTAACCCCTAACTAATCCAAACCCCATCAATATCAATCCATAATCGCTAAACCCCCAATCCTAATCCATAACCCAAACCTATTCCTAAACACCACAATCCTAATCTTAATCACTAACACCAAAATAATCCCTACCCCATCACCTGAATGATAATCCCTAATCCTGACTCCACCCATAATCCTAATCCGTAATCCCCCAATCCTAATTCTAATAAATAACCCCAAACTAATCCCTACCACCATCTTTATCAGTAATCCCTAACCCCCAATAATAATCTATAATACTTAACCCCTTAAACTGTTCCCCTTAATCCAAATACCTACCCTATATTTAATACTTATCCCCTAAATCCTAATCCAAATCACTGACCCTAACTAATCCCTACCCCCATATTAATCTCTAATCCCCACAAATCCTAATCCCAACCCTCAACCTTAATCCCTAAGCCCCTAATCCCTAATCCCTACCCCTAATCGTCATCTTAATCACTAACACCTAAATAATCACTATACACCATTTTTATCCCTAATCACAACCCCCCCCCCAATATTAATTCATAATCCCTAACCCCCGTCTAAATCACCAATCCCTACCACTAATCATAATCCCAACCCCCAAACCTAATACCTAACCACACCAAAGCTAATATCAATCACTAACCCCTAATTAACCCCTACCCCAGTCTTAATCCCTATCATAATCCCTACCACCATCCCTGATCCATAAAATCACTAACCCATATGTAACAACTCTCCCCAATATTAATCCCAAATACTTGACCCCCCATTCCTAATCCATTACACCCCTTCTTAATCACTAACCCCTAACCCCATCCAAATCTGAGTCACTAACCCCTTACTAACCCCTACCCCCAATCACAATCCCTAATCCTTAACCCCCTACCCTGAAATCCTAATATATACCCACAATCGCAATCCCTAACATCAACCCCAATCCTAATCACTACCCCTACCAAAAAATCATAATCTCTAATACATACCCCCAATCATATTCCCTAACCCACATCTTAATCAAAAATATCTAACCCCAAATTCCTAATCCTAAATTTTATCCCCGAACAATTCCCTACCCCTATTCATAATACATAACCCTCACCCCCCCAATCCTAATCCCTACCACCAACCCTAAACCCTAGTCCTAGTGAAACTCACTAAACCATAACCCAAATCATAACCCCTTATCCATGATCCCTACCAATAAAAATCCATAATCCCATATATTAATAACTTATCCCTTCATCCCAAAATCCTAATCCTAATCACTAACGCCTACCCCCAATATTAACCCCTAATCCTTAACCCCTCCTCCAATCCTAACCCCTATCCCCCCTCATAATCTCTAATTCCTAAGTAACCGAATATTAATCAGTCACCCCTAACAAATCACTATCTACATAATATATTAATCTCTAATCCCTAACTCCCTACCCCAATCATACCCCCCCAATCGAAATACTGAACCCCCCATTATTAATCCCTAATAAACCCCATCCTAATCCCTAACCCCAACCTTAATCCTCACCCACCAACCCTAATATTTAACCCAAAATACTAATCCTAATCAACAATCCCTAAATATCAATCTTAATCCTTAATCCCTAACCCCTCAATCCTAATCCATACCCCCAAACCTAATCACAAACCTCTCATTCATAATCCTAATCACTAACCATTAACCAAGCCCTACCCGTCACATCAATCCTAATCCCAAATACCTACCCCCTACATACAAATTCTTAATCCCCCTCCACCAATCCTAATACTAATCATTAACCCCTAACTAATCCCTACCCCCAATTCTTATTCACTAATCCCTACACCCCCCCAATTCTTAATCCCTATTACCTAAATCCCTCATTTTAAATCCCCAATCCTTACCCTGACCCCAATCATAATAGCTACCACCAAATCCTTATACCTAACCCACCCCAATCTTAATTACAATCCCCAATCCAAATCCCTAACCCCCATCAATCATAATCATATTCCCTAACCCCCTAACTAAACACTAACCCCCACTCTTAATGTATAATAAAACCCCCCCAATCCCTATGCCACCAATATTAATCCCTACCCTATGACCCGTAACTAAAGCCCACATCGATGAACCCAAATAAAATATCTTCTACCTAAAAAGGGTAATATAAAAATAATAAAAAAATTATGTAAATTAATTATTTTAGTGGTAGACCAGTGATGAATGTTGAAATTTTTTTACCTTTTGTTTTTGAAACCCCTTTAATTGTTAAAATTTACTCAAGGAAGTGATAAGGTCATTCTTCTATGATGTTTGAGTTCACTTTTACATAACTTTGAGATTATTTGAATATGGTTTCTAGATGAATTATAGAATGTATGAATACTATTTTTTCAATGGATTCTTCATGATCTTTATATGATGTTTCTGAATATAACCATATACGAAATACTTCCATGTAGTAAATAAATTATTTTTGTTAAAAGGTTTAGTGGTAGAAAAGAAATTTATAATATTTCTCGTAATGACTGATTATGTGTCCTAACTATGAAAGTAACAATTAGGGACAATAATAGTGTCCCAAAACCTACCAATTATCAAATTAAAAAAAAATACTAAGAAAAAAAATTGATTGGACACATAAAAAAATTCTAAAAAAACAGTAAAATTTTTGGATCCTTTATATTTTCAATGAAATATTGAAAGAGAATTAACACATGAAAATATTGGTCAATATAAAATGAATTTTTTATCCAAAATGTATATTCCTCATTGTATTTCATCTATGTATAAATAAAATTATTTATCATGTACGATGAAATTTATGAATAATACGCCAAGTGAAGACTAAACAATTTGTTACATAAGCTACACAACTGACTAATTTCTTTAGTGATGACACCTATTGAGAAAAAATATGACAATTTTATTAAACAAAAAAAATTAATGTATGATAAATCAAAATGAAAAAATCAATAAAAAAGTGTTAGGAGGATTTTGTTATGATGTTTCCATGGAATGCTATAATCAGATATTTAGAGGCTATTTAGTTATTTTGGATGATAATATGGATGTAAGAGATAACAAGGGAATAAGAGATACCCCCATCATATATTAAATTTTAGAATTAATTTCTTCTCAAAATAAAAAAATATTAACATTGTATACCACAAAAATATATGGAAATAATTCTAGCACCAGTTGCAAAAGAATGTTCCCTAAATCCAGTGGAATATACATATTTTTAACCTTAAACCAAAATATAACAACAAAACATGGTTTTTTGTTATTTATATAATTCCTTTTCTTCTAGAATAGAAACGAAAAAAGTTGATTCTTCTCAAAAATTTAATGGTAACATTTTTTCCAAAACAATGCGTTTCTAAATAGAAATAAAAATCTGATTTTAACATGATTCACATTTTTCATGTTCATTCTGAATAAAAATAATTTCATCGTCCACTAAATGTAGGACTTTTGATGTCCAAATGGATGATATTATATGTAATAATTATATATTATATCTCTATGTATGTATATTTATTTAATTCAAAAAATATACATTCATACAGAAAGATACAACCGATGATTGAACAAATAAAATTAAATCGAGATAAATTTATAAAAATATCAATAAGACATTGAACTAAATATAATTTTATGTTTACCTATATAATTAGAGAAAAAAATAATAGTGAAAAACATGAAACCTTCTCGATGGAGAGTAGAGAAGCCGAAACAATGCTCAGTTCCTACTTAAATAATTTTAAAATCCAAACATTGTGTCAAACCAGCACCTTCTAAAATGTGTAAGGTAGTTTCTACATTTCATCTAATCATTTATCGATCGATCATAAAAGATATTCCTCTAAAATAATGAAACAATAGTTAATTTATTACATTTGAGGCATCAAAACCAAACACCCTTAGTGTTGTATATAAACCTACAAATATCATAAATAGTTTTTCCTATAAAATAGATGATGTTTTGTTTGAATATGAATTTATAGGTACAATAGAAGTTGTGATATTTACATTAGAACATGATAAAAAAACAAAATAATGGCCAAGATATTTTCACGAGAGAATAAAATTTGTTTGCTAATAGTTAAGATCAATAAAGAATAAATTCAAAATCAATACCTATTATACGTCACTTTTTCCCCTCAACCAATCAATACTACATGAAAACCATAAAAAGTTCATGAAATTAATAGTAAAAAAATATAAATACAATTGTATGATTCCTAAAAATATTGACAGAGGAAAAAATTATGAGGACACATCAATTTTGTACTTTCAAATGTCCCTAAAAATTCACAAATTTCAACATAAGAAATACACAACTAAAAATAATTATAAAAAGAATAATGATCATCTTGGGAATGGATTTGATACCCAAAAAGGAAATTATTTAATCTTCTGGTCTTATTTTTCTCAATATATTCATTATTAGTAATTGTTAAGGATTCCAATAAAGGGAAATAAAATTCCTCATCATTGCAAAAATTCAACGAGAAGCCCAACATCGTTGTTGTAGATTATGATATTGTTATACTCAAGAAGAATAATGACCATAAGGGATTTCATGGAATGATCACACTGCGTCTTTTCTGCATCATTGAAAATAATATATTCAATGATATTATAGAGGAATAAGATATAGGTGGAAAAATTGTTGATCATTTTAGTGTTTTCTTAATCACATAGTGTTTTCATATAGAGATTATGTAGGTATCATGTTAGAGAACGATCTTATTAATTATAAATTTCATATAATAAGTCTATTATATGTTATTATCACAGATATTGGCATTGTTAATGGTATGAAGTGGGAGGGTAAATATCCATTGAGTGACCATAGTCATTTTTACACTTATTTATCAAAGTTGATGTATTATTTTTTAATATTTTATCATTTATTGTTAAGTAAAAAATGTATTTCTTTTTTTTATGAATATTGTTTGGATTTTTTTATCATTTCATATATATGTTATGGAATTCAGTGTGCAATATTTTCATTGTTCACAAGTTTCCATTAGCGTAATTATTTTTTTTGGGAAATTAATTTTTTTATTGATCACTAGTGACCTATAGGAAGAAATCATAAATGGTTTAAATTAATGTGATAGTTCATTAACAACTATGATCACATGTAGAATATGTGACACCTATTCCTGTGATGAATATTTGAAAATCCCTAATGTTATAAATTTTATTTTCTTTGTGTACAATAATAAATAATAAAATAGAATACACTGTCTAAGGATGATGCAAGGAAAGTGAAATACTATGTGTTGGTAGATCAATATACTTATTACAAATTTTCTAGATAATATCTTGAAAAAAATATATAATTTACCTTTTTTAATAAAATTTTAAAGTATAAATTTTATTTCAAGGATTTTTATTGAATCATAAATGGAGTTTAACATGACCATTTTATGAACCACTAAAAGTAGTGAAATGAGACTTTTACCTTATTATCATGTTATATAATGGAGATAACAACTCTCCATTGTAAAATAATAATTGAGGGAGTATTATATTAATGATTAAAATGATACAAGGACTTATGTTTTACACATCAATGAATCAATATAATTTTACGTATAGCACGTACTATGGATTCATGCCCTAAAATCTTATGAGTTATAAGAGATTTAATTGTAGATCATATTACACGGTATACAATACTACATAAAGGGATATTATCGTCACTAGAAAAATGTTTTATCAGTGATGGATAATGCTCATATGCTAATAGCCTTTAAAAGCGGTCAAACATTATCAACAATAATATAATGTTCTAATAAAGACACCATTTATGAATATTGATAATGACCCCGTTTATTAGTGCATTTTTTATTGTTGATAAAGGCTATAGTTTCTACTGGAAAATGGAAGCCCTGTAGAAACCCTATAACAACAAACCAAATTAGAAAACATAAATTTAATGGAATATAGATATATATAAAAACATATTAGAATAGAAATATTACATATCATCATCATTTAAAGTAAAAATTTAAAAAGAAAATATTCATATTGACATCATATATAAAATTAATCAAAAAAATTACAGTCCAATATAAAAAATCAAAACTCTAATAATAGACATGTTTCCAATGATCAATCTCTACAAAAAAATTACATTATAATAAAAAATGTTTATTATAGTATGAGTTCATAAAAAACAATCAAATTATATTTAAAATGTCATATAATACATATATTATAAACTATACTGATAGTAATTAAATATTTTATTGATATTACATGTTATAAATTTAATTATATTATTAATGATAATATTGTTAATTTTATATTATTTATTAAGTATAATATAAATTAATAATTATATTATGAATAATTAATCACATTGTTAATTAATAATATATATAAATGATATTATTAATTACAAAACATATTAAAGATATTATCAGTTATTAATTATCTTAATTATATAAATAGTTAATAATTATATCATTAAACCAAATAACACTTTAATATTGAAAACACACAGTTGCAGTCATATTTACCACATTGCATGACATATTTATGTGCAATCAATTCCTCAAAATAAAAAATAAATTATTAATCTTTTAATTATAGTTTAATAACAATACAAGACCGTATTATATGATGTGGATCTTTAGAACACATTTTAAACTAAAATTACTCTTTTATATTACACTTCAAACCATTGATACCACATCATTTGTAATATTGATGTGAGTTCATTTCACATACATCAAAAATGAATTATGGATCATTTTGTAATGTATGAAATCATCCATGTTCATTTTCTTGGTTTTCGTTCCGATGATGTGCATTTTAATCATGAATAACAATTTTATATTGAAAACAAGGACTTCGAGTCATGCCAACCACATAATCTGTTGTATTGATATGTGGTCAATTCCTACACATCCAAAATGAATTATGGATTATTTTCATAAATTTTGAAAATAATAGGATATCATATGATTTTTTTTGATATGTGATGCTAATTTTAAACGAAAATGACACATTTATATTGAAAATATACACATTGAATCATACCAACCACATCATGTGTCATATTGACATTGAATCTATTCATACACGCAAAAAGAGAATTATTGATCATTTTTATATTGTTTGAAAGCAATCAGTTCTCTTTTTCCTAGTTTTGGATATGTGAAACACATTTTAAAATAAATTGACACTTATATTGAGAACACACACTTTGAGTCACAATATCATCATTTTGATTCAGATTGACATGTGGTCAATTCATACACTTCACAAATGAATTATAAATCATTTTGATATTGTTCAAAAACAATATATGCCCTATTTTCTTCGGTTTTTCCACATGAAGTGTGTTTAGAACAAAAACGATACCTTTATATTGAAAGAACACACTTAGAGTCATACCAATGACATCATGTGTCAGAATAACATTTGATCATTTACTACATTCCAAAAAAATATTATATAATATTTAAATAATATTTGAATATAATCCAAACAATTGTTATTGGTTTTTGTAATCTGGAAATTCATTTAAACTAATGTGTCACTTATATTGAAAACTTTAACTTCGAGTCATACCACCTACATCGTGTGTCAGATTGATCTTCAGTTTATTCATATATGTTACAAACAAGTTATGTATCATTATCCTAAATTTTAAAAACAATACGATCTAATTTTATCACTTTTGGACACATGGGGAAATTTTTAAACTAAAATAACACTTTTATATTGAAAATATGCATTTGGAGACATACCAATAAAATTACGTGTCAAATGGATGTGTGATTGATTCTTAAAGGTCAAAAATGAATTATAAATAATTTTTTAACATTTTTAAAACAATATATCATTTTCTCAGTTTTGGTTTTCTGACATATGATTTAAACTAAAATGACACTTATATTGAAAATATACACTTTGAGTCGTACCGACAATAAATTGTGACAGATTGATTTGTGATCTATTCAAACAAGTCAAAAAATATATTAGGTAAATTTTTTGTAACTTTGAAAAACAATCTTAACCCATTTTCCTAGTTTCATCTATGAAAAATGTGTTTTAAACTAAAATGGCACTTTTATAATGAAAACACACATTTCGAGTTATACAGCCACATCATGTATTAGATTAACACGAGTTTTATTCCTAATCATTAAAAATATAACTAGGGACTATTTAAATAAATTTTTGAAATATTTTGAACTCAATAAATTAGATTTGACAATGTGTCCTGTATTTTAAAATAAAATGACACATTTATAATGAAAACAAACACTTCAATTCATACCGACTACATCATGTGTCATAATTTTATGCAATCGATTCCTATAAATCATAAATGACTATTTTTGGGTTTCATAAATTTTAAAGTAAATATATTCCCTTTTTCTATGTTTTTTTATTTGAAATGATTTTAAAATAAAAGGCCATATTTATAATGAAAAAAACACTTACATTCCTACTTGGAATATCATGTATCAGATTGACATACAATCAATCCTATATATTAAACATAAATTATCGATTATTTTCCAAAATTTTGAAAACAATTTGATCTCATTTTTTGTATTTTGACTATATGATTCTCAATTAAAAAAATAACTTTATATTAACAACTGAAACATAAATTCATATCAACCAGATCATGTGTCAATTTGATGTGAATTTGATTCTTATATGTCACAAATGAATTATGGATAATTATTCCAAATTTTGAAAACTATCTGATCTCATTTACATAGTTTTGACTATATAAAAATTGTTTTAAACTAAAAACTCACTTATATATTAAAAAAATATACATCAAGTCATACCAACCAAAGCGCATATCAAAATAATTTATAGTCAATTACTAAATGTCAAAAATAAGTTATGGATCATTGTAATACATTTTGACATTTTTTTGGTCTTTTTTTCTCAACATTAGCTATGTGACTTTAATTTTAAACTAAAATGACACTTTTATTTTGAGAACTCACAATTAGTATCCTGATGACCACATCATGTCTAATGTTGATGTGTGGTAAATTAATACACATTAGAAATGGATTATCGATCGTTGTCTGAATTTTTTATAACAATCCTACATCATTTTATTTATTTTTTATATGTTATATGAATTTTGAACTAAAATGACACATATATTGAGAATACATAAATTAAGTCATACCGACCACAACATGACTCACATTGATGTTTATTTGATTCCTACAGATAAAAAATTAATTAATGATCTCCTTAATAATTTTTCAAAACAATATAAAATTTTTTCCATGGTTTTGACACTATGAAAAAAATTAAACTAAATTACCATATCGTAATCAATTAACCTCTCAAAATTTTCATCATTCAACCTTTGTTCAACATCCTTTACAGTTAATTCTTCATTTATACTTTGATAAATAGATCATGATATGGGTGAGGTATCTCTATTAGTATTTATATTATACTTCATTATCATGTCTCTAGTCGAATCATTCATGAAAAATAATAGAGTAAATCATTCTTCTTAATTGTGGAGGTCGAATAAGTTATAATATGGCCCTAACTATTTTTACAATCTCATAAAAACACAAAAAGACACAAAATGGAAATAATTATTCTAGGATAATTGAAGTACCTTCCTAAATAGTTGTTAATTTATCATTATATTTGTGGGTAGAAGGATCCATGACCCATTTCTCTATCACCATTATCTCAGTTTCCCCTTCAAATTTCAATCTTTCACAAGCATGGGAAACATAATACATATTACTAGCCCTTATAGAATATTTATTGCATAACCATACATGAAACATCACATTGACAAACAAATGAAATATTTCTTTCATTAATGGTTCATCATCAAAGTATTTTTTTAATTTCTATAAACTCATCCTAACACCTAGAGGAAGGAAATTAGTGAACAATTGAAAATAAATTCTTGGTCAATCATGGAATGACCATATACCATTTATAATAATTTAATATTTATTGTAACAATTTGATAATTTAAGTACTGACATGAGATATAAGTTTAGTAAATGAATCAAAAAGGTTGAATTAAATTTGGACTATGTCCATAAATGTAGATAGATTATAAATGTTTAAGAAATTATTTCTCATATAGTTGTGGCATGTTATTAATATTAATTTGTTGTTTCTCTAAGATTAAACAATATTAATAAAAAAACATATTATTGTCATTAGATGATGTAGTAATAATAAGTGGAGGATAAACAACAATTTTTCCTCACTTAATAGCGTAGAAAATTCTATGGCGGGGTTCAAATTCTATTACAATGATGGAAGGATCAATTCAAAGAAAACATGGCTGAAAATTGAAAATATAAGAATAGAAAAATAATAAAAAATATATATTTATATTAATAAATGAATTTTATTATAGAAAAAATAAAATTTGACTATTATGGTACTAACTCTTCATACCATAAATGTACCTATAAGTTCATAACATATACTAGATCAAAAACATAATATGTAATAACCCTAACTTGGTATTGATAAAATTATGACATAATGTATGCTTTCCACTCATCTCTAATTAAGATTATTTCTTATTTTTATTACGTATATTGCTCGATATCTTAGTAGTACTAAGAAAATTTATAATGAAATGAAATAAAAAAATAAAAAAATTATAATTACGTTCATAAATTACCTATTCAGGGATTCTAGTATATTGATTTTATATGATATCATACATAAATTTTCCAAAATAAAATATACAATCACTATCATTACTTTTATTTGGACTCCCCAAAAACATTTCAAAAAATATGTATTTTTTTAAATATGTTCTAATACTTAAATTTTATTAAATATGCCTTACGGTTTTCAATTTGAAGAAATCCATATGCTTATTTTTTTCAGTTATAGACCTTGTACCTTGAATTATTCAATATTTATAGATCTGACTATCATAAAAATATATCATAAAAATATAAAATAAAATAAATATATTTCTAATTTTATCTATAAAATGTCGATTTTAATGCGTTACAGATTCACAATTGACATCATGTGTGGTTAGTTTTTTGGAATTCATGATTTGGATCAAAAAAAATTCGTTATCTAAATTAATTATAATGACCGTCCAGTGCTTCCAAAAAAATAAAAAAAAATCATGAAAAAATAAAAATATATATCATAAGATTATTTTGTAGGATTTTACCCTGACATTTTAGACATTAAAAAAGACTCTATCATATACACTTTTTTGTCAAATTACTCACTTAATTCATATTTTTTATTTTCAATTAATTCTTATTCCAAATATTTTTTTTTGTACAAATGATAGTGTGGTAAATGAGTCCGAATATTTCTTCATACTATTATATATATATATATTCCTAATATATATTCCTATAGTAAAATTAATAATTATTAATTATAATGAACATATTGAATTATTTTTTGGGAATGTGTATTATAAAAATGTACCTCATGTTTGTATTTTATACTAAGACAATAATCTATTCAAACATGATATTTTTATTTATATTATCAGGACTAAACACATCTATAATGGAATCTCAAAATATTTCTTATTAATATTAAATATAATAAATATTTTCATCTTTGAATGTTATATCCACATTAAATTGTATTGTTAATATATTATCTAATTAAACTAGTGGGGTGAAGGTTATAGCATAAGGTACTTTTTATTTATCCACTGATCTAATGGATTGTCTTAATTTTACCTTTAATTTCCCATTAGTTTAGTACATTTACATTACCAAACAACAATTAAGTACATTTTTCATCAACTATTAAAGGTTTTTCATTTGAGAAAAATTATTAAGGAAATACTTTATGTATCCTTACTAAATTAGATGACCATGATAAAAATTTTCCTATATAATTATCAACTGTGGTAACATCTAAATCATAATGAAGAACAAGAAACAAATTTCTCAATTCATATACTACTCCAATATCCACTCTCATGTGATCTTTTCATAGTTTATTTTTTCCAAGTCATTAGGGGTTGTTTATTGTATAACATGGTGTCTAGGATATAGTACACCATAACCATTGAAAAAAGGTGACGCAAGGGTGTTGATAGATATAAATAACATGACATTTTACCCTGTTAATTTTTTGTAATAAAAAGGTATTGGATGTTTTTTTATTCCAATTTTGGAAAATTTGATACCAAAAAACTGATTACCTTGGGAAAGACATACAGTTGAGAGAAACTATTAACCTAAAATATACTGGGTTCATTCTATTATTCATATAATAATCACTATTTTGTTGTTGGTTCTCATCGATCCGTTAACATATAATAGTCAACAAAACCAAATTAGAGAATAATATCTTTTTAAAATTCTTCTTCTTCCTTCATGTGTTTAATTATATCATTCGTATGTCCTTCTGGATTTGTTTTCTCGAAATATGTTCGAGGTGACACTCCAAAACCTATACTTCAAACATGTAACTGTTGTTCTAGCCACTTCAAAGCTACTAAAATTAGTTTCTCTCTAGGTATAGTCGATGTCAATTTTGTGTCTCAACCATATAAAAAACACAAACATAAATAAATATGTTAATGTTATACTCTTATATTTAATAATAATGTACTATTATGTCATACATAAATATGATTCAAATAATTCTAGTGTGCTTTTCATTTACTTTATTCCCTTCATTATTTAAAAAAGACTCCTTCCATAGAACAAGACGTGGGATAGAAGTGCATTTGAATTCTTATTAATCAATGTGAATATAAATAAATGAACATATGTTATTTTATATTGCATAAATGTTTATATGAAAATTTAAAATACATACCGTTTTCTTCTCAGGTGACACGTACCCCATTATGTCCTTATATTTGGTGTACATTTGTTTTGAAGCTCATTTCTTATTTTTAAATCTTCATTATCACTTTATAAAATAACAATTTTTAATGAGTGGATAAAATAAATATTTTCAAATAAAATATTATTTATTTCAATACACCAAAAATGATTCCTCATTTTGACGAATATTGAAAAATTTCTATGTCTAATGGTTTATAATATATGGATATTTAGCTGGTGGGTGGGGGGTTTACTGTCATGACCCCCACCCCCTAACATCAACCCCTCGTTAGCTGAAAATGGAAGAAGTAAAATTATGACCTCCTAAAACCCACCTCCAATATGAAAATGGTTAGAATCAAAAACCAAGGATATATCATACATATATATGAGAGGAAATACCCACTAAGAGAACATTCAGAAATTTATAAAAGAAAATTACACCAAAAAACTCATTCTCAAGAAAAGAGTACAATAAAATCTAAGTACATCCATGAATTTTTATTCAAATATAGTACAATTAAAAAGTAACTAAAAGTATCAAATGATAAACTCAATAATGACCATGAATCCAAAAATTCTCTTGAACAGCCACGAGCTATTAAAATCTAACCCAATATCCAACCTTCTATGGTTTTCCTGAAAAGGAATTTCATATATATGTAGTGTTAGGATAATATTCTTACTCAGTAGGAACCTCCACAGAGACTCTCGTGCAAAATATAACGAAATATTATTAAATATAGTGATCAAAATAATAAAACTCATCACCTAAACATTCATATTAAGTTCCTAAAATTACCATGACTATATCTCACCATGTAATACAGACAATAGATCATAAAATAAAAATAAAACACTGGTACCATGCTTCCACTTATTCACTTGTAAGCTGCTCTATTGTAACATTTTACGTCCAGAGATATATAACTCTAAAACAAGTCAACCCAAAGACACATGGGATAAAACATCTAAACATAAACCTCATGCATCAAACCATCTCATCGTCCCACTACCAATATCTATATAATAATCATGTATTTTACAAGATCCAATATAGCCCATGATACATATATTATGTATATGTATTGTACCTCAATCCATTGTTACCCATAAATTGGGTAATATACCTTGAGTTATCACAAACAATACATGTCACACCTATTATAATATTTTATATATTATATTGTTTGAAACAAGTGTGTGGTAAAACCAAAATCCATTAAAACCATTTAAACACATATATGAGAAATATAATAATCATGCATACTAGCTTATAAAATTCCATGAGAAGTGAGCGAGGCTAGAGGGTAGTAAGCTATCAATTCCTCAACAACCTATATTTTCAGGGAAGCACCCTCCAAGAGTCCACTGGGTTTCATTCACCCTACCTATTAGAGTGAAATATGTAAAAATCAAGACCAAAAATATTTATACTTCAAATATTGACATAGAAAACATCTGAACCATTCAAGATGATTTTTTCACATTAAATTTATAACTAATTTAAATATGATCAAAAGAATGAATTACCTTGTCTTGGGATATTTCTTCGATGAAGATGTTGATTTTCTGAGAAATCCTGTTATCAAATACATTTATTGTGTGGGGATGTCCTGATGTAGAGCCCCACTGGTATTGATCCACACGTGGTCCTTCGGTCTGAAAATAAAACTCATGGATTATCAAGTGATAACATTGACGATCAGTCATTTTTTATATGTATTATATATAGATTCATTATCATTCATGATTCAATGTGTTCCTCAAATTCTAGAGAGGATTATACAAGGATGACTGAAGTGTGAAATCATTCATGCATAATGATTCTTTGTTCTTGATTAACCATACACAATGGACATAATAATCTATTTTGAGAGTTAGGGTTTAGGTTAAAATATAATCTAATTTCAAAATGGATATTATATGATATAATAAAACTAATAAAAACACATGACATATAAAAATAATATTATTATTATTTTGTGGTGTGTGATAACTAGAACAATGAAAAAATTTATTTTACATACTTGTAAATTAATATATTTCGCTAGACATGATCTTGGTATATATTGAATACCAGAATAAATTGTTGAATAAATATTTAATTCATAAATAATTATTTTATTCCATATTTGACAACCAAAACGTATCAAATATTATATAAATAAAATAAATATTGTTTTCCTAGTCCAAAAAATAAATATTTTTTTAATATTTATAATTTATAAAACATGAATAAAATTATTACTCACTTAACAAAAACAATTTATTTTATCAATTAAATTTTAATATATTTTAATTGAGATCAATGAAAACTCTTAGTGTGTGACCCTATAAGACTCTTTCCCATTTCCAATAAGTGGGGTTACCTAATGTCTGAGATTACTATCTAGAAATGGGTTAAGGCACACATAAGAAAAAACAGAACATCACAACATCAAAAACCAAATATGAATGATTTCTATATAACATAATCTCATTTTCAAAATATCTCTCTATAAAGTTATACATTAGTTTCATCAACCTATAAACATGACGCGAATTTCTTTGACTGTCTAAAATAAAACCTTTATTAAGACATGGTTATAGAATTTCAAGTGGTGGCTCAATTCTAATTATATATAAAAGATATTAACATCCATAAAATTGGAAATGAAAAATCATTTATCAACGTATCTATTTATATCATGTCATTCATGACACACCTAAAATACACAACTTCATATGAAAATATGGATTCATAGTTTTGATAAGAAAATCTAAATATGTGAGTCATGACATGTATTAACAATAATATTATTGTTGAATGACCATTAAACATGATCATAGATATGAATATATGATTAAACATAAACAATAAGAATTACTACTAGAGGGTTTATTCTCATAATCATAAGTCTTTTGGACACCAACATCTTGAATTTAAGATGTAATAATAGTTTGTGTAAATTAATGTACTACCTTTTGGAAACTCATTACAATTAGGAAATGTTATTTATTATACAATTATTATAGCATAATTATGTTATTTCATGATATTTATTATAAATAAATATAGAATATTAGTACTTTTATCTTGATTAATTATTTAAACATTATTTATTAATTAATTAAATCATTAAATATCTACTACAATTTTATCAAACATTAGAAACCCTCTATACTATAACAAATATAATCTATCACTTGGGTATTCCAGTGGAAATGGTACTTGATCCACACCTCAAAGTATACATTATATGTCTATGTCACTACTCAGAATGTTTACAGAATGTGTTTGACTGGCCATCAACATTAACTCATGACTCCATGATCTTTTTAGTGATTTCACTACTTATAGAATAAAAAAAATGTTTTAAATAATGATTGACTCTAAAGATGTAGTAAAATATCTTTGAATACTTATTTTTTGTCAATATAATTTAATTATACCCATCTCTACCATAAGAACTCCTCGATAACGACATATACCCTCATATTTCACTAGAGAGCACTCTAAACAACTGATTGGTTCAAATTAAAATGATGGAAGATGTTTTAAGACTTGATAACTCATTGAGGTTTTTTATATTTTTCTCGATGAATGTAATCCATCTCTATTTATCTTTTCAATTTATGTTGTCCTTCTCAATGAAAAACATTAATAGGAAAACATTCATCGCATCTTTAGGCATTTTTTATATTTGTTATTTTATGTGTTTTCCCACTATCAGGAAAATGCATAATACAATTAAAAAATCATGAAGGAACTAAAAATGCTTGAATAGTCTTGAGAATATAATATTGGTTTGATTCATTTAAACATAAAATATTGATCATGGCATAGGGTAATCATAAAACATTCATGGATTGACTCATGGTGCAACTCATCTCTATCTATTGTTTCCACGTCTCATCTAGACTTCTCATCAACATGACTGGGACAATGTTTTACATCATCTTTGTTAATGTAAGAATCAACTCACACACATGTGAGGGGGTCCTACGAGTATATAATACAAAGAGATAAATTCGACACATAGACCCTTATACATATTAATCGTAAATAATATGATCCCCGACCACCATTTAATTATCTACGTATAAAAATAATCGTATGAAGATAATAAATAATAATTAAAAGAATCATACATACATCGGTCTGATCAATTTCTCAAGACCAGTTTGGAATGAAAAAAATCATGTGATAAAATAAAATTTCAAAACATTTAAAGTATGAGGGTATAGAAATAGATTAAATGAATTATATACATTTTATTTATTTATTTTATTCAGCCTTGTCATTAATTTAGTTTTAATACTAAAAAATATATTAACTAAATAAAATTAATACAAAATTAAATTTGTTTCTCTGAATTATTAAAATATAATATTTTTAAAAAATTAATTGATAATAAATCTAATTAAATAATAAAACTAAATTAATTTATTAAATTATTTTACATTAACACAATCATTGAAACCACATGTAGGACCTATTCAGGTAAAACTGACACTGCGCATGCCCGTTTCATGTTTTGAAAACCCCATGCAGGGTTATTATGTTCCATAAAGGTCCTCCTGGACACATTTTGAGTCAAAAAGACCCACCACGAACTAGTTCTATGGAAAAATGATGTTGTGTAGAACGTTACCTATCTACTGGGGTATCTCACATGCTCGTACATGATGGGATCAGGTGCTCCAAAGGCTGATGGGACTGGAACAATCATCATACAGAAGTTATCAGGTGTTGGGTCATGTCTCTGGCAATTTCATGTTGAGTAGGCTAGTAGGAGGTAACCATCACTGACAATGTGGAAGATCCAGAGAGGTCTAGGAAAGGGTTTGGGATATGTGGAATTACCTAAGGGACCCCTCTACAAGAAAAGGTAGTAACTATGTAGATATGTTGTTGTGATCCAATTCTGGACCAAGGAGGTGGCACCCCCGGTGGTTGAGTGGTTCTACAATGGGGAGGTGGAGACCAGATTCCGGGATATGACTAGACCCTCATCCATGTGATCATCCAGAATAGCGTGATGGATATATAACCTCATATGGATAGTGTTCGGTAGAAATTAAGCCTAAATCTTGGGCGAAGAACACATTCTAGGATAGATATGGTGAAGGAATATTCAACCAAGTAGGTGTGGATATGGGGTGTTCAGTTAGGGATTATCTGAAGGAGGGAAGCATCTGTGTCATCTTCCATGGGAGGACAGGCATGTGGGCGATGATGAATAGCATACTAGCTAGTGTTATGATGGAGGGTATTTGGTAGGGTCACTTGGGGGTGACTAGGGAGGTGGTCGGTGGTGAGCTCTTGGTCTTAGATTCCAAGAAAGAGGTAAGAACCACACAGACAACATTTTTGTAATAAAACAGATATATGTTTTGGTCTTAAAATTCTCATGTCACCACCAAAAACATAATTTTAGTCTTTTTGAAAAAAATAAAAATGAGTTCCCTTCTTTTCTCATTAGATGATCATCCACTCGCCAATTGTAGAATGAGTTTATTTTTATTATAATTAAAATGAAATTATTTTTCCCATATGTGTGTGTAAAATGGATTCCATCTAGAGTATCTCTGTTGTCCAATGTTCGACCAGTTTCAGGATGGAGATCATTTGAAGAATAAATAATTTATACAAATTGGAAATCATAGTATTAGAAAATTTATTATACAACAAACACAATGTCGATCCATAATTTTTTTGGATGGCCATAAATTTGGAATTTTGGATTTGATCGATGAACAATAGGATTCATTGGGATATATTAACAACACTCTTCCAAAATTTTCATAAAAAATAATTTTCTTGGACCAGATAATCCATGTTATCGCTCTGATAACAATTTATCATATTATGGCAGGAAAAAGAAACTAGTGTGCTGAAGTTTTTAAAATTTTAATCTCTAGAGTTATGAAATTTATCAATTATAGTGATCCAAGCCCTGGTATGGTGTTATGATCCCTCATAATTTAATAGAGCACAAAAAATATAAAAATTAGTACCTCATATAATTTCATCGTGCATGCCTCCATCACAAGTCGTCAACAATAGTTGCTCAAAGTATCCGACACCAAACGCTAATAGATCATACACACATGCTTCTAAAATATTTTCATGTGTTGTTAATCATATTAAGGGTGCTAGGATGGATCCCTGATGACCTCTTCAATATCGCGTCAATCCCCATGATTGTCTACCTTCGATACGTGAAAGCATACTTGGATCATTCAATTTGATTGAGAAATTATCTATCTAAGATTAAGGAAGATAGATAAGCTCTAAAATACTATTGAGTGAAGACTATACTAGAAGTGATCCTCTATGATTTATATAGTGGAATTATCAATATTGATTTAGGGTTCCTCAGGCCACATTAATTTTAACATCTTCTAAATAAGTAATAAATAATTAATTATAACGAATGAACTACATCATAAATATTATTCATATTATACACATCCTTATGATATATATTAAATATATTATTTTATAAACTCGAGTAATTAACTCAACATGTAATTCTCGATAATATTAAATGGACAAGGAATAATAAAATAATATTGATTTGTACAATATTAGTCATTGTACTTACTTAAACACTTGTAAATTTTATTAACAAATATATTCACCCCAATTATTATTTACATGAATAAAAAAAAATTTATTAATTGTCGATTGATTACAATTGTAAATCTTGGGCACCATGGTGGGGCCCCCCATGTCCAATATTTTTATTCACTAGGAAATGAAAATTATTTAAATTGATATTGTCTGTGACTCTCTAGACTATTGTATTTATATAATTGAATAGTATTCATATGCAACGAGTGGAGTCTAGAAACTCATCGAGGGCCCTAAAGCAAAATAAAATAGTCATATTAAAGAAAAAAAGCCTACGAACATGGATTGTGTAATATTATCTCTTTCTCTATAGATATAGCATAATAGAGGATGAAAACCTAGGTAATCATCAATTCATGATTTATTATTTATTAATATAACTGGAAGGATTTAACTTTACTATCATGACCATGAATTTACAAATATACTTCCATTATGATCAACCAGGCCCAATATACTACTTCATCAAATAAGAAGTCAAAAATCATATCTTAATAATGAAACCAATAGAATACCACCATTGACACACCCAAAACAAGCTAACCCACCATGATTTCATTATCATGGTTTTTTTCCGTGCATCAATGTACATGATCAAATGACACACATTGTTAATGATCTCAAATCAGGTGACCATTACACAAGTCAGTAGATAGGAACTACTAATTACACCCAAAAAATGTGTTGTGCCTGTTGGTTGGTCCACCATCATGATCTCAACTACTAGATATAACCATATGTTAACCTTATAAGAATAATGCTCAATGATTATGATCATTCAGTACACGATATCCATACATCTACTTTTCCCTTTCAGTATGATGTTTCTAGACCATAGGAAATATATTGAAGATTAATGTCATAGTATCCCAATGTTCTCATTTTATTATGGGATACGATATAACAATATGATATAATGATTAATCTATAAAAATTACCATTTTATATTGGATACATAAATTACTACAATATAATAGAACATAAAATATTTCATATCTCATTGTATACATAATATGGTAATCAAATTTACTGGTAATGTTGGGTCTTGGGGAACGACTTTTGTAATAATGTTGTCAAAATTAAATAATGGAAAGGTGTATCCCCCTGAAGGATAGATTAAGGATGATTGTTGATTAGACAAGTTTTTGTGATAATATAATCACCAAAAAATGAGTTAAACATTCTTCTGGAATAAATATGATTGAGAAATATCTATAATATTGAAATACTTTCATTTAGCTACCTTGTTTTGTTGAAGAGTGTTTGGAAAGGAAGATTTAGGGATAATAATGGTATCATAGAATCATATCTCGAGTAAATCATAAGTAATATCAAAGGATATCATATTAGATGTAATATAATTTAAAATTATGACTTGAAACTTTTCTAGATGAAAATTTTCTTTCAACATTGGAAGGAAAATTTTAAAACATTTTTTTTTAATTTTTTTTAAATAAACCATTGAAACTATTAAATGAATCTTTAAAAATCATTTAAAACATTTCTTGTTAGGATAATATTTCTAATTTGAAAATAATTTTTCTAAAACATAAAACATTTTAAAAGTGATATTCCCTAAAAATGAACTTTGAAACAATATAAATTAAGATTCAAATAAAATAATAGTTATTATGTTAGAAAATATAGTTCATGTCTTACATGTAAAAATACATATTCCAGTCACAATTTCTGTAAATTTTAAACATACCTTTCTTGGAAAATGGCATGATTATTATTACTAAAACACTTTGAAAATTTATAAAAATTGGTAAAAATGTATTTAATAAAACCATTATAGAATGTTAAGCTATTTTTATTATTATTTTAATTAATTTTATACTTTTTATTTCATGTAACTCTAGCTATAAAAAATTAAATTTATATGGAAAAAATATTTCACAAAATCATGGGTTGTTACAAAAGTTTATTTTAATGATTAAAAAATGTTTTTGTTTTGTGGGATTAGAACCCCTTGGTTGTTTTATGGTAGTATTTTGGATACTTATTATAAATAATATATTGTTCTAAAAAATTTCATATAATGAAAAAAAATTAATCTTATTTTAATTAGTCTAGTTATCATTCTTAATGAATCCCAGTGAATCCACTACAGTTCTACAAAAAATTTTGAGGTCATTAAGGGTTGAATATTCATTCCATAATTCCTATATCTGACATGATTTTAATGTAAATTACCATTTTTTTTATTTAATTCTAAAAATTTAGGAATCTCAGAATCATGTTCCAGTAATTAAAGGATAACCATATAATAGAATTTAGTAAAAAAACATTTGAAGAATATGGTTTGGTTTGTCTAAGTAACTACCGATTACATATGGGATAGGGTGGATAAACATTTTCTCAGTATTGTTACTTTTATTTTAGTAGTGCCAATATGTTTTTTCTAATGGAAAATTATCATGGTGTTGGAATGAGAATGTAATGATTAAATTTAAATCATAACCACAGTTTTAAATATTTACACCTTTTTATTAATGATGATACTTTACCTTGATATCATCTTGCTTGTAATGAGGCTAAGAAACCTGTTAGTGAGGATAAATCTCATGTTTTCATACAGTTTTTCTATTAATTACACAATAATAATGATTAATAAAATATTAATAAGGATGTATGAATTTATGGCTGATAAAATAAAGAAATAATGTGGTTTTTACTTAAATTATATCTTCAATGTAGTGTGGACGTGTGGATTAGACAATGTTAATATAACAATTAAGAGTGGTGAAAAATATTATAAATATTATAAATATGTTTCTATTTTTTATATTAAACACTCTTTGATAAGGTTGTAAATAGTAAGGAACATGTGTTAGTGAATTTATGCAGTGAATTTTTGAAATATTTAATGGAATTGGGTATTCATTGGATCAATTAGTTATTTAATGATATTATGAAATTTAAGAAAATGTATGATGAATTAAGTAAGAGTTATATTATATCTATGTTTAAAAATAAAGGATGTGTTTTTTGTTGTGATAACTATAGTGAAATTAATTTCATGAGTCATACCATGATATTTTTTAATACTCATTTAATAGAGGATTCGAATGGAAACTAATGATTCTGATAATCAATATCGTGTTATAACTTAATATACAAACACAAAATAAATTTATTTAAGTTTAGGTCAGATAGAATATTATTGTCCAAAATCCCAGTATTTTCATATGGTTTTTGTGAATGTCAAATTTAGTTGAGCCCCACATAGGAATTTAGGTGTTGTGATATCTTTATCATTCACTATAAATAAATACCAAGGGCTACCATAGAGATGAATTGAGAGTATTAGATCAACAACTGTTCCATTCTATCATAATATGAGATAATTTTCATCAACCACAAATCCCTCCCTATGATTCTTATTCTTGGATAAATCCTAGTCTTTTCCCCAAAATAGTGGTGATAGATCCCAGTCAAAGTCCATCATTTTTAGTCCCACCATGTCCTCTCCTAGTTGCTGTAATGACTCCCTACACCACCCCAATGTAGCAGTTGTGCCCCCATACAATAGTTAGGACAATACCACATTTTTCATCATTCCTAATTTCCAATGAATAACCTATTTACATGTAACCCTACACCCCGAATCTTGCATGGTTTCACCTTTCCTAGTCACATTATGACCATTCCTAACACGACCTCTGATGATGAAACTACCATATGATGTTTTTTTCTATCACATCCATGAAACAACATTCCCAATAATTTGTTCGAGGTGGATCTATTGAAGGTGGTGTCCTTAAAGACAATCATTCCAGATCTAGAAGGGAAATTGATATGTTAGTGGGGCACATAAATGGGTGATGGGAAGGATGGTGGTGGGATGGAGGAATTACACAAGGAGATGTGAAGGGCATGGGATAACATATAGGAAGGGGTGATATGCTATGGTCATCACACAAGGATGGGTGATAAATACAATAGGCCTCATTAAACTACATAGACAGTCTATCAAAAAACCAAATCTACGTATTTTTCAGGACCCCTTCAGGTGCTGCTATTGCTGGTGTGTAATCATCTTTTGAATCCATCCCTCATTCATTTTAGGGGACCTTTTTCCATTGTCATCTAATAGATTACAATGAGGCTACCCGGATCACTGTTCTTATTCTTTATCAATGCTCAAATTACAATATAGTCGCCCACTAGATCACCATTGGGATACCCAGATAGCCATAAAGGTTTCAAAATCATCATCAAGCTCATCCTCTATTTTTGGGACCACCATCGGGCTCCATTAATTTTATAATTTTGTATTTTTATTTTATATTAATTTTATTTTAATATATGAATATACATATTTAAGGGAAGTGTTGGGGGTTGTTTTATTTTTTGTTCACGTATCCAATCTAGGTACCCCGATCATGAAGGGGTTTTAGAGGTTAAATTTTGTTGATTACATCAGACATTAGTTATCATGTCATTTTTTAATCATATTCAATAAATAAACACCAAGGAATCCCTTAGTAATAAATATTGGGTACTTGGTTGACAACTCTTCCATTCTAATAGTTTTCATTTATTTGGAAAGGGAATTAGATCTGTTTCCTAAAGATATTTTATTTATTGTTGTTGAAAGATAAGGGGTTAAGAGTTTGTATAATATACTCATCCAATACATATATGAAGGGATTTTACTTGAGTTGGAACTCCATTAGGTGACACACTACACTTCTATATCTCAATAGGACTACATTGTCGACCATATTTAATGAAGTATGTTTTCTCTTTAGTCTTAGATAAACATACTAATCATATTCAAGATGAGATATCTAATAGTATGAATATTGCTTCAAAGGATATATTTCTCATTGGAGAATCCAAATAGACTATCAATTTAATTTTAGATCTTTTGAGATACTTTAGAATCAAATCGTTTTATTATTAATAGTGATAAAGAGAATATATGGAGTGTGGTTTTAACAAAGGGTTTTCAATTAATTGTATGGATGTGATATTTGGATACTTTATTATTTCAAATGTATATCTTTTATAATATTTAGGATTATTTATGCAATGTGATGAACGTATTAATGAAGATTACATTTATATGATTTTAACATGATGGATAAAATAGTAAAATACTTAAGGTTTTGTTTTTTATTATTAAATTACACTTATATTGAATTTTAATTTTTTTAGTATTTTTATAATCCCTACTGCGTTATATGGATGTGAGTTTTGGGCTTTAATGGTACATATTGAAAAAAAAAATATGTTTTGATGAATTTAAATCGTTAAGATGGAAATGTGAACATACTAATATAGATATGATTATTAATCAATGTATTATAGAGAA
Organism: Viscum album; assembly: GCA_963277665.1. Lineage (NCBI taxonomy): Eukaryota > Viridiplantae > Streptophyta > Magnoliopsida > Santalales > Viscaceae > Viscum > Viscum album. The sequence continues at coordinate 1,843,742,900 of OY728141.1, read as the reverse complement.
AACTAGAGTGACTCTGAACTATGGGAAGATGAGTGAGACTAGATCAAATGCTTTTCACATGGTAAAAGAGACCCATGGATGCACTTGATAATAATTGGTTAATATTAATGACTAATTAACATATTAAAATAGGTAGTGGTAGACCTAAAAATATTAATTATACCATTGAAGATGAATTTATTCTATTTGGATTCAATAAAAATATTTTCTTCACTAGAGCTAATCGATGAAATTTGATAAATATATTGAACACCATTTTAATTCGGTTTAATGTTGGTTTATTATTTATATATATAATTCTAATAAGTATTAAATGGTGAGTGGGATGAGGCACAACTAATGGGACACTAGTGGTTCTTGAATCATTATCAGAGATGTATATCCAATTTTTATGTTTATTTTATATTCAGATCATGATCACATGGGGAATCATAAACCCCATTTTGACCTAATAGTAACATTGGTATAACCATGTCATCCTTGTAATGTGATGTACCATATGTTTTCTTACACATAAAAATTTATTTTAGTGTGTAATGGTAATGTGTTCCATTTGATACCATTATAGTTTCGTTTGTCTGAAATCTATGTTGTCCAACTAAAAAAATATATCTTCATAGAAAAAAATATTATAAACCACTAATGACAACTTTAAAATCATTTAATCACCCCATAAAGAATCAAAATAGTATATATTAATGAATATTAATGTCATTGTGGGAAACAAGAAAAAGATAAATTTTCATAACCCACTAAACATTAAAAGAAACTATTCATTGAGTATTAATATATATAAGTGCAACAATGTAAGTGAAATAATTTACATTAGATGAAACCAATGTTTCATTATATTTCCCCTTTTCATTCTAAAAATCATATTTTATTCTATTATTCCATTATATATGAAAAATATTATGCATGAAAATTTATTCTATAAAAAATCACTTTTGGTAAAAGTCTTATGACTTATGAAGGATCGAAATTAATAGGAATAATGAAATATTTAATCAAATTTATAAAATCCCATTCACCTATCAATGAAATTTTTAAAACATATTTCAATATATAACCCTAGTAAATAAATTAAAAAAAAGAGGATTTTTTAGTCACTTTCCCTAGTATAGTCATTTTCATTGGAAGTTTATATGTATAATTCAATTTTATATTGACCTATAAAATATGTAGATTGTGTATCAAAATATAACCGCATAGTATTAATGAATTAAAGAATTAGAATATACCAAACAAAAATAAAGTACTCAGAAAAAAATAAAAATATAAAAAAATGTGTTGGTGAAGTTTAACCTCCAAAAAGATGGTCATAGAATTGAAACTCCCTAAAATCGATTAAAAAAAATATTTTACCTATGGGAATTGAATTTTCAATAATAAGTCATCTAGAAATCAATACTCCTAATGAAAATCATTTATCATTTTTTCAATCTATAGGGATCAAACAAGTTATTTTGAGTAATAAATTAAAAATAAATAGGGTCACCCAAAGCAGTGACCCATGATAAAATTAAGATGCAAGTATATTAATTTAAAAATTATTCTAACAATTAAAATTGAGAATTCATAAACTAGGGCAGCATTCTCAAATCCATTAGTAACTTTCAGAAGTACTTCCCAACATTCTAATATTAATATACCACTCCACAAGGATTGAAATGATGTCATAATTATATATACAGACAACAATGAATATTACAATATAATAGAGGGGAAAAATCCCTCAACATGAGTAATCAAGGATTTTGAAGATAAAAATACTACGTTTATGACCGGAAATAGGTTATGTGATAACGATTTCAATACAATATTAAATTATGTCACGTTTTATTCATTTTTCATTATGAAAAAGTGTTTTAGTAATATTAAATAAGGAGTTATTATTCCAATACTATATTAAATTTTTTCATGTTTTATTTTTTAATTTTATCTTCGACCAATATATGAAATTTTATAAAAAATGCTGAAGGGATGCAGAATACCATATGATTAAACTATTAAAAAGAGACAAAAACATTAAGATAATGGGGGATAAAATAATTACAAGTAATACAATTAACATAATAAATTTAAACCTCTTTATCGCATTAAATTGTATTTCCATTTCTTTTAGAAACTAAACTACATGATTCTTTATATATCTGGCTTGTAGCTGTGTCTACAAGATGAACATTTATTTTCAAAATTCTAGAGGATTTAAAATCCAAAGTTAATTGTGGCTTGGTCTGGAGTACTATTAGGATGGGAGACCTCGTAAAATTTTTCCCATATTGTGTTTGAGTGTTGAAAAATAACACTAAAAGAACATGTGTCGTCTTGTGGAGGTAGTAAACAGTTTCATAAGGGAACCTGATGGGTAATAGATTGTGGTGTGCTAAGAAGTAAACAAAGGTATGATGGGAATATTAGAAGTTCAAAACAATATGATCATGTATTGAGGTTTTTGGAATATGGAAAATGGTATCAGAGTCAACACTCATCCAAAAGTGTGGAAGAAATTCCTGGGTTTGAAGTGTATGGTCCACAATAATGATGTTGTGCTTTAAAGGGGTGGAGATAATGACAACCCAAATAAAGTGATAATAAATAGTCTAAATGTTACTATATATATCAACAATTTGAACTATTATTTTTGGGAGTCTAAATGATTATAAATTCTCAATTACACAAGGATTATCCTGGAGGGGTGTTAGGATGGATGATCTCCTGTGAATTTTCATAGAGTGTGTGTGAATAGAAAAAGAAAACTAAATCAACATGTTTCGTCATGTTTTGATAGTTGTTATTATAATAAGAGACTTTTATGGGTGATAGTATATGTTTTGATATAAATGAGGCCAAGGTATTACAAGAGACCCATGAGGTCATAGTCCATTGCCAAGGACCGAGGAGGTCGGGTCATGATAGTTAACCTTATCCCAGTAGTTTGAAATTGGTATATCCCACATATAAAGAATGATAAATATCATTATTTAATCTATTATTAAATTTATCAAACCTCAGTTTGATGATATGATTTATTTTTATACTATTTGAACATGGTATTAGTGAGGAAAACCAATAATCCATCACTTTAACCCCCTTATGTCTCACAGCTCCATCCCACCCACCCTACTCAAGCATCATGAACAAGTGAACCTTCACCTTCAATCCTATCAGAAAGGGTCTCTCTACTAGTACTAATCCCCAGGAGAGCACTTCCCTTGTGAATTAACCACTTTATCATTTACTTCTCTCAGTTAAATTCATGCATGGAGCTTAAAGAGAAGGAATACCTCTCATGGGATAAACTTGAGGATCTCCACAATATGAAAACTGAGAAAACAATCTCTTCATTTATTTAACATCACATGGATGAACTATCAATCCACTTTAGGTAGACTAGTTTTCTTTTCCCAGAACGACTATATTAACCTCACGCTTCCCTTCAATTCACACTTCTATCTATTCTTATTCTCATCATTATACTCTAGTACCTACATTTTATATGTGTTTTTCAATACTACTTATGACTTCTATTAAAAAGTTAGTCTTTTCCACCATAAACATTGGTAATCAATTATTCATCATCCTGCTTCCATGCAAACCACTATCTCTCTATCATATCTAATTAGTTCTATGAACCTCTTCCTTATTTGATCTCATCATTGACATGCCTTTCTAATGACTTCCACAGTTCTTGTGAATTTTCTATGTGTGGATAGATTTTGGATGTCTTCTTGAAAAGGATGGGACTCTATTTACATCTAATAAATTCACCTCCAAGCACTGAAGGATTTCAATTTTCTACATGGTAGTAATAAGATAACAAGATCATTATGCATCTTGGTTCCATGGATGAGTCTCTAATGCATGTCACGAGGAATATGAATATTGTTAAGGAGCTATGAGACTCCATGGTTGTTATCTTCTCTAATAAAATTCAACTATTTGGTTTTTTATAATTTATTTTTGAAATTATTATCTCTTTGTAAATAAAATATAGTTTTACACCATATTACAATGTTTGGAATGATACTATAGATGGGATTCATGATTTATGATTAGTAACTCAAACTCGAGATGAGATATGGAATCAATGAAAACAATTTTTCATTATTTCCCTATTACATGTGTAGAAACTAAATTTTACAATGGTCATAAATAATATATTTTTTTTTCCTACTGATTTAAATTCTACCATTGTGTAAAAACATCTTATTCATGAATGTTTTCAAGAAGCCAGAATTTATTACCGATATTTTTCAAATCATGGTGCATTTTCATTTCATAGTGGTGAACATGTTGAAGCTGTGGTGATCCATCTAGTATTTAAGTGCATTCATTGTCTTCTAGTGATACCTAGTATACATGGAATGAACCACTACTTTAGTATTATAAAAATAAACTAGAACATGTTCTACACTATTAGACATAGAAACACTGTCTAAGAAAAAGATATTTATACAAATTGCATCCTTAACTACATTTAAAGATTATATTAGTTATATTATACTATAGAATTGGTGACTACATGTTACATCGATCATATCCAGCTCATTGCCACAGAATTCAGAAAAAAATAGCATTATTGTGATTTTAGATCATCATGAACACTCTGGAAACTAGCATTAGTGTATTATCTCACAACTAGTTATTAATATTTTCAATAATCCAAAAACATATCTTATATTCCCCTCAAGTACATTAGTATAGTTTTAATATCTTCCTGATATTCCTATCAAGGATTATCTAGATATCTGACCACTATGATTAATTAAAATTAAACATCAATCCTCTTGTATAGCATGGCATACATGATATATCCCACTACCGAGAGAAAAGGAATTCTAGTCATTCATTCAATCTTCTCCTTTATTTGTGGACACGTTTTCTTTGAGATATGAATACCATTTGATATTGGTGACAACCCTATATAGTATTGTTCCATACTATGACTTTAAAATACATTGTCAATATATTTACATTATCATTTACCATATCGCCTATGAGATCTATCTTGATAGATCTTGAACCCTATAATATATATTGTTTCACCTAAATAATTTATTGAGAATTATTTATTTATGACAATCTTACATGACTGTAATACTTTTACTTCATTTCCCATAGTTAAAATGTCATTAACATATAATAAATGTAAAATTATTAAATTTCCATTAAATTTCTTATAATAACAAGGATCACATTCAATTTTGACAAAACCAAATTATTTTTGGGCCTCGTCAAAATAAACATTCCATGATCGTGATTTTTGTTTCATCCAAAAAATGGATCTGTACAACATTCACATGTTATTAGAATTCCGTGAATTTATGTACCGGTTAGGTTGAGTCATATAGATGTCTTAAACCGACATCCCATTTAGAAAAAAAAATTTGAAATCCATTCTTCCAATATTATAATAATGGAATGTTTTTAGTTATGTAATATTCTAATGGATTTAAGAATCACAACTGTTAAGATGGTTTAATCATTGTTTATAAATTGAGGTTTTCTGAAACCCATTACTGTTAATCATTCCTTATAGGTATTGTCCTTAACATCCATGTCAAGATTTTTCTTTAACAGTAATTTACAGAAAATTAGGATTTCATTATCTTGAGCTTCTAATAAAATAGAAACATGATTTTGGTAAATGGAATAAATTTCAAAAAGCATAACATGTTTACATTTAGATGCATCATTTCATTCTGTTACATCCTTGTTGGCTTTAGGTACACCATTCTCAAGCTGTAATGTTTCCTCGGGCATGGGTATACAAAAACCATAATACTCTTGTTCTCTAACCTCTCAAGTTGAGAAATGAAAAACTTGAGTCTTGGGAACTTCATCATCACTCACTATCTCTTGTGTATATTGTTCTTGTACAAAATATTGTTCATATGGAAACCCAAAATTATCAAAATCAATCTTTCTCCCACTATTTCCATTCGTATTTTTCCTTTCTAAAAATGTTACTTGTATTACCACAATAAAATTTCTATTTGAATCGTTGTATAGGTAATATCCTTTAGTTTCTATAGGATAACCTATATAAATTCACTTTTTAAATTGGGATGTAATTTTTTAACTTGAAATAGTCCCCACAAAAGCAATGCATCCCCATACATGTATGTGTGATTGATTGGGTTTCTTTCCATACCACAACTCATATAGAATCCCATATATAGATTTATTTTTTACTCAGTTAAGGGTATATTCCCCTATCTTCAAGCCATATCCCCAAAGGCATAATGGAAGAGTTGTCTCACTCACCTTTCATTTGGACATGTCTAGAATGGACATATTTCCACTTTTACTAACACCATTAAACTATTCTATTTAATTAGGAGTGAGTTGGGATACTATCTCACACTTCATTAAGTGATCATTAAAATATTGATAATGATACTCTCAACCACAATCTGAATGAAGTGGCGTAATATTCTTACTAACAAGGTATTCTAAAACATTATAACATTTATTAAAAATATAAAAAGAATCTTAATTATACTGCATTTTGTAGATATAGCCATACCTACTATCATCATAGGTAATAGTAATTAAGTATGATTACACACCCCCTACCGAATATTGAAATGGAGAACATAAATTAGTATGAATCAATTCCAGTAATTCATTTTCTCTCAATCCCTTCCCAATTAATGGTGATTTGGTCATTTTCCCTTATAAACAAGCGTGAAATAAATCTATGGGTTTTAACTCAGTTGAGTCTAAATAATATGCTTGTTTTAATTTCTGTAATCACATCTCATTTTCTTGACCAAACCTGAATATTCATTACTGGGTGTTATATAAATCATTATTGATGGTTTTGTCATTGATTTTCATTACTAGGTTTTGGAGTTCAAGTATATTTATCATTGTTAATATAATTCTTAACGTAAAACATGTTATATGTATAAAAAAATTTATTTTCAAACCTGAAAAAAAAAATCATGACATCCATTCAGGACACTAAGATTATGTTTTTGGTCATTGGAGGTACTTAATATCAATTATCTAATTCAATAATCAAACAACTTGGAAAATTTAGGTGATAATCTATCACAACAATGGTTTATGGACTCAAACCATTTTAACATAGAGATCCACTTCAACTTTTGTGATGTTATTGAATCTAATTGGTTGCTCTATTTGAAAAAAAATGTCTAAGCCACATGTCATAAAAAATACCCAATACTAGATAATGAAAGTTAAATATAAAGAAATAAAATTACATGATGTGGAAGAATCACCTTGTTCATTCTTACTAGGTATTTGGTTTTTATAGTGGCCTTTCTTACCATATAAAAATTAGAAAAAATATTACTCATTTTCATCACATCTTGTCTTTGTCTTCATGGAAGGACAGTGTATTGGTCTCTTCAGATTACACATAGCCTTAGACCCCTTTTTCTTTCCTTTCCTCATATTTTTCACCATAAGGACTGAAGAATTGGTATTCTTCATATCCATATCATATTTTAAAACAAAATCCAAAATGTATGGGAGAATCATTTTCATGATATTAATATTTTAATTATCAATGGAATTGGAAATGATTTTCAGTAATGATGCAAGATTTAAATCCGTTTAAAGTTCTTGGTTCAGCATGAACCCATGGGCATCAAGCCTGTCAATGTACCTAATCATTTTTAGTTTGTGAGGATTTTATCGATTCCATTATACTAGCCTACACCCACATAGTGAACTTGATATCTCATAAATTATTTTCTTATCTCTCTCTTAACATAACAGATAGAGATGAGTTAGCATCTTATATGAATATTTTTCCTTATTCATTTTCTGCAACTGAATGGACATAGATGACACAATATAATACATAGTACATCTACTACGTCATCTAGATTCATTTTCACATGTTTTTATCTACCTTGTTTCCTCCCCAGGGAGTCTTAGTATGAAGTGAACTGTCTAACACATAATGAATTCATTCTTGGAATAGTGCTATGCACAAGCACCTATACAACTGTTGAACTTTATTCTTAAAGTGGATATTTTATTTATTCAGTATGGAACATAGTGATAATGTTTTGGTGGTGTTGGTGTTTTCCATTTATATCTAAAATAAACTAACATTAGAACATATTATTTTTTATTGACTACTTTTTAAGACATTTTTAACTAATTAAATCATTAAATGTCTCTCACTATTTTGTAGAATTTTAATGGACCTCTAAATTAGAATCAGAATACTCTATTTCTTGAGTATCCTAGTGTATAGGATCCTTGAAACCTCTCTTTATTGTCTAAAAGATATTGTTATTCCACTACTTGGAGTGTTCCAAGGTACACACTAGGTTGGAAAACATCATTATTGCACATTTCCTTGATCTATTGAGTAAAGTCACACATTAATAGAATTGTAACCTTGATTCAATCAATGCTTTTCCAATAAATAGATACGTTTTCTAGGGATACTACATTACTTCAAAATTTATCTAAGTCGGCCCATTACATTATAAAAATCACAGAATATAAGAGGAACCCCCAATTATGAGCAATGAGCACCCCATTATATCAGTTTTGTACAAATTTTAGAATTATAAGGCTCTACAACATAATATATCATTAAGGAATTATTAATACTTATATACAAATGAAATCAATTTCTATTAAATATGTTCAAACCATGATATCATTCTCACAACTGAACATTCATTAAAAGGATAACAAAAATCACATCTTTATACATTTTCTTTGTTAATTATTATTTTTGTTCTCATAGTAAGCATGCACATGAATAAAATACTAAAAAATAAATAAAATAAATAAATACCTGAAAGGTCTTGAGTAGCTAGTTTTTTTGGTGTATTTAAATTTTAATGGTCCAACTGCGGTCTAGGGGTATCATACCTAAGTCGAGTCCTAGAATGTATTTCCACTAACCCCCAATTCAGTGTATGCACTTCTCATTTGGTGTACCACGCTATCTTGGTGGGATCCATGTCTTAAAGAATTGTCATGATATGTTCAAGTATAGTCACACATGAGAATGGGGGTATTAGGTGCATAATAAACAATAGATAAATTGGTTGTTAATTCCCTTATATATATTAAATTAAATGGAAAATGTGAATATTGTCAAATAATTTTATATTATAACAAAAATCACACGTAGGTAATAAATAATATCCACATTTTAATAGGTTTTTTCACTTGATCAAGACTATTTTTGGGTTGTTATAGTACAGGATAACATTCCTTGACCAGTTTGAGGTCGGGAAAACCCACCCAAGACCATTTTAGGGAAGATCGGGTATAATAATATTTGATGGAAGCCATGTAAGTGGGTTAACTTATGGCTTAGGTGGCAGTGTGATGGCTAGGGTGAGTTGCGATGATGGTCGTTCGTGTTTCACAGAGATGGCATTCTAGAACTATTGCAAGTAGTGTCCATCTCATCTAATGAGATGGAATTAGCCTCCTGTGGAGTGGGAGATCATGATGGGGTCTAGGATTGGGGACAAAATGACCTTCCATTATATTTCGGTTACAAAGAGGTGATGAGGTGGTCGGTTGGGGCTAGGGAACATGCAGAGGTGACATCCGTCCATGCTGGGAGAGGGAGGCATAAGCTTTAGCTATAGGGCTAGACTATTAGAGGCTATGGGTTGTGGTGTCTAGCAGTTTCCAAGGAATATTCATCCATATTGGGACTATGTGTGTCATAGGGAAGAATACCAAACCATATTCCATGGATCATTTTCTTTTTATAGAAGTGGTAATATAACCATTTAATTTATTGAAAACTATATTTAAAATTTTCTTACATTAGTTTTCAAGACACAAAAAATCATTTTCAAAATTCAATAGGCTATAAACTTTATTTAAAGATTCTAGATTATATAACTTTTGTAAAATTGGGATTCTTAGTCAATCTACAAACAGAAATTCATGCACCAGATTCAGGCTAGAACATGGACTAAATTTATTTAGGTATCATCAATTTAATTTTTGTAGGATTTTCATCATCATGTTGTTATAATATATACATATATATTTATATATTAAATTTCAATTGAATATAAACTACTAATGATCTATACAAATTTTTTCACTTGGTCATAACTTGTCCATTCGATATCAGAACAACATGCAGTATGTTCCATTCAGTCTAAATTAAAAACATTTCGTTAAATTTAATGAAAAATAATTTCTCTTGAATTAAATAGTCATGTGATCACTTTGATAGAAACAAATGGTACTGGGGAACACAATCAAATCTGGGCGGTTGGGGAATTAAAAATTCTCATCACAGAATTGATGATACTTCATCATCTCTGGAGATCCAAGCCCCTGTACGGTCTAATGAAGTTGTGTTAATTAATGAGATCATAGAAATAAAAACATAATGGGTACCTCATTTGAGACAAATTTCACTCAACTTTCACATTTCTTCGTAGGACATTGCTTGAAGCCTTTCTGTTGGAAACTATCTATATCATCTGCACATACTTCATGAATCTGTATGTACTTATTTATTCGATTTGAGGTCATAGCACAATGATATAATGATTTATTAAACACTAGAATGATCATATAAATATCTTGTGTTATATCCATGAAATCATTCTTGGATTATTTTCATAGTAAGAGAATTTTTATCTCTACAATTAAGGAGAGTGGATCACTAAGTTATAACTAATGAATAGAATATTGAATGCAATTCTACTTTACATAAATAGTGGATTTCCAAAATACTTGTCAGGGTTTCCCAACCGCCTTTATATTTAACTTCCACTAAATAAATAATTCTGAAGAACAATGTCATAAATATTATTTAAATTTTATCACATACTTGTAAAATATATTAAATATATACTTGTGTTTTCTTTAAATATTTTAAATACATTTAATAAATTAATTAAACACAATAAATTTATACATTAATATTAATGAATTAATTTATTTTTCAGTTATTGATAAAACATGAAAAGCTATCAATCCATTTGTTTGGTCCGACCATGTCTTTATACCAATTCACTATAATTAGATTATTGAAGATGTTATTACGTGTCACCCTCTATAACCTTGTCTCGATTGTAGTAAATACTATTAATAACCCAATAGAGTAGTCTATAAACCCATTAATTCCCCTAAGGATATAAATAATATTCATAAAATTGATAGCCATCCTAGAAACACACATTCTGTAATAAAATCTTCTTTCTTATACTATATCTCATAATAAATACACACACATTTTTTATTGTAATTTATTATTTTATTAGTTTTCGATCTGACTAGATGGACTTACAATTCACTATCATGGTTGTGGATTTATGAAGGAATTACCATCCTCCTAAACTAGAACTGAGAAATCACATCCTCAACATAGAAAATAAAAATTCTATCATGATCATTCAACTTAGGTCATACCACCAATAGCGTACCCTGCACATGATACCTCATCATGAATTCATTATAATGGTCTTTTCCATGCATCAATGTACACATTTAAATGGAACACAATGATAATTATATTGATTTAGGAAACCAATACACATGTTTATATATTGGAACAAAAAATGACACATGAATCTTGTTCTATTTCTATTGACGGGTCTTTCCTTGGGATGTCATCTACTCGAGATCGCCAAATCAAAATTTAGTGACAAGATTTCTCAACGCATATGAGCCTAAATCATCTAATGGCCACAGTAAATCTTTACCCTATTAGTATGATTAATCTGATCCATATTAAATTTCATTAATATTATTTTCATTGATCTATAGCGCTTCATTATAGCCTTGGAACTGTTGTATCCCATTAATATTACATAAAATTTAAGGAAATTTCCATAAATATAGTGGATTCCAATGAATAAACACTATTCTAGTAAGACAAGAACATGTATAGATAAAAAAATTACATGTAAATGTAATAATAGTACATACATATGATTGTTCGTGGGACCCAATTAATATACATAAATCACACCACAACATGGTCATTTCACATCCCACCTGATGACACATGGGCCACTACTCCACAACATTGTCATATAACATCTTTCCTAAAGAAAAAAGGGTCATCACCTAGTGCACTAAAAGTCAAATGGCCATCAGATCCTTTTCATATCTACAGACCTGGAAGAGAGTGAATGGAATAGAGGGTAGTCATCTATCCAACCATGACACCCGGATGAAAATAACCCCATGTGAATATATGAGTGCCAATACATAGTGCCTCACATTAGTGTGGTAGGTATATAAATTAAAATGAATATACAACTATACCCACACAGAAGCACACCCAATTGGTTTACAATAAAAAAATTCAACTAACTACATGACCACTTGTTTCTACCTCTAAATATAAAACACCACATTCCAAACCCAATCCAGAAGCCAAGTCCCACTAAGAAGCCCCATTTATTTTTATTCATTAATTTTCTATTTACATCCCATTAGCCTAACCATCCTATATATTTAAAATAATTATTATTCGGTTATTCCATCAGTACATGGGAATATATAACACCACAACCATGCATACAAGCGTCTCATCGTCCCAATAGAACCATCACCTGACTACCCCACAAACACGACTAAACAAACCATCACCTTGATCCCCAAAAAAAATGCCCCAAAAAATTATCAACTATCAATATATATATAACACACATCACCACCATGAAAACACACATTTCATCCCCAAGGCATGGCACCAGGCCACAACACATTAAAACACATGTAATATTTTTAAAAAGGAGATTTTTATCAATTCTATTTTATTATTTTTTGGGTAAACTTAAACAAAAAAATAAATCCAAGGGTCGAAATTTTATTATCCAAATATAAGAGGTTAAGTAGTTTCAATATATTTAATGTGATATATAAAAATCACAAAAAGGTTCAAAAATAACAATAAACAATGTGCAAACAATTCCCCCCAACATCAACCATTTTCAGTGGGGTGTTTAGACCAGTAAATAAATAATATGAATAATAGTATCAAAATCTTGAAATCATTTGAGTCATTCAACTTCCCATAGATCCAATTTCAATTAGAAATATATTTATCATCAATTTGGTCTATTTAACTATCTTAAGAAAATATAACATGAGTATAACCCCTCATACATGATAAAAAGAGAAGATAAATGAGGGATCTCCTACATGGAAAAAAGAAGATACTAATAATTTTTTACACCAATTAGGGGTTCAATAAAAGATGATATTGAAACTATATGTAACACAAACCACTGAAAAGAGGGTTACATGACTCAAAGGGACAATATTTGTGACCTCCATTCATTATAGAATGAAATTAGGAAAGAATTTAGAGAAGATTCATTATAGTCAAAAGATATGAAACAGTAGGGATTTCAGATCACAAAAATTTAATTTACCAATTATTGTGGATATATGTAAAATCCATATATAATGACTAATTTATAGTCTCGTTCATCATATAAATTCAAGGATATAATTATCCTCACTGAAACGGACTTTGTATGACCTAGATTCATGCCTCTAAAAACCCTATGTCCATTTGTATGTAACTAATGGGAAACTCCATGTGGTTCATTCCACGGAATGGAAATCCCCACATAGATAAAAGATCCATGTAACCATTTTTATGTAGAATACTTATCAATGAATTCAATTATTCAACGTAGCTGATTCACATTGCTGATACATCCACATAAACGATTGAGTTCTACGATCCATCCATGTTGAAGAATCATTCACATAGAAAATTCAATTGGATGCACGAAATATCTTCTTCTTTCCACTCACCCCAAAACGAAAACCGCCACTAACAAAAAACTCCTCATATCATACTAAAATCCAAACAATGTTAGTACTTCAATGGGGCTCGGATCAAATTGAAGGTGATACTATGATCGTAGAACCAGATCTCTATCTCCATATCAGAAACACTACCCTCATACAATAACAATTCCTACCATTGAAAATTTTGTAACATACTCTTACACTAATAATCTTCATCAATTAGATTATCCCTCTGAGGATCAATGGGATCCGTCTACTAAACCTCTAGTGTTATAACCACACACATATGAAGTCTATGACCTATAGATGAAAGGGAGAAAAGTCCTTCCAATGCCCATGTATTATATATTTTTATTAATATTCATTTAATTGATTTTAACATATTTTACTTTTCCCTAAAAAAACCCACCCATATCAAATAAGAACGCAAGATCTCATGTGGCAGGTAACTATCCTATGTCTCTACCCTATAATATAACCACCACTATTAGTCATTTAATAATCTCATATTTTGTGCTCTGGATCGTTGGGGTCCCTAAAATCCCATTTCCTAGTTAGTCTCTCTAACCTATATAACACACCAATGTAAACCAAAATTATTTCTATACCAACCCATGAAATCCCCAATGCGCCAAACTCAAATCTCCATCTTATCTCTCAACGATCACTTTATATGTCACTCTGTCATGAAACCCTCCTTCCAAAGATACCAAAATGAATTGAGAGAGATAATGACCCCCAGTATATCCTCCATTAGACCCCAAGTTGGTGAGTAACATTGATGGTATAAAAATCATAGAAATAGAATACATTAGCCTCTATATAAAATCCTAATCGAGATATAGAATATACAAAGCACATGAAACTCCATAACATAATATAAATGGGAAAAACTATCATAAAATGATTTTATAAATAAAATTGATAGAAATAAAATTGTCCAAAATGAATACCCAAAAGAAACGGTAAAGCATCTTGATAGAAAATATCCCAAGGTCTGAGATAGTAATGTCTAGAATGGTCTATATAGTTCTATTGAATATGTAAAAATTAGTTTTATATACGTAGGGTGAGAATAAATGTAAACTCACTATGAAATCCAAAGTCTCTCATGAATATTTGAAAGAATAATATTAATGCACCCATGAAAATCTTGAAAACCAAACATCACCTCAATAGTTATACTAACCATGCCCAACCTCACTAAGTCATTCCATACAATAATGAATGTCAGGTATAATAAAATTTCATGAATCATATCGACGAAGGGTATGCCACGCCACTTTCTCACTAATTTTCCACTCTCTAACCCCAACAACATGAATTATGATCCTCTCTTATTTTTTGTATAAAAATACTACCTCCCCACAACATGGCCACATCACATCACACCTACAGACACATGGTCTGTCACATCGCAACAACTTCGATAACTATATTAATTGGTTATAATGAACATAATGTACATCTTCCTCGTGTTCTCTTACTACCACACACAACCCCCACTATAAGATGCCCCACAACATGGTCATATCAAATCTCACATGAAGAAACTTGCTCGACCGCACCACAACATGGTCATATCACATCTCAATAGAAGACAGTATGTCCATATCAAAGTGAACTAATAGAATTCCATCCAATGCATCAATTTCATATCTCATCAACTGAAAGAGAGATATGACAAGAGATATTAGCCACCAATCCAACCTCATCATAGGGATGTTGTAAAAAACACACCTAGGGTGAATATATAGGTGATGGCACTTAATTTCCAATACAGGTGGGGTACATATAAAAATCTATAGGAATATAAAAGTATATATATAACCACACACAATCATGACCTATGGGTTCACAATAAAGAACTTATAAACTCACACCATACCTACTATTTCTAGACACCTCTAAAAGTATTACACCACAAAAACAACAAAATCTACAAGAACATTCCATCTATCCTAAACCATTTATTTTTATTCATTCATTGTCTATTTCTATCCCCTCAACGAAACTGACCCATGTCATTTAAAACATTATTATCTTGTTATTCCATCACTACATAAGAATCTAGTTCAATGCAACCATACCTCAAAATATACTCATTGTCCCCATCAATCCTTCACCTCACCATCCCACAAGAACAATGAAACAAACTCTCCCCTCACCACACGAAAATAATGGAAATAAAATAGCACCTCACTACCCCTGAAACATGAAAAAACAAACCATCACCTCACTTCCCTAAAAAAACTAAACAAACCATCACCTCACACCGTATTTCAACCACACATCATAGCCATAAAAACACACATCTCTAACCCATGTCACAACTATATATCACAACACTTAAAAACATAATTTAAATATTTAAAAAATTCCATTTTATCAATTTCATTTCCATAATTTGAGGGTATTCTCACACAATCCAATAAATCTAGGGGTGGTCATTTTATTAACTAGATATAAGTTGTTATAAAATTTATATCATTTAGGATAATGAAAAACTATCACAATGAGGTTCCAAATTCCCAACAAACAACGCAAACAAATCCCCCCAAAAACCAAGATCTTCACCGGGGTGTTTTTACCAAATAATCACAATATCATAAATAATATCAATGGTATAAAATCATGTGATTTATTATCACACCCATCAATTCATCATCAATTAGCCATTTATTTATCACTAATAAATCTTTTGAAACTATCCTTTCAAAAGATAAAAATATTATAATCTCTCTTCCATGACAAAAAAATAATAGAAATTATGGATTTTGTACATTAATAATGAACATTCACGTTAATTAATAAACAAAAATAAGGTTTGTGCACGAGATGGTGTCACCATTCGAAAGAAGCTATAATCAACAGAAGCACAGTTCCACGACTCTAAGGGAATGACTTCGGGACCTCCATATTTGAGATAATGAAATTAGGAAAGGTCATTGGGATTTATCCTAGTTTTTAGAATCAATAGATATAAAATTATAGTCATTTCAAATCAGAAAATATTTATTTTTAAAAATTCATAATATCTAATTAAAATCAATGTGGAAGGAACCATTTATAGCCTCAATCATGACAAAAAATCCAGGATATAGTTATACTTGGTGAAACAATGAAAAAAATTCTCTTGATTCATGCCATCGAGAATCCCACATTTTCATTTCTATGTAACTTATGGGAAACATTACATGGTTGATTCCAAATAGTTGAAAGCCCCATATAGACAAAAGATCTAGGTAAAATAATTCACTTATTAGACTCAGTTACTTATCGAATTTTCTCACATATCCGATTCAAATAACTGATCATTCATTAGAAGATTCTAGTATCAAATCCATTGACATAGAGGATTCAAGTAGTTGATCCATCCACATGGTAAATTCAACAGGTTTATCCATCCGTGTAGATGATTCACATATTCAATCCATCTATTAAGCCAATTCAACTGGATGGAACAACTACATTAAAAATTCACATGGTTGATCCAACCGATTTACCACATGGCAAACCTACCAAGCACAAGACCAAACAACTGACCATATCAACTGATCGTGTGACAAAACAATTGAATAAAAGAATGTAACATAGAATAACTAGATTAAAAGACTACAAACACCCCTCTTAACTCCCTAATTCCTCGAATGAAATAAATTTAAAGGTTTAATAAATCCCAGGCCTTACAATATATACTTATCAAACAATTCTAGTCTTTGTGAATCTAAGAGAAAGGAAGGAAAGGAAGGAAAATTTTCCAACATTTATCCCACGAGATTCTGTTCAATGGTCTAATTACAACTAAATGTCATACACCATCCAAAGACTCCCACCTCAAGCCTTTTCCTTTCCTAACAACTACGCAAATACCCTTAAAAACAACACATGAACCAAACCAAAAACCAACATAACCAACAAACAACATATCCCTAAGAACCTAAATCAAGAAATTCTATCTCTCATGTAAATATATTATCCAATTTTTGTGGGACTAACTGACCTTCAACTTTTCAATCATATCATGTTATAATGTGTCTTGATTAGGAATCAGGTAATCCCATACTTGTATACATTGAATCCTTAATCACATATGATATCAAATAGTATGAAACACATCTCATATATAATTTAAATGTACAAGAATCAGATTATCAAAAAACTAAGAAATGAAATATATTCTAAAAGCGAGTAAAAACATTCCACCAATTAATTAATCCACCATCGTTCCATCAATATGATAAACCAAGAACCCTAAAAAATCTAGAGAAAGAAAATACATAGAAAAAAATAATGAGTGCAATGCATTATTAATT
The DNA here is from genome assembly GCA_963277665.1 of Viscum album. Lineage (NCBI taxonomy): Eukaryota > Viridiplantae > Streptophyta > Magnoliopsida > Santalales > Viscaceae > Viscum > Viscum album. The sequence goes on along the minus strand of OY728141.1, from coordinate 1,843,724,820 downwards.
AAGACCATGAATATGATAAAATGATACCAAAAAAATGAATCATTTATAAATCAAGAATATTATCAGGGGCATAGATAAAACTACTAAAACTAAACACCATGAATTCATTGAAAAATAAAACAAATGGTTAAAATTTAGATATAATCCAGTCGGAAAAATATTAGTATAAGTACATTCCAAAAAGACTATAAAACATAGAACCAATCATAAACTTTGGAGTTTGTGTAAATACCTCACTAAAGTACATGTAGTCTTCAAGATTCTTCTCAGTCCATATAATAATCGATTATAGGCATTATGATAGAAAGTTTTGATCATGCAGTACTTCTATGTTTTCATGATTTGAATGTAAAATTCTTAAATGTGATCTTTCCTATTGATTTTGTTTCTGACATGAAGTTATACTCAATAGCTTCTCAATAGAATGATTCAGGATTCCATGATAACATTTGATGATAAGTATGACGTTAAAAAATAATATAATAATTGGAAATACTAATCACATTAATGAGATTAATAAAAAAGTCCAAAAAATTACTAACACGAAATAAAAATTGACTTTGAAAATTCTAGTATGTAGTATAGAAATAATTGTGACAGATAGGGGTGGTATAAATATTCCCTTTTCGAATTCCATCATTTTATTGAATCTCAAAACTCAAGTACCATTACCTCAAATTTCTCGAGTGTTCCCTGGATTTTAATTTTTTTACATGATAAAAAATAAAAAGGAGTTTTAATTATCATAAACTGTTTCATGGGAAATAGTCACTCGATGATTGTAATTATTATATACAGATGAAGATGAAAGTAAAACTGAGGTAATACCTGGTGAAAAATCACCCATGTATAGAACATGCAATTTATGGTCTCTATAATCCCATGAGAATGCCATGTGGGCTATTCCAATTCATAAACAAGGGAAAATTGTTGATAAAATATATATATATATATATATATGTTTACTAAAAAAATATATGTGTAGTAGATTAAACATTGATTTTGTATTCATTTCAAAATTAATATGGATTTAAAAACACTTAATATTTCATGTAACATGGGATATTTTGTAGATGGTGGAACTGACCCAAAATGAATTTATAAGGGTTTTAATATTATGAATAAAATTATTTTAGAAACCTAATAAATCCATCATCACAAAACTTTCTCAGATGAGTACGAAAACTGATCTTGCCTCTCTACAAAATGAGAGAGAAATTAAAAATAAAAATAATGATCAAAATCCAATAATTTTATTTTATCACCTCCCACACATAATGATAAAGGCTCGATATCACTCTCTCTTTGATAAGACAATGGAAAACCATTTATATAATGGAAATGAATAACTCGTGGTTAATAAATTTTGTTCAAAACATAAATTCAGACCTCTGTAAGTTTTCCATCTTCCAAAATGTAAAAACCACTTAAAATAAGCTTCTTATATAGCCTGACATTTAGGTGATAACCATCTGCAAAGTGATATAATTTTACCATTTATGTCACCACAAGCTGGCCTCTTTTCTTGTGGAATAGAAATATCTATAAGAGATGTTATTCATTATAAACATTATAGTTCACCAACAAGAGGCGTAATAAATAGAAGAAATAAATAATTTTTATCTTTTATTTTAATAAAAAACAAATAAGAAAAAATAAAATTTTAAAAATATATAGATTATCAAGTCATTATAGCATGTTTTTCTTAATATTATTTTAAACAAATGATTTCATAATTTTACCTTTGAAATTGATAGTCAGTATAAAAGCAAATAGCTACAGATGTAACACTATTCTAACAATGTGATAGTCCCTTAACGTGAGGAACACAAAAAATGGTATCTATTGTATTTCCTTCTATTCCAACAAGACCATTAAGAATCCTATGTATAGTTCTAATGTCCATGGCTTCAAAAATGTGTGATTTTGTGTAATATTAATGAAATGAGTCAAAAAATGGTCAACCCAAAATATAAATCAATATGTTGTGACAAAAAAACATCAAACAAAAACAACAACAAACCAGATTTAATCCCAATTAAATTGGGTTATCTATATAGATAAAACATCTCCAATTCTCTATACTGATGATCATATTTTCTTTAAATCCATTTAGAATAAGATCAGTTTTACCTATTTGTTTAAGGTTCTATATAGGATTTTATCTTTAGGTTGACCCTGTTAATAGGGTCATTCCTAGGATTTCATCTAACATACCAAAAAAAATAGTTGATTAATAATAATGGTTGAAAAATATGGAATACGATAAAATATGTTACGGAACAATATTATATAAAAATGTAATGTTTCAACTAAAAAGGATCAATACGTCATCATAAATTAATTTCTCTAAATAATTTTAAAAAACTTTATCTCAAAAGATTGAATTTAAATGGATTTCCTAATTCATAGAAGCTAGAATATAATGGATGAAACTACATGAATCAACTCAAGACATATTAAATATTAAATTAAAACAAAGAATGCTGTGAAAAAAATGTGTAATTTTTTTGTATCAATGCAATATGTATCATTATCAATTTTAACATCCTACAACTAATCGTGCTGAATAAATTTATTTAAATTTCGTCTCTTAAATCTCCTTGAAAAGATATTTATCATTCCTAATTGGAAACCTCACTTATGCTAAACAAGTTTCAAATGACTTGTTCTAAAAATATCGAACTACAAAACATATGCACTTGTATCTACATAGAGAGAACAAATTTTTATATCGGTGACATAGAATAAAAAACCTAAAACAATTATGCTACGCATAAAATATAAATTAGTGGAAAAAATGAACGGAATGGAAGAAATATGAGGCCTATATTGGAAATCTCCAGATATTTATTAACTATTTTCTTATACAAAAGTGTATCTATTAGGGTAGTCCCTAGGAAAGATTGCAACAATAGCTAAGGGATCTCCTCTAGGAAGTATGGAAGTCTCTTCTGATGGATTTCCTTAATTTCAACATGGATGTAACGTCATTGATAGTAGTTTTGGATGTGCAATGGGGTGATTTATGTGTTCAATGGTAATGGTAATGGACTTGTGAGGTTGAAAAGGGTTTGTTGTGGAGTGGGGATCCATGTAACTAGTGGAAATGGTTATCGGGATCCTGGTGGCGATCTACCATGGTGGGGAGGGCCACTAATTCTTATTCACATAATCTGATTTCGATATCTCATTACAACAATAGAAATTTGTAGAAGAAAATATTGAAATTTTGGATGAGAAATGAAATTAGATCTTCTAAATATGAAGAATTTCACGTTATATTTTTCAATGGTTTGAAATATCATGTGGTGAAAATTGATAGATATGTTATGTCTAGGTGGGGTGAAATATCATTTACTCTATTATATGGATTAGGGAATTTGTTTTCTTTAAATTATCATCCATAGTGAATGCAATAAATTATACATCAAGGTCTAAGAATTTATTATATCCATCTATTTTATTCTCTGTGTTTTTAACCCTAACATTTTAGTAGGATCTTGTTTAGTTTCTCATTTTCAATTTTTATTAATTTTTTTTAAAATTGTGATTCCTAATGTAGAGTGATGTTATACTAAGATATATGTTTAATGTTTCAAAAATACACATTTTCAATGATTGTTCTACTTAATTAATTTCTAGAATTAGCTACACTAGATTTGGTGTTTGGAGTAATGGTTTCAACGAATTCTTAAAATCATGTATTTCTTAAGAGGACTGATGTGCCTATGTTTGAGCATAAATTGGGGTATGAATTCACCTCTTCCATTTTTGGTAAATCCAATTGTTTTTTATACTCTCCAAATGTTAAGGAAGTCTTTGGGTCCTCATTGACTTCCAAAAATGGATGTTAATAAAGACGATTTTAGTGAGGGTATCCCTGACCACTCATTCGATAAGTTTGATCAGTAGTAAGTTGATCAAAATTCTAGGAAGCTACCTTGGTATTAATCTATAGTTCATAAGGATAGTCTATCTCAACAAGAGGTAGTTCAATAGGACCCTTCTATAGTTAATGAAGAGTCATCTCCCATGGAAGAGGAACCATACCTATTTTCCGACTACTATAAGTCATCTGTAAATATTAACATGGTTCTTCTAGTGCAGCAGTTTAGTATTAAATTCCCTTGATAGTGGGATGACCCCCCCCCCCACAATTTACTTATTTATAAGAAAGATCCCATTTCTTCAATTTATCCATTTAGATTTTCTAGTGATGGGTTTAAGTCACAGTAATTCTATGTGATATCATATTAGAACAAACTAAAGATAGTTAGGTCATAAAATGTTTCCAATAAGATGATAGTTTTATACTAGTGTGGGAGATAACAATAAATAAAATATAGATAATATTGGGAAATGGGGAAATTTTTTCTTAATTTTGATTATTTACACTTAAAAGATTTAGTATATACTTTTACATGGAAAGAAACAATATATCGATATTTCATAAGAAGTAAAGAGGTTAAATTCATATCTAGTGTAGATACAATGGTGGACTCTAATAATATTTAAAAGGATGTCTATTATAATTTTGCCTCTAACTTTTGGGTCTTACAACACTATTCTGATTTCCCTTCATAAGGTAGGGGAGCAGTGGAGATGGATGTGTAATAGTTGTCAAGAGAACTATTTCTCGTTTATTTCTAGTATTATATATTGTGTTGGTTGGGTGGTATAGGGTATTAAATAATTTCAATATGGTTATAGTTTGGGTATTTCCCATGTATTAGTATGTTGTGCTATTAGGGTAGTTGGGGGTCATAAATGATGGGTGGGAAGTTAGTTGAGGGAGTCTTGGATATAAATTTGGGTGTATCTTTCCTAGAGGGAGGCCCATGCCTTAGCTTCAGGGGATCCTACCCGAAGATATTCTTATTATATTTCTTCTTTATCTCCTTCTCTATCTTATTATAACTAATTTTTCTTCTACTAATATAAAATACAAATTTTTATCTCAATATTCATAGGCCTATCAGGACACTTATTCTCTAGATTGAATTTATTCTCACAAGAAAAGAACAATCCCTTCAACTTCCATTTCTAAAACACCTCCTCAGATAGATTTCTGATGCCCATCCCTAGAACTGCATTGTTACCTACTATTTTACACTTCCCAGCTCCTTTCATTGTTAGAACAAATATCATCGCACTAGTTTTCCACCTCCTCCCTCGGTTTATAATTATATTTTCCTTGTTTCAATTCAATTTGTTCCACTATTCCTTTTAACAAAAACTCTTACTCTACACTCCAAGTTTGTGTAAATAGCTTTTCCTTGTCCTTCCAACTTTTTTATCATAACAAATGTTCTATTTTCAATTTCAATCCACCAATAAAGAATTAAATATATCACTTTTAGGAAGGATCTATAATACACAAATCCACTCATTCATACAATTCAATTTAAAAATTAGTAGATTTAATATAATTTTATTTAAATTAATCATAACATAAAAATAAATAACATCAACATATAATTGTAATAATTCCTCATTATGTTTCACCCATGTGATCTCATTATGGACTGATCTCTATAACATCATCTCATACTTGACCACGCCTTCTATGTACAACTATGATAATGGTACCGTTATCTCTTCATGCATCTAATGGATTAAAATATGTATTAGAATGAGTTATCTAGGTTATCAGATCCTCCTCATTGAAAAGGGTAATTTCCACTTACCTAGTAATGGTTCACATATCCCATTGCTCCATATCTATTGTGTGGTGATGATGTCTGCTTTAATCTTCATAATAAGAACTATACTGACCTTCTTCTACTACAACTCATCACTCATATACTATGATATCTTCTTGATCCATTAACAATTGTATCTCTATTATTTTAATCTATGTGACAGTCATCATCAACTCCATGATACTCCACATCTCATTTTCTTCATTTTTTTCATGAAGATACTTTCCTCTCCTTTATCAAGGTAATTCACTACGATAAGTCGTTCACCTCTGCTAATCCAAAGCATTCAATACAGTTTGTCTGGTCAAGTACCTAAAGTTTTCACCAATGTTGTTGTATCTGTGATTGTGTAGCCATTATTCAATTGAAAATTAATTTATTCCTCTACTACAATAACCCCACTATGGATCAGGAGATTCTAGGAATCTAGCTACACTTCTATTTGGAATCTGCACGAACTAGATTCTACATTACTCTATCCAAAATTCAATGGTGTCAAATTTATAATTATTGATGAAGATCCATATAATCAAGTACCTATTTCCTAAATATTTTATGTAAACATTCTCTCTCATGAATATCACTCAATGAGAGAGATTGGGGCAGATTCGATGATGCTCATCAGACATCATCAGGTGTTTCAGTATTAGTTTAATCGATATAGGAGAAATCCATTATTTCATTTCTATAAATCATTCCATGATTTCAATCATGAATGTTATCCCAACCAAAACATTCAAGATTACTATTTGAAATAGATCTCATGATTTTTTAGAAGGCCCATGAAAACTGATTCAGATCATCTTAAGGAATTTCATTATTATGGTTGATGCTTTTGTTTTTAACACTATGGGACAAGATATATTATTGGGTATGAAAAGGACAAGAAGCATGGGCAGTGTATTAACTAACTGGGGTTATAAAAACATGGATTTTTTATGAAGGGGTTGGAAATTAAAATCCATGGAAATACAGATATTGTGGTGTGTCCTAGTAGACTTCAATACCACATTCAAATAAAGATTTTTCTTGTTGAGTGATGGGATTGGTTTCAACTTATACATTTTATAGAATAAGAATAAAAAAATGATCTCATTGACCGGTTTCAATTGGGAGAAATTCTAAATTACATGGAGTCTATTTTCAAGAAACCACGGGAATTACCACTACATTGGAAAACTAACCAAACTATTAATCATGTGTCTGATGAGATCCATGTTTGAATTTTATGATATAAGATGGATCAGTTCATAAAAATGAGGTTAAGAACCATGTTATTTACATGTTAGATCAAGGAATAACCAAACATAGTAGCAACCTATTTTATAATCCCCTCATTATATAAAATAAAAAATATGGGAGATGGAGGACGTGAATTGATTTTCAAGAACTTAATAAACATACCACCCCAATCAGGTTCCACATTTTCATCATTGAAGAACTATTGGTAGAGTTGAAAGGATCCAAATGAATATAAATATTTGGCATGAAATTCAGGTTACACCATATTGGGGTATGAAAAAAAGATGTTAATAAGATATTGTTTCAAACACATGAATGTCATTATGAGTTAATTTTCATTTTTTTTGGGTTGATGAACGACCTAACAACTTTTCAGTATACCATGAACATAATTTTCAAAGAATATTTGAGGAAGGCTATCTTATTATTGTTCGATGATGTTCTTTTTTATAGTAAATCCATGGAAAAACACTTCTAACACCTTGGCATTATCTCTTGGGTACTACAGAAAAATATTCTCCATGTTAACATGATTTTTTTTTGTCACACCCCTCCTTCAAATACTTAAGCCGTGTCATTTTTTTAAAAGTAATTTAAATGTACCCCACGAAAAAGGATTGTGTTCTTGGATGGCCCCGACCATAATCTATTAAGGATTTTCAGGGATCATTTGTTTTATTGGATACTATAGAAAATTTTTTAAATGATACAAAATGATAAATAATATTCTCACAGAATATACCAAAAAAAAAATTCATTGGTATCAAACTACTAAACAATACTTTGTATCCCTTAAAAAGTGTTTATATTCTCTTCCCATTCTCACCATACCAATCTTCGTTCAGACATTTATCATTGAATGTGATGCTTCCGAATGGGGGGTTATTACTATCCTTATGCAAAAAAGATGTCTGAGTTCTTATTTAAAAAATTCATTAGCAGACATCAACCTTTCCTAATCTATTTATGAAAAATAAATGAAGGATCTTGGTTTCTCAATTAACTGTTGGATATAAAATCTAATCTGTAATTGTTTTATTTTTTATATAAATCAGAAGGACCCCATGCATATCCTTAGTTAGCGATTGCACATTGAAAATAAAAAGTATTGCAATGTGATAATTTTGGGGCTTTACATTCAGATTATATAAAAACATATCTGCATTAATGGGGTATCAAATTACCTCTCCGTCGGGCTATATGTCATATTGACACCTGTACATATTCTTTAGGGTCTGCTGTTTCTGAACAACTTTATCTAGAAATAGGCATCATAATGACTGAAAAATAGTATTATCTCTTTCAAAAAGGTATTATTACTTAATTATAAATCCATACCTCTTCAACACAATGGTTTTATGTGCATCACAGGTTGTTATATTATATTTACCGACACCTTTTGTCTCAAAACTATAGCCTCATATTGATGTTTCATCATTTTTAACACACTTATTTTGTTGGTGGACATGTTGGATTTCTCAGAACCAATAAATGGCTTGATGATGGCCTCTTCTGGAGGGGTATAACCAAATAGATCCAATAATTCATTCGTGAATGTGATGCATTTCAATAACATAGAACTTTGTCAATGTCACATGTGGGGCACTTCTATCCCCTTCAAATTGTTATTTAGGTTTGGGATGATATTTCAATGGATTTCATTTCTTCCATGTCCAAATACAAGTGGTATATTTTCATCAAGGTGGTTGTGGATTGTTTCACAGACAATGAAAACTTTATATTGTTGCAGCATCCCTACACAGCCATGGTTGTTGATGATCATTTCATAAATGAGGTGGTTTATTTATATGGAATCCCTAATTCCATCCACAGTGATTGGGATCCTATTTTTTCCATTAATTTTAGGTAGAAACGTTTTATCTTGGAGGGAACCGCCCTAAAAATGATCACTAGATGGATGGATCTGGATGGATGATGGAAGTCGAAGTGGATTCCTGTCCTCACTGAATCCCCAATAATATTTCTAATTCTTGTCCTCCTCGTGTGTAGGTCTCTCTCGATCCCCTAGGAAGATAGTAATTCTCATCAATGCAACTCCCTGAGTCGATGTCTTTGGAATCTCTCAGATGTTTTCCTCAGGCTCCACATAGTACTTTCACCATCTCCCCTCTCCCTAAATATCACTGCAGTAGTTTCAATATAAAAAAAACATGTGTTCCACAATCATCCTGAAGAATAGGAAACAACAAAGATATAAAAAATAAATAAAAACTACGTGTTATGAGTATATAGTGTATTATATTATAATAGAAATAGTTATAATAAATAGAAAAGAGAGAAGAATATAGTTAATTAATTTATAAAATGTTAAAATAAAAATGATTAATGAAGAAATTAATTACCAAAGTAAAATTTTCTATATAGTAAATAAACTAAAAACAAAATATATTCAAAAAAAATAATTAACAAATTAAATATATATACTAACTAAACTAGTAATATAGTTTTATTTTTATTATGAAATAAATATATATATATATATATACATATATATATATGTTTATTTTTATTATAAAAAATTAAATTAATTAATAAAATAATAAGTAGAACAATAGGTACATAAAACAAATAAATTATAATGTACATTATTTTACTATATTAATAATATTAATTAATAACTATATAATATATTAGGTTATTTAAAAAATTTATATTAGTTATATTAAAAATGTTAATATAGTTATTATATATATTAAATATAAGTTATTATATATTATAATATGATATAATATAAGGATAAAAGATTTAAAAGATATGAAGGAGTGTAAGGGTCGAGGCATGTGAAGGGTGGAGCGTAGGGAGGAGGGTTCGACACGGGCTCAAGAGTGACATTAACTATTCAGTTCAGGGGATCTCAGGGTGAGGCTATGGGGCCTCATGCGGCCTTGCGGTGGTGAGGCAGTGTGGTCATGGCTCCGAGGGCGGGTGTGTTGGGATCAAATAGATTTGACTTTTTTTTCTTGTTGTACATTGATCTGCCACTGTTGTTGTTGTATTTTCTGATCTATTGCATATCGGTTTTACTATGTTTGTTGTGTATATATCTCCCTTCAATTGAGGATGTTACAGTTTGTGAACTGGAGTTTTGGTTCTACATCGTGATGAATGCAGAATGGAGAGGCAGTGGTACACTGTTGGCATCATTTTACAACTGAACAATGGCAGGGGTTTGGTGTGAAACCATCCCTGAAATAGTGCTACAGTAAGATTAGAGGCAGGGAGGTGGCATGGAGGGGTGGCCATAGAACAGTGCCACTGGTTGAGGTGAGACAACATGGGGAGGACATAGTGGCACATTGAATATAGGATGGAGTCGGTAGGTGTGAGACAACTAGTGTGGAACCGTGTCAAGTTAAACTGCCGCATCGTGAAGGGTAAAATGGTTCCATAAACTCAACTCAAAGACATAAAACAATAAATTAAATAATATATCTTATTTACTTAAACTAAAAAAAGATAAATAAATTAACTTGATCAAAATAATTACAAAAATCAAATGAAAACAAAAACAAAAGTTACAAACAAGAATAAAATTAATTATGATTTATTTAAAAGAAAGAATTTATATGGATTAAAGAAAATAAGTAAACTAATTTAAAACAAATTAAAATAATTATAGTTATCAATTAATAAACCAATTAATTAATTAATTAATAGATTAATGAATAAAAATATTAATTCAATAAAATTAAAATTTTAACACTAATTAAATTATAATATAAATTATAAAAAAATGATTTATTTTCTTACAAATTAAAAATAAATAATTAATGAATTAAAGAATTAATAAACTATTGGAAGGAAAAATTGTAAAATTTGCAGAATAAAAATATAATTCAAATTCATAATAATAATTTAATTTAAAAATAATTTAAAATGAAAATAATGAAAACTAAAAACACATGAGTTAAACTACAATTTATTATTTTACACAGCAAGTACAATAACAAAAAAATATCAATTATTTTATAAAAATGACATTTCGGTATTCAAAATCCAATAAAAATAAAAAAGGATGTGGGAATGAATGTAAAAACACTACCACATTAATCTCCCTCACAATTAAGAATTTTTTTCTTCAAAAAATGCATGCCTTTGACTATAAAATAGAATGGTGATTTGGGAGTTACAGTTCAAAAAGTGCATTATTAAACATAAATATCTAGAGGACAAGACCAAAAGTTTGTCAGGATATCCAGAGATGTTCAAAAATAATGTATTTCCTAGATTCATAAACTCACTGGAAGATAAAAGCCAAAAAAATCATATATTGTCAATTATAGCATGCCTCTTATTTGTACTCATTAGCTATCCAATTTTAATTTCCAATTTATTTTCTGATTTAAGGAGTGTTGATAGGTTAGATGAAGGGGAACTCGAATCATAACCAAGGGAACCTTACATTCCCACCTTCTCCAAGGTTCCAAAAATTAATGTCCATTAATTTCATCACATTATTGATTCAACTCAACTGATTTTTAAAAAAGTCAATTGTTGCCTTCTTCATCTGGGTTCAGAATTCCCCTCACCATGATGAGTTCATTTTAATCAAGGGAACATTATATCAATTTTCCCCAGCCATATTCCATTTTCATAGCATAGTGCATAGCACTTATTAATATTTAAATTGGTATTATTTATTCACAGAAACACACCCAATTCACCATTATTCAGACACTCACTGTGGGATCCCATTTTTTCATTTTACTCTAGTTACAAAATACTTTATTAAAGATCAATCAAGGTGACTTCCTAATGTTATTTAATATTGTTTTTTTAATATTGAGTCCCATGGGTTCTTGAAAAAACATCTAGTTACCATAAATCATATTTCTAATTCCACAAAACCTATCTTATCACACTCCAATCCTCAGTTCCTAAATAGATAGATCCAGAAAACAATGAACAATTCCACTAAGCAATCACTCAAAATAAATAGTTTCTGACTAATTGTCACACTCAACATACAACAAGTAGTTATCCACGAAACACGACACAATTTAAGTACTAGTGAACCTCCAATGACCATTTAGTTATGAAAGAATGGGTATTTTTTTGAAAGATATTAAAAAAATGGAATAAAATGTGCATTTTTAAGATTTCCCCTTTTTGATTTTCTACTAAATAAAATACGGGACACAAATGGTGTGTTTTTATGTGACATTCAAATGACCACCCTCACCCAAACATAAAACGCAACATTGTCCCCAATGTTGAATCCTTAATGTGGGAGATAGTGTTTCTCATCATTGATTGACACTTTATCCCTTAATAGATTATTGAGGTGTAGTGAGAATGTTCAAAAAGAAATCTTCCACACCAAAAATAATAGAAAAAAAGAAAAAACATGTATAGAAATAGTTACACATGGATTTTTTGTTGATTTTTTTGGTTTGAATATTTTTTTAATTTTTTTTCCTATAGAAGCAACATCAATTTTGATATAATCAGCAGCATAGTGTGATATATGAATACAATGAACAACAATAGTTGAATCACAGTGAGCTACATGGTGCAATATTCTTCCAAAATTCAATTAAAATAAAATGTTCAACTCATTATATTAAAGAAGCTAACACACTATGCAATATTACAATTTTCTACATTTCAAATAAAATAAGGGGTCTCCCCCACACCTATGATCTTGAAACAAATTAATGAAGATTAATAAGAAAATTAAAACTATGAAAAAAAGAATAACAATTCCCTGAATTCTTAGAGCATTAAAATTGATTTACATAGACATATCCTCTTCATTAAGATGTAAGTTCAGAGAAGTAAAACAATAAAACAACATTTTATTTTCCTAAAAAGTAACCCAAGGGATTGAGTAGAATGTAATGTTATCCAAATGATGCAGTTTACTTCTCCATTGGGATTTTTTTCCTTGTTTCTAGAAGAAAAAAATCCCTCTCTCTCAATCAACAACAAATCACGAGGCACCATCAGACAGTCATAACATGAAATTGGATATTCAAGGAAGATGATTTATTTTTATTGAAGACGTGAGTAAAAATAAAACAACTATGAAACCATGTGTTAGTTCCCATGAAACACTGAGTTTATAATCCTCAATTATACTTGAAACAGACCATTCCTCTAGTAGAGATATGGAATCCATGACCTTTGTCTTCCCTTAAAATAAGTTCTTTATTCTTTGACCATTGACCGAGAAATTTTGACTCTCTTCTCCAACTAGTTGAATAGCTCGATTAAACAATACACTAACAATGGTAATGTGTCCTGGCCACTTGGTCCTCAACTTTTATGAAAAAATCATCAATCTATAATTGAAAAGTAATACCCTCATACCAACCTTTAAATTCTTGTTTTGAATGATTGAGCCATGAAAATCCGTTTTTATTTCATTTATAAATTTCATCAATATCATAAAACTCTCTTCTAATCTCTTCTATCTCATTCACATCTAATAGTCTTCTCTCACCAGTATACAACGTTATGATCCTTCCCAACCAAATAACATTGTTGATGTAACTCAAAAGGAAGATGACATGTTTTTTCAACAACCCTTTATGGTTACATCCTTATAGCAGTATTATAAGTAGATATTTAGGCCCAAAGTGCCTCATCCAAATTCCATCAACAGTCCTTCCAAGAGCTAGACACTATTTTTTCTAAAATCTATTGAGATCTCTCTTTGAAACTTCTAACTGCCCACAATACTGTGGGGGGTTTGTGGTGTTCTCTTATGTGAGCACCCATAATTCTCAATCAAGCCTTTGAACATATAATTTTTTAACTGAGTCCCATTATCAGTGATGAATGCTTGAGACAGACCAATCCTAGAAAAGATATTTTTTCATGATGAATTTCACAACAATAACAGCTGAATTATTGGGCAGAGCCACTGCATCAACCCACATGGACGCATAGTCCACAGTAACCAAAATGTATTAATTCCCATTAGAGTATGGAAATGGTCCCACAAGGTCAAAGCCCCACACATCAAATATTTCATCCTCTGGAATTCCATTTTGAGGTATCACCTGCCTTCTTCTAATATTTTATAGCATTTAACATTTCTCAAAGATAATAAATAAACTCCTAGCATCTTTTAACAATGTTTGTCAGAAAAACCTACCTTTTAGGACCTCATGAGCAATTCTCTCTCCCCCACGGTGGCCACCAGAAGGTGATGAATTAAAAATCTCATGTATGGGAAACATGTCATCCTCCACCACACATCTCTTAAAATCCCATCAACACACCTCTTAAAAAGAAGAGGATCATCCAAAATATAATATTTTAGTTCAGATATAATCCTCTTCTTCTGGTTGTGTGAGAGGTCTATGGGCATGAATCCATCTTACAGAAAGATGGCATAGTCTACGAACCAATAAGACTAATACATTGAAGTAGAAAATAATTTTTCATCTGAGAATGAAGTGTTGATATCTCTTGGTTCCTCACTTGGGGTGTTGGTAATGTTATACATATGATCAGTAACTACATTATCAACCCCTTTCCTATCCATTATAACTAAATCAGACTCCGGTAAATTGAATGTCCATCACATGAGTCTGGGTATTGAATATTTTTTAGTCCTAAAGTACTTGATGACTTCATGATCTATAAAAATAATGACACATGATCCTATAAAATATTTCTAAAACATTTCCAAAGAAAACATGATAGCATACAACTCAGTTTTAGTGGTAGAATAACCATTTTTGGGCATCATCCTGCAACTTACTAGAATTATAAATGATATTCAACATCTCATCCATCCTCTTCCCCAAAATAGATCCTACTAAATTATCTCTAGAATCACACATCGCCTCAAAGGATTGTTCCCAATCCGGAGAAGTGATCACAGGTGAAGTAGTAAACTTATCATTGAGAAAATTAATGGACTCTAGACATTTCTAATCAAAGACAATGGGTGTGTCCTTGACCAGAATGGATCATTGTGTTCTAGTAATGATAAAAAATTACTTAATGAACATCCCTTAGAACATAAAATTACACAAAACACTTCTAATTCCTTTTAAATTTTAAGGTGGGGGAAACTTTTGAATAACCTATGATTTGGAATTATTAATCTCCACCCCCTATTTGATATCATGTGACCCAAGACTATTCCTCCACTAGAAATGAATTGGCACTTTTCCTAGTTTATTACTATGTTGGTCTCTCAGAACCATTCTAACACTAGTTCTATATTATTCAGACAGTTATCAATGTTATTTAACACAATTGAAAAATCATCCATGAACACTTCAATTATCCTTTCAATCATGACGAAAAATGTTTCCATTATACACCACTGAATAGTGGTTGGAGCACCACACAATCCAAAGGGAATCTTCCGGTAGGCAAATGTCCCAAACAGACAGGTGAAGCTGGTTTTCTCTTGGTCCTTATGTGAAATGGATATCTAGTTGAAACCAAAATAACCATCAAGAATGTAGCAAAATCCATTACCTTCCAACTTCTCTATCATTTGGTTCAATAATGGAATAAGAATTTGGTCCTTTATGGTGGTCCCATTAATCTTTATGTAGTCTATATAGACTCTCCATTTTTTCACTACCCTTGTCTGGAATTTCTCATTCTTTTCATTAGTGACCACTATCAGTCAACTCTTTTTGGGTACCACCAATACAAGACTTACCAAGGGGCTGTTAGAAATGTGAAAATTTATTCCAGTATCAAGCATCCTAATCACTTATTCTCTCCCAATTTCATTCATGTTTGTATTGAGTTTCCTTTTGTAGTATACACTATAATTACACTCTAGTTCCATGGGAATTTAATGCATGAAAAATTTTAGACTTATACCCATGATATTAGCAATAGGCCAACCAATGAAAGACTTGTAATTCGACAAAAAAATATGTATATTTTATACCTGATTCACATATAAGTTGGATGAAATGATCAAAGGAATGGTGGACCTATCTCTTAAAAAAGGAATATTTGAAATGGGAAGGGAAGGGCTTCAGTTCAAGGGTGGTTGGTGTCACACTTGACAGGGGTGGCCCAAGGTCTTTAGGCTAACTCATGAAACAAGTAGTAAATAAGGCTTCCTCCTCATCACATGAACTTCCATAAAAATTCTCTTCAAAAATAGACTCTTCTATCGGTGTAAGAATGTGTTCTAAAACAAAATAATCTAGGTTATCCAAAACCTCTCCCAAATACTCATAAATATATTCTCTCTACTCACTTGAGTTGATCCCCATGTAAGTGGAAACAAGGATTTCTGTTCACTATTTATTTCATCTATCATTCTCAGAATCTCCTCTTACTCCTTATCAACAATACACTAAGCAACTAACATCTCGTATTTTGGGAAGAATAGGTGGGTGGGTTATTGAATTTTCTAAAAAACATTGAATTAATCTTTCTATTCTCCCAAAATGAAAATTAGTATCCCCTTAGAAACATCTATCCTAGCTCCCCCTATGGCCAGAAAGGGCCTACCACTAATTATAGGGACTTCCTGGTCACAATTCATACTAGGGATGATAATTTTAGCTGAGAAAAATGGTTTTCCTTCTCCAACTAATAGATCATTGACCCAACCCACTGGATGAGTAATTGACCTATCAGAAACCTATAACACAAAAGTGGTGGGTTGGGAACTCCTAATCTCAGGTGCTGAAAAAGTTACAAGGGAGTCAGATTACTACTTTCACAAAAGTCATACCAACAGTTGAACTTAAAATCTATATCCCCAAAGGTGTAGGGTATGAAAAAGATTCTTGGGTCCCGATGCTTTGGAGGTGTCCTATTATGCAAGATAGCACTACACTCCTATATAAATCTATAGGTGGAAAATTATTCCATTGTGTTTTTTTGAACAGAACATATTGAGTGATTTTAGATATTATGGGATTTTAATCAAGGATTCCAAGAATGGTATGTCAATGTTTAGATTTTTAATGACTTCCAAAAATTTCAACAGTTTATAATCATGAGTTGGATTCTTAATTCTTTATAGATATGGAATGATAGGGGAATAATTTCTCACTATTGGGGGAGTCCCTAAGAATTATTCTTCATGAATTTTATTCAAAATATTTTATTTGTTTTTATGCAATTTTCTTTGGGATTTTGAGTTGGAACAGCAGGAAGTGGAGGGATTCCAGCGGTGCTGTACAGTTTTATAGATTCTGGTTTTTCCTAACATGAGTTATAATCTTCATATAGTTTTATATTTTAAGTAATTTTTGTTCTTTACTAGGCTCTTGGTGTGTTTAGAGAACACGTCTATTGGTGAAAACCAGGGAATTATACCAAGGACTTTCTTTACTAGTGCTGAGCAGCCAACCCTTGTCTCTACTGCCTACATCGCTAGGCAAATCCCCATTTTAATTTCTAAAATTTTCATTCTTGAATCCATTCGAACCTTATGATAATAATTATTAGTCTTTTTTCAATAAAAAATCTCTATAAACTGATTGAAAATGTCTCTCATATCATCTTTTGATTTTTATAATTCAGCCTTGTGTTGGGGTTGGGGTTGGAATTACTACCTAGTCGGCAGCTGGAATCCACATGGGGCAGCCGGACAAAGGACTCCCTACACCCTCCATGAAAGTTTCATATGGTTATTATACCCCTGATTGTAGGTGTTAGAAAATAGGTCTTCACTAGAATGAATCCAAGGACCATAGAATGCAAATATATCACTCTCATGAGGCTGAATAGACATATCAATGATTGGATAGAAGGGTTGAGAGTGGTATTATATTCCACAATGGTTACACTACTCCAAAATTGTGTTATGGGTATTTTCATTGAAAACTCTAGTAGCTTGGTATTCAACTTTAGGGGTAGGGTTGGGTTATTTCTTAACAATGGTTCTTATCCTATAGGATTTCATCTTGGTTTTTTGAGCTATGGAGTTGAAGATTCAATTGAGCTCCTCCGTAGTCCTATCACTAAAGACTCCTCTAGAAGACTGATCCACCAAGGTTAGATTGTAAGGGGTGGGACTATTGTAGAAGGTTTCCATGAGGAATTGGGGTGGGCATTGATGGTTTAGACACTACCAATGAAAACCTCTAAACATTCCTAGGCTTCATAAAATAGTTCTCATTCTTCCTTAATGAATCCAATGATTTTGTGGAAAATTTCAGATTTCAACCTCCTAGGATATAATTTCATTGTGATAGAATAAAAATCATGATCCCATGTGACAAATATTTATTCCTCCAGTTGTTGAAACCAGTACCTAGCATTGCCCTTGAGGAAGAAGTGGAACACTCTTAGTTTAAGATCTTCCTCAATGAGACCCCTGAGTGGCAGCTGCTAAAATCTACAATAGAATGATCTTATGATGTCAAGAGTGTAATCACTAGGAATTTCAATAAAGGAAGTCATCTGACATAGATTGGATTGCTTGATTTCATAATTCATGGACCTAGAAGAGAGCCTAATGTATGAAGGGTTACTAGACACTGAAGGTAGTGAGAAATTTCTCAAATTGGGCCTCTAAGATATCTCGTTTCCAAGTGGGATCATCATTCCAGGTTGGTTCAAATTATAACAGAGTAGATTGTTCAAGTCCTCATTTCTGTTATCTTCTATTTTCACTCCCTTTTTATTCCTTTTGACATTCTTGATAATTTTAGTGTTCATAGGTTCTAAATATTCAAATTTAGACCTAGTGAACATGAAATAATTGGTTGACAATTTAATTGAGAATTTTTTATTATATTTTTATATTCTTGATTTTTTTTTGTTTTTTAGGAATTTTTTTATGTTTTGTTTTTAAATCACACATGGCCTCCCAAAAAAGGGAACCAAAATTTTCACGATCGCACATCATTTTGCACAGGTGAAAAACTAAAATTTACAACCTATTTACAACATGGAATATTGTAATGAAAAGGTCGAACCATAGATATTCTTAATGTTGTTCTTTGTGATCTACAAAAAAACACAACACACACAAAAACCAAAAAAAAGTAGATGATGGTGATGAAGTGAAACGAGTGAAAACATGTCTGTGAAGAAGTGACAATGGTGAAGTTAGTGCAAGAAAGTAGTACATACTATATGGAGAATTTGGGTAGAAAAACCAAAGGATAAGTAGGGAGGATATCCACTGGCCAATTTCAATATGGATTAGGGTCATTCATGCACTAAGGTTTAACATTTTGGATCCGACATAAGGTAACATGTCATATTTTTCATCTGATAGACTTGTGACAAAAGGACCCATACAGTCCTTCAACTGCAAAAAATCATTCCATTGAATGGTGATAAAAGTCTGATGTCCTACCTTTGGAATCAAGGTATAGAATGGAGATCTGCTACTCTGATCTGGATGTTCTCACTAGATGTGGGGATCTCTAGATATCTAGATGTATGAATCTTGATGAATGATGGAAGTCTATGTGGAGTCCATTTCTCCATTAATCCCCTATTATTGTCCAAATTCCCATCCTCCTCATGTGTAATTCTCTCTCAATCCCTCGGAGGTGAGTACAACTCATCACCACAAATCCCTGAGTTGAAGTCTCTAGAATCTACCAGAAGTCATCCTAGAGCACCACGTAGTAATTTTACCATGCTCCCATCTCCCCAACTGTCAATGGAGCAGTTTCTCCACATCCAAAAAAATATGTGTGCCACAAACCCCCCCAAAAACAGAACAAAACAGTATTAAGAAAATTAAATAAAAACTATTAGTTGTGAGTATGTAGTGTATTATATTATATTACAAATAGTTATAAAAAATAAAAAAAATTTGAAAAGAAAATAATTAATTAATTTATAATAAGTTAGTATATAAATGAATAAAGAAGAAATTTATTTCAAAATTTAATTTTTCAACATAATAAATAAACTAAAAACAATATTTATACTAGAATAAAATAATTAAAAGATTTAATATATATACAAACAAAAATATTAAAATTGTTTTATTATTATTAAGAAATATATATATAGTAATTTTTTTTAATAAATAATTTAAATAAATTAATTAAACAATAAGTAGAAAAATGGGAAAATAAAACAAATAAATTTAGATTGTATATTATTTTACTATATAAATTAAATTAATTGTTAACTATATAATATATTATGATTTTTATAAATTATGTATTATTTATATTTTAAATGTTAATTTACATATTTAATATATTAATTATAGGTTATTATATATTATAATATTATATAATATGAAAATAAAATAATTAAAATAAATGAAGCAGGGGAAGGGTCAAGGCGTGCATAGGGTGGAGCATATAAAGGACGGTTCTTTAGGGGCTTGAACGTGGTTCCAGCTGTTCGGTTCAAGGGATCTCAGGTTGAGGTTGTGGCACATCATGTAGACTTGTGGTCGTGAGGTAGGGTGGTCCAGACATTGAGGGTAGGAGGGTCGGGATCGAACAAGTTTAAGGATTTTTAGTTGTTACTCATTGATATGATGTTGTGGCTGTTGGATTTTTGGATCTGTTGCGTCTCATTTATGTTGTGTCGGTTTTATGAATTTCACTCTACGATGGAGGATGTTGTAGTTTTTGTAATGGAGTTGTGGTGCTATGTTGTGATTAATGTGGAATGGAGAGGCGATGGTAACACCGATGGCACCGTTTTGCAGCGAAACAGTGGAATGAGTTTGTTCAAGCCACATCTCTGAAATCATTCCAAAATAAGTGTAGAGGTAAGGAGATGACATGGAGTGGTGGCCACAGAATGGTGCCATCGGTTGAGGTTAGACAACAAGGGGAGGATATAGTTGCACAATGAATATAGGATGGTGGCGATAACAATGAGTCAACATGTGGGGCACTGTTTCATGTGAAACAGTGCCGCCAGGACGATTGGAATCGGTGCCACAGACTATCCTGTAGAACATAAAATTAAAAAATAAATAAACTAAATAATTTAATAAAAATAAAAAGTATATTAATAAATTAAATTAAACAATATAAATTAAAAAAATAAATAAAAATAAAATTAAAAAACATGAATAAAATAAGTTATGAATTATTAAAAATAATGATTTTATTTATAATAAATAAAAGGAAAAAATAATATATAAAATTAAAATAATTATAGTAATCAATTAATCAACCAATTAATTAAATATAGAATTAATTAAAGAATAAAACTATTAATTGAATAAAACTAAATTGTTAACACTAATTAAATTAATAAAATAATTATAAACTAAACTGATTTTATTACTGACAAATTAAAAATAACGAATTAATGAAATAATGAATTGACCAACTCATTGGAATAAAAAAATTTAAAAATAAATGAATAAAAATAAAAGAAAAATTCATATGAATAATTTAATTTAAAATATATTTAAAATGACAATAATGAATACTAAAAACACAAGAATCATACTTCAATTGATCATTTTACACAGAAATGTACAAAAACACAACACCTATCAATTATTTAATTAAAATAACATTTTTGAATTAGAAAACTAATAAAAATACAAAAATGGATGTGGAAACGAATTTAAAAACAACGCCACATCACAAACACAATTGATCATAACAAAAGTAAAGGATGTAATATTTAGATTCTCATGTTCTAAGACTCCTAGTCCTAACGGACTAGATTCAATTTTTTTTAAAAGATCATAAACATATTTTTTAGGAAGTTAATAACGATGACATGATCATTTAACATGATTACATGTTACCTACAGTATTGAACACTGCAACTATTACCTTGGTTCCTAAATTACATAATCCATCAACTACTACTGAGTTTGGACCTATTTCATGATTTTCAATCATCTATAAATATATATAAATTAATCTATCAATTATGATTGGTAATGTTGTTGTTTATATAATCACCATAGAGTAAGGAACCTTTATCATAAGAAATTATATTTTAAATAATGGGTTTCTTCCCCAATAGTCAATTAAATAATATGTTCAAAATATTTCCAGTTCCATATGTACTATCATGATTAATCATAAGAAAACATATGAATCTGTGAAATGGGAGATTTTAGAAAACATGATTAATGTGTTGGGAATTACCTATAGGTTCATAAGTTATATTTAAGCATATTTTTCTTCTATTTATTACATTATGTTATTTAATGGATAGCCCTTGGGTTACATTCTAAGTGGTAGGGGTCTCAAGAAAAGTGATCATATCTCCCTATGCATGATAGCTTTCATGGATGAATAACTTTTTAACCTCCTATGGGGGTGACTATGAGAAGTGACTCCAAATTTCATTGAATACGACATAAGAATAAGATCATATGTTTTTCTATGTTGATAATCCTTTTCTAATGTAGGTAATTATTCAATTCTGTTTTTAAAGATGTTTTACCACACTTTGCTGATGCATGAGAGTTTATTTTTAACCCATAAAGATGAAGAATATTTTCAATAGGGGTCACATATCATGAAAGGGAACAATTTCATTGTATTATGGGATTATAGAAATAATCTTTGTCAGTCAGGTATCATCGTGTCTTTATTCATTCAAAAACTTTTGTCACCTATGGATTATTAGGACCTAATTTGAAAAGATATACTTTACGAACCATTTTGAAATGGAAATCAAGATTCATATATTATTCCAGAAGGATATGGACAATTTAGCAAGTTTTACAGCACCTCAATATCTACTTTTTTTGGATTATTATAAAAAATAATAATATTTTTAGCTTCTTTCTATAGGGAAGAAATGATCAAAATTCAAAGAATTCACTTGTTTTTTGAGATGTTGTGACAATGCCAGAGTAAGTGGGTGCCCTGAGATAGAAACACAATGGACGGTATTAAAAGGAATTAATTCTATAGAAAATTTGATATATTTATATTAAAAAGTAATATTTATTGGTGAAATTGTTTCATGAGTATTGTTTTAATAGGAGGAACTTTAGGAACTTTAATAGTTGCAGGATCGCATCTTGGAATCTGAAAAAAAACCAATAGGAGTCCCTAAGGTGTGTTCTATTTGATGATAGTCATGTGTCTTGGACTACATTTAGATATCCATTTACGACTTCTGATATTGAATGTTATTATATTCTATATTCAAATTATTATTTTCAAATATGACATTATCACCAATTAAGATAGTTTTGTTAAACATCAAACTAATGATGAACTCTTCACATGGATTATTGTTTCTTCTCTCAGATATCAACATTATAGTATGATAGAGGAAACATCTAACAATTTTTTTCATTGAATTATTTATTTTTTCAACATTTTTTCATATGAATATGATAATATTGAGGATTTATCCACCCATAACAAACAATAATGTGATCAAGTATTTGATTTTTCATGTGTGTGTATCATTTTTAACATAGGATATAATTATTGTAGATTATTTGAATAGACTTGTGTATTTAATTAGGAATGTGTATAGTCATCTGATAATTATAAATCATCTTAAAAATAATGTTTATCTTTAAACACCTCTAAGCTATACATATATATTTAACAAAAACATGGAATAATATATATGAAATAAGTGTTGTTGATAATACTGTGTGTTTGTTTGATCCAGTCAGTTAACTTATACCCACATTTCTATCCTTAACAGGAGAAAATTAATCATAAGGAGGCATCTAGAAAAGATATTAGGTTAAAAATTTAAAAAACATTAGTAAAAATAGCATATATCTTGTTTCTATTTTAAAACATGGATGAATGGATCTCTTATAAAAGTAAATAGGACATTTCTAATATAGCTATTTTTTTAGAATGTCTTCCTGAGTGCCTGAGTGTAAAGGTGTGTATGTGTTGTCATATCATTACCATATAATATATGAGGGTATATATAGAAATATAACCAGAATCCCCTACAGAATCCAAAAACATTTCATATGATTTTTCCATGAAATCATCCTTAGTGAGACCTGAAATAATTAAAATTATTCAAATAAATGGATGACATGGAAAACAATTTCATTTCATACATCATTTAATCCTTCATTAAAAATAGAAAAATTTATTAATAGGTCATATCATCTGAAATTAACACAAAAATAAATATTAAAAATATGAATTTTCACTCCACAACCATATTCCCATAAGGCGAGGTAAAGCCTTAGTAGGATTAAATGATTATGTTTCATATTTAGGTCAAAAAAATTTCACTGTCTCAAAATGACATATCCATCCATGGTGAACCAAAGTGATAATCTTGCCTAACTTTGTAGAAAATTGTGTCACAGTTAATTTCAAAAATTATAAAGAAGAAAACTCGGAAACCATCATATAGTCAACTGGTCACATAGATTAATGGTATCTTTTATAATATTTATGAATCCATTTGTATAAATCCTTGAAAATTAGGGCCTACAATTAATAGTTTAAACAAGAATATACTCAAAAGAGAAATATAAAGAAATATAATACCCAAAGATTTTATAAATTTAATATTAATTATTGATTTAAATAAAATTTTGGGCAAAAAATCCATAAATGTGAAGAAACATTTATGTTAGAATATGAAAGGAATTAACGAATATTTCATAGAGAAGAAATTATTCAAATAATCCATCAGGCATCATATGGTTTATGGAAATTAATAGGGAAGGTAAATATGCCAATTTCCTTGATGAATGGAAGGGAATTGATAAAATTGGGATTATTCAATATTTTTTCCATTGTTCCAAAAACACCAATTCAAATATAGGAATAATTTAGAATCATCACCATCACCTTATCCATACATCTAATGTTATAAAAATTATGTTTCCAATTTCATTTAAAATG
This sequence comes from Viscum album, assembly GCA_963277665.1. NCBI lineage: Eukaryota > Viridiplantae > Streptophyta > Magnoliopsida > Santalales > Viscaceae > Viscum > Viscum album. Next base: position 1,843,700,147 of record OY728141.1, on the reverse strand, counting down.
TTAAATGTTGAATCATTTGAATATTATGTTTCAATGTTTTTAAACATATACTCACAATTTATTATTTAAAAAAAATAAATTTTACACCTAAAAATCTAATTGATCGTTACAACTGGTAGTCATGTTCTCCATCATGAGAAAATGGTGATCATGAAAATTAGATAAATTATTTTATCCAATATGACTCCTTTAGCCATGTCAAATACATTTGGATCAATACCATTAAATTTTACCCTGTTGAATCACATGGTAAAATTTACAGACTTAATGTTACATGGATTTCCCTCTAAGTTGAATAACTAATGATATCATCATTTTATTCAACTTAATAATTAATAATGTAATAAAACCCCTAAAACCAAATTATTTCGGGTAGCCTATATGGATCAAATTTCATATTTAATAAAAGTTGTGAAAAAATATCATCTTAATAATTCATCAAAAAATGTTTCTATTATAGTATTTTTATATTTGGATATTTATGGTTGGGATATTTTCACACCTCATGTTGTATGTTTTGGGAAAATCAAAGGAAATTTGAATTTTCATTTTTGGGGAAGAAGTTGTTTTGAGAAATGGAATTTGGATTGAGAATAAGTGAGTTGAATCATTTTTAGGATATGTTTTTCGATATAGTGAGAGGCCCAAAAGGTGGTCCAGGATTGGGGAATTATTTCAATAAAATTTCTAGTCATGGATTAGATTGGAAATGGTCCCTAAGTGCATAAATAAATTGGAGGAGTTTGGATAGAATTTTGGTATTTTTGACTTTCACTAGATAATTGAAAATTTCTCATGATTAAAATTTTATTCTCTATATGGGGAATAAAATATTCATCCCATTCAATAAATACATATTACATATGAGAAGAGTATTTTTCTTAAGGTTATTCACCCACGATAAAAACCATTTATATGAATATATTATATATTACATATAGAAAATATAATACATAATTTTTTTTAATCTAATGTAAAACTATTATGAATTAATATAAATATATTACATATGGAATGAAAATATATTGTATCAATTATTTTATAAGGAAAATATATTAGACATGAAAAATTATATATTATGGAATGGGTAGTATATTACATATGCTTTTTACAACTGAGTTAATACCTTTACATATGGAAAAGATATCATGTATGAGGGGAAGATACATTAAGAATATGTTTTTCTATTATGTTTAAAACTTTTCATATCAAAATATATGGTGTATAATTTCTATAGGTGAGAAAATCACTTTTATGAAAAAAATATTATTTTTGAAATTTTCACTAGGGGAAAACCCTTACACAAACGTTCTTATATATGAATGATTTATTATCTAATTAAAAACATATGAATGGTGTGATGTGTTATATATATGTATTACTTTAATAAAAAAACCCTTATGTATTGAAGATATAAAATTACATACACTTATTTGACTATATAAACGACATTATGTAAGAAAACTATATTACCCATAAGGAAAAAATGATATGGTGTTGGAATTTTCACTGAGTTAAGGGCCTTATGTATGGAAATTTCTTAGAAAAATATTAATAAGTGTAAATCAATCTTTGGGGGTTATTAAATTATAAAAGGAGGTCCTTCCTCCTTACAGTGGTGTCTTTTTCTTTCCCTCTCATGCTCTTTTTGAGCATTCCCTTTCTGAGGGTTTATCATTTGGTCATTAAGGGATTATAGTGTCATTTGATCTAGGATTTATATTGAGGTAACTCTATCATTCTTCTTTTATTATTCATAGACTTATTATCCTTTTATCCACTTATTATTATTACAATCAATATTGGGGTTTTGGGTATGATTACAAAAGATAATGGTGGTATAATCAAGATATGATATTGATTTTGTGTGGATTGGATAAAGGATATCATTAGAAGATGATCACACTAAGTCTAGTAAATATTTAAATAGGTGTGTGATGGGAGGTTTTTACCCATTTTCTCTCTTATGTAGACACGATAGATTACCTGTTGAGTGATTCATTAATTATCTATGAATAATTAAGGAATAAATATTGGTTAAATGTATAAATTAATTATATTTAATTTAAAATTAATTTTGATTACTAATTTATTCAATCTAGACCTTTTGTTAATGGATTATTGATAGTTAGGTTTAGAAAATCATAAGAAAGGGTGGAAGAGCTTCGTTTAGGCTTCAAAATCTATAGAAAGGTTGATATATCATCTCTTATGGTGGTAATGACTCCATAAATGGTAGGTGGCCCCTACTAACCCTCACCCCTAATGTTAATGATTTTTTTTACGATTCATGTGATACGAAGTCTCACCACAAGTGTGTGATTGACCTTGATTATAAAATAATTGTTTCCCATTGAACCTCGATGAAATTAATAAATGTGTCTTGGGCCTCAATGGAAACTTGAATTCTAGGTTGATGCTTCGGTCCCCAATGGGAAATGGAATAAACATAAACATGTGATATGTGATATATGGGCCCTAGAAGTGTATATATTATATAAATGAATATAGCAGGCCTCGGTATAAGTTCCACGAGTTCCCTCTATATAGGTAATTGTGATGGGTTTGGAATGGAGAGTTCATGTTTATATCATGGATATGATTTATGTATAGGTTGGGTGTGAGGGGTCCGAACTACTTAGTTTTGGAAGGGAGGTTGATTTTGGGAAAATTTTTAGTGTTGGCTTATATATCATTACTAGTTTGTCTAATTATACCATGTTGTGATCATTATCTTGTTGATGGATGTTATTAATCTAAGTGACATGATTCAATACCAGGGTGGAATGAGATAAAAGAACCCATGTGTGGTGTTCAAAACATGATGTACCACTGGGGACCATCCTCAATGCCATGGTATTATGTTGAATCTAGAGTGGATTATTGTAAGAAGGAAAGATCAATTGAATCCTTGTATGTATGCAGTGATAGGTTTTGGTTTTTACCTTGAGTGACAATTTAGTAATTGATTTTTGGGTTTAGATAATTCTCATACCATGGGATTATGTGTGGGATATGAGGTTCTAGGCATCTAGGTGGGACGAGTATCTAGGGTAATGATGGACTTTGACTATTTCTTGTAGGGGATGATTCCTCCAAGTGGATGTCATATTATAATTTGGTTAGAGGATGTGATACCTGACTGTATATATGATAGTTCGGAGTAGATGATGTAACCCCAGGTGAGTATTCTATATGATAGCTTCATATAGGGGATGTGACATGTCAGGTGTATGATATCCTAAAAGGTTCTAGGTTAGGACAATTGTTCCTCAAGGTCGTAGTGAATTATTCTTAGAGAGAGCCATCACTGGTTGAAGTAGTTATGGTTGATTCTAGGTATCACCATTGAACATCATGATTTCCAGTGATTTAATTTATTATGTCAATAGTTTTCTTATTTTCCTAATCACGTGAAATTTTACATGAATTCTATTTACATATTATTCTAAATGGTTTTACTAGAGACCCATATTGGTAGTCCTGACAGTTTGTTACTTGAGTAGACCTCATAACTGTAGGAATAGGTAAGGTAGAGGCTTATTTTTGGATAGTTGACATAGATAGCTGGGATTATGTCAAGAGAGGGGATTGTGTTGGGACTTAAGACCAGGTTTGGTTTTTCGTATCATTACTTTTGTTTGAAGTTATATAAGAACATCCCATGGGGTATCTTATCGATGTATGCTTAAATCATGTGTTATGCAAGATAGTTCATTTTGTTGCATGATTGTTTTATTATTTATTTTTTGTGGCTTGTGTTCTGTTATTTATTTATTCTTATGGATATTGTGATGAATGGATGTATGATATTATCGAATCTTGTATTACACTGATATTAGGGTATTGTCTTCCCAATATATCTCTTTAGAGTCTAGATACTAATTAGAAACCTCCATCATATTGAGAGACGTATCAGAGTTCTTGTGATAAAATAATCTAAATACTATAGAGTGAGTCATATCAAGGGATTTACATTCAGACACATCTTGTGAAATTCTCTCACACTAAAATTTTACACTCTTTAATAGGGTATTATTTTTTCCTCTCGGTGGATGATGATTTATCTAAACCATCTAAATATTCTATGATTATTATTTTTTAAATTTCATCCCATTATTTTTGATCATTATTTTTCACTAACTCATTGAGGAGTCATGTGATTTTTATAGATCTAACTACACAAAACCCTATTTTCCCAACTATCCCGATCTTTTTTGGTATCATTTTCCCTAACAGGGTGCTCTATATCAATCTGCTATCTCACACTTCTGCTTCTAAAATTTACTATTAGATGATATTTTTGGAATATTTGAAAAATTTTCCTCATATTTAAAATTACGATTTCTGAAAATATTCTTGAAAATGACCATTTCCTAAAATCGATTATCAAATAAACATTTCCTTGTATAATTTTATAGGCATGCTATACAAAGTAACTCTTTATTGAAAACCCCTAATAGATGACCATTTTCAAGCATTGTGATGGGACACAAACACCAGATTCTTTGTATTAAAATAGTATAACCAGAAATATATGAGGGGGAGGAAGAAGAGAATATATATGGAGACACAACTCCCATCTAAAGGCACTCAACACCCTCACCCACGCCTCATGTCTGAATTTATAAGACTTTAGGCTCCCCACCTAACAATAGAAAACCCATCTACTCTCTCAAACCCTTTAAATTTATAAAAATCCCTATTAACCACAAGTTCCCTCCATCTTATCCCCCATTTCATTCCCTTAAATATTCTCCCCTCTAGGCCCCTCTATAATAGTCTCCTCTAACTATAGTAGGCCTATGAATATTTTCCAAGGATTAAATCATATTCTCCATGGGACCCCATGAAGTTACAATACATTCCCTAGAAGCATCCCGCATAGATTCATATCACTACCTCCATCTAAAATTCAACCTTTTTCTCAATGAGTTGGTTATGGACCCTAGTGTTACAGTTCAACACAGCATCTCCAATGATCATTAATTTGTTTTGTCTTATCAAAAATCCTAAATATAAAAAGAATCTCTGATTGGAACCCTATCTATAAATCAGTATATACGTGAAATTTCATGACTACCATCACTATGTAAGATTATTGATCTCCCAAATAAAAAAATAAATCCAATAATTCATCCTAAGTGAGGGGGCCTTCATTTCTTCTAACATCTACTGGATGTGGAAAATGAGTTTTGCATGAGCTATCCAGCCATATAGAATTTTTTTCTAGTAATGATAAGAAATTTCATTCATTGAGCTATAGTTGAGTTGTTATAACCAAACCAATTATAGTAAATAGTGGGTTGTGGCTCCAAGATGTGTCTTTCAAATTACAGAGGACTCCCCAACCCGTGATTCCAATGATTCCATCACTAAGGTTGGCCACTCTTTTTCTTAATGTGGTGAAATTTTCCAGCATTACACTAGACGTTCTATGAATTTGTGAAGTTCTTATAGATTATGGTCTAGATCCTTCTAGTATTTGGCCTGATCCTATTTCAATTTCTCCCAAGTCAACACCAAATTTTAAATAGTTTCTGTATCACAATTGGCCCATTTTTTCCAAAATATCCAGTTGTTTTCCCATTTCCATCATTTTACTCCCGTGGAACATGTCTCCAGTAGAAATCCCTTCCACAATGAGAGGTATCCAAAAAAAATAATATCAAAAGAGATTCAGTGTATTTTAACAGCATTAACCTTCTCTGAAATATTCTATCAATGACATCCTCCTCTAGAAGTAATCTGAAACCAATCAACTCTTTTTTTAAGGAACTATCCTATAGTATACTCTTCATATGGCAGTGTGCCTACTTTGAGCAATGATGAGGTAGTGGTAGATTAGACCAATTGATGAGACATAAACACAAACTTATTTGTATTAAATGACTATACTATGAAATTAAAGATGGGGGAGGATGAAGAGATGATATATGGATATGTATCTCTTTTGGAGTGGAACTCAACACCCTCCCCCAAGCCTCACAGCCAAAATTCCAAGCCTTCAGGACACGTAGCTTACCATAAAAATTCCCCCTCCACTCTCCACAACCCTAAAAATTTATGAAATTCCTTACTAACCATCTACGGGACCCCAATAATACCCTATTTCAATTCAACAACATATCCCCTCAGGGCACCTCTATAAAAGCCTCTTATAACTATAGTGTCCCCCATGAATATTCTCCAAGGATACTCGCATATTCACATGGGCCCCCCATGGTGTTATAAATGTTTTTAAAAAATTATCACCTTTCATTCCAATCACATCCTCATTTAGATAACTTTTTATATTCATCAATTTGTAAATGATTTTTTTCATAACATCCTCTCTCGATGTAATATTCTAGGCATCCACTTCCAGATATTTATTTCATGATGTATTTTTCCAAATGTATTTTCTACAGTGTAATTATAAATTGATCATTTAAAAATATTCATTTCTATTGGTAAAAAATCCATCAAGGTTTCCTCTAAGTGTTTTTGGGTTCTTTTTGTTTGTTGATAATTATTGGTGACATCAAATGAGTGTGGTTGGTGTTTGCTAAACTATATGTTTAAGGAGGTATATTTTCCCTGTGTTTTCCAAATTTTTGTGCCCTAAAATCAGGAATATGGTTTTTGGGAAAGGAATTAATTTCTATATAGGAGTTCAAGGAATTGAAAAGGATAATCAAGAATGTAAGGGTTTCCACAATGAAACACTATGCACACCTGAAAGGATGGTATGTAGACCATGCATTTAAAATGGTTTGAGGGGGGAATGAAGTTCCGGAAGGTTTGAGTTATATGGGATGGATCATAATTTGTGAAGGTTGGTAATTTAGTTTTGTATCCTTGAAGGTATTTATTAGTGCAAGAGATAGCCTGTAATGAAGGATAGAAGGCATTACACGAACAAGGTATGGAAAACAATACATTGAGGATCTCATTACTTGTTGAAGTTCGTATTTCATCGAAGATTTATGTAAAATGGAGCAGTGAATTTTCAGGATCTATTTTCATATATAATGAAAGCTAATACCATCACTATAAAGGATTATTTTCCCTTAGAAAACATATTCACTCTAATAATAAATCCATTTATGACTGAAATATTTCATGGGGAGTCTGTGAACGAGAAGAGGATTGTGAAATAGATTCCATGAAAGAAGAGGTAATTCGTGGGAATGGTTCATGATGGTTATTTTTGGGGCACTATAGACAGAAATATGAATAAGGATCTACATAGAAAAGTCAGTTAATGGGATATAAAATGGTACATGGTACATATTTAGTCCACGGTAGTAGAACATGTCTGCATAGTATAGAACGTTTTCAAAAGAAGGTTTTGTCGGCGAAGGAAGAAACATTACAAGGAGGAGATACAATTTGGGGAGTTTTAGGTAGTCCACAAATGAGGGGTGGTCCATGAATCCTATACGCTATGAGTCGTAGTGTATTTCTCAGATGAAGAAGGTTATTCACCAAGGGACTTAAACTGTTCTCAAAAGAAATTTCTGTTAACCGACAGTACATGTAAAAGTGGATTTCATCTACGGGTGAAAACTAGAGTTCAACGGATCATCTATGTTTAGTTGACGATGAATTATATCATGAAAATGAAAGGACCTACAAGTCTATAAAATATGATTGGATCCCTACCAAGAGTAGTGAATAAAGGAAGAGGAAGATGATGATCCTTTCCACCAAAAGTGATCCAGGGAAATATACCTAGGGAGTGATCATTGGGAATGTAATGAGAATACCATATTTCTTGTAAAGGCAATGAGCCTAGTAAGAGAAGTGATCAAGTATAAAATTTTCCATTTGGTAGTGATACTTATTGGATTTGGTACATCAACACATTTTCTTTTTATTGACCATATACATATCCTAGTGAGGGTGAAACAAGTAAAAATAGTTGTGTCTCATACATGATTTAATTTCAGTTAATATATTTCTATGTGAAACCAGATATAAGAGTGGTTTGATTAATGATGAAACAAGATCTAAAGGGGTAATTCTTTCAAATTTCATACGAAGATTCTTCCCCCTCATCTTAGGGTATTTAACCTAATTGGAATAACAAATTTAAAACGAAATTTTCATTTGTACCGTAGTACCGTTTTATCATCATCATTAATGTTCTTGAAGATCATGAAATTTATACAACTAATAAAACATATTCTCTAAAAGTTTCAACATCATCTTCTGTTCCCTTGAAGCCCAGTTCAATAGTCATGGCATTTATTTATCACTTTAGTTTTCTAAATAGTCCTCTCATATCCTTTTTACAATATAGTTTAAACACTTTATTTTTATCAATATGACACAACATATCTCACAATATTTATCTAAAAATAGAGAATCCCAATCTCACTTTCTAGCATAACAATTTCTACAAACATTGTTAATATCAACTACTCTCACGATACATAATATGAGATTAATATATGGTAAAAACAATTTTTTAATACCTTCAAACTCTCTATAATTATTTCTCCAATGATTTTATGGGTTTTATATAATCAACTTGAGATAAATGTGGTATAGTAAACCCATTTTAATTCGTATTATATCACCACTGAATCAACATGAAATAAAAACATGCATAACACGATGGTGTATGTTAGATATTGATCACAAATTGATAGCTGATTGACTCTCATCTCTATGGGTATGTACATCGGACAAAACAATCCTCTCACACTATGTTATAACCCAAAAAAAATCTATGATATGTGAAAGATCCTTCTTCGATGATGAAAAAAAATATAACCACACTCGAAGAGAGATTATATTAAGACAATTCTAGATTTTCAAACCACCCACTTGATGATCACATCTTTATATAGACCTCCTTCATTAAATAATAGATTTTGGGTGTCACTTTCCAACTTACATTAATCAAAATTCATGCCTGTTAGTGTACAATAATCCAAAATCATTTCACGGATTAAAACAAATCTACAATGCCATAATATAACCATCTAAATATTCACAATTGATATAAATTGTGTATAAGACATGGTGGTGGCTATGCACATGGTATCCCATATCGTTGGTTAATCATATCATACAACAGAGGCATATACACTTCCCTTACAATATGGATCAATCATAGCCAACAACATGCATCTCATGCTTGTGTTATCTTCTGAAAATTTTGTTTTTTAGTCTAACTCATTACTGTGTTAGCTTGAAATCATTTTTATAATTAAATACAAGTAGAAATATTGATTTCATATATGTAAGAAAAAAGTGGCATATTTCATAAAGGAAGTGAAAATCAAGCTACAAAAGGGATTCGTGTTATCTAGATAAAAATTTCCATTAATGAATAAAAATAAATCTCAAGTAAATATTTTAATTTGGAGTTAAAAACGGCATATTTATTTTTTGTGGAGTGACACCAGACCATTTAATAAAATGTACAATAGGAATTATAGCCTAAAAATTAAGATATATATTTAAATATAATTCATATGAATAATTATATTTAATTATTTAAATAACTCATAGAATTAGAAAAATCCATTTTTTATAAAATAATGTTATTTCACAATACAAAAATCAACTAAGTCATGTATGGATGAAAAAAATTTTGGGTTCCGATGAAAAGATATTAAATTAGTGCATTGTTTTATAAAACCTATAGATACACATAGAACATTTTAATAACACACATTTATTGGTCCATCATAAAATAAATATATAATAACTTTGAAATTATATGCACCACAATGAATCTTGTGCATACCCCCAATTAATTTGGATGTCAGTAGACTTGGATATTGTATTTCTAAACATAAAAGTAATGATGGGTCTATCACCACATTCCATTAATATAATAAATATCAATATAAATAATAATATAATAAAATTTAGTATAAATGATTTTTTATTATTATTGAACCCAAATAATGACTTCATTACACTGAATATGATCACAATAATTTTTAACCATTGATCTAATCTGTATCAATTTATATAAAAATACACAACAATAATTAGCTAAAAATATATTATCATTGACCACAAGGTATTTAATGTGAGGAATAAATCATTTCCTAAAACTACTCCATAATAAATGCTTGTTGTAGTTGATTTATTAGATGGTACATCACATATCTCAATATAAAATATTTCTAAATTTATAAAAATTTCTATGATATAAAAAAATGGGAAAAAATAATACAAAATGAAATATGATTAATAAGGTTTACTCCATGAATAAACTGAGAATTTACATGTTCCACTCAATTTCTAGAAAATCAAATAAAATGATATGGGATTCCAACCTACTATTTTTTCTTCCATTTGTTTCTATTATATAAGAAATAACTTTTTTAAAAGGTTTATCATTTACATGACTTATCCATGGGAATAAATTTTTATATTCACACTTAATAATGATATAGTATGAGAAATTTACCACATAAACTGGGCAATGTGCTCTTTCAGAAGTCTAAAATCATATCTCTTTTCTCTGGTCAATAGAGAAAGATTATATATTTATTTTTAAATATTCACTAATAAATGTAAAATATAATGTAATTTAAGTAATTAAATTTATTAAATGTAATCATATAAAACAACATTTAATTATCATTAATTGTGTCACATTTTTTCAGGTAATCAATTAAATTACTAATATCATATGGAATATCAATAAACTAGGTTGAAAATTTTGTATTATCATATCATTAAAGTATATATGACTATTTTTAGAATTTTGGAAAATTGAGAGCCAAATATTGACAAAATCCACTTGTCCGCCCACCATGCACATGTAATCAGCAATAAAATTTTTATTATGACAATTAATTTAGTTTTTTAAGAGCATGAAACTATTTATGAGATCTCTTCATTATATAATAAATATTATATTCCAATTTTAAAATGAAATAACTTGTATTAATTAAATATTTTATGAATAAAAAAAATAAAAACTCATACTCAACAAAAAATTGTTACTAATTGTTCACATAGGAGACCAAATGAATAGTTATAATCATATAATATTGTGGTATTTTGAAACCACAATATAAGAGTGAAATAAAAATATTCACAAAAAATATGTCATTCAAGACTATTATACTCATAATATATTCCAGAAATTCTTAGAATGTATTGTTTTTGGAATTCCATTGATTTCCTATAACATTGGTTTGAGTCTTGACTTTTAAAAGTAAAAAAACATTTATATTTACACATCAATCAAAACTATTAAAAGAAAATACTATCATTTTTATGGTCATGTACATATTACATTAGAAAAACATACCCTTACATTGGATACTCATACCCAATCAAAAAATTATAGATAAAAAAGAAAATTAGAATTAGAAATTACTATAAATTCAAAAAAACATTGAATAATGGAAAAATATGCAATAAAATAAAAATTCAACACCGTAAATTCTATCCAAAAATGATAAAAAGTGAAATTAAGAAAAACCATTTTATAATCATGGAGTAAAAAATGATACATTTTCTAATTAAATTATGTCGATTAAAAACATAACATCCTTTACAAGAAAAGCATGATTCTCGAAAAAAAAAACGATTCTAGAAATAATTTTAATGGAAAGTACTGACTAAAAACATCTCATTCTAAAACTATGTTTTTTCATGTAACATATGTTTTAAATTAGCATGATTGGATTATAAAAATTAACCCTTATTAATTATTGATTAATAGTTGATTTTTTCTAATTTCCGTATTTTTAGTTGTTGATTTTAATTTTATGTGTTCGAATTGTTATTTTTCTCAAAATTTCTCAATTATTATATAATTTTTTTGTATTTATAGTTTCCTAGAATTCTATTTTCACCATTATCCAGTATTTTTTGACTAATATTGTGTATGTTTCCAATGTAGTGGCACGTAGTTCTGATGAAATATGTACTAAACTATAAAAATGTGGATAAACATTCTCTAAAAGATTTAATATATGTGTAGATATAAAAACATTGTAATATTAGAATATAAATATTCAATCCACTGGTATAAGTTATCAATGGATGTCAAAAATCAATACACTCTAATTTTTTTGGGAATTTTTACATGCAGAACAATCTCAAATTTTATCTTTTATTCAAATATTTTGATTACACTCTTACAAAGTGGTTTCAATAGAACACAACATTAAATGATGATAATGATTCAAGAAGTCTTGAAAGTGATCAATTAGTATTGATTTTATCTATGAGTATAAGTTTTTATTATTTTTATTCATAAAATATTAGATTTATATGAGTTATTATAGTTTCGATTTGGTTTCTAGAACTTATCATATAATGTAGATATATGATAAATGGTTTGTTATTCTTACAAAACACAATAAAACGTCATCATGGAGAGCTTAATACTGATCACTTGTGTGTGTTGGGGGAACAAGCGAAGATGGTGAGTATTTGGATCCCTGATTTCAAAAAACCTAAAAATGTTAAAACTTTTTAATGATATTATACTTCATTTAATTACAACATATGAGTCTGATATTTTAGATGAGCTTAATAATTTTTTTTGATAATGTGGATTCATGTGACCAAATGTTAGATATATAAAACTTATTATATATGACTACATTTCATAAATGTAATTACATATATTAATTAATGTTTAGTATTATTATGGATTATTTAAATAAAGTGTCGCATCATCCTGCACTACTGATCAAAGAAGAGAGTTGTGATTTTAGTCTTATGGAAAATAACAATGCCAAATATGATGTGGCCAAACTCTCAAACTTTAACTAGCTTAGATATGAATTCAAAAATTTATTCCCTTGGATATGGCATGCCAATGTTAAAATTTTGAACAGAGTTCTGGAATATGTATGAAATACATATGGAAGGAAAATATATGAGGATAGAAGCTCATGCCATTTTCGTTGATTTTCTAGAAATTACATGGAAAATTTAAATTCTCAGTGGATTTATGTAATAAGAATTATCAATCATATTCACTCCTTTATTATTTTTTCACATTTTTTATAAATATTACTGATAATTTTTTTTACTTTAGAAATATATGATTTTCAAATATTGGTAGGACCACAAGCTAAATCAAATATAGTTTTCATCAATGATGGAGTGGTTCTAAGAAATTATTATTGTCTCACTTGATATGCATTTATTTCTATGGTAAGATCCTTTTAAATATTTTTTGGTTACATATTTTTATATAATTTGATATGTATTTATTTAATAGTTATTTATTATTTTGATGATATTGGTTGTAAAAAATTCATTCATGGGGTTCAAACACAGGGAAAAATAATTTTTACTGAATTATATTATTTTATTCATTATGTTAATTTTTCTATTTTTTATAGAATGTGGTGGTAGAACCATGGTAAATAATAATTATATAAATATAATATAAATTTCCAAAAGATTCCAAATTAATATGTGATGTGTAAATATCAGTAGATTCAAGGAATGAATGAAAAAATTCACAGAAGTGTGAATGATAAAAAAAATAAGATGAAGAAGTAAATGGAAATAGAAATTTATATTATTTAGGAAATGATTCCTACATCTACAAAGAGTTAAAAGATTCAGTAGTTTTAGTGGAGAAATTGATAGGTTGTACGTCAGCATTTCTCACTAAGGAGCCTTAGCCTGAAATGGGCTACAAAAGGATGAAGATGAGCCATTGTTCCACTAACCACATTGGAATTCTATATCGATACAATGAAAAGTGGCTAGAATTTCATTCCACTACAACGTCACAGCCACCAATGTCAGTGGTGATACAGTGGCCATCGGCTAAAAGTCCAAAGAGCTATAGTATTCATTCCAAAAGCATGTAATACTATTTTTCAATGGTGATGTGGGGTGGTATGATCTTCTACAGTGGTTGGAGTTGCTAAATTTCCACAAACATTTGCACCAGGGGGCCTTAATCCCTCATAGAAGGGGCACATTGCCCACTACAACCCCCAACAAGGTCACCACTATGCTCGACCCATGGAAGTTGCAGCCTAGTGTGAAATATAACCCACAATCATTCATCACAATCATCATCCAAAATAGATCAGGCTACACAAATCAAAAAATATATGATATACATGAGCTAAATTATGGTTCATGATCTCTCAAACTTATTATATTTTTTTAGGTTGACCAATCACTATGATGTATTAAAATATTCCAAGTGTTTTTATAGTTTAAGGAAACATTTTAATATTTTGAAATCAAGTTTTTATAGTAAAACATTGAATCCAAACCCCAAAAATATGTTTATCATCCATACCTGAATCATGTGATTAAAGTAAATGAAAGGGTTTTATATAATATTTAATGGATTTTACCAATTATATCAATTGTTTCAATTATTAATTATAGGATATTAATTATATTTGAATAGTCATCTTCATATATAGGATAAATTTCCTATTATTTTATTTAGTAAATGGTCTGTTGTTACTCCATCATAAAATCAATGTGAACATTTTTGAATAACTAAAACAAAATATATATTTAAATAAAAGGTTTTATTTAGAATATATTCTGATTTTGACCTAGATCACATAAAATACCTTTATATCCTGAGTTGCACTGCCATTTTGTGAGGTGACACATTTTTTCTTACATATATGAATTCTGGATCTCATATTTCCTCAACATACTAAAAATACTCATAGATTCACATAGTTTGTCCCTAAAATAATGACTAGATTTCAATAAATGATTTGGTTCCAATATTAAGATAGCCTGATAAACCATATCCCAAAATATTTTGGATGGATTCCAAATGTTTGTTAAATTTTTTCATTCCGTACTTATTTAATTATAGTAAAAGTGGGAGATTATTGGAAATTCACAAAATCTATTTAAATTTTATTATATAATTGATCTATATCAAAATCCAAGACATGCATGAAATGTTTTTCAGAGGCTAATATTGATCCATAAGGGGTTTGTAGATGACGTTATTGTATGATACGATTGGACTATGATATGTGATACTATGTGAATATCGCCTCCAATGTTTTCTACTATATTTATTTTTATACTGAATCATTATATGATTCATTAATAGAATTATATAAGTGTTTTAATCACTAAACAATTAAAATATTATTAAATGCCAACAAGTATGCACTTTGAGTAACATATGTCAGTCGCAACACCCTCACCCAATCTTCACGACGAAATTTCCAAGTTGTTAGGCTGCCTAAATGACCATAAAAATCCCCCATCCACTCACTCCATCCATCCACATTTATAAATGTCCATATTAACCACCTTTGGGCCCCCATAATATCCCCTAATCCATTCCATAAAAGATTCCCCATATGGGCCCCTCTATAATAGCATCCTCTAACCATTGTAGGCCTTAAGAATATTCCCCTAGGATCCCAAAATATTCCACATGGGCCCCAAGTAGTTATAACAGATTCAAAAGAAGTATCCCCCTTGTATTCCCATCACTACCCTTCTATAATTCCATATTTTCTTGAAGGTGGTGGTTTTCAACCCATTTGTGACGGTTTGACCACATCCTTCCAGTTTTCATTACTTGTTTTCCATACTCAATAATCATTAATTCTGATAGAAACTCTGTTGGCACCTGTATGTTCTGGACAAAGCTGAAGCACGGTGGTGGGAGTGCCCAACATTATTTTTAGCGTTTTCAACGATCAATATGAGATCTGTCATGATGTAAAATTCCGGATCTTCGGAATAGAACGAAGAATGAAAAAACAAAAGAGGGAGTTTCGAAACCATAGAGATAGTATCATCATATGTTAGTTATAATTAATTTAATTAATTGAAAATAATTTCCGTGATGTAATTATTTCTTCATTGATGACTCCGGTCACGATCCGGGGTGATCCATCATTGCTTCTTAGAAACCAATTGTAGGATTCCTCTAGCGGTGATCCACATGTGCTCCACATATATCTGGACATCGCCGAAGGGATCTCCAGATGCTAGCATGGAAGTTACTTCGCTTGTGATGTCCTTCTTCGATCACCTTGATTCGGTGGTGGTGGATCTCGCTCGGCCTTAAGAGCGTTCATGGAGGAAGGAGTTGTTTCGGTCTTTAGAGAACTCTCTATAATTGTTGTGCACAACGATTGGGGAAAAGTCTTGAGTTGTGAGGATATTTATAACCAGGTTTGAGTTTAAAGAGTTATGAAGATAAATAAACGCATTACACATTTTATTTATTTCATTAACTCTTATTGAAAAACCCAATGTTTAATTATTAATTCCTTGACATGTGCCCACACTGATTATAATAAATTTCATTTAATAAAACATTATTATTTCCTCAAAATCCCGACTGGGAAAAATACACGTCGGGTAATTATTAATACACGGCGTGTACTCGTTTTCCATAAAGCTACACTGTGTGTATATTCAATATACATGGTGTGTAGATTTATTTTCTATTTTTCTCCACCACATTTATTAGTCCTTTAGTAATGGATATTTATTTCTTAAATAAATATAATTTCATTACTCGCTAATAAATATATATTATTTCTTCCACAATATATTCTCTCAAATAACTAGTGTCGAAATAAATGGGACCAGGCATCCATAGATAATTATTAAACAACATACGGGATTAATCTTTATTTAACTCGTTAAATTTATATTTAACTAAGATTCATGGACACACTAAGTCTGTGACCCTCTAGGCCTCATTCTCGTTGGCATTAAGTAGACTTGCCTAAAGTACAATATTATTGTCGAGCAACGGGTCAAGGCATAGAAGAGAAAGAATTTGACATTAAATTGATGTGTCACCTCATACAAACACTTAACGTGTAATATAATCCATTTGTCACGATATCTCAAATAAAGCGGGTTGCATGCTAGTTCCATCAACCCATGGGCTCGATTATTCTTTCTTTGACTTTCTAGAATTGAACTCTCACATATCTTACCATGTCCATGGATTTATTTATGCTATATTAATTTTATCAATGGGCCTGAGATATCTATATCTTGTATGGAACAGAAGGGAAAAATCCTTTCTTGCATTATACATTAATGCAGTATTACCTGTGACGCACCAAACGTATCCTACCTCGCTGTGAATAGTGTGTCATCACAGTTATCTTAAAATACAACTAAGTGCATGATTTGTAATACCCATTAACAATAATATTAAAGACTAAGGACCAATACAAATGTCCGTGGATAGGAACATCCAATGACACTATGAAATGTGGATTTCCTACTAGCGGGTCTCATTCTCACAATACCCTTCTGAATATTACCAAGGGCGCACACCATGATAAGTTGCCTCAATGTTTTATGAGTCCTCACCCCTAATGGGCTGTATTATTTCTCTCCCTTAAGTAATATCATCCATTCATAAAACATATATTCAGGAACAGTGTTATTGCACTTCCGAGTTCTCATCATAGAAGGGATCCGATATGACCCTTTACCGCAATAGATGTTCTTAGGACATTATCACAAGCATTATGAAGAAAAAAAACAATCAAGATGTGATAAGGTATTTATTAATGAATAAAGTACAATGTAGTTGGTTCTAGGCCACCAACTCCAAAATAATCCAACTTGGACTAGATCCAACAGCTAACAACCTTTATCCCACTAGCTATCACATGATATTCATGCTTCTGGTGAGATAGGCCTTTGGTCATGGGGTCTGCCATGTTCTCTTACGTGGACACTCTGCTCACTACAACATCACCTAACTAATAGAAATCCCTGAAGAGGTGATACTTTAGGAGTATGTCCTCTATTTGTTGATGAGACCATGGTTCTTTTGCATGAGACATCACTATAGTATTATCACAATACAATTGGATAGGGTCTTTACTACTAGGCCCGACATCAAGCTCCTAGAAATTTTTTCAAATATAGACGGCTTCCTTGGCTGCATCAGAAGCCACTATATATTCAGACATTGTTGTACAATTGGTGACAACTGGCTGCTTTGAACTCTTCAAGCTCACAACTCCTCCATTGAGATAGAAAACATATCCCGAGTGTGACTTCATATCATTTTTATATGTTTGAAAACTAGCATCAGAATAGCCTCTAATAACAAGCTCCTCGTCTCCTCCATACACCATGAATATATCCATAGTTCTTTTCAGATATTAAAGGATAGTCTTAACAGCAGTCCAATGTTTTTCTCCTGGATCTACTTGATATCTACCTACCATGATCAGTGCATAGGCCACATTAATCCTGGTACATAACATAGCATACATGATGGATCCTATAGCCAAAGCGTATGGGATCTTACTCATTCTATATTTCTCATATTGTGTCTGTGGGAACATTTTCTTAGAAATATGTAGTCCATGTGACAGTAGAACTAATCCCTCTTGGATTTTCCTTACTAAATCTACTTAGTATATGGTCAATGTATGTACCCTGACATAGTCCAAGAAACCTCTAGGAACCATTAGAAATAATCTTGATACCTATAATGTAGGCTACTTCACCCATGTCCTTCATAGAGAAAGACTTGTTCAACCAGTCCTTAACTGACTGTAAGACTGGTACATCATTTCAAATATGAAATATGTCATCAACATATACTACTAGGATAACGATTGCATTCCCATTAAACTGATTATAGACATAGTGCTAACTATCATTCTTAATGAAACAAAATTCATTTATGACTTCATCAAATTTAATGTTCAATGACCTGGAGGCTTTCTTTAATAAATAAATGGATTTCTCTAACTTGAAAACCCATTTGGCTTCACCTGGTGTCACAAACCCTTCTGGTAGTGTCATATAGACATCTTCTAGAAGGTTCTCATTAATTAATGTTGTTTTGACATCCATTTTCCAAATCTCATAGTCATGGTAAGCTTCAATGGAAGGTATGATTATTATGGATTTAAACATGGAAAATGGGGAGAAAGTTTCATCATAGTCAATTCCTTGACACTATCTAAATCCTTTAGCCACTAGAATTTCATTATAGGTGGTAACATGACCTTCCATGTCTAGTTTTCTGTTGAATACCCATTTTCATCCAACAGGAATTACATCAACTGGCTCATCGAGGAGAACCCAGACTAGGTTTTGATAAATGGAATCCATCTCAAAGTTCATTTCTTCTAGCCATATTGCAGCTTCTGAGCTTTTTACTACTTCCTTGTGGGAGAGAGGTTCATCATTGTCCAACAATAATGATTTACCATCCTTGGTGAATAGGAAACTAAATCTCTCTGGTTCACTTACCTCTCTTATACTCCTACGCATTACTTGTTTTTCTGGAAACTCTTCCACAGCGACCTGTGGAACTTTTTCATGTACGAACTCTTGTGTATCTTGATAATCAACTTCATCGTAGTCAATATTTCTCCCACTATCCTTTTTGAGGATGTTCTCCCACTCTAGAATGATGGATTAACTAGTAGAATTCACTTTCTTGTTTGAAGGGTTGTATAGGTAATATCATTTAGTTTCCATGGGATAACCTATAAAGATACACTTCATTCCTCGGGGTGTTATTTTGTTGCCTGATAAGGCCTTAACAAATGTCTTGCATCCCCATACACATGTGTGCGACAAAATGGGTTTCCTTCCATTCCATAATTCGGATGGAATTCCATTTTCCACCTTAGTTGGTACTCGGTTTAATGTGAATGTTGTAGTTTGTAATGCTTATCCCCAAAAGGATAATGGAAGATCACCATGACTCATCATCGACCTCACCATGTCCAACATGGTGCGGTTCCTCCTTTCACTAACACCATTCCACTTGGTGTATAAGGAGGAGTGATCTGGGATAGAATCCATGACTCCCGTAAAAGATCGATGAACTCTTGGTTCAGATATTCTCCACCACAATCCGATCGATGTTTCATTATCTTCTTACCAAGATGATTCTCCACATAATTCTTGAATTCCTTAAATTTCTATAAGGACTCTGACTTATACCTCATTAAATAGACATAGACATATCTAATTAAATCATCAGTAAAATTAATGAAGTATGAATATCCACCTCTAGCTTCTACTGGAAATGGTCCACATACATCCGTGTGCAAAAATTCTAGAAACTCCGTGGCCCTTTCACCCTGTCCACCAAAAGGCGGCTTGGTCAATTTACCTTGTAAACAAGCGTGACATATATCAAGTGGTTTTAGCTCCCTAGACTATAAATTGACATCTTGGAAGAGCATTGTCCAGTGGTTCTTGTTTACATGACCGAGACGGTGATGCCACAATTGGGTGATGTATGAGTCATGTTAGTTTGTTTCATTATCGATTTCCAACACTTGGTTGTCATAATTTAATACATAAAAATCATTATTTAAATGCACCCTAACATAACATACATTTTTCTGATAAAAGAGACAACCTTTATTTCCAAACATGAAAATAAATCCAACTACATCCAAACAAGATACATAAATTATGTTCTAGGTAACACTAAGAACATAATAATAGTTATGTAAAACCAAAATCATCTTAGTCAGAAATGATAGGTGGTAATCTCTAATAGCCAATGCAGCCATCCTTGCACCGTTGGCAGCTCAAAGATCCACCTCTCCTCTTGTAATCTATCTAAAGCTACTTCATTCCTACCATTGAATATAGATGTGATCCCCACACGCTGTATCTAACACCAAATGGGTAGAAATAGAATATTACACTCGATAACGAACAAAACATTAGCGTCCCCATGCTTCTGGGTGCAGTTCCTCTTCTAGTGGCCTTGCTTCCCACATGAAAAACACACCGCCTCCCATTCCTTGCCCTACCTCAGGATCTTCCTATTCTTGGAAGGATGTCACTCTGGGGCTTCAGATTGTTTATAATTATTTGTACCCTTTTCATTGTCCTTCTTTTTCATATCCATAATAAGGACTGCGGGTTTGTCACGACCCATATCCTTATCTACCTAGCGAATTAAGGTCAGAAGTTCGGATAGACTCTTCTCATTGTTTCTCATGTTATAATTGACAATGAAGCTAGAGAAGGCATTGGGCAGTGATGATAGGATGAGATCTGTATGCAACTCCATCGGGAACATAATTCCTAAGATGTCCATGAGTTCAATGTTGACAATAAGCTTGACTAAATGAGGCCCAGTTAGAGAAGACTCTTCAATAATAGTATTAAATAAAGCGTTGGAGATCTCATATCTCTCATGTATCGCCTTCTATTTTTAGAGATACATAAAGGTGAGACATCATGCTATACTCGTCCATGTTCTCATGTTACTTCAAGAGCTCATTAGACATGGCTAATGGCATTAAACAATGGACATTAGTGTCATCATCCATGTGTTTCATGTAGATAGTCAGTTTCTCATCACTGGATGCATTTCTAGGTGCAACTAGTAAAGGATCTTCTAGTACATACAATTTCCTCTCGTAGCGAAGGATGATGCGTAAACACCTCTTCCACTCATGGAAATTTGTGCTGGTGAGAAGGTTTTCCTTCTCAAGTATGGTTCAAAATGATTTGTTTTATGTCATTTTTCTTACTGTTTCTTCAAATTAAGATGAGAAAAGGTTTATAACATTATTATAAAATTGAGACAAATAAATAAATTAATACTTATTAGTAACCCAATATTTTAACTAAACCCAATAGCCCTCAACATTGACTCCATAATATTCTACTGCCTGAATATTCTAGTGCCAAGGATCCATATTGAGCTTCACATTACCCCAAATAGGCTTCGTCAAGAAAAATTAAGTGTTTTAGGTAAGCATTCCAAATTCCAACAGAATTAACTCGCAACTCCTTGATCTTTTGATTGGACTCTCCAATGCTGAAATCCTTTTATTTTGAATTTTCTCATCCTTTTCCTCTTGGTCCCACGATGTCCTACTGTGGTTATCAACCCTTGATGCGAACCAAGTCAAGTCAACCCAAGACCTTGAATTAGAATTCCCCGATAATTGAAGGCACATCAACTAGGGATGGTCATGCACTTTGAACTATGGTTCGATTTTATCAATGATTATAGAAGGATGTAATAACATAATATTTCATTGTGGGATTTTATCCTTATAAGTAAATTTCCATTTTATTATCATTTATTAAATACTTGATAATGTTTAGTGGGATATACTTAATTTATTAACCATGTATATGATAATATTTACGTATAATCATGTTTTATTTTATTTCAATCTTTCATGCTCATTTAATTCATTAATTGTGTGATCGTGAAAACACACCCACAATAAATAAACCATGCAACTGATAGAAATAAAATAAATGGTATGGTAATAAGATTTTTCTATTGGTTAGTTTATCTAGCGGTTGATAAACTAACCCAAGACCTTGGGGAGAAACACCTTGAACCTTTTGGGTTTGTGTTTACATCTTTCCACCAGTCCACCATTGTATCTCATTGGATTGGTTTCATTGTGGCTCCTGAATTGAGCCACCTCCACAAGATTGGGATTTAAATTCATTACATATTCATTTATCTCACATGCAAGTGAGGGGTAAAATTTTGTTTTTACATAAAAGTATCCTTGGGCACGCAGGCCCTACATATTAATGAGGAGAAGGCTCGCAGGCCAAAAAATTTAATTTAAATAAATAAATTAAAAGAAACCATTCACATAAAAAGGTCTTGGACAACCTCATGAGCATACATACATGCAACGATATATATACATAATTAATACTAGAATTTAATTATTTAATCATTCTTGTTTCACATAAATCGCACTCAAATCAATTAATTATCATTAATTAATCAACCCTTTTATCTTAAACCCATTTTTTAATTTACCAGTGTTTATCATCCACTATAATTTTATACAAATAAATTCATCTAAATTTATATTTATACATAACTTGAAACCTAGAGGAAACCCGGTGAATTCCTGTTCATTATGAAAATGTTAAATTAAACAAAAATATATATATAACACTTATCATGTGTTGTGCCTCAGCTTAACGCCTGCAATATGGTACACGTCTAAAGGGTTTGTATAATATAATAATATATTTTAATAAATCTGTGTAATTTGGGTGAGTACACGATGTGTAGTTCTGACTACACTGCCTGTACCTTACTTCACCATCCATCCAAAGTACACGTCTGGGGACATGGTGTGTTAATGTACTTCGGAAATTTTCAGATTACACGATGTGTTTAGTGGGACACATGCCATTTAGTTTCCACGTTACAGGATTTCCAGCCGAGAAAGCCATGTACGAGGTACATGGTTCATCCCTAACCCGATGGGACTACACACCGTGTTCTGTTGGACCACACGACATGTAATATGGAAACCATGTGCCACCTATTCCTGGTCAATACACGTTGTCAAAAATGACATAGATAGGATCAATACCTCACCTGATTTGGTAGAACAGTTTGATGCATGAACCTAGAATACACAGTCTGTACTTCCAAATACACATCTTCTATTCTCATGTGGTACAACCAGGAATGTTGGTCATGTAACGCCCCGACCCCAGCTACCCAGAGTCGGTGCATTACTTCGTAACATTGGCATGATCACAAGAAAGATCAAATCTCGAAAGACCGATTGGTTTAGTAGCCTTGGAAACACTAGATATATTCATAAAGTTTTACATTACATTTCAAAGTGAAAAACTACTACAACAACAAAGTCTTCATATCCACACTACTATCCCCTCATAATATCCCTGCAGGTCATTCATATTTTACTTCTTCACATCCTGGGGAAAAATAAAACATAGAAAAGGGGTGAGCTCAAATGCCCAGTAAGGATAACAATATAGCGGAAACTTTCATAAATAAGAATAAACATTTAAGGCAATGCATTACTAAAAACAAAAGCCTTTTAAAATTGAACTTCATCATGGTATGGCAAAAGTAAAATGAAATAATGCCATTTACTTATTCACATGGATATTCTACTAATCGAATAATCACATGAAAAAATCAATAACCACTTTCATAATGTTGGAATGCATAATGTCAAACGTTAATTTCATTGTCTAGGCCTCATCCCAAGACCTAGGGGTTACTTCTAACCGGAACCCAACCCGGAGTGCCTCTAATAACCGGACACCAACCCGGAGTGCCTCTAATAACCGGACACCAACCCGGAGTGCCTCTAATAACCGGACACCAACCCGGAGGGCATAATTTTACCAGTCCCTAACCTGGAGGGCTTACTTTAACCAGTCCCCAACCTGGAGGGCTTACTTTTACCAGTCCCCAACCTGGAGGGCTTACTTTTACCGGTCCCCAACCCGGAACATACTTGTTTAGCACATTCATCTGAAGAAAAGTTTGAAATATAACATAATCATTCGGATTAAAACTAGCATACGAAATGTCAATAGTTTCACCATAAACTATGAATGGTATAAAATAGCACATCCACAGTCAAACATATCACAAAACCTTCAATACAATATAGAAGTTTTGTATCATAATAAATCAACTTCAAATAATCTTAAAATCCATCAAAGGATGTTGACATAGATGAAATCAAAATTCTTTTTAAAGAAATACCTCCTTTTATTTTGAAATCATTTAAGATCCATATAAAATAAAACATTTTCTTTGAAAATATTCTTATAAGCTTGTAAGGAAATCTTTGAAGATTTTATAACGGCGTAAAATAACCGCACCCGCCGTATAAGTTAAAAAAACATTCTTACCTCAATTCTGTCGAAAAGGTTAAAAAGGACCTTGTTTTGAAAACGACGGAAAGATTCCTTTATAAACCTCTTATAAAAAGTCAAAAAAGGGTATAAATGACTTTAACCCATATTCTTGTAAATAGTAAAAATGTTTTGAAATACATTTTTAAGAAACATGGATGTCGATGATAAAGAGATCCCAGTAGATTATTACGTATAATACAACCTCGGATAATGAAGAGATTGTGAAATAACCCTTACCTTGTACTTTTCCTTGTTTGGGGTAGGTTAACCTCCTGTATAATGGTGAAATAGTTGTTATTAAATTATACAAGAATCATATATATTAATTTGATATCATATATGATCTTTTAACATTGATTTGTTAATAATATCTTAGAATTATCGTCGTTTCGGGAGTTAACTTACTCATTTTCTTTTATATGTTTTGTTACATAAGCCATGGTTGTTGTATCTTATTCATATCCAGAATGATATACAGTCCTTAAACATTATTTTTAAATCATCAAATGATAATTATACTTGAATGGATACGATGGAGAATGAATCTCATCGCGTTCGTGGAGACGGTAGTCCGTACGTACGCACGAGCGACAATATCATTCTTTTGATATTAAAATAATATATAAATGGATGGTATATCATATATACAGAATCATTAACATGTTATATTTATTATTTACATGAGTTACACATCATTATTATACCCATCCAAATAATATTATATTGAATAACAATTACACCACGACGTGGAGACGGTAAGCCGTACGTACGCACGTATGGTGACATGTTATTCAAAGGGTGGATAGAATACTGAATATGATTGTACCATATTTATAATAACATCACAGTATATGTGAGATACTGGAGTTATTATTTCAGAATGGTAAGAACAAAGGAAGAAGACGTGGAAGAATAAATGAACTTAGAAAAGGGTGGTGAAATCATTACCTCTTCTTCGGGTTCTTCCTTTTGATTTGATCAAAAGGGCTCCTTAGGTTGGCTTTCTGATCAAACTAAGGCCTCTAGGATGTATTGAGGGATGTTGGGAGAGTATTTGGGCAGAGTTTGGCCGAACCAAAAGGCTTTAGAGGTGTGAAGAAATGAGAAGGAGGAGTGCCCTTTTATAAGAGAGGTGAGGGGCACCTTTGGAAAAGCTAGAAATATTAATTTATAATAAATTCATATTCGGTTTCCAATGGCTCCAAAGTTGACTATTCAAAGTTTGAGGTGGGGATAGGTCGAAAACAACTCATCCAATAGAATTTAGACAGGTTTGGGTACTTATATTAACCTTATCTTTAAGTATTAACTCTAAGTTAATTTGTTTCACTTTTACAATGTCTTTTTGTATTTTTATATAATATGGTTAATAAACTTACTATATACATCCAAGCGACCCCCAAGTGGTCCATTAATGATTAAACTATCATAATATAAGTCTCTTGGCCGAACCGTAGATTTTTAGGAATTTAATATCAATTAATAATATAATATTTGTTTTAAGAACTCTTTTATGTCAATTTTGACACTATTCAATAGTTGATTTTTGTGAAACTCATAACAGATTGATTACTTCGAAAAAAGTCCATTAAATCAATCCTAATATATAATATTATCCTAGAAAATTAGTTTAATTCATTAAAAGTTTCATATTATATTTATTTGGGTATTTATAATATCAATTATTTTAATTTTTCACTATTATAGTAATTACTACATCATCATTGTGTCATAAATAAAATAAATTATTTAATGTCTAAAAATTATAAATAAAATATAATTATGTAGGAAATCGTTTTATATTTTTAATGAATATTTATAATCTAAAATCCAACTTAGATAACCCTATGTAACAATTCTTTTGCTAAAAGCTATATGCTTGTGTCATTTTTGTATTCATTTTGACTTAATTAAAATAAAGTGTCATTATCACTTACAAGTGGATCCATGGGGTCCCAAAATTGACACAAAGATGCACATGGTCGACCATGTATCAACCAATAGGGTTAAGACACGTTTTAGGGTAATTTTGTATTATTATAATATTATTTTTTTAACCCTTATTTACCGGATTTACCCTTTAACCATGGTAAATAAAATATTTACCGCAGTAATTATTCAAAATGTCTAAAAATAAAAGTTACCTATTTACATAATTTGGACACCCTGATTCCAAATATGGAATCCATTTTCCTAAATTCAAAACACAGAAGTGGCAGAAATTAATTTAAAATTAATTCCCGCTGTTAAAATAAAAAGCGTGTTTTTAAGAGATAATAACTATCAAAAGATTGACACTTGTTTATGTTCGGTTTAATTGTAAAATTATGTCCAATGATAAACATTAAATTGAATGGTAAAAATATATTCTAAATATACTTTAAAACCACTCAAATTCATAATTTATCACTATTAATTATTTTGATTAAAAAAGTTGTTTTTAATTAAAATTTAGAAATTTTCACTATTCATCAAAATATGAAAGTTATCCGAAATGTACCAAAATTTCACCCTAGGCTAATTTTGATATTCCGAATCCAAAAATGAAGTCCATTTTGAAATATAGAATATATATGATTTCAAAAATTAGGTATTACTATTCACAACGGCTAGTTTAATTAGTTGTGGTGTGTGTTAGAACTCGAGGTTGCGTACAACACACGCTATCGCATTATTCAAAGGGAAACGTACCGTAGAAGCTTGGGGTGTTACATTCTCCCCTCCTTAAATAAATTGCGTCCTCGCAATTTGAAATTGTTCTTCAAAAATAAAAGGTTGAAAGTAGAAAATATATTTGTGGGAAAACCCACATCGGAAATTGGGTTACTAAAATTTAGTCTTAATATGAGGAAAAGAGAAATCAAAGGGTCACCACCAAATTATGATCTCGATTAGGAGAACATTGGTGGAAATTAGAGACATATAATCGGAGGAAAAACGTAAATATTTATAGGTAGTGATTGAGGTCATCAATCACAAACAATTGTAAAATTGAGGTCCTTAAATTCATCAATCTATGATGATTTGAAATACCATCGGTTCAAAAAAACATAGGGTATTAGGATAAAACATTTTTGACGTTTCAAAGTATCTTAGTTGGAATCCCACATCGAAAAATGAATTAATGAGGCCTCTATTTAAAATAAAGAGTGGAAAGTATGAAGATTACTGAAAATAACACATACTAGGGTTCCATGTAGGAAAATATGGATATGGAAGAGAAATCTAACCATCAATTATCTGATAGAGAGTGGTAGAGAACATGGCTATGAAAAGGCCAAAAATCCCAAAGCCATAAATTTGTGATGATTTAAGGTACCATCTAGGACGACATTTTTGTTCTATGTTTCTTTTATTAATGTTGTGGAATTTATTTATGAGATTGGCTAAGATCATAAGGAGATATACTTACTTTATAATTAGAGTTTTATCCATTAATAAATTTCTACCAAAAACTCATCTTTCACTCTAAAAGATAATAGAATGTAATTTTTTTTTCTATTTATACTATTCGTACAGGGTTCCAAAATAAATGAATTTATAATTCATCTACCAGATATTTTTTAAAAAAACTACAATATTTAATCCAGGACATCTCGTGGGCCAGTGGTAGGTGATACACCCTTGTCGCCCTTCGGTTGCGGGTTCAAGTCTCGCAGCCTTGCCGGACGCGACGGGTTGCTGCCCGACCTCCGGGTTGTCCTTTTATGGCAATCCAAAATAATCCAAATAAGAACTATCCAAAATAATTCTATCCAAACTCACAGTCCAACATTTATAAGGAAGGTAAACATAATATAGATCCTTTTTACCCCGTAATAGCATATAAATACCTTCATCATGTATTACCATATTTCTTATTGATTACATTCATGATCCCTTATTCCATATAGAATGCTGGATATACTTCATTAATCCAAAAATGTTTAAAACCCCAACAATGATGGAATATACAAATCATTAATCAGTTCCAAGGTAGTCAAGAATATCCAATATAATTTATCCAAAATAATCACATATTATTCCAAAATCACTATCTCAGTATCAGAACTATATTATGATTTATCATTCTCTCAACCATATATTTTCCAAAAATTTATCCTGATATTGAGTCACTTTTCTTTGTTCCACACAATCTCAAGTCCTTAATGAAATACTACTGCAGTACAATCCTTATATACTCCATAATTATTATAACAAGTACATTGTTGATACAACACTCAATTGACATAATCAACATAAGAACTCTAATCATTCTTCTTCATCCGTGGTAGTATCATAACTTGATTATTATCCAATAGCATCATTTGTGGCATAGTCTGATGACTGGGACATAGGTTCGCGTAGTGTCCAAACTCCTTGCAAATGAAGCATTGTACATTTAAAACCATTTTCTTACCCTTGTAGTCATGTACTTTGTGCCCTTTTCCTCCACACTTATAACAAACTCCCATTCCTTTCAGGCAATTTCCAGGGTGTTTCTTTCCACAGTTACCACATATGGGAAAATTCTTCTTTTCCCTCTTCCCTTTATCCATTTTTCTCTCTTCCATCCTTTTATTCTCTTGCTTCCCTTCAAAGCCATAGGACTCAGTAAACTCTTTACTTATCTTATCAACACATGATATTATTTCTTCATATGATGATAATACATGGGAGACTATTTCTCTTATAAATTCTAGCTTAAGACCATGAAAGATATGATCCTTCCTTCTCTTTGGATCATGTGCATTTCTGGAGTTCTCATTCCTTCTACTGGGCGCCATTTCTATACCATGGCATAAACTAGATCAGTTTATGAATCAAAACACATAATCCCATACTTATAAAACACTTAACATAAATTGAACTATTTATGGATATAATCCATAATCATAAAAAAAATTTCTTTGAGGAAGTATATACTCATAAACCCTTCATAATGATTTGTAAAGAAAATGAGAGTTATCCTAAGCATATCCCCCGGGAGTGTCGTAACCAAGAGTGCAGCAAGGCCCATTGTCGTGCACCAGTTCCCGTTCGAGTCTAGCTCAAAGCGGTGTTTTTGGGTTTTACCCCTAGGTACATCTGTGCCAGAGCCGCCTCTACCTGCTCGTATCCAGACAGGGATGTATTGCTTGGAAAACTCACAAAATCTCTACAATACCAAAATTCTAGGAAGTTCTTCTATACTAATCCTCAAAGTTCATCTTAGGTCTACGTGCTCTAATCAGAGTTTATCTAAATCTAGCTTCCAAGGTTTGTACTAAACTTCCTCTGATACCAACTGTAACGCCCCGACCCCAGCTACCCAGAGTCGGTGCATTACTTCGTAACGTTGGCATGATCACAAGAAAGATCAAATCTCGAAAGACCGATTGGTTTAGTAGCCTTGGAAACACTAGATATATTCATAAAGTTTTACATTACATTTCAAAGTGAAAAACTACTACAACAACAAAGTCTTCATATCCACACTACTATCCCCTCATAATATCCCTGCAGGTCATTCATATTTTACTTCTTCACATCCTGGGGAAAAATAAAACATAGAAAAGGGGTGAGCTCAAATGCCCAGTAAGGATAACAATATAGCGGAAACTTTCATAAATAAGAATAAACATTTAAGGCAATGCATTACTAAAAACAAAAGCCTTTTAAAATTGAACTTCAACATGGTATGGCAAAAGTAAAATGAAATAATGCCATTTACTTATTCACATGGATATTCTACTAATCGAATAATCACATGCAAAAATCAATAACCACTTTCATAATGTTGGAATGCATAATGTCAAACGTTAATTTCATTGTCTAGGCCTCATCCCAAGACCTAGAGGTTACTTCTAACCGGAACCCAACCCAGAGTGCCTCTAATAACCGGACACCAACCCGGAGTGCCTCTAATAACCGGACACCAACCCGGAGTGCCTCTAATAACCGGACACCAACCCGGAGGGCATAATTTTACCAGTCCCTAACCTGGAGGGCTTACTTTAACCAGTCCCCAACCTGGAGGTCTTACTTTTACCAGTCCCCAACCTGGAGGGCTTACTTTTACCGGTCCCCAACCCGAAACATACTTGTTTAGCACATTCATCTGAAGAAAAGTTTGAAATATAACATAATCATTCGGATTAAAACTAGCATACGAAATGTCCATAGTTTCACCATAAACTATGAATGGTATAAAATAGCACATCCACAGTCAAACATATCACAAAACCTTCAATACAATATAGAAGTTTTGTATCATAATAAATCAACTTCAAATAATCTTAAAATCCATCAAAGGATGTTGACATAGATGAAATCAAAATTCTTTTTAAAGAAATATCTCCTTTTATTTTGAAATCATTTAAGATCCATATAAAATAAAACATTTTCATTGAAAATATTCTTATAAGCTTGTAAGGAAATCTTTGAAGACTTTATAACGGCGTAAAATAACCGCACCCGCCGTATAAGTTAAAAAAACATTCTTACCTCAATTCTGTCGAAAAGGTTAAAAAGGACCTTGTTTTGAAAACGACGGAAAGATTCCTTTATAAACCTCTTATAAAAAGTCAAAAAAGGGTATAAATGACTTTAACCCATATTCTTGTAAATAGTAAAAATGTTTTGAAATACATTTTTAAGAAACATGGATGTGGATGATAAAGAGATCCCAGTAGATTATTACGTATAATACAACCTCGGATAATGAAGAGATTGTGAAATAACCCTTACCTTGTACTTTTCCTTGGTTGGGGTAGGTTAACCTCCTGTATAATGGTGAAATAGTTGTTATTAAATTATACAAGAATCATATATATTAATATGATATCATATATGATCTTTTAACATTGATTTGTTAATAATATCTTAGAATTATCGTCGTTTCGGGAGTTAACTTACTCATTTTCTTTTATATGTTTTGTTACATAAGCCATGGTTGTTGTATCTTATTCATATCCAGAATGATATACAGTCCTTAAACATCATTTTTAAATCATCAAATGATAATTATACTTGAATGGATACGATGGAGAATGAATCTCATCGCGTTCGTGGAGACGGTAGTCCGTACGTACGCACGAGCGACAATATCATTCTTTTGATATTAAAATAATATATAAATGGATGGTATATCATATATACAGAATCATTAACATGTTATATTTATTATTTACATGAGTTACACATCATTATTATACCCATCCAAATAATATTATATTGAATAACAATTACACCACGACGTGGAGACGGTAAGCCGTACGTACGCACGTATGGTGACATGTTATTCAAAGGGTGGATAGAATACTGAATATGATTGTACCATATTTATAATAACATCACAGTATATGTGAGATACTGGAGTTATTATTTCAAAATGGTAAGAACAAAGGAAGAAGACGTGGAAGAAGAAATGAACTTAGAAAAGGGTGGTGAAATCATTACCTCTTCTTCGGGTTCTTCCTTTTGATTTGATCAAAAGGGCTCCTTAGGTTGGCTTTCTGATCAAACTAAGGACTCTAGGTTGTATTGAGGGATGTTGGGAGAGTATTGGGGCAGAGTTTGGCCGAACCAAAAGGCTTTAGAGGTGTGAAGAAATGAGAAGGAGGAGTGCCCTTTTATAAGAGAGGTGAGGGGCACCTTTGGAAAAGCTAGAAATATTAATTTATAATAAATTCATATTCGGTTTCCAATGGCTCCAAAGTTGACTATTCAAAGTTTGAGGTGGGGATAGGTCGACAACAACTCATCCAATAGAATTTAGACAGGTTTGGGTACTTATATTAACCTTATCTTTAAGTATTAACTCTAAGTTAATTTGTTTCACTTTTACAATGTCTTTTTGTATTTTTATATAATATGGTTAATAAACTTACTATATACATCCACGCGACCCCCATGTGGTCCATTAATGATTAACCTATCATAATATAAGTCTCTTGGCCGAACCTTAGATTTTTAGGAATTTAATATCAATTAATAATATAATATTTGTTTTAAGAACTCTTTTATGTCAATTTTGACACTATTCAATAGTTGATTTTTGTGAAACTCATAACAGATTGATTACTTCGAAAAAAGTCCATTAAATCAATCCTAATATATAATATTATCCTAGAAAATTAGTTTAATTCATTAAAAGTTTCATATTATATTTATTTGGGTATTTATAATATCAATTATTTTAATTTTTCACTATTATAGTAATTACTGCATCATCATTGTATCATAAATAAAATAAATTATTTAATGTCTAAAAATTATAAATAAAATATCATTATGTAGGAAATCTTTTTATATTTCTAATGAATATTTATAATCTAAAATCCAACTTAGATAACCCTATGTAACAATTGTTTTGCTAAAAGCTATATGCTTGTGTCATTTTTGTATTCATTTTGACTTAATTAAAATAAAGTGTCATTATCACTTACAAGTGGATCCATGGGGTCCCAAAATTGACACAAAGATGCCCATGGTCGACCATGTATCAACCAATAGGGTTAAGACACGATTTAGGGTAATTTTGTATTATTATAATATTATTTTTTTAACCCTTATTTACCGGATTTACCCTTTAACCATGGTAAATAAAATATTTACCGCAGTAATTATTCAAAATGTCTAAAAATAAAAGTTACCTATTTACATAATTTGGACACCCTTATTCCAAATATGGAATCCATTTTCCTAAATTCAAAACACAGAAGTGGCAGAAATTAATTTAAAATTAATTCCCGCTGTTAAAACAAAAAGCGTGTTTTTAAGAGATAATAACTATCAAAAGATTGACACTTGGTTATGTTCGGTTTAATTGTAAAATTATGTCCAATGATAAACATTAAATTGAATGGTAAAAATATATTATAAATATACTTTAAAAACACTCAAATTCATAATTTATCACTATTAATTATTTTGATTAAAAAAGTTGTTTTTAATTAAAATTTAGAAATTTTCACTATTCATCAAAATATGAAAGTTATCCGAAATGTACCAAAATTTCACCCTAGGCTAATTTTGATATTCCGAATCCAAAAATGAAGTCCATTTTGAAATATAGAATATATATGATTTCAAAAATTAGGTATTACTATTCACAGCGGCTAGTTTAATTAGTTGTGGTGTGTGTTAGAACTCGAGGTTGCGTACAACACACTCTATCGCATTATTCAAAGGGAAACGTACCGTAGAAGCTTGGGGTGTTACAGGTCACCTCCGGATGAGATCCATTATATTATTTTAATAAAAAATTAAAATAAAATGTCATTTCTGTATGGTGAACTAGAAACATTATAGGAAGAACAGATCTCGAGATTCAGATTTAAAGAACGATTAAATTTAATTGAAACAACTAAATTATTAAATGCGTAAATCACCAACCAAAAACTAAATAATTATAATCAATGATATGACCCCTCTGATACCACTTGTAGGTTCTAGATGCCGTGGAAGCACGTTGGTGGGAGTGCCCAATAATAATTTTAGCGTTAACAATGATCAATTCGAGATCTGTCACGATGTAAAATGCCGGATCGTCGTAATACAATGATGAACAAAAAAAAACAAAATATGGAGTTCTAGAAACATTGTTATAGGATCCTTGTATATTGGTTATAATTAATATAATTAATTGACAAGATTTTCCTCTCTGGAATTATTTCTTTATTGATGTCTCTGATCACAATCTGGTGTCATCTGTCGTTGCGTTGTCGAATCCAAGTGTATGATTCCTCCAGCGGTGATCCACAAGTTCCCCATGTATCTCTGGACATTGCCGAAGGGATCTCCGGGTGCTAGCATTGATGAACCTTCGCTTACGATGTTTACCTTCGATCACCTTGATCCTGTGGTGGGGGATCGCTCTTGGCCATGGAAGCGTTCTTGGAGGAAGGAGTTCATTTGGACTTGTGATAACTCTCTATAATTGTTGTGCACAAAAATTGGAGTAAAGTGTTGGGGTTGGGAGGATATTTATAATCATTTTTGAGGTTATAGAGTTATGGTAATAAATAAACATGTTACAATTTTTATTTATTTCATTAACTTTTATTGAAACCCCCCATGTAGAATGATTAATTCCATGACATGCAACCACGCTGATTAAAATAAATATCATTTAATAAATCGATATTATTTCCTCAAAATCATGATTGGAAATACTACATGTCATGTAATCATTAATACAGGGTGTGTACTCATTTTCTATAAAACTACACAACGTATGTATTCAATCTACATAGTGTGTACTTTTATTTTCCATTTTTCTCTACCACATTTATTATTCCTTGAGTAATGTCTATTTATTTCTTAAATAAATATAACTGCATTAATCGCTAATAAATATATATTATTTTGTTCCCAATATATTTTCTCGAATAACTAGTGTTGAAATAAATGTGAGCCGGAAACATTAAATATTTATTAAACCATTTTCGAGAATAATAATTATTTAACTTGTTAAATTAATATTTAACTCAGATACATGGACACACTTAGTGTGTGACCCTCTAGGCCTCATTTTCATTAACATTAAAAAGGCATGCCTAAAGTCCATGATTACTGTCTAGAAATGGGTTAAGGAACCAAAGAGAAAGATGTTGACACCCCATTGACATGTCACCTCATTTGAATGCTTACCATGTAATATAATCCCTTTGTCATGATATCTCGAATCAAGAAGGTTTCATGCTAGTGCCATCAACCCATGTGCTCGATTATTTGTTCTTTGAAATTTCAGACTTAAACTTGCCCATACCATACCATGGACATGGATTTATTTAAGCTATAGCAATTCCATCAAAGGGATAAAGATATCTACTTTCGTTATGGAATTTAAGAGAAAAATCGTTTCTCACGCACCCAACATATCCTACCTCACTGTGAACATTGTGTCATCATAGTTATCGTCAATACATCTAAGTGCACGAGTTGTAATACCCATTAATAATTATCTTAATGTCTAAGGACCAATACAAACGTCCACAGATATGAACATCCAATGACACTATGAAATGTGGATTTCCTAATGGCGGGTCTCATTCTCATAATATCCTCCATGATATTACCAAGGGAGCACATCATGAGAAGGTGCCTCAATGTTTTATGAGTCCTCACCACTAATGGTCTGTATTATTTGTGTCCCTAAAATAACATCATACAGCCATAAAACATTTATTCAAGAACAATGTTATGGAACTATTGGGTTCTCATCATAGTAGGGATCCACAATGTCCCTTTAATGAAACAATTGTCCTTAAGACATTATCACACAAAAGAAAAATCAAGATGTGATAATGTATTTACTAATGAATAAAGTTAAAAGTAGTTGGTTCAAGGACACCAACTTCAATAGAACCTCTATCATTAAATCAACAGTTTTATTCAGTTTTAGGACTTCCATCACAGTTTTAGATTGATGGTCTCATGTGTTTATAATGTGCACCAATAATTCCTCCTGAGGAAGGGGGAATTCATTTTTTTTATGTTTGCTAGATGTGGAAATTGATCTTTTCCTAATCAATACATTCTTTAGGATTTTTTCCATCAAACATGTGAATGTCCATTATTTAAGCTATCTAACCCAATCACATTCGGTTTCATAGTGGTTCGTGTCTCCCAGTTTGCAATTGAAATTGAAGTAGACTACCCAACATGTGATTATGATAGGACCATCGCTATGGTCGGACAATATTCTTCCTGATGCAATGCTTTATCCCAGCATCAATCCAGATCATCAATGCATTTGAAATTTTTGATAGCTCATGGGCCTGATCCTTTTGATACTCAGCCTAATCCTACTACAATTTCACCCAAGTCAACACCAAAATAGAAATAGTATTTTCAGATCGCTAAATGTGATGTTCCAAACTGAATAGTGGTTCATCAATTTCCAGCGTTTTACTCGAAAAACACTAGTTTCTAGCATAACTCTCCCCCACAATGAAATTTCACTAGAAATGATAATATCGATATTGATTCAGTGGATTATAGCAGTGTTAACCTAATTTGAAATATGATAGCAATTATTTACTCCTCTAAAAGTTACCCAGTAGTGATAATCTCTCCTACGTAAATAATTATCTAGTTGTGGACTCTTCATCCCGTAGTGCGTATCCTATGAGGAATGAGGAGAAAATCGCAGGTCAGACCAATTTACAAGACACAAAGACCAAATTATTTGTATTAAAAGAGTAAAACTAGAAATATAAGATGGGGAAGAAGAATATATGATATATGGAGATGAAGATCCCATCAAGAGGAACTCAACACCCTCAACAAAACTTCATGGATGAATTTATAAGAAATTATTCCAACCATGTAACAGGAAAAATTCCCCATCCACTCTCAATAGGTATATACATTTATAACAGGCCCTACTAAGCACCATTGGTCCCGACATCATATACCCCATTCCATTCATGAACATATCCCACAGTCTGAGCCCCTATATAAGAGCCTCCTCTAACTGTTGTGGGACCAAATAATATTCCCACAGGATCTCATCATATTTCTCCTAGGCCCCATGTTGTTATAAAAAATTCCTTATAATTATCCTCATTTCATTCCTCTCACATCCTCATTCAGATGAACCTTTATGAACATCTTTTTGGGGATGAAATTTTCTATACATACTATATCGATGTCATATTCTAAGAATCCACTTCTGGAAAACAATTTCCTAATGTTTTCTTCCTAATGATTTTTTTCAAGTGACCTCATCAAAACTACCTTTTAAAAAGATTATTTTCAAAATGAAATTTTCATTTGTCCTATGTTCCCATTTCATCAGCATCATTTATTTTCATGAAGATCATGAAATATATAAAAGTAACAAAACATATTCTCTAATAGTTTCAACATCATCTCTAGTGCCCATGTAGCCTAACTCAATAGTCATGTTCTTTCATTATCACTTTTGTTTTTTGAAAATTCATATTTAATACTATTTAACATATATTTTGATTTTTTTATTTGTTCTCTATCTAATGAAATGTATATCACTATCTTTTATATAAATAGAGCTACCTACCCTCATATTTTAGGTCAACTATTTTTGAAAATATTACTAATATACAATTCCCACACAATACATAATATGAGTATACTAAAAGGTAAACAATTAATGATTCTAAGGCCTTGAAACTCAATATAATTACAACACTAATTCATTGATAGGTTTTATGGAATCTTTTCTTGAGCAATGCGGTAGAATAAACCCAATTAAAATCTCATTCTATCACCATCAACTCAATATGAAAAATAACCATGTTTAACTCAAAGGTGTATGTTTTATAGTGATCACCAAGTGAGTGAACAGACTTTCGTATCAATGGGTATGCACGTCGGGTAATAGAATACACACATGCTATGCGAGGATCAATAAAAATTATTGTGATGTTCTAGAACCTTCTTCAATGAACAAAAAAATAGATCCACGCTCGAAGAGGGATTAAGTTATGACAATTCTGTATTTCCCACACCACCATGTCGAGGATCACATCCTTATATAGACCTTTTTCATTTACTAAATAAGTTTTGGTGTCAGTTTAAAACATATATTACACAAAGTACATGCATGTTAGTGTTAAATTATCATTAAACATTTCATTGATTAAAACACATCTATAATTCCATAAATGAATCATCAGCTGATTCACAATTGAAAACAATCAAGTAGAAGCCATGGTCATGGCTATTCACTCCATATACAATATCATAGATCAATCGTATCATATAATAGAGGCATATCCACTCCCCATATGATATGGATCAATCATATCCAATAACACGAATCTCATGCATGACTTAGATTCTCCAATTTTTCCCTTTATTCTATGTCTTAACTGTGTGACCCTACGATCCTTTGTAGAATTGAAAACACTAATGAAATCCTAATTTCATATATTAAACCCAAAAGTGGAATCCTGTAAAAATTTAGTGCTACAAAATCTATAGTGGGTCTTCCTGTGATCCTCATAAAAACAGTATGTATTCATAAAAAAAATACATGTTAAATATTTTATTTTAGATATAATAAAATGCACACTGATTTTATAGTGGAGTAACATCAGACCATTTACTAAAAACTAAAATAGGAAATCTTTCCTACTAATAGAAATATATTTCTAAATATAATTCATATACATAATTAAAATAAATAACATACGTAACTCATATAATTGGAAAAATTCTTCACATATAAAATAATTCTTTTTCACATACAATAATAAAATGAGTCAGGTATGGATTATAAACAACTTTTGGGGGTTCACATGTAAGGTTTCTAAATTAGTAAATTTTTTTCTTAAACCCATAAAAACACATGGATCATTTTAAGACCTTATAATTAGTAGTCTATCTTAAAAATATATAATTAGTGTGAAAATATATGCACCACAATGAATCTCATTTGTATTACCTATTAATTCTGAGGTATGGAGACTTTGATATTGCTTTTCTACACATAATATTTATGATTCGTCTATCAACACATTCTGTAAAATATAATAAATATATATCTAAAGAATAAAATACTATAATTTAGAAGAAATTATATTTTTTCTATGTTTTAACCAATTAGAGTTACTTCATTACACTCAATATCCTCAAAAATAATAATTAACCATTAAATTAAAATATATTAATTTATATAAAAATATGAAACAAAAGATATCTAAAAATATATTATAGTTCAACAGAAGGAATACCAAGTGAATCATCTATCATTTTCTAAAACCACTCCATTATAAGTGTTCTTTGCAGTCGAATTATCATATGGACCGGCCACTATCTCAAAATAAAATATTATGACATTGAGAAAAACAATTATTAGCAAGATTTATAAAAAATGAGGAAAATTAATCCTAAAATGAAATGTTATTAATAATTCATCCCCTGTGACTAAATTGAGAATTTAAAATAGAAATTGTTTTAATGGTTTATCATTGACAAAACATTCCTTGGGAATAAATTTTGATATTCATATCTGTAATGGATCTAGTAATAGAAATTTAACACATCAAATTGGGCATTGTGCACTATTATAAGTCTAAAATCACATCTCTCTTAACTATTAAATTGTGCAGGATGATACAAACATGGTTTAAATTATTCTTAACAAATACAAAAAATTAATTAATATAAGTAATTAAATTTATTTAATGTATGAATATAATTAAACATTTATATATCTTACGATGTCTCAAATTTATCCACATAATCATTAAAATGGATAATATCATATGGAATATAAATCTAGTGTGTTGTAATTAAATATATTATCATCTCTTTAGAAAAATTATGCTCATGTTTAGGGTGTCTAAATATAGAGAGTCAAATATTCCAAAACTTCATTTCTCCCCCACACCACACACACATAATTCGTAATAAACTCTTTGTGATGAAAATTCATTCTGTTTTATAAGAACACTAAACCATTTATGAGATCTATTCATTATATAATAAGTCATAAAAAATATGTATGATACAATAAATCATATAAATTAAATATTTTAGGAATAAACACAATAAAAACTAATACAAATTGAAACATAGTTACTAATTGTTAACATAAAAGAAAACATGAATAATTATCATCATATATCATTGTGTTATTTTGTAACCACTCAATAAGAGTGAAATCGAAATATTCATAGTCAATATTCCTTTTATGAAAATTTTGATCATCAACATTTCCAAACATTCTTACAATGTATTGATTTTTGACGTACTTTGAAAACATATACTAGGGGAATGAATCTTTATTTCTTAGTAGAACAAAATGCTTTATATTTACACATCCATCAAATCTATTATAAAAACTCTTGTCCAGATTTTGAAGCTTATGTAAATATTTCATCGAAACAACATGACTAGCATTAAACACATATACACAATATTAAATTACTTAAGAATGAAGAAAACTAGAATTCCAAAAAGAAAATACAAAAAATAATTAACTAATAGAGAAATATATAGTAGAATACAAAATGTAACTGATAAAATTGTAACCAAAATATAAACATGAGAATTTAAAAAAACACATTATAGTTATTGAGTAATAAATGTTAATTTTTCTAATTAGATAATGTAGATTAAAAACATTTCAATATTGACGATAAAAACATGTTTCTAAAAAAATTGGGAGGGAAATACCCGATTAAAACATCTCATTTGAGAACTATGTTTTTTACAAGTATGAGGTGCTTTTAATTAACATGCTCTAATTAGAAAAATAAACATTTATTTTTAAATGATTAAGTGGTGATGTTTTTTAATTGTGCATTTTTTAATTGATGAATGGGATTTTATCTCATTTAATTTTTATTTTACTATATATTTAAAAATTATTTGATATTTTTTAAAATTTATATTTTCTTTGAATTATATTTTATTCATTATCCAGTATTTCAAGATTGATTTTGTGTATTTGTCCCATCCAGGGTCATGTAGTTCTGATGTAATATGTGCATGACCATTAAATGGTGATAAGTTTTTTCAAACAGAATAGATTGATGTGTAAATGTAAAAACATGTGTACAACTAAATAATTAAGATTCAATTCACTGGTATATGTTTTCAGTTGAAGTCATAAATCAATACATTCTTTGAATTTTTTCCAATGTTGACTACTAGAGTAGTCTTAAAATGAATATTTTTTCAAATAATTTTGATTTCACACATACATAGTGCTTTCAAATGAAAACAAAATTATATGCTGATAACTATTCAGGAATATTTCAATGTGAATAGTTAATAAATATTTTTTAGTGATTATAATTTTATATTGTTTTTATTAAAAAAATTACTTTAATATGAGTTATTGAAGTTTCTAATTTTCTTTAATGAATTATTATATAATACATATACCACATACATGGATTGGTGTTCTTATAAAACAAAATAAACCTTTCTCATAGAGAGCTATAGCTAATCACTTGTGCAAAGTGGGGGAACTAGGGATGTTGGTGAATATTTGGCTCCCAATTTCAAACACCCTAATCGTAATCATATTTGTTTTAAAGATATCATAATCCATTTATTTATAAATCATGGGGTTGATATTAAAGATGGGATTATTCATTTTATCGACTATGTGGTTTTATATGACATAACATAAGATATAAAAAAATTATTTCATATGATTACATTTATAAATTTTATTTGTTATATTAATTAATGTTTTCTATTTATTATGTATTATTTTAATCAATGTTGTATTATCCTGCACTGTTGATTAGAGAAGAGATGTGCGATTTTAGGCTTATGGAAGACCACACTTCCCAATTTAATGTTGTAAAATTTTCAAGTATGTCCAATTTAGATATGAATATAGAAACTTATTACCTTGGAAAAAATATGTCAATGAAAAAAAAATCAAAGAGTTCATCACTATAGAAAAAAAAATGGATGAAACAAATATGAGGATAGAATTTCATATTATTTTCATTGATTTTACAAATAATTACTTGGAACATGTAAATTCTCATTGATTTATATAGTAAGAGTTATCAATCGTATTTCATTTTTTAAATTGTTTATGTATATTATTTATTATAGTTATTTTTATTTAGAAATATTTTATTTCCAAATATTGGTTGGACCATAAGCTAAATCAAAATTTTCCAGCATTTATGATGGAGTGGTTCTAGGAAATAATTGATTTCTCATTTTATATACCTTTATTTCAGTGGTATAATATTTTTCCCCTTTTTTAACATATTTTTATATAAACAAATAGATATTAATTTAGTATTTTACTTTTATCATGATGATATTGTGTTTAATGAAGTCATTCATGGGGTTCAAACATAGAGAAAATGAATTTCTACTGAATTTTATGATTTTAATTTTTTAGATCTATATATATGATATTGCATATAATTTTGTGTTAAAACCATTATCATGAACCATGTTATGACACCATCTGACCTGACACCCGAGGCAGTCCGTGGCATGGCCAGAACAACAGTACCAATCCCTACATGATGAAATCTAGTGTCGACCATAAAATAAAAACCAAGAGGGGATGGTTTCATCCCAATAAAATGTGATCTAATAAAAAAACAAACTGAGCACAC
Source organism: Viscum album (assembly GCA_963277665.1). Classification (NCBI taxonomy): domain Eukaryota; kingdom Viridiplantae; phylum Streptophyta; class Magnoliopsida; order Santalales; family Viscaceae; genus Viscum; species Viscum album. Next base: position 1,843,657,488 of record OY728141.1, on the reverse strand, counting down.
AACAATGACCGACAACTGAATCTTGAATGAATATATAAAAATGATTCAGTTTCAATAGACAAACAAGAAAGAAACTACATAAAAAACCAAACCAGACATCTAATAAAACAATTTTTGTGTGATCTCGTGGTCACCACCATCCACTAACAAACCAGCCACATGGCCAACCTGCTCCCACAATGAGCACTCGAACCAAAAAACCTGAACATGCAAAACAGCTCGGGTCTACTGATACCGAATGGAATAATTATGGTGTGATCTAAACAACTATGTAGGAAACCACCGATGAATCCATATATTTCTATTCTTGAAATTAGTCCATTAACTCTAATTATAAATATAGTATTAAACAATATTTCCACACTTTATATAAATAAACCATGTTTTACCTTTTCCAAAACATTTCACACCATATTTCAATTTAGAAAATATAATACAATTTAAAAACAAAAACCCAAAATATGAGATAGCTGGATGTCAAGAAAATAAATAATCAGTGCAAGGCGTGAATAAGACATTAAAGAAATTAAAAAATCACAAACAATTTAGTAACCATTGGTATTGAGTAAAAATCCATACAACAATACCTAGACGTACTTGGTTAAGAACCACTTGTTGGCATATGGTGAATCTCTATAGTCTATAACCAACTAGAAAACCTCAAATGACTAATCTAGTAGCAAAACCTTCCTAGCCTCTATGAAAATCCAGGGGTACCAATCCATTTAATCGGGTTTGATCAGATATCATCCCTTGATCGTCAAAAAGATGCTCAGGAACCCATGGTAATAGTATAATCTGTAATTAGGAGGCCCTTGCACGCATGACTCACCTTACCTTCCATCGACACACTTTCCTACCCCCAAACACGGACACCACATATATGATACCCATATAGGGTAATCCCCAAAAGTAGTTCCCAATATATATATATACCACATCATCAAAGGTGTCAACCAGGCTATCACGTCACATGGACTTATTGAACATTGTTCAAAACATTCAAATATTGTAACTCGGCATTTACACTTTCATAATTACATTTCATTTCCAATATTAAAGAAGGTTCCAACATGGCCTTATATCGAGTCTATCCCCAAATAAACTTTCCAAAAAAATTAAACTACTCTCATATTTGATAAAAACATCAACTTTCAAAATCTCAATGCCAAATGGGCATTTATTCCGAGTCCAACATTATTATAAGACCAATATTAAAACACACAACATATTTGAAGATTCCAAACAGGCTTTCATGTCATTTAGAATCCAATCCATCCTTAAAAAAACCATACAAGACCTAAATTTCAATACAATCTTGAAACCACATTATGACATTTGGGGAATCAAGGAACTATTTTATAAAAACAATGAGAAAGAAGAGATGAATAGCCTATTTAGAAAACCAAATTTCATGGAGGGAATCACTTTCAGTACCATCGTCATTTGAAAATCTATCTATGTGTGCAGTCTGTGCACCCATTTATGTGTGCACATCCAATGGAATACCAAAATTATTTTTCCCCCAAAAAATTAAAACAAACAACATGTTCTTTCCAACTAGTACAATAATCATTTTTATAAAAAACACCATGTTTCTCATAACATTACCAAACACAATCCAATAAACTTAATAAAACATTTCTATAGGAAAACACCACCCTAAATCAACCATTTATACCCATTAATGCTCAATTAACATTTTATAAAAAATGTTTGGTGTACATACACATTGGAAGAGACAAAGAACCACTTCAAAACCTATTTTTAACAAATTCTACCTACAATAAAAAAACAAAATAAACAGACCATGTGAATTATAAATATATGAATAATGTTTAAAAGTTAATTATAACACCCACACATCAAATACATTGCATCATAATGAATACTTATGAAAACACCTACCTCAAAGGTGTGAGAAATAGAGGAAACCTTCAGTGAAGAGAGATCTAAGCCCCATGAACAATTTTTACAGACTAGAATACATAGAAACAAAAAAACACTCCAAAACCCTAGCCATTAGGGTTTTAAAAAGAGATAAATCTTCAACGGGAAACCATATAATTAATAAAGGAGCTGGGAAAGAAAGGAAAATGGACAAAAACATTAAAAACACACCTTAAAATGAAAGGAGAGAACCAAGGAGGGAGGGAAAACTAGGGGGAGATGGTTCATGGAACCCATTTGTGCTCAAAATTTGACCAAGTGGGATGGGAGATTTATGAATAAAAATAGGGGAGATAGAAAATTGAATTTTGAGTTTTAAAATAATTGGTTAGCTCGCATGGTTTAGCATCACAGTTTACCAAACAGTGTGCCAACCATGAGATAGCTTCTTCTTAGGAGAGATATTCCCACTTAACCAGAAAAAACAGTTTTACCAACCATTATCTAACCACGTGGTGGCTTATTCCCACCTCCATGACCAAATTCATGGGTACTTGTATGGATATTCTGTGTTTCTACTAACGGTCTGGTGCCCCTACAAATGCTAAAATCTACCCAAAATCGAATTTTTTTTAAAATTTCTACTAGAGTCAACCCAAACCTTAGCCAAAAGAGTCCAAGATTATGAATGTAATAAAATAATGTAGTATCCATGATTGGGTCGTAAAAATTCACCCCACCAAAAATAGTTTCTTCCCCTAGAAATTCACCCAGCCAAAAGACTATCCAAACTCAAATCCATGCCCAGACAAAACTGAGAGAACCAATGAACCTCGGGGTGACTATTCACATTACAAGTCAAACCTGACCAATCAAGAAGAAACCACATATATGGAATGAGGGGAGAACAAAAGTGGTTTCTCCCCACCATAAGAACATAGATAACATTGAAAAATTTAAACCCAAATAGCACCCTCAAAACATAATCATGAGACCCACTACAGAAAGATTCGGGAAATCGAGACCCTGTGAACTAACAAAAATTGTCCACAATAACCAATGAAATCCCTTACCACAACTGAGGAATATGGAACATCCCACATGAACATATAAAAATTCGTTAGCATGAGCAAAACAACACAACCATTCAAACTAGAAACTTTTTCTCACACCAACCAATAAACCAGCAGTATCGGAAACCCATGAAATGAACAGAAACTAAATGTCCAAGTGAACAACCAGAAACACGATCCATTAATTTCACAAAACATAAACATATTCAATTGAGAACTACCAAAACAGAAACCAACCCACACAATGTGTAAACACACTAAAAGAGAAATGAATTGTTATAGAGGCCATATTCAATTAAACACAACCACTTAGATAACAAAATAACAATCTCAAAAAACTTTTACAAGAGAAATATGAACTCATAACAGTAGTATAAATTACATCACATAATCATTAAAGGTTATCACCCCAACATAGGGAACAAAACTAGGACAAGGATTTTAACACCCCCAACAACTCTTGACTGTGTGAGAGATATGCTTTGAGGAACGTGGTAGAAGAACTGATGGATGAAGTATCTCCTTGCCAATATTTAGGCACTGACATCCACTAATAAAAATACACCATATCCATGAATTGTTCCAACAAAACATCCCACATCATCATAAATAAGAATGATAGTGGAGAAAACTTCCCATTTTTTCAACGATAAACCCTCAAATAACCGCAACACATCTCAGAGTCTAGAATCTATGGGAGTTCCCAATGACCTTAAGACACTTCAACATCCTCATGCCACTTTAGCACCCCTAAAAAACCTCAATAACCATGAAGAATAAGAAATAACTAATAATAATAATACAAAATTCATGAACCCTTAGAATCATTTGGGACCTTTCTATGTCGAATTCTCTAAACAAAAGAAGAAACATAAAACCAAAACCAACATCAAATCAAAACAAACCAAAAAGGAACATCTTGAAAAATGATAATAGGTTCAAAAACACAAAGAATAATAACATAACCAAAATCATTCCTTCCAAAATCCATTATTTTCATTTATATTTCACAATTACACTCTTCTAAGGACACATTCCACAAATAAACATACGTTCTAAAACAAAAAAAACTTTCCGACATCATTTTCTTCATTCAAAACTACTTGATAAAAATAAGTTCTAGCATTTGATCTCAAATGTTCTCCCATGGAATCCCGAAAAACATTACACATGTGTTTATCTATTCCCATACACACATGACAACACACAATTTCAAAACATACCCTCACATGTAAGAGCATTCATAAAGAACAAAAAGGGTCTTACCCAACCAATTTTCATAGAAAATACAAAAATTCACCAAAATATACATTCAAAAAAATTATTATAAAAAAATTTTTTTCTAATCCAATTTTTTTTGAAAGACATCTTATTCAATTTGAAAACCATAATAATTTCTAAACCCTACTCACACCAACTAGAACCAAAATGGTACTCCACTTTCACCAAAAAACTAGAATAAGGATCCAACGTTTAAGCTTAACTTGGTGATAAGATAGTGGGTCATGCCTTAATTCAGATATAACACAAAGAAGAAAATTAACAATGAACTTAAACCCCACATTTTTCAGTAATCCATGTGATATCACAACATGACAACAGATCACCTCTATTATATATTTGTTAATCCAAAAACAAGACATAAGTCTCAAATCCTGGACTACCCTAGAAACTCAAGGATCATAACGAGCAAGGTTTTAGTACATCCTTACAATACCTATCTTATGTGTCTCGAAAGTCATAATCTCAAAATACAATACACCCCAAATAAAAAAGAACCTCCTATGATACCATTTTTTCACGAACCAGGCCAAATTTCAATTAGAACCGACACCCAACCCAGTCCACATCATGGCCCAAATGGCATTCCCAGTGCCTATAGGATAAAAACTGGTGCCAAGCATCAAATAAAGTCCAATAATAAAGGATTGATCCCAATAAACCAGGATCAAGTAAACAAAATAAACAAACTAAGCACACAAAAAGTGGCCAAAAACTGAATCTCAAATGAATATATAAAACATATTCACTTATAAAGTCTTAACAATATTGAAAATAAATAAAAAACCGAACTACAATTCCCTTGACATGATCTTTGTGTGACCTCATGGTCACCACCATCCACTAAACAATCAGCCACATGGCCAACCTCCTCTCATGATGAGCATTCAAATTATAAAACCAAAACCTAAAAAAATATCAGCTCTACTAACAAAAAATGGAACAAATAGTATGGGATATAATGATATCAATAGGAAACCACCAAAGAATCCCTACATTTCCTTTCATGAAATCATCCCATTTACATTAGTCTGAAATAGAATACAAAACGGGCTTTCCTCACATTAAATAAATTAACCCAGTTTTCCCTTTTCCAAAACATTGTACACCATATTTTTATTTATTTTAAAATTGATTACACTTTTAGAACGAAAACCCAAAACAAGGGGCACAGAATTGTGCTGAAAATAGATAAACAGTGTAGGATGTAATAAAAAAATTATAGAAAATAAACAGGCACAAACAATCTTGTAACCATTAGTATTCTTTAAACATCCCTAAATAAAGCTCTAGATATACTTTGTTTAGAACCACCTGTTAGTGTACGGTGTAGCTATCTAGTCTATAACCTACTAGATACCTTCAACTAACTAATCAAGTGGCACAACCTACCTGGCCGCTCAACAAATATAGGGGGTTCCAAACCATTTAGTTGAGGTCGATTAGAATCAATCACTCAATCCATTAAATGATTCAAAGAAACCCATGGCAATAGTATATTAGTTGTGTAGGACTCCCTTGGATTCATGACTCACCTTACTTGTTGTCACCACTATTGCCTACCCCAAACACAAACATCACTTATATGATACCCCATATAGGGTAATACTCAATAGGAGTTCCCACTATAGTTTTATCACATCATCAGAGGCACCAACCAGGTCATCACATCATATGGACTTATAAAACATTGTTCAATACAATCAATGATACTAACTGGGCATTTAAAAATTCAAAATTACATTTCATTTACAATATGAAAAAGGTTCCAACAAGGTCTTATATCCAGTTTATCCCAAAATACACATTCAAAAATGTTTCTCAACTATTCTCAAATTTGATACAAACATCCACTTTCAAGAACTCAATGCAAAACCAGCCTTTACTCCAAATCCCACTTTATTTCAAGACAATAATGAAGAAAAACATTAAAAAATTAAAAATGGGATTCCACATCATATTGACTCAAATACACCCTTATAAAACTCAAAATGTGCAATAAAATTAAATAAAATATTGAGGCCGCTTTATATCATAGGGGAATCATCGAACTAGTTTATAAAAATAAAGAGAAAGAGTAGATGAGGAATATTTTTTGAAAACCAAATTTCAAAGAGGTAATCACTTTAAATTCCATCATCATTTGAAATACCATCCATTTTTTCACTCCGTGAACCCATGGATATTCCCACATTCAATAGAATACCACAAGTAGTTTTTTCCCAAACAATTTTCAATGAAACAACATGTTCATTCCAACATGTAAAACAAACCATTTTTTAAAATTCACCTTGTTTTACGTAACAATCACATGCATAATCCAATAAATTTAATAAACATTCATATAGTCCAACACCACACCAAATCATCCAATTATAATCTTAAAGGATTAGTTATCATTTAATAATAATTTTTGTGTGTGCATACATTATGTTTAAGCAAATAATAACTTCAAAACATATTTTTATCAAATTCTACCAACATGAAAAAACCACAATTAAATAAAAATGTGCATTATAAAGGTACGAATAAAGTATAAAAATTAATTAAAACACTCAATAATTTAAAGATTCCATTTTAAGGCAAATAGATGAAAAATCCTACCTAAAAGTTGTGTGAAACCAGTGAAACCATCACATAAGAGAGCTATAATCCCCAATGACCACTTCCACACCATAGAATCCAAATAAACACAACCCACACACAAACCCTTTCCCTTAGGGTTTGGCCAAGAGGGAAATATTTAAAAAGAAACCAAAAATAATGTGAGGAGAAGGGAAAGGGGGTGGAATTGGAAAAAAAATCCTCAAAACTCACCTTGGAATCATAGGAGAGGCACCAAGGTGGGAGGAGAACAAGGAGAAAGAGGGGTCGTAGATACCCTTCATGCACCAAATTAGACCAAGAGGAGGGGAGATTTTGGGATAACAAGTGGGGAGAATGAAAAGTGAATTTTATGTTTTAAAATTTCTAGGTAGCTTGTATGGTTTAGCCACACGATTTACCAAACTGTGTGGTAAATCTGCTGTAGCCACTGCCCAAGCCAGAAACAACTACACAACCAACCCACACAGTTTATCTGAATGTGCGACAACTATGCCATAGATTTTTCCTATTAGGGAACTGATCTCATCACCAAACCACTCGGTTTGACTGAAAATTCACTAAAAATGTTGTATCTTATCTGTCCACTAGGACCTACCTCCTAGGTACCTGGATTGATTCGTGCAATTTCTACTTATTATGTGGCGATTTTTCATTAGCCAAAATCCAACCAAACATTAAAAATTTCTATAATTTAAATAATTTATCAACCCAAACCTCAATAAAATGGGTCTAATATCCTTAAAATAATAAAATAAAATAGTATCTGAGGTCGTGGTGAGGCAATTATCAAAACCACAAACGTTTTCAACCCCTAAAAAGTAACTAGTCAAAAAGAAAAACCAAAATGAAATCTATTAACGAACAAAACTATGACAAACCATGATCCTCGGGGTGATGATTGACTCCCCAAGTTAGACCCGACTGATAACGAAGAAACCACAATATGAGAATGATGGGATAATAGAAGAGGGTTCTCTCCATCATAATAACTCATCTAACATGGAATCTTTAAACCCAAAAAAAAACCACCAAAACATAAACAAGATTACCACTACAGAGGTATCTAGAAAACCGGGACCTTGGGAACTAACTCAACTTCTCGACACTAACAAAACTATGCCCTTGCTGTAATTGATAACTAGAGAACATCCAACAAGAACATATCCAACTTCCTTAGCATGATAAATAAAATATTTCCACTAGAACTCAAAACTTTTTCTCACAGTAACAAATCCTTCAATACTAGGGGAAACACCTTAAAATAACTAAATATAAAGTGAAAAGTGAAATTCTGGAAATAACATCCATTAATTTATATAAAACTCAAACATCTTCATGTGAGGACGTCCAAAACGGAAACCAACCCTCACAAGAGTTAAACACACTCAAAGGGAAATGAAATATTCTAGAGGCCACATTAAAATAAACACAACAAATTATATACAGACATAATAAGTTCATCACAGTTTTAAAATGGAATGATGAACACATAATAGAAGAAAAAAAATTACATTATTCCATCCCAACATAGGAAATTCTAGTACAAGTTCCACACATCCCCCCAACAACTCTTTACTATGTGAAAGCTTCACTCCGAGCCTATGGATGGATCCCTGATGGATGAAGCATCTCCTGACTCATAGTTATTCCCTAAAATCCTTTTATTAAAAACAAATTCTTCAAGAAACTCTTCCTAAAAAACATCCCATGTCATCCCAACTCTCATTGATGGTAGGAAAAACATTTATCATTCATCTACTGATGGACCATAAAACAACACCAAAATGTCACAGACTCTAAAAACTTCTATAGTTCCTAAATATTTGAATATACTTTCAACTTCTTCAAGCCACATTACCTCCTTTATAAAACCTCAATTACCATGAAGTATAGAAAAAAATAGAGGATAATCAAAAATTATGAATGATTTCTTAGAATCTTCAAGGACCTTTCTAGGTGTCATTCATTGAAAAACATGTGAAAGAAAATAATGATACCATCATTAAATGAATACAAAATGGAAGGAAAAATATTGATCTAAGAAAACACGTTCAAAAACCACAAGCATAGTAAGAAATCCGAAGAAAAACCTTCCATAATTGACCTTTTTAAGTTAAATTTCAAAACTAACTTCTTCTGAGGACACTTTTTGGAAACAATCCCACTTTTTAAGACAAAAATATATTTCCAAAATTATTTTACTCATTCCAAATAACATTAGAAAAGTAATTCTATGCCTTTGATCTAAAAAACATACCCACAAAATCCCAAAAACGTTGCACATGTATTCATCTGTTCCCATCCGCATGTGGAAACACACACATTTCACACCTAACCACCCACGTGCAAAGGTTCATAAACAACCCCAATGGTCACACCTAATCCATTTTCATGGAAAATAAAAACATTCACCAAAATTTACAATAAAATACATTTTCCATTAATACAGTTTTTTTAAATTGATATCCATTTCAATGAAATCCATTTCTATTTCGAAACCAGTTTCATTTAAAACCCCCAAATCACACCAATAGGAACCAAAACAGAACTCAACAGGCACCAAAATACCTTATTTATGATATATCATATATGCCTGACCTAGTGATATGGTAGTGGAACATACCCTAATTATTCAATAACACTAATATGAACTTGAACCACGCACTTAGACCCCACATGTGTCACTAATCCATGTGTGATCAGAAAATGAAAGCAGCTTGCCTCTTTTGTCATTCCTCAATCCAAAAAATGGATATAATGCTGAAATCTCATACGATCCCTGGAAACACATGGTTTAGAACAAGAAAGGGTTTATTATTTCCTTACCATATCTATATCTCAAGTCCCGATAATCCTAATATCCAACTACCTGATACCCCAAATAACAAAGAACATCCTATGATACTGTTTTTTCATGAACCCGATCATGATGCCATCCAACCCAACACCCAGCCCAGCCCACGACATGGCCCAATGGGTATTCCCAATACATCCAGGATGGAAAATAGTGTCAGAATCACATAAAAACCAATTCGAAATGGATTCATCCCAATAAACCTAGATCAAATAAAGAAAATAAACACACTGAGCATAGAGAAATGACCAACAACTGAATCACAACTGAATATATGAAACCCATTCGGTTACAACAGCTGAACAAGAAATAAAATCTATCCAAAAACCAAAAAAAAAACATCCCCTAACAAGGTCTTCATACGAACTCATGGTCACCACCTTCCACTAACCAAAATTTCACATAGCCAACTTAATCCCACGATGAGAACTCGAACTATAAAACCTTCTCTTGAAAAAAATTTGGGGTCTATCATCGCCGAATGGAAAAATTAGGGTGTAAGCTAAAAAAACTCAGTAGCAAACTACAAAGGAATCCATTTGTTTTCTTTCTTAAATGTAGAATAGAAACACTAGTTGAAATGTAGTACAAAACAATATTTCCTCACTTTAAATAAATAAAATTAGTTTTCCCTTTTCCAAAATGTGGTAGACTATATTTTTATTTGAAAAAAAATAAAATTTTAAAACCAAAACCCAAAAAAAGGGATATAGGTTTGTGCTAAAAATAAATAATTAGCTCATGATGTGAAAAAACATTATCGAAAATAAAAAAGCAATAACAATTTAGTAACCATGGGAATTTCTTAATCATCCCTAGAGAGATCCTAGGACATACTCGGTTCTAAACCACATATAAGTGTATGGTGAAGCTCCCTAGTATATAACCAAATAGACACACTCAACTGACCAATCCAGTTGTATAACCCACCTGGCCTCTTAAAAAATCCATGGGGTACCAACCCATTTAATCAGGGTTGATTGGAAACTGTCTCTAGGTCCCTTAAAAGTCACCCAGGAACCGATGCTAACAGTGTAATGTGTGTGTAGGATAGCCTCACATGCATGAATCACCTTATCTGCCATCACCAAACATGCCTACCCCAAATATTAACACCATCTATATGATAAAACCTATTAGGTAATCCCCAATAAGAGTTCCCCCTATATATGCATCACATCTGCAAAGACGTCAACTGGGTCGTCACATCCCATTCCCATATAAAGCATTGTTCAAAACATTAAATGATTCTAACAAGTCATTTACACTATAAAAATAGCATTTCATTTCCAAGATGAAAGAGGTTTCCATCTGGGTATCATATTGAGACTATCCCAAAATACAAATTCCAAAAATTCCTCAACGATTCTCATCATTTATAAAAAAATCCACTTTCAAGAGATCAATTCCAAATGATCCATTATTCCAAATACTACATTATTTGAAGACTGATATGAAAATATGCATTGAATTTAAAGATACCAAACATGATTACACGTCATTTAGAAACCAAACCATCTTCATAAAACACCAAATGGTCCATAACATTCAATACAATATTGAAACCACTTTATGACATTTGGGGAATCATAGAAATATTTTATAAAAAGAAAGATAAATAGAAGATAAAGAACCATTTTAGAAAAACCAAATTTCATGGAGGGAATCACTTTCAATGCCATCATCATTTGAAATTACATCCATGTCTCAACTCCATGAACCCATGGATGTCACCACATCCAAGGGAATTCCACAAGTAGTTTTCACCAAACAATTTTCAAAGGAACAACATGTGCATTCCCTTTAGTACAACAAATCATTTATTAGAAATCACCATATTTCACATAAAAATCCTAAATAATGTCCAATAAATTTAATAAAACTATTATATAGGAAAATACAACACCAAATAATCCAATTCTACCCCTTAAATGTCCAATTAACATTTTATCACAAATTTTTCATGTGCATACACATAGTCATAAACAAGGAATCACTTCATAACCTATTTTTAAAAAAATCTACCAACAATAAAACCCCACTATAGAGTAATCATGTGCATTATAAATTTTGGAATCATTTTTAAATGTGAATTAAAATATCCAAACCTCAAATAGTTTGCATCGGAAAGGAAACAAATCGAAACACCTACCTTGAAGGTATGGGAAATTGATGATATCTTCAGAGAAGAGAGATCTAAGAGCCATAGACCATTTTCACACCCTATAATACAAATAAACAGAATCCACATACAAACACTAGCCAATAGGGTATGACAAAGAGACAAATCCCCAAATGGAACCAAATAATAAATAGAGGGGAAGGGAAATAGGAGGAAAATGGACCAAAGGACAAAAAAACATACCTTGGAATTAAAGGAGAGGCACCAAGGAGAGAGGATAATCAATGGGAGAGGGGTATTAGGACCACTTCATGTTCCAAAGTCGACCAATAGGTAGGGATTATTTTGGGATAAAAATATTGGAGAGAGAAAATTGAATTTCAGGTTTTAAAATTTCTGGGAAACTCTCACGGTTGGGCCGCACATCTTACCAAACCATGAAACAACCATGTGGTAGCCACTGCCCAAGCTAGATCTGAACACATGAAAAACCCACATGGTTTTGATGAAAGTGAACCTACAGTTTGGTAGCTTCTTCTTAGGAGGGAAATGACAACATGAACAAACCAAATGGATTGACTGACCATGATTTAACTTTGTGGTAGCTTCTTCTCATATCTAGGACCTAACTCATCAGTACCTAGGATGATCCGCCCAATTTCTACATACCGTGTGGTTCATGTGCATTGGCTAAAAAAAAATTCCAAAATTTCTTAAATTACAATTGAGTTTCAACCCAAACATTGACAAAAAGGGTCCATGATCATGAAATGTATAAAATAAAGGAGTATCTGATGTATGGCCGTGAAACCCATGGTCACTTGTAAGTCTAGAAAGACAATATAAATGTTAATTCACCATAAAATTAATAAGTTATGCACATGAGATTCATTGTGGGGCATGTTGTTATGCACATATTATATTTTTTTAGGATGGTGCCAACGAGCTTGTACCCAAGTGGTACAAGCTCCTGCTTGGCATCTAAAAGACCCGAGATCATATCTGTGCAGTGATGAATATCTGGGTTACTGTAGCAGTGGCAGTACTATAGCGGCAGAGGCACTATTGTAGGGTACTATAGCGGTGGCAGAAACTGTAGAGGTACTATTCATTGAGGAGTCATTTGGGCTAAAAATTGGGCTTTCAAGACTTGTATTCATGCCACTTGGCCTAGGGCCTTCGGGCTATGTAGTGGGTCTCCCTCTACCCACACTAAAGAGGTCTTTGCTTTAAATAATAAATTGAGGCTTCGGCCCTAACCTTTAAAAAAATATTTTTTTAGGATAGACCAGACTCTATGTGATATTATAATATTCTATGTGTTTTTATGGCTTAAGAAACCATTTTCCTAATTTTACGTCATTCCTTTGAACCCCAAAATGTTGTTTATCATATATACATGACTAATTTGATTAGAGTTAATAAATTTTTGTATATTAATTTTATATAATTTTACCAATTTTATGTGTTTTTTAAATTATTACTTCTAGCATATTAATTATATTTTGATATTCTAGTTTATTTGTAGGACAAAATTTTAGTTATACTTTCTAGATAATGGTTTTGTGTCACTCCACCATAAAATAAATGATCACTTTATTAAATCTATAAAAAATATAGATTTAACAAGAAGTTTTTCTTAGGAATACCATCTGATTTTGACCGAGATCGCACCAATCACATTTATATCTTGAGTTGCACTAGAAATTTGGGAGATGTAACTTTTTATCGTTATATATGAAATTAGGGTTTCATATTTTTTCTCAACACTACAGAGTCTTATAGAGTAAAAATAATATCCCTTAACAATCAGATTATGGAAAATTTGTCAGATCCAAAATTAAGAGAGTTTGATAAACCATATGAAAATGATTTTGAATGAATTCACAAAAATTTGTGAAATGTTTTCATTCAGAACTTATTTTATTTTGGTATAATTGGGATATTTATGGAAATTCACTAATGATATATCATATTTATTTTAAAATTGATCTATATCTTAAGCCAATATATTGTTGAAATTCATGTTTCATGTTACTATTCACATATAAGGGGTGTGTAGATGCCACTATTGTATGATTAGATGAGCCTACGATATGGGATACTGAGTGCATAGAAAATCCCATGTCTTATTCAAGATTTCCGTCGATTTTTGAATCATTGGATGATTAATATGAGGAATATATAAGTGTATTAATTTTTTGAAACGTTCAAATATCATTAAATTCCTAAAAATATATGTTTTGAGTAATATATGTCGGCCTCATCACCCTCACAAAATCCACATGGCTGAATTTTCAAGTCTTAATGCTACACAATTAACTTCAAAATCCCCCTCCACTCTTACCATCCCTCTACATTTTTAACAGCCCCTTCTAACCACTTGTGTAACCCCATTATATCCCTTCTATTCCCCAATATATTCCCCCATATGGGATTATATATAACAACCTCATCTAATTGCTATGGTCCTTAAGGATTTTCCCCTCGGATCCCATCATATTCCCCTTGCCCCCCCTACACAATTGCAATAGATTCACCAGAAGCATGCCCCATGCATTCTTATCACTATCATCACCCTATAATACTCCATTTTCATCAAGGTGGTGGTTTTAACTACTAGTGTAATGGTTTGGTCTCTCCCCTACAATGACCAATACATTTTTTAGTTCATAATTGTCCTAAATATTGATAGAAACTCAGATTTCACAACAATTTGAAAATAAATAATTTTATGCAGTTGTGGGACTACCCTTACTATGTTTTATTATTGATATACCGAGATACTAAATTTCTCCAATAATTACTCTTTGTTAGGGGGCCTTCATTTCATATCATGTCTTCTGGATGTGGAAAAGGATTTTTTTTCACTAGATATGCAGCCTTGTGGATTTATCCCATCAATCATAGGCAAGTCTCTGAATTGAGATATAATCGAGTTATCTAAACCGAAATCGATGGGATTCATAGTGGGTTGTGGCATCCAGTTGGATTGTTCAATTATATTGGACTCTTTAGTGTGATGATGATGATAGGTCCATTGCTATGTTAGACCACTCCACTTCCAAATGTAGCACTATATCCCAGTAATTCCCCAAAACTGATTAGGATATTAAAAGTTCTATTATCCTATAGGGTTTATCCTTTTGTAATTCATCCTGGTCTAACTAATCTTGATACGCTTTCTACAAATAAATTTGAAATTGTTTTTGTGGATCCCTCGATGCATTCTTTTGAACATTATATCGGTGCCTCAATTTCCAGAGATTTACTCCCGCGACACTTGTTTTCGACAGAACACTGAACTACAGTAAGAGGTTTCTAACACTAATAATATATAACAGTGATTCATTGGATTCTGATAGCGTTATCCTACTATAATATATTCTATAAGTGATGTACTCCTCTAGAATTTAACTGTAAGTGTTCAACGTTCCTTTATATGGAATTATTCCAAAGTGAACTATTCATCTTGTAGTGCGCCTCGTTTGAGAAATGAGGAGGCAATGGCTTGTTGAACTAATTGGAAAAAGACTAAAACCAGATTCATATTATTAAAATATTAGAACAAGAAATACAATAGTGTTGAGGATTACTAGAAAATATATTGAGATGCAGGTACCCTTAAGATGCAATCATAACCCTCACAGATAAATTTTCAATCCCTTAGGTCGCTCAACTTACCAGAAAAAACCCCCCTTCACACTCTCATTATGGGTCATTTCATGATTGGTTCAAGGATTTTTTACGTGTAATTTGATTATAATTATGAGTGAAGTATTATACTAATTTATTTCTTCAGAAATCATTATTTAATTCTATGAATTATGTAGTTTTATAACCATGGGTATTTAGGTGACCCCATACTAACTGAAGAATTTATCCAACTAGCTAAGGGTCCATCTATAACGACTCATCGTTATAAAGCTGTAGATGCTAATGTATTTAGATTTCAAATTAAATATATTGAAGAAAATGATCAACACAAAATAGTGGAATCAGTTGTCCATTCATTTATTTTGGTTAATACTATTGTCAATTAAAATACATCATTGAATTTATATATGCACATGGGTTGATGTACATATTGTTAAAGTTTAATTGGGTTGATATAGTGCATGGAGGTAAAGTGGATCAATATCTATTTTCATTGTTGAATTATATCTATATGTTATAAATAAATATATTAGTTGATATTGATATTTTCATTTTGACATGACAATAAGAAAATTTATTCTTCGTTATTTTCCTTTGAATCCTAATTAACGTGTTTTTATGAAAATTTCCAGGCCAGGAGTGTTTTTATTTGAACAAGATGAACCCTTGATTGTTCCCTTCATTTCCCAAAAACTTAATCAACATTCCATAGTTCATTGTGAAGAATATATTTATAGATTTTGAGGTGTTTTTGATGGATAAATGGTCTATTATCATGTTTAGTGAATGGTATAATGGTTTTCCTGCTCTTCAGTTTCAATCATTTTTTATAAAATTGATTAAAATAACCCAAACCTAATTTGGTACATAATAATATTTATTAATTATTATTCATAATCAACCCCTCTACTTTGATTTCCCCCACCCCCACCCCCTCCCCCTCAAATTGGAGATCCTCCCACCCCCAGCCCTGAAAAACCCCCACACCCAATCCCCCATGGATAGAGACCCCCTTCCGAATAGCACACCCCCAAAAGTCCCCCCCCCCCCCAAAAAAATCCCCCCCACCCCCACATCGAGTAAGTGATCCTTTTGTATCTCGTTATCAATTGATCATAACAACACATGTGTCTTATGTTTTCAACTCAAATGATCTTGTGTTTTTGTTCCTTATAGATCCACTTATTAATATTCTTCCAGGGGATGATCTTTTAATGGATATGGTGTTTATAGTGTGTTTGCATTGATTTTCTTAATGAGAGACCCTTTCCTAAATTCATTTTCATTATCAGACGTGATTCTATGAAATGAAAATAATGATCAGGGACACTATAGTTAACATTATGTTTGATAATTTTTGATGGCTTCCCTTGCAGGAATGTGTGAACCAAGATTCTAGTATCTAGCTCCATCTTTAGGAGTCGTTTAATGAACTATATTTCATTGGTTTTATAAATTTTTTTCCATATGAAATTTAAAAGTTTGATTACTTTGAGTAAAATAATTTTTTAAATAAGGTTATTTCACCCTAGTTTTGTGTATAGGGAAAAAGATGCTATTTCCAAAGTATGGAAATGCTTCATGACCTACTGGATTCAATTTTAAGGTCCCCCTCTCCCTTTCCATATCGTTTCAAAAATTACTATAATTTTTAATCAGATTGATATTTTTATATAGGAGGATGATTCTACTTTGATCTTGAAATATCCATATTTCACATAGATATGTGTTTATATAGATATAATATTCTCCCTGGATAGCCCCACCCAACTCCTCATACACAGACCCACCCCCACCTTCACATCCCCTCCACAAGGACAACCCCCCCACCACACCCCTGGATAACCCCCTGTCGGAACATCCCACCCCACCAATAATCCACCCATACATCCCCTTATCCCCCTGGACAGCCCCACCCCACTCCCCTCGGACAACCCCACCACCACCGGTACAACCCCTTTACCTTCAAAGCCCCACCCCCCCCCCCCCCCGTTGGGCAAGCCCCCTCCCAGAAATCCCACCCCCCAAAACTCCCCCCGGACAACCCCCAACCCCCACAACCTGGAAAACCCCGCCCCACTCTCCCTGGAAAGCCCCACCCCTACCTGTAGAGCCCCTCCACCAAGATAGCCCTAAACCCCCTTTGGACACCCCCACTATAGGATACCCCACCCCTCAAAAATCCCCCCGGACAGCCCCCTTCCCCACCCCAGCCCATACCCACCTCCCCCTTCACCCCCACTACCCCTGCCCCCTTAACCCCATCCTTACACTCATCCCTCCCCCTTCACCCAACCCTCCTTCCCCTACTATGTGAGACCCTCCCCCTCTATCCTTCCCTACATCGTCACATCCCCTCCCCCCACTAGCCCCTACCCCTACTGCATAATCCCCGCCAACATCCCCTAGCCCCCTGCTCCACCAGCCCTACCAACTCTCCCTACAATGCAGTAGCCCCTCCCTTACCACGTTCCCTACACTATCTAGCCCTTCCACCTCCCCCTTTCATTGAACAAGCCCATGAACCCCTACCCCCATCACCCCCACTACCCCTCCCCCTTCACCTCCTCCCTACACCTAACCGACCCCACTCCCCCCAGACAACCCCACCCCACTCCCCCTGGATAGCCCCACCCCACTCCCCCTAGATAGTACCACCCCTACCTACATAGTCCCTCAACTTGGAAAGCCCCCATGGATATCCTCTTACCCTCTAATACACCCCACCACCCAAAACTCCCCCCAGATATCCCCCACCCCCAGCCCATGCACATCCCCACCCACTCCCCCCCCCACCACCTGCACAACCCGTCCACAAGGATTCCCCCCCCCCACTCCCCCTGTAGAAATCCCCCCTTGTGGACAGCCTAACCCCCATAACTCCACTTGGACAACCCATATATATCCCCACCCCAACCCCAACCCATCCCTCTCACAACCCCCTTTGGACACCCCCCCCCCCCACTCTCACCCAAATAACATACCCCCCAAAACACCCCCTGAACATCCCCACCCCATATTGCACAACCCCTCCACGTGGATAGCACCCCAACCCCCCAACCCCCCACTCCCAACCCCCCTCGGACTCCCCCCTCCCGGACAGCACACCCCCCAAATCACTTCATGTTAAAAGAACCCTTTAAATAGAAGCATTTTTTAACATAATTTAATTTTTGTCCTATTAAGTTTCTGATTTCTTATATTCCTATCACTTTTTTCTTTTATTAAGAAATTTACATGTTGTTTTTAAAAAAACAATCCAATTTATATTTTTGAAACTTTGGATGGCCCCCTTACTAATGTTCTCTATGACTGCAAGAATGTCAGCGGAACAAGAAGCACATCAACGTCATCCATCTGAGCCATCTACATCTCAGAGTTGAGGTATGTTTGAATGTAATTATGATTATTTATTTAAGTAATTTCATGATATATATTAACATTATTAAAATTATGTAAATTTTTTTTAGGAAGTATCAGACTTGATCAGTATTTCCACTCGCAAGAGAGGCCCTAGTGGTGGCATTTCAACATGGAATTCCGACTCAACCATTGATGTTTCATTTGAAAAGAGATTTAATCATATGGGATTGAATGCCCCTACACTTATCTATCAGATGCATTATATCATATACAACCCACATCAATTTCCATTGACCACATGTTATTGGGCTTCGATCCATTATGATACATTAGATCGACTTTGGATGGATGTTCAGGTATGAATATGATTTTAGTTCCCTTCCTAAGTTTAAAATTATCAAAAACTGTGATTTTTTATTAAATAGAATAATCTAAAAGTGTTCTTTGATTAGTTTCATCTGATGTGTAAAGGAAAGTGTCATAATATGTGGAAATATTCTAAAGGAAAAATCAAGAGGGAGCACTGGGTACCAAATGTGTGTGCCCGAGACATTATGTAAAAAGAATCGAAAGGTGTTGTCCCATATCAGTGGCACGACTTAGTTGAATATTGTTCTAATGAGGCCATTGCGGTTAGTATATCTAGTTTGGTATATATATTTTCAATAATTATTGTCATTATAATTGTTTGAAATTTGAATTTATTGAATGTAGGAGGTGTCAGCACGCCATTATAAGAATCGAGCATTTCAGGGACCACCTCACAGGCTAGAGACTCGTCACGTGTCTTAGATCTGACATGATGTATTTAATATTAATTTTTTAATTTATTCTTTAATATGGTTTTGTCTTATTTTATTATATTTTATTGGTATATAGTTATGAGAACTGGGTACCCCAACAGATAAAATGTCGGTGTGGACGAGAACTCGTGATTGAAATGATCCCGAAGATGCATCTCTTATAGTATGTCCTTGTACTCATTACCAGTACTAACTTGAATATGTATATAAACATATATATATATGTGTGTGTATATATATTAAAATATTGCACATGATCAAATTGAATCTGAGTTAGAATAGCTGCCAGATGACCAGCGATAGATTACAATGCGATGCGATGAGATATTCCATCACATTATTGGTCGTGACGGGCATGGTTATTGTTTGACCTAAGGAATTGGGATTCCTAATTCTTTAGTATCATGTTAAGAGGTTGTTGGTCCTTCAATTTCTTGGATGAAACAACATCTATAATATTTCGTGGCATGGTTTCATTCTTCTGAGGGGGTAAATGTTCAATCGATCATTGAGGTTAGAACACTGTAGGAATATGTGCATCCAGGTGATGGTGCATGCACTAGTGCAGAAAACGTTATTTACGTCGGTTATTTTTCATTTTTTACGTCAGGTTTTAGCTGACGTTAATACGGATGACGTTATAAATAATGTTTTTTACGTCGATTATTTAAAAACTGACGTAACAAGCATAACATCGTGGTGTTTATCACGTCGGTTAATTAAAAACCAACGTGAAAAAACTCGGTGGGTGGGGTTTATAACATCGGTTATTATATAACCGCCGTGATAAACCGGGGGGGCTTTATCACGTCGGTTATACAATAACCGACATCATAAACATGTGCGGGGGAGTTTATCACATCGGTTATTTAATAACCGACATGATAAGCTCCTGTGCTATGGATTATCACATCGGTTATTAAATAACCGATGTTATAAACTAGTCCCAGGAGGGGTTTATCACGTCAGTTAATCAATAACCAACGTGATAAAGCATTTCCCAGGTCCTTTATCACGTCAGTTATTACATAACCAACCTGATAAAAGTTTCTCGATTTCTTTATCCCGTCGGTTATAAAATAAACGACGTGAAAGGAAAAAAAATTTAAAATCCACTGCAGTCCTCTGCTCTCCCCCAAAATCAACCAGAAACCAAATCAATAATTCGTACCGCAAAAATAGAAGGAGATCACAACATGAAATAAAGAAAATTTAAGCATTTAAACTGAGAACAGATAAAACATACCCCATTTGATAGCCCCCACCATCATGTATACCCACTGTACATCCCTCCCCCACCCCATTGGAGCTCCCACCACACCCCTAGACTACCCCCCGACCCCCTGGACAGCCCCAAACACCCCTCAAAAACCCCCCACCCTCCTGAACAGCACCCCCTCACCCCACTTGACAGCCCCCACCACACCCCGGGACTACCCCCCGACCCTCTAGACAACCTGAAACACCCCTCGACAACCCCCCCCCCCCCCCACCCTCCTGAACAGAACCCCCTCACCCCACATGACAGCCCCCACCACACCCCTGGACTGCCCCCAACCCCCTGGACAGCTCCAAACACCCCGGGACAACCCCCCACCCTCATGTATACCCCCCACACCCTGGACAGCCCTCCCCCGCCCCATTGGATCCCCCCTCCACACCCCTGGACTCCCCCCCACCCTTCTGAACAGCACCCCCTCACCCCACTTGATAGCCCCACCCCATTAGAGCCCCCACCACACCCCTGGACTGCCCCCGACCCACTGGACAGCCCCAAACACCCCACTACAACCCCCACCCTCCGGAATAACACCCCCTCACCCCACTTGACAGCCCCCACCATGCCCATGGACTGCCCCCCGACCCCCTGTACAGCTCCAAACATGCTAGGACAACCCCCCCCCCCCTCCCCCACCCTCATTTATACCCCCCACACTCTAGACAGCCCTCCCCCACCCCATTGGAGCCCCACCACACCCCTGGACTACCCCCAACCCCCTGGACAGCCCCAAACACCCCTCGACAACCCCCCACCCTCATGTATACCCCCACCCCACTAGATAGCATTCCCAGACCCCTGGACACCCCCAACCCCACTGAACTCCCCCCATACCCTTGGAACCCCTACCACTAGACCAGAATCCATACCAGAAAAACCATCATAAGTAGACCAAAACAAGAAGTAGAGGAAAATTAAACATTCACATATATAACATTCAAAACTTACACTATCAACTTCAAAAAAAAAACTAAATCCAACCTAAATGACTACCAAATACACAATTACAATGACAATATTCAAAATTACATTTTACATTACAAACAACTAAAATTTAATAAAACCTGTAAAATAATTTGACCACTCCACTTGTAAGTGTTTGATTCCTTAAGAATTATAGGTTTGAGGGTCATCAAAAAACTACAAATGAAAAGGATAGTAGTTAACGTGTATAATGAGTAAATCAAATTGAAATATTATGGAAAAGTTTAAGAGGAAATCTTACCAGGTCAAAATTCACAACTGTCCAAGTTGTTATTATTTCATACATAAATCTTAAAATATAATATCCGTATTCGATGACGCCTTGTTGTTCATCACAATTCTGTTTGAATGAGTGTAAATTAAATATATTATTTTAATGTAATAAATCAAAAAGTACAAATTATAAATGGATATTTACCTTTGCATTTCTATATTTGATATTTTCATTCCTTTTCCTTGTGTTTTTTTGAAAGTAGGCCCATGCCCTGTTAGGAAATAATACTAATGGGGTAAATTTAAAATTCATTATAATATATAAAACTATTGATAAATTAAAACTTACTTTTCCAATATTTTCTTAAAACGTTCCCACACATCATCATGGACAGATCATATCCAATAAAGTGCTTTATCCAATGGGAAAAAACCCCTAACATCCAATGATCACTGATAAAAGGAAATTTAACTTTAGTGTTTTTTATGTTAAAAGATAATTAACTATTTGATAGAGATGTGTTTCATACCTCTCACAAAAAGGCATCATCCAACATTGTGTGACTATATTCATTTCAAGTATTTCAGCAATATAATGTATTCTTTGTTCCTCATCCAATGCACATGCTTCAGGGGAAATCAATTATGGGTCCATGAATCCATATACATCTGTCATCTCATTACTCTCACTAATTTTATAAAGATACCTAATACAAAAAAGACATAAGTATATATTTTTAATAAATATAACGCAGGTAAAAGGTGTTAAGACATACATGGAAAAAGTTTGCACCACGTTGATGCCCTACTTATCTCCAGTAACAAGATCCATGATATCATTTTTCATAATCCCCACATTTATTTCACGTCCAAAAACATGAGCTTCCATTGGAAACTCATAATGACCCGCCAACAAATTTGAATATCTTGACAATCTGTAAAGACTACTAGAATCTGTATCTGATGTCATGGCTATTTGTCTTTGTTGTTATCTATACATTATTTCTTTGCCTTTGAAGTATTCCTGTAAAAATTAATTGAAAAATATATTAGTTTTAAAATGATAAAACAACTTTAATAAAAAAAAGATATAACATTCATACCTCTATGGTAATGAGTGAAGAAGTATAGATGGCCAAATTAAAAAATGGCTGATACTATTTCCAATTGTCGCCACCTCATCTATAGGTAATGGTACCCAAGCTGATCTATCTGTAATATCTTGTACAGTGATGCTCTGATTCTCTACCTCTAATTATTGATGATGAATTGTATGTCCTATACAATATACCAACCCATATGGTACTATGTGCAGTTAAAAATCATCAACTTACAACTCGCAATAAGTAGGAAGTTGTGGTGGAGGAGTATGATAAAAAATGGGGTCAGCAGGCTGAGGTGGGGGAGTGGGAGCTACTGGCGGAGGTGGAGGATAGATAATGCGGTCTGCAGGGGGAGGTAGAAGAGTGGGAGTTGTAGTCTGAAATTGTCTTTGCATGTCTGCAAACATAGACTACACTGACGCTCTAATCTTTTCCTCCATCGTCGCATTAATATTATGGACTTCAGCCTCCAAGGATTCAATTTTTTTTATAAACCCCCTCAAAGATTGAAGTTGAAGAACATGGCATCACTTTTCATACCGATACACCTACCAGATATCCTCTTACATGACCAGGGTGTTCAGGCCTTCCCAATGCTATAGATAATATATCTTCCCTCCTAGTACATGTAAATGTCCCCTCTGAACTCTGATCCTCAAGAGAGTCCTATATTAATTAATTGAACATTTCTGTAATGATTGAAATTATATGAAGAAAATGGTTAAATTAAATAAATATAATATATATCATACAATACTCTCATCTATGATTCTCGATTCATCTGAAATATATTTCCCTCTTTTTCCCTTCTGAGCTCTCTTCCATTTTTCATGTCTAGATGGAGGGGATGGAGGGGGAACCTCTCCAGAGCTTGAACACTCAACTCTTAGTTGTTGAAATTTTGCCTCCATAATTTGTTCTTCCAATAATGCATACCCTCCCCAAGATAAACTATAAGGGTATACATTTTTTTATTGGATATCATGATGAGATTTCCTTGTTTTCTATAAATAAAGAATAAGAAATAATTAACAAAACGTTAATAAGATCATTTATATAAGAAATCTTATAAAAGTTTACACTACCCTTACCAAAAATGACTATTTTCTTCTATTTTCAAAAAACTCCCTCCATGTGTCTTCATCTATAAAAGGATATATAAAATATGGATTGTCATGACTCCTATGACCATAAATAAAATCAGACGAGAGGGTTGATTTTAAATCCCTCCATCTCCTAGAAGCCAACGATAAGCATTTCTTCCTGACTCCTCCAGTGTCAGGAATATCAAATTGCATCTGATAAAGAAGATTTTAAACATATTATATATACTAGAAATATTTAATGAATATTCAAAAAATAGAAAAAGATCATATTAAAATCTTCTCCTATAACTGAGAGATTATCGCTTTATCCACACTTCTCCAGTCATCATACAGAATGCATACTTTGCTCTTGGCCTGAGTTTCTAAAAAACTCTTAAAATCTTTTTCAATTGGACCTCTTGGAATATCATAATCATCAAACTCAACGAATATCCTCTGATCCAGCGTATGGGCAACTGATAATTTTGGTAAACGTGAGCACCCACGTTTACCAACCTTTGAACTCTTTGTTGTAATAGGAGCATGTGAATGTTCCTTCCTAGAGGTATGACCAATATGCTGATCTCCAGAATCATGTGGTCGATCAACTGAATGATCTGTCATTATCCTTCAAATCAAAAAAACAATCCTTAGTTCAAAAATATACCAATTCAAATATTTTAATATTACTGTAATCAGAAGAAAGAAAAGTGTACTATGTTACGTAATAGTAAACATTGGTAATATGTTAAGCATGTTAAACAATGGTAAAGATGGTAATGATGGTAAAGATGGTCAAGATGGTAAAAATGGTAAACCTGGTAAACCTGGTAAACATGGTATAGTAACTGTCACTGAACAAATATAATAGATATATAATTCATTTAATGGTAAACATGATAAAGTAAACTAAACAAACTTAAAACAAACAAAAACTTGTACCACTTTAAAAATTGTGACGTAAATAATGGATTTTTTAGTTCTCAATCTAGATATTATTGAATTCATCATCGATATGGATTGAATATTTTCACTTTATAATGAGATTGATTGTTATGGTTAGCATTTTTTGTTACCTTTTACCTATGGGACTTTTTAGGTGTTTTATGGAGAGTTTTATCTAGGGTCTAGTCATATAGGACCTTCCCGACCAGAGCTCAAGAGTTTGTTGTCTTCCATATAAATTGAGCCTTATGATGTTTCTTCTATTATTGATCTTCATATAGTTGTTCATGATTTATATAATGTCTTTGAAAATGAATTTCATAGACTTAATATAGAGTGGGAGGTAGAATTTATGATTAATCTAGTATTGGTTATATAGCCGATCTTGGTACCCTCTAATCAAATGAAAACCAAAGTGATAAAATATATCAATGTCATGCTGGATGATCAGATAGAGAATGGTCTTTTTTCCCTACTATTTTACCATGGGGACCCCTCATGCTATTTTCCATGAAATCTCATGATTCACTTCAATTAAGAATAGATAATCAAATGTTTAACTAGGTGATTATTAATATTAAGTATCATTTTCCTTATGTGTGTGACTTATTTTATCTCTAAAGGTGGGTAAAGTGGTTTCTGAAAATCAATCTTCAGTCGGGTTATCATCCGCATAGATTTTGAGAGACTCATATTTTTAAGATGACTTTTAAGAGATGGTATGTCCATTATAAATATCTTATGATTCTTTTTGGTATGAAAAATTATCCTGTATGTTTTTATGGATATGATGAAACATATATCTCATCAGTATCTCAACATATTTTCATGTTGTTTGCGGATGATATCTTGGTTGATTCAATATTTGAGAATGAGCATGGGAACACTAGTGCGGAAAACGTTTTTACGTCGGTTCTTTTTCTTTTTTTAAATCGGTTTCTAGCCGACGTTAATACGTGCGACGTTATAAATAAGGTTGTTGACGTCGGTTATTTAAAAACCGACGTCAAAAACATAAAATCGTGATGTTTATCATGTCGGTTATTTTAGAACCGACGTGATAAATAAAATGGGAAGGGTTTATCACATCGGTTATTTAACAACCGACGTGATAAAATTCCTGGAAAATGGTTTATCGCGTCGGTTATTAAACAACCGATGTGATAAACAGGGGCGAGGGGGTTTATCACGTCGGTTCATATAGAACCGACGTGATAAACCTGGGTGAGGGGGGTTTATCACGTCGGTTATTGAATAACCGACGTGATAAACCATTGTCCATGCCTTTTATCACGTCAGTTATTGAATAACCGACGTGATAAACCATTGACCAGGCCTTTTATCACATCGGTTATTAAATAACCACCGAGATAAACCATTCTCCAGGTCTTTTATCATGTCGGTTACTAAATAACCAACGTGGGAAACTATTTTCCAGGAATTTTATCAGGTCGGTTATTTAATAACCGACATGATAAACCCAATTTTTTTTAAACAGAATGTAGTCATCTTCTCTCCACTAGAATCAACCAGAAAACAAATCAAGAAATCGTACCACAAAAACAGAAGTAGATCAAAATTAAGCATGTACATAGATAACATATAAAACATACCCCCTAGACAGCCCCCACCCTCATTTATACCCCATGGACAGCACTCCCCCACCCCGTTGGAGCCCTCACCCTCATGTATACCCCCTGGACAGCCCTCCCCCACCCCATTGGAGCTCCCACCCTCATGTATACCCCTTGGAAAACCCCCCCTCACCCCATTGGAGCCCCCACCACACTCCTGGACTGCCCCCGACCCCCGGACACCCCCAAACACCCCTCGACAACCCCCCACCCGCCTGAACAGACCCCCTCACCCCCTCACCCCACTTGACAGCCCCCACCACACCCCTGGACAACCCCAAACACCCCTGGACAACCCCCCCCCCCCACCCCTGGACAGCACTTCCACACACCTGGACCGCCTTCCCACACCCCTAGACATCCCTACCACCCCCCCAAACTATCCCCCCACCCCACCGGACAGCCCTCCCATACCGCTAGACACCCCCCAACCCCACTGAACAAACCCCCACACTCTTGGAACCCCTCCCCCACAGACCCAAATCCATACCATAAAAACCATCAAAAGTAGACCAAAACAAGAAGTAGAGCAAAATTAAACATTCAATTATATAACATTAAAAACTTACACTGTCAACTTCAAAAAAAACTAAATCTGACCTAAACAACTACCAAATACACAATTAAAACGACAATATTCAAAATTACATTTTACATTACAAACAACTAAAAGTCAATCAAACCTGTAAAATAATTTGACCACTCCACTTGTACGTGTTTGATGTCTTCAGCAGTCTAGGGTTGAGGGTCATCAAAAAGCTACAAATGAAAAATATGATAGTTAACGTGTATAATGAAAAAATAAAATTGAAATATTATTTGCAAAGTTTAAGAGGAAATCTTACCAGGTCAAAATTCACATCTGTCCCAGTTGTTATTATTTCATACATAAATCTTAACATATAATATCCGCATTCGATGACACCTTGTTGTTCATGAAAATTCTGTTTGAATGAGTTTAAATTCAATATATTATTTTTATGTAATAAATCAAAAAGTACAAATTATAAATGGAAATTTACCTTCACATTTACATATTTGATCTTTTCATTTCCTTTCATTGTGTTTTTTCGAATGTAGACCCATGCACTGTTATAAAATATTATGAATGGGGTAAATTTAAAATTCATTATAATATATAAAACTATTGAGAAATTGAAACTTACTTTTCCAATATATTCTTAAAACATTCCCACACATCACCATGAACAGAGCATATCCAATAAAGATCTTTCTCCCTTGGGAAAAAAATCCCTAACATCCAATGATCACTGATAAAAGGAAATTTAATGTTAGTGGTTTTTTATGTTAAAATATAATTAACTCATTGAGAGAAATGTGTTTCATACCTCTCACAAAAAGGCATCATCCAACATTGTGTGATTATATTCTTTTCAAATATTTCAGCAATATAAACCATTCTTTGATCCTCATTCAATGCACATGCTTCAGGGGAAATCAATTGTGGGTCTATGAATCTATATACTTCTGTCAGCTCATTCCTCTCACAAATTTTATAAAGATACCTAATACAAAACATACATAAGTATACATTATTAATAAATATAACGTAGGGAAAAGGTGTTAAGACTTACATGGAAAAAAATTTCACCACGTTGATGCCCAACTTATCTCCAGTAACAAGCTCCATGATATCAGTTTTTGTAATCCCCACACTCATTTCACATCCACAAACATGAGATTCCATTGGAAACTCATAAAAACCCAACAACAAATGTGAATATCTTGACAATATGTCAAGACCACTGGAATCTGTATCTGATGTCATAACATGTTGTCTTTGTTGTTGTCTATACAGTATTTCTTTACCTATGAAGTATTCCTGTGAAAAAAATTGAAAAATATAGTAGTTTTCAAATGATAAAACAACTTTAATAAAAAAATAAAATAAAAGATATAACATTCATACCTCTATAGTAATGAGTCGAAGATATCTAGATGGCCAAACTAAAAAATGGCCGATACTCTGTCCAACTGTCGTCACCTCATCTATAGGTATTGGTACCCTAGAGGGTCTATCTATAATATCCTGTACAGTGACCCCCTGATTCTCTACCTCTAATTGTTGATGATGAACTGTATCTCCTATACAATATACCAACCCGTATGCTACTATATGATGTTGAGAATCATCAACATACAAATCTCAATATGTAGGAAGTTGCGGTGGAGGCGTAGGATAAAAAATGGGGTCCACTGGCTGAGGTGGGGGAGTGGGAGCTACTGGCGGAGGTGGAGGATAAATAATGGGGTCTGCAGGGGGAGGTGGAGGAGTGGGAGCTACAGTCTGAAATTGTATTTACATTTTTGCAAACATAGACTGCACCGACTCTCTAATCTTGTCCTCCATCGTCGCATTATTATTTTGAACTTCAGCCTACAAGGATTCTAATTTTTTTATAAACCCCCTCAATGTTAGAAGTTGAAGAACGTGGAAACACTTTTCTTACCGATACACCTGCCGGATATCCTCTTACACGACCTGGATGTTCAGGCCTTCCCAATGCTGCAAATAAAATATCTTCCCTCCCAATAGCTATAAATGTCCCCTCTAAACTCTGCTCCTCAAGAGAGTCCTGTATTAATTAATTGAACATTTTTGTAATGATTGAAACTTATATGAAAAAAAGATAACTTAAATAAATTAAATAGATATATTACAATCCTCTCAGCTACGATTCTCAATTCTTCCGAAAGATATTTCCATTTTTTCCCTTCCGAGCTCTCTTCCATTTTTCATGTCTAGATGGAGGGGATGGAGGGGCCACCTCTCCAGAGCTTGATGACTCAGCTCTTAGTTGTTGAAATGTTTCCACCATCATTTGTTCTTCCAATAATGCATACCCTCCCCAAGATAAACTATGAGGGTATACATTTTTAGATTGGATCTCCTGATGAGCTTTCCTTGTTTGCTGTAATTTAAGAATAATAAATCATTAACAAAACATTAATAAAATCATTTATATAAGAAAGTTTATAAAAGTTTACATTTCCCTTACCAGAAATGACTCTTTTTTCTACTTTCAAAAAACTATCTCCATGTGTCTTCATCTATAAAAGGATATATATGACATGGATTGTCCTGACTCCTATGACAATTAATGAAATCATATGAGAGGGTTGATTTGAAATCCCTCCATCTCCTGGCATCCAACTATAAGCATTTCTTCCTGACTTTTCCAGTGTTAGGAATATCAAATGTCATCTGATAAAGAAGAGTTTAATCATATTATATATACCAGAAACATTAAAATAATGGTCAAACAATGAAAAAAGGACTTAACAAAATCGTCTCCCACAACTGAGAGATAATTTCTTTATCCACACCTCTCCAGTCATCATACAGAATGCTTACTTTGGTCTTATCCTGAGTTTCAACAAAACTCTTAAAATCTTTGGCATTCGGACCTCTAGGAATATCATCATCATCAAACTCAACGACTATCCTCGGATCCTGCGTATGGGCAAGAGATAATTTTGGTAAACATGTGCACCCACGTTTACCAACCTTTGAACTCTTTGTTGTAATAGGAGCATGTGAATGTTCATCCCCAGAGGTATGAACAACAATACGCTCCCCTCCAGAATCATGTGGTTGATCATATGAATGATCTTTCATTATCCTTCAAATCAATAAATCAAACGTCAGTTCACAAATATAAAAATTCAAATATTTTAATACTACTGTAATCAGAAAATAGAAAAGTGTACTAAGTTACATAATAGTAATCATTGGTAATATGGTAAGCATGTTAAACAATGGTAAAGATGGCAAAGATGGTCAAGATGGTCAAGATGGTAAAAATGGTAAAAATGGTAAACCTGGTAAACATTGTAAACATGGTAAATTACTTGTCAGTGAACAAAAATAAGCATTTTAAAATTAATGTAATGGTTATAAACATGATAAAGTAAACTAAAAAAACTTAAAACAAACAAAAACATATAATTATTTTATTTTAAAACATGTTTTAATAAATAAAAAACTTACAATATCTAACATTTATGGAAAAAATAAATGTAAACAAGAAATATACATATGTTACCTGTAATTTGAGGAATGTAAAAATGGATTGTTTTCCCAAATTCCTTCGTCGTGATCGTTCCTTATGGCACAAACTATGTCTTCAACATGATCATCATTATGTTCTGTTAATATTACCATGGAAGCAGGGATCTCACATAAATTAGCATATTCATCAACTTCATCCTCACCACCATATTGTTTTTTCCCTTGTAAAACAACATCCCACTGCATATCTGATTGATCTACTACATATAAAATTTGTTTTTCATGTGTTTCCATTATAAAAGAATCAGTTGTGTCTTCCAATCTATTCAGATTAACAAGTTTCATTCCAAATTCATCGTGTCTGACACTATTATTACCGTTAAACCATTTACAGTTAAAAACGGGAACGTTAATTTTAAAGTAATCAACCTCCCATATGTTTTCAATCACTCCATAATATGCAGTTGATGGAGAAATTGGGTTTTTGTCCTTAGCACTAGAAAAATGAATTGCTTCTACAAACACCAATACACCACTATTCTGAACTGCACTTCTGTTGTCCTGAGCTTTTGTATGAAATGTATAACCATTAATGTCATAACTGGACCATGTTATCACATTTAAACATGGACCACCCACTATCCATTTTAATGTCTCTGATACATCTGATCTACCAAGAAAAGTCTTTTTAATCCATGACAAAAAATTTTTGTTGTGCTCATTCAAAATTCACATTTCTTTCTTCTTTGGATGACATTGTTTCAACTCATTTATATGCAATGTGATATACGGTTGAGCATCAACTATGTTATTCAAGATGTATGATTCTAACTTCTTCATCTGTTCAGCTGACAATGATTTGACTTTTAAGCCACGAATCCCCTTTCCCTCATTATTAACTCGTTCACGGTGAGATGGAGGCAAACCTATGTGTTGAGCCGCAGCCATGTAGCTCGTACAAAACTCTCCTACCTCCTCAGAAATATACATTTCAATAATGGAGGATTCAGGTCGATATAGATTTCTAACATACCCCTTTAATATTTTCATATACCTTTCAAAAGGATACATCCAACGAAGATATACAGGTCCACAAAGCATTATTTCTCGAACCAGATGAATCATTAAATGCACCATTATATCAAAAAAAGTTGGAGGAAAATACATTTCCAACTGACAAAGTATAAAAATTTCATCCTTTTCCAAAATGTTCAAAGCATTCACATCAATCGCCTTGTTACAAATTGAATTGAAAAAATAACACAACTTCATTATAGTCTTTCTGACATAAATGGGAAATATTCCAAGCAATGAAACTGGTAGAATTTGTTGCATCATGACGTGACAATCATGTGATTTCATACCTATAAACTTCAAGTCCTTCAATGAGACAAAATTATTTACATTCGAAGAATAACCTTGAGGCACTATGGTATCATGAAGACACTGACATAAGCTAATTTTCTCCCTCTTTGATAATGTATGACAAGCCGGGGGAAGAAATATTCATCTTCCTTTAGGAGTGGGAGCTAACTCCAAAGGTATTCCCATTGATATTATATCTAATCTTGCATTCAACCCATCTTTTTTCTTTCCTTTAATATCTAACAATGTTCCAATCAAAGAATCACATATATTCTTCTCCACGTGCATGAAATCAATATTATTTTTAACTTCATGATACCTCTAATATGGTAGCTAAAAAAATTAACCTTTTCTTCCAAATATGTCTATCATTACCAAATTTCTGTGTCTTTGTCAATGTCACATCAAGGTTTTTCACCCTCTCAAAATAAAGATCCGGGGATAAAGGTTTTGGACCAGTATCAAATTCTTGTGAGCCATTGAATGCCTTTTTTAGTCTTCTATAAGGGTGTTCCATAGGAAAAAACATTCGATGACCCATGTACATTGTTTTCCTCCCATGATGCAATTAACAATATGACGTCTGTTGTTCACAAATTGGACATGCTTTATGCCCTTTAACACTATATCCAGACAAATTTCCTTATGCTGGGAAGTCATTTATAGTGAACAGAAGCTCTGTATGCAGTTGAAAATATTCCATTTTATAATAATCATACACCCTAATACCATCAGCCCATAATAGTTTCAAATCATCAATCAACGGTGACAAGTAAACATCAATATCATTTTCGGGTTGCTTTGGACTATAGTTCATTGTACTCAACATGACTAATTTTCGCTTCATACAAATGTCAGGAGATAGGTTGTAAATTACCAATAAAATAGGCCATGGACTATCTGTGCTACTAAGGGTTCGGTATGGATTCATTCCATCTGTGCACAACCATAATATGAGATTTCTTATTTCATTTCCAAATGTAGAATACTGCGCATCAATTTTCTTCCATTGTGGACAATCAGCTGAATGACGTATTTTTCCATCACATACCCGCTCATCAGCATGCCATCTTATCCTTTTTTCATCATGTGAATTAGCATAAAAAATGTTTGAAACGATGAATTATAGGAAGATTCAAAAATACCTTTGAAGGGAGATTTGTAATCTCTACATCTGCCTGCGATTTCTCTTTCACCTTATACCATGATGTCCCACATTTAGGACACTCTCACAGGAATTCATATTCCTTCCTATATATAATGTAGTCATTCAGATAGGCATGTATTTTCATGTATCCCAATACCATCGAGAATAATATTTTATTGGCCTTATAATGTGAATCTAGAAGATCGTTATCTTTTGGAAGAATGTCTTCCATCTATTGTAGCAGCTCTGTAAAACAGCTATCACACCATGCATGTTTCGCCATCAGGTTAATCAATCATAACACCACTGAAAAAACCGTAAAATCTGTACAACCAGGATATAATGGGTTTTCAGCATCACCATATAGACACACAACTATCGGTTCTATCTCAATTTGTTCTGCTACAATATCGCGAATCATTTCTTCAATTCCATCAGAGTTACCTTCTTGTGAATCATCATCATTAGTGAAATTTAGTCCAGTTTCACCATGCCAAATCCAAGGGCTGTAAGTCAGATTAAAACCATTACATATCAGATGATATTTTATCTCTATACTTTTCAACTTCTTCATATTCAAACATTTTCGGCATGGTCAGAAAAAAATGTCACTACTTGGAACATTTCGTTTAGAAAATTCCAAAAAGGAATCAACACCTTCCTCATATTCATTTCTCATTTGATGTTCTGTAATCCAACTTCGACTCAATATTACCTATAAAAAATTTAAAAAATATATATATTTTTAAGATAAGACAAATATAAGTTTATATGAAAAAAATCATATTTGGAATGTAAAACAATTTTGAAATATATAACAAATCTATGGATATTTAAAAAAATATGCTTGAATATTATTATTAAAAGAAAATTTAGTTAGATATTTTAAATTCCATTGAATAAAAGAAAACCATGGTGCCTACATGGTTGATAGAAAATTGGAGAGAATGGAGTAAATCTGAGAATCAAATCATATTGAAAATAAAAATTCATATGGAGAAAATCACCCCTCCTGGATACCACCCCCACCCCCCACCCCCTTGGACACCCCCCTGGACACCCCCAACCCTCTGGATATCCCCCCACCCCTACCCCCTAGGGAACCCCCCTGACACCCCCAACACTCTGGATAGCCCCCCACCCCCCGGACAACCCCCAAAACCTTCTCGATAGGACCCCACCCCCTTGGACAACGCCCCCCCCCCCCCCCACCCCCTTGGACACCCCCCTGGACACCCCCAACCCTCTAGACAGCCCCCACCCCTCAGAAAACCCCCAAAACCCTCTGGACAAGCCCCACCCCCTTGGACAGCCCCCCACATCCACCCACCCCTTTGGACACCCCCTGGACACCCCCAACCCTATGGACAGCCCCCCAACCCCCTGGACAGCCCCCACCCCTCTAGACAACACCCCCACCCCTCCTGGACACCACCCCCACCCCCTACCCCCTTGGACACCCCGTTGGACACGGCCAACCCTTTGGACATCCCCCCACCCCCTGGACAGCACACCACCCCTCCAGACAGCACCCCCACCCTCCTAGACACCACCACCACCGTCGACCCCCTTGGACACCCTCAACCTCTGGACAACCCCCACCCCCTGGACAACCCCCAAAACCCTCTGGACAGGCCTCCACCCCCTTGGACAGCCCCCCACACCCACCCACCCCCTTGGACACCCCCCCTGGACACCCCCCAACCCTCTGGACAGACCCCACCTCCCGTACAACCCCCAAACAATGGTTTACATATAAAAACTAGGTATGGTGAACAACTAGAAACACATGAATTTATTACATACTTGATCATTAAATAGCTGGAATTAAATTTTATTAAATATGGCTACTTAAATGATCGTATGATAATTAAAAATAACCAGTGATATTTAACTAGTCAAATGATCACAATTTTTCTCGATAACTAATATCATAATGAGGTAATGGATAATTCTAGAAATATTAAACATATTGTCGAGGCCTTGTCCAAGTCCTCAAAAAATACCAAGGTAAGCCCTCAGCAGAACCCATTTTTATTTGGAATCATGAGACATAGCGATGCATCGATGGGCCATAGAGGTCAACAGTCATTACATTATAGGTCTAATAGATTCTCATATAAAAGAGGATAAACATAAGCAGAAAAAACACATGAAATATCATTTCTGAATTCATAAATTTAATCAAAAACCATTCTATGTAGTAATATAGGTGAATGAGATCATTAGTTGTTAATGACAACAAAAATTACCATCAATGTCGGGCATTAGCGAAACAAAAACAAACTAAATAAAAGTATTTGAGGATTACATGAATATTGTGAGTCGATCTAATAGATCTAGGGATGATAAATAATATGATGATGGGAAAAAGTGTTAAGAGGGTTCAAAATCGAAGATTCATCCCTAGTATAAACACAAAAATCGCAAAACATAAATATAGACTATCCGGGAAAAAATGAATGAAATAAATTCGTGGAAGGCTTACTTGAAAGATGCGAGTTGAGATGATAGATCCGAGGAGAGTAAATATGATAAAAGATGAAGGAAAAACGAGTTTAACGCAACGAGATCGACGAGTTGATTAGGGTTTACCACGCGAGAGAGACGAGCCGCCAGACTGTCGATCGAAAAAACGTAAATGACAATCCATGAGGCTTGTTAATTTTGTTAATATTTTATAACGTCAGGTATTTAATAACCGTCATTATAATTTTTTTTACATTTATAACGTCGTTTATTTTAATAACTGACATTATAAATGCATCACATACAGCTGTTTTTACGTCGGTTATTTTTTAACCGACCTAAAAAAATCCTCATGTTGGTTTTGTACGTCGGTTATTCTATAACCGACGTAATAAAGACATCAAAAATCACATCTTTTTACGTCGGGTATTGTATAACCGACGTAAAAAATGTTATGTGGGTTGTTTTGTTACATCTGTTATAAAATAATCGACCTAAAAAGGCCTCAAAAGCTGAGTTTTTTCATCGGTTATTTTATAACTGATGTAAAGAACCCCCAGCGCTTTGGTTTTTACGTCACTTATCAAATAACAGATATAAAAACCCCCGCACATTTGTTTTTTACGTCAGTTATTTTATAACCGATGTAAAAACTGAACAAGAAAGATTTGTAACGTCGTTTATTAAAATAACCGACGTTAAAAAGCCACTAACCACATTTGTTACGTCGATTATAAAATAACCGACGTAAAAAACCATGTTTCATAGATTATCACGTCGGTGTTATATAACCGACGTAAAAAATGGTGACGTAAATAACGTTTTCTGCACTAGTGAGGGGATCATACGATGCGGGGTTATACTGAATTTATCTATTTAGATTATATTATTTTATTTATAAAAATCTTTAAAAAAGTTATTTGTGTAGGCCCCTAGAACACAGGATGAAATAATCATGAATGAACACACGTGACACATCATATTCACGAGGTGTGTTTCTTTTATATTTATTATTGAATTAATGTTATATCATTTTAGACTTTAAATGTAGAATTGTATGAGATTAGAAAAATTTATGTTTTTAAAAAATACATAGTTTACTAATTTTAACAGTCTGATAAGCAATTGGATATATTATTGTGATAGATAATTTTGTAGAATCCCCATTGAAGGATATGATTTAGGATAGGTGGTCCGATGGTATAAAAAACCAATGAGCCAATGTCCAAGTAGCCCATTGGCCTAATGGCCTATTGGCCAAAGGGACAAATGTCCTACTTGACTATTGGCCTAACGGCCTAATGGCCTAATGGACTATTGACCTAAGGGAAAAATGGATTACTGGCCTAGTGGCCTAATTTCCAATTAGCCTAATGGCATATTATCTTATTTCCCAAATGACCAAATGGACTAATGGCCTTTTTCCCAAATTAAAAAAATGAAATAATCTCTTAAGGACCAATGAAGGCCTATTAACCTATTAAGAGTGATGTTTACTGAATCTGGTGTTGGATATAATTTGATAATAAACAAATTGAAACATTGTGCATGTGTAATTGAAAATGAATCTGTTATTGAGGGATACTGGGTGGAAGGGGAGGAGCTGTGGAGGGGGGGGGAGCTGTCCAGGGAATGTTTTAGGGGTGGGGGTGTCCTGGGGGGACCTCTCGGGAATTCTTTTAGGGGGTGGGCTATCCGGTGAATGTTATGGGTTTGGGGGTGGGGTCTGTCTATGGGTGATTGTTTTGGAGGGGGGGTTATCCGGGGGGATGGGGGCTATTGGGGGAGGGGGTGTTGTTCGGGAGGGGGGAAATCCCGTGTAAATTTGTGGGGGGGGGGTGTTCTGGGGTTTGGCGGGGGGTGGGTGGGTTGGGTGGGGATGTCTAGGGTGAGTGGGTTGTTCGGGGTGATTGGGGAAGGATGTTAGGTTGAGCGTTTTTTTGGGGGGTGTTTGGGGGGTGGGGAGGGGGCTGTGCAGGGTGTGGATGGGGGGGGGGTATGTCTGGGGGCACGTGGGGGGCTGTCCAAGGTGAGTGGAAGGTGGGGCTATCTGAGGGAGTTTTTTTGGTGGGGGCTATCCGGGGGTGGGGGATATTCAGTGGGGGGATAGTTTATGGGGGTTGGGGTTGTCTAGGGGTGGGTTGCTTTCCTATGGGAGTTTTGGGTGGGGGGTTATCTGGATGGAGTTTGTTGGGGGGGGGGTACTGTGTAGGGTGTGGAGGGGGTGGGGGCTACCTGGGGGGTGTTTGGGGTGGGGACTGTCCAGGGGAGTGAGGGTGTAGTATGGGTTGGGAGGTGGTTGTCCAGGGGGAATATTAAGTACAGAACATTACTCTGTATAGTTCAATGTCGATATAATGCATCCAAATGGTTGTCTAAACCTATTTTCAGACCACCTCATCAAGGACGAGCAACACAGTAGGTCCCTAACAGAGATGAGTACTGAGTATAATGGCTTATTGTCAAAATTTTCCTAAGGTAAAAATTGGCCTAATGGTCGATTGGATTAATGGAGACTTGTCTAATTGACTAAATGCACAAACACCATAATGGCCTAACACCATAATTTTCCAACACCGTAACGGCCTAACATCCGTATGTAATATTGGTCAAACGGACTACTCCTAATTATCTAATGTTCTAATAAACTAATTTTATATTTTCTTAATGGAATAATAGCCTAGTGTCCTAATGACCAATTAGCCTAATTTCATATTATAATATTGGACTAATATCCAATTGGATAAATGGATACTTGGCCAATTGACAATATTCCCAAATGCCAAAATGGCCAAACATCGAAATGGCCTAATGCCCTAATAGCCAAACAACATAATGACCAAAAGCCAAACTCCCTAACACCCTAAAACCCCTAATTCCCTAACGACCTTACACCCAAACTCCCTGACTCCTGGACACCATAACGGCCTAACTTCTTAACGACCCAAGGACCCAACAATGTCCCAATATCTCAAAAATGGTCGAACAACGACCCAACAACTGAACAATGGAACAACAACCAAACAATAAACCAATGGCCGAAAAATGACCCAATAGCCTAACAAGATGCCAAGGGCTTAACAATGGCCCAATGGCCTAACAACGGCCCAATGACCTAACAATGGACTAATGGCCTAACAATTTCCCAGTGACCAAAGTCCCTAATGGACTACTATCCTAATTACCTAATGTCCTATTGGCCTAATGACCTATTTGGTTATTGGCCTAATGGATTATTTCCCTATTGGACTAATGACTAATTTGACTACTGACATATTAGATTATTTTAATAATGTCCTATTAGCTAAATGGAAACTAGAAAATGGGATAAATTCCCAAATTATTTAATGGCATAATGACCCAATTTGGTAATTATATATATATGTGTGTGTGTGTGTGATAAATGAATAAATATTTCCTACTTACATTTTCTTTGATTATTTTTTTCTTTTGTTTCATATTGAAGGTTTATTGAAGAATAATATTGGAATGGATTAGAGATATTTGGATCACTAGATATGAAGGAGTATGTTACTAATTTATTGTTTCTAATGATTCTGGTGTTTCTGTTGTTTGGAATTGTTTTTTTTTCTGATTTTCATTCTTTTTCTGTTGTTTGAGAAGCAGCACTATATTTTTTTTAAATTACTAGGTTAACTAATACCATTGGCGGTCACTAATGGGTTCAATTTTTTCCATGAACCAACAACCACAAATGGCGGCCACTGTATTTCGGTTTATAGTTTATCTATAGCGACCGTTATTCGGCTGAGCCTTAGGTCACTTACAAAGACTACCACTGCCGATTTTTGTTGCCAGAAATCGACATTCTAATGCTACCACCATTGGATGTATCAAAGCTATCTCTGAAGACCAATAGTAACTACCAATGAAGGTCGTTATTGGACTCATTTCTAGTAGTGACTATGTTAAAAATATTTATAGCATCAGATGTGCTATAAAGATTAATCATAAGAAGACATATGAATATGTTAAATGTGATTTTATGGAAAAAATGGTGAAACTGTAGAGAATTTCATGAATGTTCATAATCTAGATTCATGTTTATTTCACATATATATATTACATTGTGTTAGTCAATGAAGAAAATTTGGGTATCATTCTAGGTCGTAAAGGTCTCATGGAAGGTGATCCTATCTTCTGCTGCTTGTTATCTTTCATGTATAAATACCATTCGAACCTCTTGTTGTGGATAAATCTACGAAGTTACTCAAAATTCCACACAACATGTCATAATAATATTCTTTTGAATTTTTGTTATGTTGACAATCCCTTTTCCATAATAGGTTATTTTTCTTTTCAGTTTATAAAGGTGTTTTATCACACTTTGGTGATGCATCATGGATTATTTTTAACTGATAAAAAAAGAATATTTTTGGTGGGATCACATATTAGGAATGTGAACAATTACATCAGATTATTGGATTATAGAAAGCCCATTTCTATTCAAGACTCATGGTTTTCCACTGATATAAAAAATTAATTTACTTATGGATAAGTTGTCCCTAATTCATAAATCTATACTATACAAACAATTTGGAATTGGAGCTCTAGATTCTAATCCTATTCTAGAAGGATCATTAAAATTTAGTTAGTTTTATATAACCTCACTAACTATTTAAGAAGGATTATTTAAAATTTTATTTATATTTGAAGGTTCTTTCTATGGATAATAAATGGTCCAAATTTAATGAAATCACTAATTCCAAGAGATGATGTGATTAAGGCAAAGGAAGTGGGTTTCTAGAGACAGAAGAAATAGATGGTGTTAAAAGGAATTGATTCTATAGTAAAGTTGATATATTCCTATTTAAAATTAATATCTATGGTTAAAATGGTTTTATGTGTAATATTTTAATCGTAGGAACTTCAAAAACGTTAATTATTGTAGGATTTCCTCATGGAATCTAAAAAAGTGTTAATATTATTGGAGGACCTATGGTGTGTTTTGGTTGATGATAGTCAGATGTATTGGACGACATTAGAATATATATTTAAAAAATTTCAACATAATGGGGTCCTATTCCAAAATCATTTTATTATTATAAAACACGACTTCATCACCAGTTTAGCGAATTTTAATGAACTGAAAACTACAGATGAAATCTTCATGTGGAATATTATTTCTTCTCCAATATGTCAACATTATGGTATGATAGAGAAAACATATAATAATTTTTTAATGGAATGATTTATATATTTTACATGTTTTAATAACAATATGATCATATTGGGGATTTTCCACCCACCCCCAACTAAAATATGGTCATATCTTGGTTTTTTCGTGTGTGATGATCATTTTCAAAACATTATAAAATTATTAAATATTCCATAAATATTCTTGTGTGTTTAATTTTTAATGTGAATAGTCATTTGATAATTAAAAATCGTCTTAAATATTATAATTACCTCTCTAAATATTATATTCATAGCCGGAAGATGAATCATTAGAAGAACATTTGGATGAAGTATATGATAAGTACCATGAATTGGTGTAGTAGTGTGGCCATTCGGTAGCATTTTTTCTATGATGTTTTAATGTTTCTTCATTGATTTTTTGTAATTGTTTCTTCAAAAAAATTATTTTATTTGTTTTCATTAGAAATATTATTTATAAAAAATGTAATTAAAATTCAATTTCATTCTTAAATATTACAGTAATGTTTACCTATAAAAACCTCAGATTTATACATTTATATTTAACTAAAACATGGAATAATATATTTAAAATATGGGTGGAAAAAATATTGTGTTTTATTTTGATCCAGACAGTTAACATTAACCTACCATTCCTACCTCAATTGTATCAAACTAATCATAAAGTGGCTTCTATAAAATACATCGGGTGAAAGAATTAAAAAACATAGGAAACATTAATAGAAAAATTATTTATATTTTAAAACATGGACTCTTTGATTTTTTATAAAAGTAAAGAGAACATTTCTAGTTGATCTAATTTTTCCCGCATGCCTACTTGTGTGCATGAATGTGTATGTGTGTAAGTGTGGTCGTATAGTTACCATATATAATATGATATCATAAATAAAAAAATACCCTGAATCCCATAACGAATCCAAAATAATTTCATATGCAGTTTCCCTGGGATCACCACCAGTGACACAATAAATAATTAAAAGTATTCAAATAGAAGGACAAAAAGGAAAACAAATTATTTTCGTACACATTTAATCCTCTATTCAATAAATAAAAATTCAGCAACATGTTATATCATCTTAAATTAGAATATTTATAGAAATGATAAACTATACTTTTCAGTCCACAACCATAGTCCCATAAGGGCTTGTAATATTACGATATGTTCAATAATTATGTTTCAAATTTAAGTCCATTTTATTACTAGCTCTAAATTAATTTCACATCCATGGTGAACCCAAGGTATCTTCATGCCTAACTACATATAAAATTATGGTAGACATCATTTTAAAATGTATGGGGAGGAAACCTCGGTAACCATCATGCAGTGAAGTTATCACAAACATTCATGGTATATTTTATATTATTTAGGAATCAACTTTTCTAAATAATTCAAATATTGGGAATTCAATTAATATTTTCACTATGAATATACTCAAGAAAAAATTAGATTGAAATAGATTAACTAAATTGCTTAGAAATTTAATATTTTTTATTGAGATAAATAAATTGAAGTGAAAAAATTCTTAAATGTGAACTTTTCTTATATTTTATTGTCAATGGAATTAAGAATATTTGTGAGAGAATCAATTACTCGAATAATCCATAAAGATTCATCTAGTTTAAGGAAAAATGAATATAATGGGAAAACACCCATTTCCACGACGAATGGACTGAAATCAGTTAAATTAAAGAAAATCATCTTATTTCCATTATTCACAAGACACAAATTCAAATAAACGAAAAACATTTAATCATAAGAATCTCCTTATCAATCCCTATTCTGTTTTAAAAAGTATATTTACTATGGTATTTGATATTTTAAATGTTCAATCATTTGAATATTATGTTTCGTAGTTTTTTAAACATAGGCTCATCATTTATTATGTGGAAAAATAATAAAATTTACACCTAACTATCTAATTCATAGTTACAATGGGAAGTCATGTTCCCCTTTGTGAGAAAATGAGGACCATGGAATTTACATTAATCTCCTCAGCCAATATGTGTCTTATAACCAGGTCAAATTTATTTTGATCAATAGCATTAAATGTAATCCATTTGAATCACATTGTAAAATTTGGGGACATAGTGTTTCATGGAATACACTATAAGTTGAATATCAAATGCTAAAATAATTTTCATCAACATCTTAATAAATTAATCAATAATAAACTTCAAACCAAATTAACCGGGGTAGCCTATATGGAGAAAATTTCATAATTAATGTATGATGTAAAAAATTAGCATCATAGTCAAGTCATCAGTAAATGTTTCTGTTTGAGAATGTATGTATTTAGATATTTATGGAGGGGATATTATGATGACTCACATTTTAATAATTGGTTAAAATCAATGAAAATTTAAATTTTTTATCCTGGGGCCGAAGACAATTTGAGAA
The DNA here is from genome assembly GCA_963277665.1 of Viscum album. NCBI lineage: Eukaryota > Viridiplantae > Streptophyta > Magnoliopsida > Santalales > Viscaceae > Viscum > Viscum album. The sequence continues at coordinate 1,843,614,005 of OY728141.1, read as the reverse complement.
CTAGAGTATTGATTTGCAATACGAGAGTTAAAACAAATTTAGGGGATGTTTTTTGATATAGTTAGAGGCTTGAGAGGTGCACCAGGCTTGGGAAATTATTTGAATAAAATTTTTTGTTGTGGGAAGGTTTGGGAAAGTTCACTAAGTTTTTAAATATATTGGGAGTGTTCGGATCAAATTTGGGTTTTTTTGAGTTTTGGTAGATATTTGAAAATTTCCCAGGTCTAAAACATTATTCTATATAGGGGAAGAAAATATTTATTAAATTTTTTTAAATATATATTACATATGAGAATTGTATATTATGTATGGTTTTTCGGGAGAGGAAAAAAATTATGTATTAATATATTATGTATCACGTATAAAAAATATATTACATATGATTTTTAATTTATAAGAAAAATATTATTAGTGGATATAAATATTCTACATATGGGATAAAAATATAATGTATCGAATTTGGTATAATGAAAATATATTATGTATGAAAAATAATATATTATTCATTGAGAAATATATTATTTATGGTTTTCCCAACTAAGGGAAAAAACATACGTATAAAAAAGATATTATGTGTGAGGAGAAGATATATCACGCATAGGTATTTCTGTCACATAAATAACTATACATATCAAAATATGTGACGTATATTTTTTCTAGGGGATACAATTGTATGTAGGAATACAATATTATATATTGAGTTTCTCTATGGGAAAAGCCTTACGTCGCGGGTGATATATTACATATGAATTTTTATATGTGGGAAAACCATATACATGGTGTCATAAATTAAATATAGATTATTCTCTAAGGAAAAACAATATTTTATAAGGAATACTATTAAATATATATATTTGACTGAGGAAAAATCCTTAAATAGAAAAATATATTACATATGAGGAAATAAATTTATGCTGTGGGAATTTTTACCAAGCTAAAAACCGTATGTTTTTCCATTTTTATAGAAAATATGAAATAATGAAAATTAAACTATTGGGGTTATTATATAATATAGTGGGGTCATTAATATTTATAGTGGTGTCTTTTTTCCGCCCTCATGCACATTTAAATCATTCCCCTTCCATGGTTTTCTCCTCCAGACCATAACCAATTTGAGTGTCATTAGATCTGATAGATTTCATGAGGTAACTATATCATTATGATTCGATTTATCATTGATTTATTCCAATTATATTTTCTTTTAATTATTTCAAATCAAATTGGATTTTTTGTGATGATTCTACCATATAATAGGGGAATCATCTATATATGATTGGGATATTTTTGGCTTGACTGAAGGATATCTAAGGATGATGATCGAACTAGGCCTTGTGCGGATTCAAGGACGTATGTGATGGGTGGTGTGAACCACTTTTCTTGAGGATTTATATGAGATATATTACTCGGTGAGTGATTCCTTAATTATGTATGAATAATTATGAAATAAAATTAACAAAATCAATATATTAATTATAATTTATATAAAGTTAATTTGGATGAATAATTTATTGAGATAGGATCTTGTGTTAATGGATAGTGTCTAGTTTGTTTTAGAAGAGCATAAAAAAGGTGGCTGGGTATCAATTAGGCTCGGAAAATCATAGGTAGCTTTGGTAAAGATTCCCTTATGATGGGAATGACACCATAAGAGGAAGTTGGTCAATAAAACCCCCCATAAAGTTTACGTATTTGTTTATATAACATGTGATATATAGTCTCACCACTGGTGTGTGATTTAAAATGATTATAAATTAATTTTTCCCCTTTATATACCATGAAATATACACAAGTTTCTTGGGAAATGATGGATCATTAAACACAAGGTTGATACTTTGATCTATAATGGCCTAGGGCTTAAACATAAACATATTCTATATTATATTTGGGCCCTATTCGGGTATAAGTGAAATGAATGATCATGTTAGACCTCAGTATTAATTCCATGAGTTCCTTCTATATAGTTAACTGTGGTTTATTTTGAATCGGTCGTTTTGGTTTATTCCATAGATATGATAAAAGTATACGTTGATTTTGAGGGGACTGAAAAAATTTATTTGGGAAGGGAGGTAGATGTTGGACCACTCTAAAATATTTACTTATATATAATTTATAGTGTGGAAGAATATTCTATGAGGTGACCATGTTCATGTTGGGGAAAATTATTCCCCTAAGTGACAGGCTTCAATCCTAGGGATGAATGAGATAAAAAAAACCAGGTTAGGGTGTAAAACACTTGATGTGGCCTAGGGGAACAACATCGAGGACCTTGTATTATATTGACTCCATTTTTGATTAGTGAAATATGGCTAGCTCAATTGTATCCTAGTATGTATACTGTTACGGGTTTAGATTGTGTGCTTCAGTGGCCAGCAAATGAAATTTTTTTTCCTTTTGGATATGTGCTCAACCCATGAGATTTTTTATGCGATATGAGGTCATAATAATTTAGGTGGGATAGGGGTCTGGGGTAATTATTGCCTACTGACCATTTTGAGTAGGTGATGATCCCCCTATTTTGATGTTATATGATGGTTCTAGGTAGAGTATGTGTCCCCTAAGTGTATATATTACTATTCTGGGTAGAGGATGTGACCCCCTATGGTGAATGCTTTGTGAAGGTTTCAGATAGGGAATGTTACCTCTAGAGTGTATGATATCCTAAATGGTTCTAGTGTACGTCTTTTATCCCTCTTGGATGATGTGTATTATTCTCAAAGACATACAACAATGGTCAAACAAACTGTGGTAGATTCTAGCTATCACCCTAGAACCTGAGGATCGACATATATTTATTTTATTATTATTAGATATTTGTTTATTTTCCCTATAATGTCATTTTATACATGAATTATATATATTTATTAAGCTAATTTGTTTCACTCAAACCCAACATATATTGTCCTAGAAATTTTTATCTTGAACAGACCTCATAATTATAGGAAAAGATAAGGCAGATTCTCATTATTTGATGGTTGAGCTAGATACCTGTAATTTTCTTAGGATATTGGATCGGGTTGGGACTCAATCCCATGTTTGGGTTTTAGATTATATACTTTTTTATGTTATATAAGATTATCCCATGGGTATCCTATTGATATATTATTGACTATTGTGTTATTCTAAATAGTTCATTTTTTATATCTTTGGTTTATTTTTTATTTTTTCTGTGTTGTTTTGTGTTATTTATATATTTATATGGATATTATGAAGAATATTTGAAGGATATTATTAATGATTGTATTATAATGATATGAGGGTATGGTCATCCCTCGGTGCCACCTTATAGTCTTGCTACTAATCAGAATCCTCTGGCATATAGAGAGACGTGTGAGATGTCATGTGATGACCCAACTCAGTTACAACATAGTGAGTCGGGTCCGAGGATTTGCATTTAAATACTTTTTGTGAAATTCTCTCACCCGATACAAATACACTTTTTAATAGTATATTTTTTTCCTATCAGTGGAAGATAATTTTCCCGAACCATGTAAATGTTATATGCTTAATTTTATTTTCCATTCCCTCTCATATATTTTTAACTTTATTTTTCACTCACTCATCAATTATTTATCTCATTGTGATGTATTACACAACATAACACCCTATTTTCCATACTACATAGACCCTTTTTTCATCATTGTACCTACATGGGTTCTCTTTTTGAAGCTTTACTGTCACTCGTGTGGCTGTAAAATTTATTATACCACAATTCATGTGATGTATTTTCAAATAGTTCATCAAATTTAAAATGAACCATTCAATGCATCATGTTGAAGATAAGAATTCCCCAAAATATATTTTCAAATGACCATTTCTTGGTATTGTTTTCTATGCATCAGCATCGAAATAACTCTTTTTGAAATCCTTTACTAGATAACCATTTTCAAGAATCTTAATAAGACACCAAAACAATATTCATTTTATTAAAATAATATAACCAAAAATAATGTAGGGAGGTGGTAGAAGAAAATATATATGGAGTGGAATCTCCCCTCAAGAGGCACTCATCACCATCACCAAAGCCTCAGTGGAAAATTTCCAAGCCATTAGGCCACCTGGCTATCCAGAAAAATTCCCCCTCCAATCTCTCCAGCCCTTCACATTTATAACATACCCTATTAACCACTTTTGTGCCCCAAATCATATTCCCCTTGAATTCCCTAGGATATTCCATCTTTGGGACCCTCAATAATAACATCCTCTAACTATAGTGGGCCTAAAAATATTATCCTAGTATCTCAGCATATTCTCCACGACTGCCAATGCATAATCTTCTTCACTGAATTTCAATCACTACAACCCCCTAAAATTCAACCATTCCCTCAACATGGTGCTTGTAACCCCTAGTGTGATGGTTTGGCATGAACCCTCCAATGTTCATTAATTATTTTTGCTGATAACAAATCCTCAATTTTGATAGTACCTCTAATAAAAACACTATCTATAAATCAATAATTCCATGAATATGAAGGAAAACCATATTTACGTTAGATTATAGATCTTCTGAGCTGTAAAATCACCCCAATTATTCTTCCTGAGTGTGGGTTGCCTCCCATTCATCTGTTGTCGACATGATGTGGAAAAGAAGTTTTTCGCACACTAACTAACCTTGTGGATTTTTCATCAAACATATGAATTACCATTCATTGAGATGTAGTCGAGTTGTCTAAATTCAAAATATTTGGGTACATAGTAGGTCATGGATCCAAATTATACTTTTCAAATTATAGCAGACTCCCCAAAATGAGATGATAACTAGTTGGTCACTATGTTTGAGAACCCTTCTTCCTACAACAATGCATTATTGAAACATTTCAACAGACTATCTATAGATTTTTGAAGTTTCTGTAGCTCATAGGAGTGATCCTTCAGGAATTCGTCCTGACCGCCCCTGCAATTTCTCCTAATTAGACACCAGATTAGGAATATTTTGTGTGGATCACTCGATGATTTTTCCAAATTTTCCAGTGGTTCCCCCATATCCAGGGTTTTACTCCAACACCACCAATATTACAAATAACTACTCTATATAGAGGGAGGTCTCTAGCATCGATACTATTGGTAGTGATGCAGTGGATTTTGATAGTGATAACCTGCTGAAAAATATGCTGACAACGATGTCCTCCTCTGTATGTTATCTCGATGCACTCAATGCCCATTTATATGTAATTAGCTGGCAGTGCTGTCTTCATCTAGCAGTGTGCCTCCTATGAGAAAAGAGGAGGCAGCTGTTGGTCAAACCAAATGGTGATATGCCAACACTAACTTAATTGTTTTAAAAGTGTATAATTTGAAATAAAAGGGGGAGGAATAATAATAGATGATATTCAAAGATGAAGCTCCCCTCGAGGCGCCCTCAACACCATTTCCCAATCCTCATGACCAAATTCTGAAGACTTTAGGCTGCCCAGATTACTAGAACCCCCCCCCCCCTCCTACCCTTGACATTTAAAACATCCCCTATTAACCACATATGGGCCTACATCATATATCCCATTCCATTCCATAACATATCCCACTTACGACCCCTCTATAATAACATCATCTAACTATAGTGGTCTATAAGAATATTCCCATAGGATCCCATCATATTCCCTATGGGCCCCCATGTTGTTACAAAAATTTCCCTCGAAGGAATCCCTTACATTCCTATCACATCCTCATTTAGATGTCCTTTTCAAAACATCCACTTCCTAATGATTTTTTCTAGTCATAATATCTTGATGTAGTATTCTAGTCATCCTATTCCAGATAACTATTTCCTTATGATTTCTTCCAAATCCATTTTTTATGCTTCCTCATCTATCCAACATTTTAAAAAGATTCATTTTGAAATGAAATTTTCATTTATCCTATATACCCATTTCATCACCATCATTGACGTTCTTGAAGATCAGGAGATTTTTAAAACTAAAAAACATCATCTTAGATTGTTTCAACATCATCTTTAGTGCCCATGGAGCCCATTTCAACCATCATGTTGTTTCCTTGTAAATTCAATTTAGTGAATAGTCCTATAAAAACCTTTATACCATATAGTTTGTATTTTTTGTTTTTTATCTATCTGATGTAATGTATCCCACTATCTATTTATATAAATAGATCAACCCCACATCACTTTCTAGTTAAAATATTTCTAAAAATATTATTAATATCTAGGTCCATCCAAATACTTAATTTAAGTATACTAAATTGTAAAAAAAATCAAGTATCCGGACCTTGAAACTCACTGTAATTATTACACAAATGAATTGATGGGTTTTATAAAATCATATCTTGATCAATGAGATAGAAGAGACCCATTTAAATGCTTGATCAATCACCAGTAAATCATCTTGAAATATAAATAGGATTACCTCAATGTTGTATGTTTGAAAAAGTACACCATGTGATAGTTGATGGACCCTCATATCCATTGTTATTTACATTGGACAATATAATCCTCTCACACTATGATATGATACTAAAAAATATAAACAGTTGTGTTAGAGCCTTTTTTGACGAAGAAAAAAAAGATAACCATTCTCTAAGAGAGAATCTGTTATGAACATTCTTAATTTCCCACCCCACCAACATGAGGATCACATCTTTATATTTACCTCCTTCGTTCGATAATGAGTTTCATTCTCAGTTTCTAACATACATTACTTAAAATTAATGAATGTTAGTTTTAAATAATATTTTAAGTTTCAATGATTAAAACACATTTATAATTCTATAAATTAATTATGTGATGATTTAAAATTGAATGAAATTGAGTAGAAGACATGGTGGTGCATATGAAATTGGCATCCCAAGTCTTATGAAATTAATATCGTACAACTGAGGAATCTCTACTCCCCTTATGATATGGATCAATCTTATCCAACATCATGAATCTCATGCATATCATAGCTTTTGAAAAAAAAAATTCTTTAGTCCAAGGTTCATTTGTGTGCCCCTACGATCCTTTTAAGCATTAACAAAAAAAAATGAAATCTTGATTTCATATATGTAAGAAAAATGTGGCCTCTCACAAAAATCCAATGAAACTATTCCTACAAAGGGGTATTGTGTGATATTAATAAAAATAGACATTAATGCATAAAAAATCCCAGCTAAATATTTTTTATACGTATAAAAAAATGTACATTGACTTTATGATAGAGTGACATGAGAACCACTAATAAACATATATTTCTAAATATATTTCATATGTAGAAGTAGAATTAATAATTTGAAAAACTCATAGAATTGAAAAAATCTATTATGGATAATATAATTTTATTTCTCTTACCATAGTCAAATGAGTTAGAAATGGAAGATAAAAAACAATTGGGGGATCATGTGAAAAGTTTTTAAATAAGTATACTATATTATTAAATTCATAAAAACAAATAGAATATTTAATACCCCATAGTTACTAGTCCGTCCAAAAAAATATATAATAAGTGTGGAAAAACATGCACCACAATGAAAATTTTGTCTATCCACTATTAATTTGGATGTTATTAGACTTTTATATTTCTTTTATACACTTAAATGTTATAATGGTTCTATCACCACATTCTATAAAATATAATAAATATTGATCTATAGAATAAAATTATAAAATTCAGTATAAATACTTGCTTCATCTGTTAGAACCCCATGACTAACATTGTTAAACCCAATATAATCAAAATTATAATTAACCATTAAATAACTAACTCAATTTATATAAAAATATGATACAAAAAAATATTTAAAAATATGTTACAATTGAACACAATTTATATCAAACGAGTCATCAATAATTTCCTAGATACACACCATAAAAAATTATTTATGCATTTTATTTAGTATATGGTCAAACATATCTATCGAAATAATATATTGAAAAATTTTAAAAAACTATAATCGGTACAATTTATCAAAAATGAAAAAATAATCAAAAAATAAAATTTTATTGATAATTCTTTCTGTTGGAATCAAATGAAAAATTTCATGTCCAATGAAATTTCTTGAAAATAAAATAATATGATATGGGCTTCCATCCACCTATGTTTCTCTTCCATATATTTTTATTCCATAAGAAATTACTCTTTTCAAAATATTTATCATTTTCATTCCTATCCCATGGGATTAAATTTTTTTATTAATAACTAAATGAGATATAGTAAGAGAAATTGACAACATAAAATTTGGCATCATGCTCTTCCATTAGTATAAAATCACATCTCTCTTCTCTGGTCAACAGTGTAGAATGATACAACTCTAATTGAAATAATATATAATATATATAAAACATTAATTGATATAAATAAATTAATTTTTTAAAAAATTTAAGAATATAGAACAACATTTATATATATAATGATGTTTCACATTGATCCAGATAATCAATAAAATAGATAAGATCATTTGGAAAATCAATCATATGAGTTGTAAATAAATAGATTATCATATCATCTAAACAAATAAGATTATTTTTTGGATGTTCAAAAATAGAGATACAAATTTTAGAAACTCAACTTTACCCACCACTATGAACACCTAATTAGTATCAAACTCTTCATAATGAAAATTAATTGAGATCTGTAAGAACACAAAACCATTAATGATATATATTTATTATATAATAGTCATACAAACTAATTGGAAAATACAATAACTATTTTAAATTAACTATTTTATGAATTAAAAAAATAAAAACTCATACTCACTAAAAAATCATGACTAATAGTTCACATAGAAGACCGCATGAATAGTTATCAACATATAATATTGTGTTTTTTTAAATCACTCTATATTGTGAAATCAAAATATTGAAAGAAAAGGTGTAGTTTGGAATTATTATGGTCATCAACATTTTCAAAAATTGTTTGAATGAAATTATTTTTGACATCCATTTGAAACATATACGAGTGGATTTAATCTTGATTTGATAGTAGTTAAAAAAATTATATTTACACATCCATCAAATCTGTTAGAAAAAAGATTATCTACAATTTTATGATCTTGTACAAATTGCATCAGAACAACATTACCCTACATTGGACTCATATATATAATCCAAAAATACATTATAATGAAGAAAAATATTATTTTCAACAAATATTAATAAAAATAATCATTGAATAATAGAGAAATATACCACAAAATTGTGGATCTGTCAACACAAAATAAAACCCATAAATGAAAAAATGGTAATTAAAAACCACATTATAGTCCTTGAGTAATAAATGTTCCCTTTTCTAATTAGATCATTTCTATTAAAAAATAGCTTTCATGAAAATGAACACATGGTTCTTAACAAAAAAAATGGATTGGAAATGACCGACTAAAAATATCTCATTCAAGAACTGTGTTTTTTTTCATGTATGATATATTTTTAGTTAACATGACCTGATTAGAAAAAGTAACATTTATTACTCAATGATTAAGAGGTGCTGTTTTTTAATTTCCCTATTTTCATTTATTGATTTGAATTTTATATGTCGGAATTGTAATATTACTATATATGCCTCAATTATTCTATACTTTTCTGTATTTATGATTGCTAGAATTTTATTTTAAATATTTTCCAGTATTTATTGATTGATTATGTGTATGTGTACAATAAATTGTAATAATTTTTTGCAATATTGGAAATTGCATTAATCTCAAATTGGGTCTTGTATTAAAATATATTGATTGAAATCTTGCAGAGTGGTTCCAAAATAACCAACAAAATATGATGATAACTACTCAAGTAGTCTTCTATGGGAACAATTAGAAATGAATTTTTAGTGAGTTTTAGTTTTTATGGTTTTTATTCTTAAATTTTTTCATTTATTTGAGTTATTGTAGTTTCAAATTGGTTTTTATGACATATTATATAGTGAAAATATCTCATAATAGTTTTGGTGTTATTACAAAAAACAATGAACAATTGTTATGGAGATCTTATTACTAATCAGTTGTGCATTGTGGGGGAACAAGTGAAGTATTTGAATATTTTTATCCCCAATTTTATGCATCCTAAAAATTATCATATTTGTTTTTAATATAAGATACATTATTTATTTACAACCCTCGAGGTTGATATTCGAGATGAGCATAGCCATTTGATCGATAACATGGCTAAATGTGACACATCGTAAGATATATAAAACATATTTTTTATGAATAAATATCATATTTTATGTTAATTATGTTAATTAATGTTTTATACATATTAGGTATCAGTTAAATCAATCACCCTATCATCCTACACTTTTTACCAGAGAAGATAAATGAAATTTTATACTTATGATAGAGCACAATTCCCTATTTCATATGGAAAATTTATCTTACTATATCCAGTTTAGATATGAATATAGAGAATTATTCCATTGTAAAATGTGTGTCTATGATAATTCTTTAAAAATAGTTCATGATTATTGAAGAAACAAATATGGAACAAAAACACATGAGGATATAATCCCATATAATTTTTTTTATTTTCAAAAAATTGTGTGGAATGTGTAAATTATCATTTGGTTCCTTTAATAATTATTATCAATCAAATTTCATTTATTTATTATTTTTCTAATTTTTTATAAATATTATGGCTGATATATATTTTTTTAATTTAGAAATATTTGATTTACAAAGATTTTTTGGACCATAAGCTAAATCAAATGTAGCCAGCATTAATGACGAAGTGGTTCTTAGAATGGATTGATGTCTCACTTGATATACCATGTGATCACAAATAATATCTTTTTAGCTATTTTTGGGATAAATGATTTATTTGTAAATTTATATATATTAATTGAAATGTTAATTATTTTTTATGATATTGAGTGTAATGAAGTCATTCATGGGTTTAAACATAGAGAAAACCAATTCTGTTAATTTTATTAATTTATTTTTTAGATTAATATTTATTATATATCTTAGATTGTGGTGTTATACCCATTGCCACTTGTAAGTCTAGAAATACAATATCAATGGCTATTAGCCTCATAATTATTAAGGGATACACATGATCTTCAATGTGGTTCATGTTTTTTCATACTTATTATATTTTTTAGGATTGACCATCCATTTAAATATATTAAGTTATACCATATGTTTTTAATCTTTAAGAAAATATTTTCCTAATTTTACAACATTGAATTTGAAACCGATTAATTTATTTATAATCCATTCCTAGGTAATTTTATTATAGTAAATGAAATTTTTTGATAATAGTTGGAATGTATTATACCAATTATATGTGTCATTTAAATTATTACTTCAATAATATTAATTATATTTAGATGTTCATTTTCATTTGTAAGACAAATTTCATATTTTACTTTTTAGTAAATGATCTGGTGTCCCTCCAATATAAATGGAATGTGCACTTTTTTTAACTTTAAAACAAGATATAGATTTAACAAGGTGACTTATTTAGGAATATATTCTCATTTTGACGAAGATCGCATCAAAAACCATTATATATTGTGTTACACTTGCATTTTGTGAGATTAAATTTTTTTTCTACATATATGAAATCAGTATTTCATAATTTCTCTTGACGCTATGAATGATCATAGATTCACATAGTTGGGCCTTAAAATAACGGTTAGATTTTGGACAATGTGTCAGTTCCAAAATTAATACAGTTTTAAAAATCATTTCAAATGTATTATGGATAAATTCACAATGATTTCGGAATGTTTTTCACTTGATACATATTTGATTTTTGTATAAGTGGGAGATTTTTGGAAATGCACTAAATCTATATAAATTTTATTTTATAATTGATCTATATCATAAGATATGATATGCATGAATGTATTCTCTAGGACAAGATTGATCCATTAGAGTTGTGTATAACCCTCTATTTTATGACATGATTAGTCTATTATATGGGATACAGAGTGCGTAACCACTCCCATTTATTCTACTCAATATCATTCGATTGTGAATCACTAGATGATTCATTTGTGAAATTATGAAATATTTAAATCTTTGAAATGATCAAACATTACTAAAATCTAATAAATATTTATTTTTAGTAATGTATGTCATAAATAGCACCCTCAACCAAGAATCACGACCGAATTTTACAAGCATTTAGTCTTCCCAAATTTCCAGAAAAATCCCACCTTCACTCTTTTCATCCCTCAATGTTTATGAAATACCCTACTATCCACCTGTGGGCCCATAATAATATCCCCCATCAAATATCTGACATATACCCCCTTATGGGCCCCCTTTAATAGCCTCCTCTAACTACAGTGCTCTACAAAAATTTTCCTCCAAGATCCCAACATATTCCCTTTATACCCCCATGTGGTTACAAAAGATTCACTAGAAGTAGCCACAATACAATCTGATCGTCGTTACCCCTTGGAATTCACCGTTTTTTTCAAGGTAGTGGTTTTGAACCCTACTATGAAGGTTCAAACCCACAACACCCATGATCATTAATTTTTTTGGATTCACAATGGTCATAAATCATTATATCAACTCTGATTGCACTGCTATATGTAATTCAATAGTTAAATGAAGTTGCAGTACTAGAATCACTGTGTATGATTGTTGATCAACCATGCTTCTAAATCACTCAAATAATTCCTCCCCAATTAGGGTGGACTTCATTTCTAATGAAGACTAACTAATGTTGAAAATGATTTTTACATGAGTTATCCATCCTTGTAAAATTTATCAATAAAACATAATAAAGTAGATTAATTGAGATGTAGTTGAGTTGTATGAACCAAACATGGTGGGGTTATTAGTGGGCCGTGGTTTTGAGTTGTGTTGTTCAACTATAGTGGACTCCCAAGCACGTGATGTCGATAGGTCCATCACTAATATCAGCCACTCTTCTACTTACCATGGTGCTTTATCCTAGCAATATGATAGCCTTTCTAAGGGTTTCTTACGTTATTCTAGCATGTGGTCCTAAGAATTTAGAAATTTAGTTTGATCCACCCGCTCTTTATACCTCATAGACTCCAAATTATTAATAGTTTTTGTGGCTCACTTGATGCGTAGTTCCAAACATTCCACAAGTGCCTCCCTTGATTTTGATTTACTCCAGCATCACTTGATTCAGATAGAGCTCCCCTTCACACTGAGAGGTCTCTAGGAGCGATGTAGTGGATTTTTTCAACATTAACATGATCTGAAATATTTGGTAAATGATTTCCTCCTCAAGAATTTAATATGAAATGATAAACTATCCTTCATAATGAATTATCTAATAGTGAACTCTTCATCTAGAAGTGCACTTACTTTGAGAAATTAGTGGCAGTGTCAGGTTTTCCCATTTGATGAGACCCAACAACAACTTCTTTATATTGATGGAGTTGAACAATAAATATAAGGTGGTGAAAAAAAAGGAAGATAGATGGAGGTGTACCATTCCTCCAGTGGCACTCAACATCCTCACTCAAGACTCATGGCTGAATTTCCATGACTTTATGCCACCCATACAACTTGAAAAATCCCCTCCCACTCTCTCCATCCCTCCATATTTAAAATAACACCTACTAACCACCAGTGCCCCCATCATATCCCCGTTACATTCCTCAATATATCCCCCCTATGGGAACCTCTATAATAGATTCCACCAACTAAAGTGGGCCCCAAGAATATTCCCCCATGATCCCAACATATTCCCCTTATGCCCACATTTAGTAACAACTAATTCCCCAGATGAATCCCCCATGATGTCCTATAAAATCCTCATTCAGACGACCTTTCTTAAATATCCTTTTCGATATGAATTTTTATAGACATCCTCTCTCAACGTCATATTCTTGGAATCCTCTTCTGAACAACTACTTCATGTTGTTTTCTTCAAAATTACAAGTTTCATGTGTCCTATCATATTCTTTTTACCTTATATGTTTGATTTTGTATGTATTATCTATCTAATTGAATATATCTCACTATCTTTATATATAAATATATAATTATAGGTCAAAAATTTATATAAATCTTACTAATATCTAGTTCCCTTACAATACATTATATGAGAATACTAAATGGAAAAAATCATGTTTCTAAAGACAATAAAACATACCATAATTAATTCACCGATGCATTGATGTGTTTCATAGAATCAACTCATGATCAATGTAGTGGATGAAACCCATCTAAATTCCGGGTCAATCACCACCAAATCAACAAGAAAAATAAATGAGAAAATCTTAATGGTGTATTTTTTATAATCATCACAAAGTGATGGCTGATAGACTCTCATATCCCTGAGTATGTACATAATCCAATATAATCTTCTCATTCAGTTAGAGTATACTGAAAAATCCAAGCCATGTATGGTGAAGACATATTGAAAACCATGCCCGAAGAGAGATTCAATTATGATAAGATTGACTTCCCATACAACTAACTTGAGGATCATATTCTTATATAGACCTCATTCATTCAATAATGTAATTTATGTATCGTTTTCCAAAATATGTTACTCAAAATTCATGCTTGTTAGTGAAAAATAATCGCCGAATGTTTAATGTTTAAAACACATCTATAATTATATGAATGAATAATATGATGATACAAATTTTATAAAAATTTATTAGAAGAAAAGGAAGTGTCTATGAACTCATTATCCCATATCGTAGTACAATCGTATCTTATAATAAAGGAATATCCACTCCCCTTATGAGATGCATTAATCGTATCCAACTACATGCATAGAATGAATTTCTTAACTTGTCTAGAATTTGATATATATTCTAAAACATAATTGTGTGACCCTACGAGCCGTTGTAGTATTTAAAAAAAATTACGAAATCCCAATTTTGTATATGTAATTAAAAAGAATCCTATTGCCAAACACAAGTGAAAATCAAGATACAAAGTGGTTTGGTGTTATCTTGATAAAAATAGGTATTTATACATAAAAACAATCCCATTAATTTATTTTGTTTTAGTGATTAAAACATGAATGTTGATATAATGGTGGAGTGACAATATACTATTTAATAAAAAGATCAATTGAAAATCTATCCTACAAATGAAATATACATATCTAAATATAATTTATATGTAGAAGTGTATGAAATAATTCCTATAACATAAAAAATTTTAAAATCCATTATATATATCCTAAAGTTATTTCACTGACCATAATCAAATGAATCAGGTGTGGATGAAAAACAACTTTTTGTTGTTCAAATGCAATGTTTTAAAATTAGTACAGGGTTTTTTTTTTAAAAACACAAGGAAAATTATAATACACCATAATAACTGGTCGATCATAAAAAACATAAAATAGGTGTGGAACAACATGTACCACAACAAATATCGTGTGTATCCCATATTAATTTGTATGGTGGTAAACATTGATATTGTATTCCTACACATAAAAGTGACTATTGGTCCATAATAAAATTCTATAAATTATAATAAATATCAATATAATGAATAAAATAATAAAATTAAGTGTAAATGATTATTACTTATGTTTGAACCCTAGGAATGACCTCGTTGCACAAAATATTATCAAAATAAATATTAGCCAAAAAATTAATACGTATTAATTTACATAAAAATATTCCAAAAAACAACTAAAAAGATATTACCAATGAATGCACTGTATATCAAGTGGGACATCTATCATTTCATAAAACCACTCCATCATAAATCATAAATGCATTTGATTAAGAATATGGTCCAGTAATCTCTCAAAATAAAATATATATAAATTAAAAAAACCATATTCAGAACAATTTATATAAATTAGAAAAAATAATCAAATATATGAAATTTTTTTAATAGTCTGTACTATAGGAATCAATCAAAAATTTTCATGTTCCATGCTATTTCATGAAAATGAAATAAATGACATGGGCTCCCATCCTCCTTAGTTTTCTTCTATATGTTATTATTCTATAAGGAATAACACTTTGAAATTTTATTTCCTTGACATGCCTTTTCAAAGGGAATTAATTTTGAATTTCATATCTAAATTTGATATAATAAGAGAAATTGACCACCTCAAATTGGGAATTGTGTTCTTCTATAAGTATAATATAACATCACTCTTATCTAGTCAATATTACATGAAGATAATAATCTTGTTGAAAAATTACATAAAAAATATAATACATTAATTTATATAAGTAATTAAAATTATTAAATGTAAGCATATAATAAAATTTTATATATATTACATTGTGTCACATTTACTCACGTAATAAAAAAATTGAAAATGTCATCTGGAATATCAACATCATTTGTGGTAAATAGAGTATCATATCACAAAAAATATGACCATTTATTGGATGTTTGAAAATTTGGAGCCAAATATTCAAAAACATCTCTCGTCCCCCCACCGCGCACATGTAATCAGAAATAATATAATTATGATTATCATTTAATATGTTTTGAAAGAATAAAAACCCATTTATGAGATATATTTAATATATAATAATCCATAAAAACCAATTTTAAAAAAATAACTCATATAAATGTAATATTTTATTAATATAAACTATAAAAAATCATAATCACTGATAATTTGTTACTAATTTTTCACATTGAAGACTACATGAATTGTTATTGTCATATAATACAGTGTTCTTCAAACCACTCTATAAGAGTGAAATCATAATATTCAATGAAAATATATAGTATAGGAGTATTCTTGTCATCAATATTGAAAAACATCCTTAGAATGTATTGATTTGACACTTTAATTGAAAACTTATACTAGTGGAATGAATCTAGATTTTTTCTAGTACAAAAGCTTTTATATTTACACATTTGTCAAATATGTTGGAAAAACTATTATTCCAATTTCGATGGTCGTGAATACATGTCAACAGATCAAAATTCCCATATATTCTAAAAATATAAAAATCAATCTAAAAATAACGGATAATGAAGGATAATAGAATTTAAATAAACTATAAATAAAAAATCATTGAATAATAGAGAAAGATATAGTAAAATTCCTAATGTAACACATAAAATTCTAACTATAAAATGGAAACGGTAAATAAATACACCACCTTATAATCATAGATTAATAAATTTCACTTTTCCTAATTAGTTCACGTCGATTCTAATTATCTAAGCCTTGATAAGAAAAACATCGTTATCAAAAAACATTTGAAGGGAAAAGCCCAAATAAAAACATGTCACTTAAGAACCTCTTTTTTCATATATGAGATGTATTTAATTATCGTAATCTGACTAAAAAAATATCATTTATTACTCAATGATTAATAGTATCTGTTTTTTAATTTTTATTTTTTTATTTAATGATTTTAATTTTATGTGTTTAAATTGTTATTTTACTATACATTTCTTTATTAATCAATGATTCCATTTATAGTTGCATAGAATTCTATTTTCTTCAAGATCTAGTATTTCTAGATTGATTTTGGGTATGTGTCCGAGGTAGGTGAATCTCATTTTGATGAAATATGTACAGGCCCATCCAAATTGGAATAGACATATTTTTATAAAAATTTATTTCAGGGTAAATATAAAAAATTTAAACTAATGAAAAATCCAGATTCAATTCAGAGGTATAAGTTTTCAGTGTAAGTTAAAAATAAATACATTATAAATTTTTTATGACAATTTTGATGAGTAGAATAGTCTCATACTATATCTTTCCACCCAATATTTTAATTTCACTCTTACAGAGTTGTTTTTAAAAGAACACAATACAATATGAAGACAACTATTCAAGTGGTCTTCTATGTGAACAATTAATAATGATTTTTTAGGGAGTATGAGTTTTTATTGTTTTTATTTATAAAATATTACATTTATATGAGTTATGATATTTTTCAATTAGTTTATATGATATTATATAATGTAGATATCTCATAAATGGATTTTTGTTCTTACAAAACACAATGAATCATCATCACAGAGAGCTTATTGCTCACTTGTGCATGGTGGGGGAACAAGTTAATTTTTTGAATATTTTAAAGACCATGTTTGTCATCCAAAAATGATCTTATTAGTTTTAATGATATGATACTCCATTTATTTACAACCCATGGGATTGACATTTCAAACGAGCTAAGGATTTTTCTTGATTACATTGCTAAATTTAACACGTTGAATGATATATAGACCTTGGTTAATGTGATAAAATTTAAAAAATTTATTTAATTATATTAATTAAAGTTTTATATTTATTATGTTATATTTAAATAAATCTTTGTATCATATGGTAGTATTGACCCAAGAAGAGAGATGTGATTTTAGACATATGACAGAGCACAATGCTAGATATTATGTGGTCAATTTCTCTAACTATATCCATTTCTGTTATGAATTTATAAATTTATTCCCATGGAAAAGGTGTGTCAATCAAGAACCTTGGAATAGAGTACCTGACTATGTAAGAAAACCCTATACATGACAAACATACAATTATATAAGACAATATGATATTCATTAATTTTCCAAAAATTACACAGAACATGTAAATTCTTAGTTTATTCTGTTAGTAAGAATTATCAATCACATTTCATATTTTTTTGGTAATATTCCCATTTTTTATAAATATTACAGATGATAGTTTTTTTAATTTATCAATATTTTATTTCCAATCATTTGTAGGATAATAATGTAACATCCCAAGGAAGTAATGAATAATATATATTTTTAACTATGTCTATTAATTAATTAGATAGTGTTTTAGAGGCTTAAAATGAAAATAAATCCAATCTTAAGCATGGAATACACTAATATTTTTAAAAGATTGTTTTACTGCCTTTTGATGGCAACCCATTTTTAAATCTATATTTTGATAATTTTATAAGCTATGTTTTTCAAAATAAACTTATTCTTTATGATTGGGACATCAAAATTTAGTTTCTGTGAATTTTTGGTATTTTTCTGAAAATGTTCATTTTTAATGAATAGTGAAAAATACTGCATTTTACATCAAAACTCCTTCTTAATCTAATTTATTTATATTATTATATTATCTTTTTAATTGATAATAATGTGTAATCTGAATATATGTTTACCATTTAATACAATTTTGGTCATTGGAATCAATTTCACTTTGAAATTAGACTTGAACTGGTGTCAATCTTTTGATACTTATTGTTTCATAAAAACACGCTATTTGTAATGACAGCGGGAATTAATTATTAAATTAATTAATGTGACTTATATGTTTTGAATTTTTTAAAATAGACTACATTTTTGAATTTGGAATATCAAATATAGCTTAGGGTGAATTTTTGGTAATTTTCTGAAAAACATCAATTTTTGATGAATAGTGAAACCACTAAGTGGTACTTATAAAAACTGATTTTCCGTTTAAATGAAATTTTTCCATCATTGTGTTTTGAATTACAAAATCCGACATACGTTGTTTTAATTAAGAAGTAAAATGTGGTTCAATGAGATTAAAATAATTTTTTGGTGAATAGTAACTTATTATGTTTTTAATCGCGATTATTGGTAATTAGTGTAGTTTAAGATAAAAATAATGCTTTAATAAAATGAGATGAGCTTGAAACATGTCCTACCCTCATTTGTTGTGTCATGTCCGACCAAGACAAGCCATGTGTCAACTTGGGGACCCCATGGAGCCACTTTGGTTGGGAAATGACATAAATAACGTTTTATTTAATGTAAAAGTAAAAATGACACAAACATTAGATGTTTTACTAAAAAAAATTTAAAATGGGTTATAAAGATAAGATTTTTTATTATAAATATTAATTGGAATGCTAAAAAGATTTCCTATATCATAGTATTTGTTTAATAATTTTTAAACTTTAAATAAATTAAATTATTTATGACATCATGATGAGGCAGCGATGACCTCATTATTTAACGATTTAAATAAAATGGAAAGTTAATGTAAAATATAAAACCTACACATGGCCAAAACCAATTGGATGAGTGGATTTCGAACCCTTATCACCTTATCCTCGAATTATATCAATGTGGGACCTTTTGGATCCGAAACTCTTTTTAAAATAAAGTAACTTACCTTTACTTTCCAAGAGTGCCCCTCCTCTCCTCTTATAAAAGGCCCCCACATCTACCTCATTTCACACACTCCTCAAGACTTTGGCTCGGCCATACCCTGCCCATTTACACTTTCCACATCCCTCTCCTCATCCTAGAGGATTCCCATTGGGCAGAATCCTTTCAAAGGAAGCCTTTAGGCTTAAATCAAAAGGAGTTACACTTTTAAAGATAATTCATTCTCTCATGTTCATTTGTTTTATTTTGTTTCTCCAACCCCTATAAAATCTTTTTATTTACTTTTTTTTGTAACAACACCAGTATCTTCAATATACTAGGATGTTGTTATAAGATTTATTCGAGCTACAATCTCACACAACTACATCAAATGGTTAAAGAACATACAATTTCCGTGGATGGTGAAATTGTGCCTCCCAAAACGATGATTGTTCAATACTCATTTAACACCTTCAAAGGTGACCATTATGATGCCACTATTTTTATATATGATATATAATATGTTTATTCTTTCCTTAATCTTTTGTATTTTTCATTTATGGCATACCGTTATTGTTTCCATTATGTGTAAACACGATATCTTCATTTTAGGAAGTGCGGACTACCGCCCCGTGAAAGTGATTTGATTCGTTAATACCATATGTGGGATGTGTAAAGGATAAAGTTAATGATATTATATATGTTATTATACTGGAATCATAATATACTCTTATATCATTATGATTCCATTCCAGAAAATATGAAATAGAAATGGAAGTAGCGTTCATGCGTACGTACGACTTACCGTCTCCATGAACGGTGCATTTCATTTTCTTACATCTAAATGTGATGTAATATTATAAATACATGTATATTCTGAATATATATGATATATATGTTATCCAAATCATTAATATAATTCTGAATATAGTGAACCTTTGACCAAATTAACAACATGTAAGTGTAAGAAGTCTATTTTTGACTTAAGAACCAAATACCGACAAAATGAACATTATTAACTTAAATGATTACATGATGTTCATAACATGGTATAAAAGGAATAATTAACATGAAAAAGGTTCTTAAGCAAGTAGATATTAACTCAAGTTTATTATTCAGGAGATTAAATAACGGTCGGGTCATGTCGGATAGGAGGTATGGGACTTCGTCTCAATCTCCTTTCATTGAGGCATATTTTGTTTTATACACAACCTTCTTTTATACGGTGTATAAACCACTTTGACTTTTTCGTTTATCCAAAAGGAATATTTTTTTATATGAATAATTTTACTAAATGACAAAAGGGAATGTTTTTGTCGTACGTATGCGGCGACAACGACTTCTCCGCCGCCGTGACCATTATTTGAGTTTCGGCTTCCTCTACAAGTCGTACTTTTTTTAAAAGAAAAATAAATTCCATGTTTTACTTTTCTTTTATTTTGGTATTGAAAATTGTTTTCATAATGTTTTTATATCAATGTGTTGTATTGATATATTGTTATTGAAAGGTGGAAATGTTATGTTTCCTTTATGCATGTTTTATGTGATACAATTATGTTGAGGTTCTTGGGAATTATTATGAAGACGGGTGGTTCCGTGATAGACTAAGGGTGGGTGAGCCCGATATATCTCTCCAATTCATTGGGTAACGCGAAGGAGTGAAACGTTAAGGTTTCTCAGAATAGATTTAGGGAATATACTGTGATGGGTATTCCAAACGTAACCAAGAGGGTTACTCCCTATGTAAGAATGCCATGAATGCCTCAAGTTACCTTTATGTCGTATGATTTCTATGATTTATTCATGATTTGATGAGGTATGTTAAAGTTCTTATGTTTTATGGGTAAAGTATGATTTCAATCTTGTGTATATATGTACCCATGTTTCCTTTCCATATTTTTATATCCCTTACTGAGCTTTTTATGCTCATCCCAAGTTCTTTTGAAATTTTTTTCACAGGTCAAGGGAAAGGTTCATGATATGATGATAGTGTCAAGGAAGTGTCAATAATGAATCCATGTTTTATTTTAAATATCTTTCCATTGATGGGAAAGAAGAATACTATATTAAATGTAACCACTTTGTTTACATGTGGAATGTAATGAATGTTTTATGATCTAATTCTCTAAAACTCTAAACCCGAAAAGATCCTCAATGTGTAATCTTGTAAAAACTCAAGATTAAGTACGGTTTAAGGGTGGGTCCTTATAGTTGGTATCAGAGGTCGGTTTAGATAACTTTAGGAGTTATAATTCTATTAAATGATTATCCAACAATATTTTTTTTTGAAACGATATAGCATTTAAAGATTATCATGTTGCTTCATCTATGACATGTTTGTTCAGAATGGTTTTCCGCAGAGGAAACAGGGAAGCAGTGCTAGGAAGGCATACAGAAGGAAATAACCTTTCGAATCCACATCCTGAGATGGTCGGAATTGGAACTGAACAGTTTGTTGCAGTAATGGCGCAGTTGACTCAGGCTATAAATGGTGGTGGTATCCATGCACGAGATCAGCCAGATCAACCGCATAGGAACATGTCAGTGGTGGAACATTTCATGAGGCAACATCCCCCATCATTCAGAGGATCATCTGACCCTGTGCTAGCTGAAGGGTGGATTAAAGCACTGGAGAAGATTTTTGATGTCATGGGGTGTTCAGACAATCAAAAGGTTAGTCTTGATATTTACTGTTTGGAGGGTGAGGTAGATCAGTGGTGGTCTATGGTTAAAAATATCATGAATGCTAATGAGATTGATGCTCTTGACTGGGATGAATTCAAAGGTATGTTTCTTGATAAGTATTTCCCTAAGGTTGTTCGACTTAGGATGGAAAAGCAGTTCTTGGAATTGAGGCCAGAGGAAGTCTCAGTGGCTACCTATGAAGAAAGGTTCACTCGATTGGCATGGTATGCTCCAAATTTTATCCGAGACCTTGATAGTAAAATCAATCGTTTTTATATAAGATTAAAGCCAAAATATCGAAGGGATTTAGCTTCTCGTGAGTTCAAAAGTTATGAAAAGCTTGTTCAATGTGATCAGAAGGTAGAAATGGAGTTTGCCGATGATCAAGTGTTCTACAACAACCAGCAGAAGAAGAGACCAAGGTGGCAGGAGAAAGGTAAGAATTATTCGAAAAAGTCTGATGGCAAGAAAACTAAGTTTCCAGTTTGTAATAAATGTGGAAAAAGGCATGCTGGGGAATGTCTTCTGAATTCTGGAATGTGCTACTGATGTGGTAAGATGGGACATAAGGCTCGTGATTGCACTAAAAAAGATCAGGGTGATGGTAAGAACAAATTTGATTTACAGTTAGTGAAATGTTATAAGTGCAATGAGATGGGTCACTATTCAAATGAGTGTCCGACAAAGAGCTTGAGTGATGGGAAGCAGTTAGACTACAAGCAGAAAGGGGTGGTGAAATCCATTGCAACTACTTCAGCAGATGTCGGGCCATCAAATGAAGTTGTATCAGGTACTTTGTTTGTTTTTTCAGATTATGCCAGTGTGTTGTTTGATTCGAGGTCTACATATTCTTTCATCTCTGAAACCTTTTCTAGTAAAATGGTAATACCATCTAAAAAATGACTCCTAAACTTGTGGTAAAAACACCTGGGGGAAATGATGAGGGAAAAAGGATTTATAAGAATCTTCCTATCCTTATCTGTGGAAAGAACCTACTTGAAAACCTTATTGTTTTACCTCTAGTAGAGTTTTATGTTATCCTGGGTATGGATTGGCTCTCAATTTACCATGCTAGGATTGACTGTAGAGCTATGAAAGTTTCTTTTCAGAAAGACTTTCAGTTTGTGTACAAGAATGAACCCTTACTGTTTATAACATATCAAGTGGTCGAGAAACTTGTAAAAGATGGAAATGAATGTTACCTTGCACACATCATTGAAAATAAAGGAACTGTTCAGATTAATGATGTGCCAGTGGTAAATGAGTATCCTGATGTTTTTCCTGGTGAGTTGCCTGGAATAATACCAGATCGGGAAGTTGAATTTACTGTTGACTAAGTTCCTGATGCTAAGCAAATTTCAAACCCCCCTTATCGAATGGCTCAAATTGAAATTTTAGAGTTGAAGGAGCAATTGCAAGATTTGTTAGAGAAAGGTTTCGTTCGACCTAGCACATCACCATGGGGTGCTCTTGTCTTGTTTGTTAAAAAGAAAGATGGTTCCGTGAGACGTTGCATTGATTATAGAGCCTTGAATAATATAACTGTTAAGAACAAATATACTTTGCCTCATATCGATGATTTGTTTGATTAGCTCCAGGGAGCTCAGTTTTTTTCAATGATTGACCTGAGATCAGGGTACCATCAGCTGAAGGTAAAGGAGGCAGATATTCCGAAGACCACGTTCTGTACAAGATATGGACATTATGAATTTGTAGTAATTCCTTTTGGGCTAACCAATGCACCTTCTGTATTCATGGACTTAATGAATAGAATTTTCCATGAGTTCTTGGATAAGTTTGTGGTGGTTTTTATTGATGATATTTTGGTGTTTTCTAAAAGTAAAGAGGAGCATGAGAGATATTTAAGGGTAATCTTGAAAACCTTAAAAGAAAATAAATTGTATGGAAAATTCAGCAAGTGTGAGTTTTGGTTGCAACAAATTTCATTCCTTGGTCACATTGTTTCTAAAGATGGAATAACTGTTGATCCTACAAAAACAAAAGTTGTGGAAGAATGGCCAAGACCCACAAATCTAACCGAGATTCGTAGCTTCCTTGGTTTGGCAGGCTATTACCGATGGGTTTTTAGAAATTTTTCATGGTTATCTAGTCCAATAACTAAGCTAACTCGGAAGGGTGTAAAGTTTATCTGGACAAAAGAATGTGATGATTGTTTTCAGGAACTGAAAAGAAGATTGGTGAATGCTCCAGTTTTGGAACTACCTTCTATAAATGGTGAGTTTATTATCTATAGCGATGCTTCATTGAAAGGATTTGGTTGCGTCCTAATGCAGAATGATCAGTTAATTGCTTATGTTTCACGACAATTGAAAACTCATGAGGTAAATTACCCTATACATGATTTGGAATTAGCTGCTGTCGTTTTTTCTTTAAAAATTTGGAGGCATCATTTATATGGAGTAAAGTGTGAAATATGTACCGATCATAAAAGTTTAAAGTATATATTCACTCAGAATGAATTTAAAATGAGACAAAGGAGATGGCTAGAATTAATCAAGGATTATTATTGTACAATTCATTACCATCTGAGAAAAGAAAATAAAGTGGCTAATGCTTTGAGTCGAAAAAGTAATGCTTCATTAGCAATGTTGCGTTTGGAACATGATCCTTTGGTTAAGGATTGATGAGATTTGGCATGGATTTTGTTGGTGCCAGAATTTCTTCGGTTTTGTTACAGGTATCAGTGAGATCATCTTTATCAGATAGAATCAAGCAAGCACAGAAGCAAGACAGTGAGTTGCAGAAAAAGGTAGAGCTGGTTCAGAAAGGTAAGTTGCGTGAATTCAACATTGATAATGATTGTGTTTTGAGATTTGGGAAGAGATTGTGTGTGCCTTGTGATTAACTGTTGAAGAGATAGTTGTTATGTGAATCTCATAGTTCTCCGTTTTCATTTAATCCTGGCAGTACTAAGATGTATAGAGATCTGCGGGAGTATTACTGGTTGGATGGAAGGAAAAGAGATATTGATGATTTTACTGTGAAGTGTTTGACATGTCAACAGGTTAAAGCAGAGCGGCACTTAACGAAAGGGATGCTTCAGCCTTTACCAGTGCTAGAGTGGAAATGGGAAAACATATCCATGGACTTTGTTGTGGGATTACCGAAGACATCTCGAGGTAATAATGCAATCTTGGTTATTGTTGATCGCTAGACTAAATCTGCCCATTTCCTTACCATACGAGATACTTTTTCCCTGGATCAACTTTCCCGTTTGTATCTTAAAGAGGTAGTTAGGTTACATGGAGTTCCACTCTCCATTGTATCTGACCGTGATCCCAGGTTCACTTATAACTTTTAGAAAGGCCTTTAGAAGTCGTTGGGTACTGAGTTAAATTTTAGTATAGCTTTTCATCCTCAAACAGATGGGAAGTCAGAACGAACAATTCAGACCTTGGAGGATATGATACGATCTTGTTCGATGGATTATCAGGGAAGTAGGGACCAACATCTTTCTTTGGTTGAGTTATCTTATAATAACAGCGTTCATTCCAGTATACAGATGGCTCCATTTGAGGCATTATATGGAAAACAGTGTCGAACTCCAGCTTTTTTGGATAAAGTAGGGGAAATGAAGCGGATGGGACCAAAGTTGGTAGGAGAGATGGCAGAAAAAGTTCAGTTGATTCAGATACACACAAGAATAACTCAGAGTAGGCAGAAAATTTATGCGGACAACAGGAGGAAGGATCTATCTTTTGAGGTAGGTGATCATGTTTTTCTCAAAGTATCACCATTAGAAAAGTGTGATGCGATTTGGTAAGAAAGGAAAGCTGAGTCCAAGGTTCATTGGACCATATGAAATTATGGAAATAGTCGGATCAGTTTCATACCAAGTGGCTTTACCCCCAAGTTTATCTCATGTACACAATTTTTCTCATGTTTCGATGTTGAGAAAGTATATGCCAGATCCATCTCATGTTTTGAGTCCAGAGGTAGTTCAGTTGGAAGAGAACCTATCTTATGAGGAACAACTGGTCCAGATTCTTGACCACAGGGAGCATGTGTTATGGAATAAGGTGATTAAGCAGATAAAGGTTTTGTGGAAAACCCACATGATGGAAGAGGCAACATGGGAATCTGAAAATGCAATAAGGGATAAGTACCCCCATTTATTCGATAAGTAAATAAATTGCGGGGATGCAATTTTTAAAAGGGGGGAATGATGTAACATCCCAATTAAGTAATGAATAATATATATTTTTATCTATGTCTATTAATGAATTAGATAGTGTTTTAGATACTTAAAATGAAAATAAATCCAATCTTAAGCATGGAATACACTAATATTTTTAAAAGATTGTTTTACTGCCTTTTGATGGAAAACCATTTTTAAATCTCTCTTTTGACAATTTTATAAGCTATGTTTGTCAAAATAAACTTATTCTTTATGATTGGGACATCAAAATTTTCTTTGTGTGATTTCTTGGTATTTTTCTGACAATGTTCATTTTTTAATGAATAGTGAAAAATACTGCATTTTACATCAAAACTGCTTCTTAATCTAATTTATTTATATGATTAGATTATCTTTTGAATTGATATTAATGTGTAATATAAATATATTTTTACCATTTAATCCAATTGTGGTCATTGGAATCAATTTCACTTTGAAATTAGACTTAAACTGGTGTCAATCTTTTGATACTTATTCTTTCATAAAAACACGCTATTTGTAATGACAGTAGGAATTAATTATTAAATTAATTAATTTGACTTATATGTTTTGAATTTTGTAAAATAGACTTCATTTTTGAATTCGGAATATCAAATATAGCTTAGGGTGAATTTTTGGTAATTTTCTGAAAAACTTCAATTTTTGATGAATAGTGAAACCACTAAGTGGTACTTATAAAAACTGATTTTCTGTTTAAATGAAATTTGGTCATCATTGTGTTTTGAATTTCAAAAATCCGACATACATGGTTTTCATTAAGAAGTAAAATGTGGTTCAATGAGATTAAAATAATTTTTTGGTGAATAGTAACTTATTACGTTTTTAATCGCGATTAGTTGTAATTAGTGTAGTTTAAGGTAAAAATAATGCTTTAATAAAATGAGATGAGATTGACACATGTCCTACCCTCATTGGTTGTGTCATGGCCGACCAATAAATGCCATGGGTCAACTTGGGGACCCCATGGAGCCACTTTGGTTGGGAAATGACAGAAATTTTTTTTAAATGTAAAAGTAGAAATGACACAAACATGAGATGTTTTACTAAAACAATTTTACAATGGGATATAAAGATCATATTTTTGATTATAAATAGTCATTGGAAAGCTATAAATATTTCCTACATCATAGTATTTTTTTATAATTTTTAGAATTTATATAAATTAAACTATTTATGACATCATGATGATGCAGCGATGACCTCATTATTTAACGATTTAAATAAAATGGAAAGTTAATGTAAACTCTAAAACCTACACATGGCCGAAACAAAATGGATGAGTGAATTTATAACCCTTATCACCTTATCCTAGAATTATATCAATGTGGGACCTTTTGGATCCGAAACTCTTTTTAAAATAAAGTAACTTATCTTTACTTTCCAAGAGTGCCCCTCCTCTCCTCTTATAAAAGGCCCCCCACCTCTACCTCATTTCACACACTCTTCAAGACTTTGGATCAGCCATCCCCTGACCATTTACTCTTTCCACATCCCTCTACTCATCCTAGAGGATTCCCATTGGGCATAATCCATTCAAAGGAATCCTTTAGGCTCAAATCAAAAGGAGTTACACTTTTAAAGGTAATTCATTCTCTCATGTTCATTTGTTTTATTTTGCTTCTCCAACCCCCATAAACTCTTTTTATTTACTTATTTTGTAACAAAACCAGTATATTCAATATACTAGGATGTTGTTATAAGATTTATTCGATCTACACTCTCACACAACTACATCAAATGGTTAAAGAACATACGGTTTCCGTGGATGGCGAAATTCTGCCTCCCGAAACGATGATTGTTCAATACTCATTTAACACCTTCAAAGGTGGCCATTATGATGCCACTATTTTTATATATGATATATAATATTTTTATTCTTTCCTTAAGCTTCTGTATTTTTCATTTATGGCATACCGTTATTGTTTCCATTATGGGTAAACACGATATCTTCATTTTAGGAAGTGCGGACTACCGCCCCCTGAAAGTGTTTTGATTAGTTAATACCATATGTGGGATGTGTAAAGGATAAAGTTAATGATATTATATATGATATTATAATTTAATTATAATATACTCTTATATCATTATGATTCCATTCCATAAAATATGAAATAGAAATGGAAGTAGCGTTCATGCGTACGTACGGCTTACCGTCTCCATGAACGGTGCATTTCATTTTCTTACCTCTAAATGTGATGTAATATTATAAATACATGTATATAATGAATATATATGATATATATGTTATCCAAATCATTAATATAATTCTGGATATAACGAACCTTTGACCAAATTAACAACATGTAAGTGTAAGAAGTCTATTTTTGACTTAAGAACCAAATACCGACAAAATGAACATTATTAACATAAATGATTACATGATGTTCATAACATGGTATAAAAGGAATAATGAACTTGAAAAAGGTTCTTAAGAAAGTAGATATTAACTCATGTTTATTATTAAGGAGATTAAAGAACGGTCGGGTCAAGTCGGATACGAGGTATGGGACTTCGTCTCAATCTCCTTTCATTGAGGCATATTTTGTTTTATACACAACCTTCTTTTATACGGTGTATAAACCACTTTGACATTTATGTTTATCCAAAAGGAATCTTTTTTTATATTAATCATTTTACTAAATGACAAAAGGGAATGTTTTTTGTCGTACGTATGCGGCGACAACGACTTCTCTGCCGCCGTGACCATTATTTGAGTTTCGGCTTCCTCTCCAAGCCATACTTTTTTTTAAAAGAAAAATAAATTCCATGTTTTACTTTTCTTTTCTTTTGGTATTGAAAATTGTTTTCATAATGTTTTTATATCAATGTGTTGTATTGATATATTTTGATTGAAAGGTGGAAATGTTATGTTTCCTTTATGCATGTTTTATGTGATACGATAATGTTGAGGTTCTTAGGCATTATTATGAAGACGGGTGGTTTCGTGATAGACTAAGGGCGAGTGAGCCCGATATAGCTCCCCAATGCATTGGGTAACGCGAAGGAGTGAAACGTTAAGGTTTTTCCGAAGATATTTAGGGAATATACTGTGATGGGTATTCCAAACGTAACCAAGAGGGTTACTCTCTACGTAAGAATGTCATGAATGCCTCAAGTTACCTTTCTGTCCTATGATTTCTATGATTTATTCATGATTTGATGAGGTATGTTAAAGTTATTATGTTTTATGGGTAAAGTATGATTTCATTCTTATGTATATATGTACCCATGTTTCCTTTCCATATATTTATATCCCTTACTGATCTTTTTATGGTCATACCAAGTTTTTTTGAAATTTTTTTCACAGGTCAAAGGAAAGGTACATGATATTATGATAGTGTTAAGGAAGTGTCAAGAAAGAATCCATGTTTTATTTTAAATATGTTTCTATTGATGGGAAAGAAGAATACTATCTTTATGTAACCACTTTGTTTACATGTGGAATGTAATGAATGTTTTATGATCTAATTATCTAAAACTCTAAACCCGTAAAGATCCTCAATGTGTAATCTTGTAATAACTCAAGATTAAGTAAGGTTTAAGGCTGGGGCCTTATAATAACCTAAAACAACTATTTCCATCATTTATTATTGATTGGTTTCGGTCAATGGTTGATGCCTCACTTGATATACATTTTATTCAATGGTAAAATATTTTTAGCTATTTTTTTGTTTCATATTTTTATCTTCATTGATAGATATTAAATTAATATTTAATTATTGTTTTGATGATATTGCGTGTGATGGAGTCATACATGGGTTTCATACATAGGGGGGAAAAATGTATACTAAATTTTATTATTATTTATATAAATATTTAATAATATTTATAGACTGTGGTGATAGACCTATAGTTACATGAATGTATAGAAAGAAAATAGAAAAGTCTACTAGACTCCATATTAATAGGTTATGAACATGAGATTCACTGTGTTTAATGTTGTTTCAAACTCATTATAAATTTTTAGGATGGATCAATCAATATGATGTATTAATATATTCCATGTGTTTTTATGGTTTAAGAAACCTTTTCTTAA
Organism: Viscum album; assembly: GCA_963277665.1. NCBI lineage: Eukaryota > Viridiplantae > Streptophyta > Magnoliopsida > Santalales > Viscaceae > Viscum > Viscum album. The sequence continues at coordinate 1,843,583,184 of OY728141.1, read as the reverse complement.
TTTTTAATCATTAAATATGAAATAAAAATTCTGTTTATAATCCATACCTAGATCATGTGATCATAGTTAGTGAAATTGTTTTATATTAGGTCTAATGGATTTTTCTAATATTATGTGTGTATATTATTACATCAAAAATATCCATTATACCTATATATCCATGTTCATTTATAATATAATATTCCAATAATACATTTTCTTAAATGGTATTGTGTCTCTCCCCTATAAAATATATGTTCACTTTTTTTAATCTCTAAAACAAAATATATATTTTTCTAGGAGTTTTTCTTAGTAGTGAATTCTGATTTTGACCGAGACCACACAAAAAAAATTTAGATTGAGTTTCACTAGTATTATGTTAAATGAATTTTTTTTCTTACATATATAAAAGCAGGATTAAATATTTATTTTCAACCCTAAAAAGGGTCATAGAGTCAAACGATTAGTCCTTATAATAAAGATAATATTTTGGAAAATGAGTTTTTTTCCAAATTTAATATAGTTTGATAATCCATTTCCAATGTAATTTGGAAGGATTCCCTAATTGTTGTGAATTTTTTTCATTTTGCACTTATTTGATTTTATTATAAGTGGAAGATTTTTGGGAATGCACTATCGATATATAAATTTTATTCTAGGATTTATCTATATCATAATCCAATAAATTCATGAAATGCATCTTTTAGGTTATGAATGATTCATACGGGGTGTGGAGATGACTGTTTTATATGATAAAATTGGCCTATGATATGGGATTCTAAGTGCATAGCCAATGTGATGTAATCTACTCAATTTCCATCAATTGTAAATCATCTAAGAATTCATTTATTGAATTGATGAAGTTTTTTAATCATTTAAACATTAAAATATTATTAAACACCATCAAGTATTTGTTTTTAGTAATGTATGTCGGCTACCATGTATTGGAAACTAAATCTTGAACACCTTTATTAAATTAAGGAGGGCTATATACTGACACAATCCTCTAGTTTTTGGTGTTGGAAATTCAGTATTTTCCATGACCTAATCTCTCTTCTAGCTTTGTTTTATACTTTTCTACATCGATTAAGGTGGGAGAATAGCTCCTGTAGTTCGCAGGATCCTCTCATAGAGTGTAATGATTCTATCGGTCAATGTACATCCTCATGGAGATGAGAGTCCATCAGCTATAACATGGTGATACCTGTCAAATGTACTTCAACGATACAGGAGGAGATAGAGAAAAATGTGTTTGAGGTAAGCTTCTTTATATACCATTTTGATTCAATGGTGATGGACTGAGAATATAAATGAGTTTCTTCTTCCACAATGATTTTGAGATGATTATACAAAACCCATCAACTCATTTGTGAAATAATTCATATGAGATTCAATGTCTTAGAAACTATATTTTTTTACCTTTCAGAATAATCATATTCTTATTATGTTCTCCATGAGGGGAAGGCCAAAAACTGATTCAATTCTATTGGATTTTTGTGCATAAAAGTAGGAGGATAAAATAGAATATCCAGTGTAGTTTTGTGTTGTACTAATGGAGAAGAATAAGACTGAAAAAGAAGAAGTTGATGAGTTGGTCATGAAGTCCAAATAAAAACGAGGTGTTGCACAGTATGGTATTTACATAAGTAGTGGGAATAAGAAGACATACAGTGCAACATTATAGTGAACTAAAATAGAAGATTCTATTTTTTATATTTTTGTGCATAAAAATGACTAAATTATAGTGATCCTTTAGTTTTAATGATAAAAACACTCAATTTTCCAATTATTTCATTTATATTTTTGGGGATCAAAGAGTGTCAGGTCTTCATACCCAATAAGAAAAATAGGGAAACCAAAATGTAATACCTTACACTACTTGGAAAATGTCCTATAATAGTATTTTATCTCATTGATGAGGACCACACCATAGAACAACATAGTACAAATTCCTCTCTGAATAACATGGAGAAAATTTGGTAATTCACACCAGAATCAAACATCAAATCCTACTACATCGGGAAAGGATACACTAAATGATAAATAACTAAACATATAAACTCTTCCATGCAAGATTACATGCCACAACCTAAGTTAAATGTGTTTACTACCATGAAATCTGAAAAACCACCAAAATGGGTATATGAAACTCCATTTCAAAGTTGTAATCCCTATTCCACAAAGACAAACTCCATGGAGCAGTGATGTTTTCCATATGATAAGAGGATACATTATAGAAATTTCAAACAAGAATTAAATTGTGTGTCAATATTTGAAAACACAAATCTTTAAATACCCATATTGTCCAATGATTATTCATTAATCATAATGTCTATAAATATAGACATTTAGAGGGTTGAAAACAAACTTTCTCATTCATTATCTAATTCCAACATGCTACGATCATCAATATGTACCCATAATCGTAATCCATAATTCAAAACCCCAATAACCCCCAAATAACTATCCAAATCCCTAACCCCATACTATTCCCTCACCCAATCTTAATCCCAACCCCCCCCCCCCAATATTAATTCTTAATCCATAACCCCCATTTTAATCCCAAATCCCTACCCCCATATCAATCCGGAATACCACCCCCAATCTTAATACCTAACCCACATCTTAATCCCTAATCCTCCGATCATAATACCTAATTCATACCAACCATATTAATCACTAATCACTTCATAATCACTAACCTAACCCCCCCCCCCCCACAATCCTAATCAAGAAACCCCAATCCTAAACCCTACCCCAAACCTTAATCCTGAACCCCAACCCTGAAATCATAATCCAAATCACTAACCCCTAACCCGCTAATCATAAACCATAATCCCTAACCCCCATCCATATCCCAATAGTTATCCCTAAATAATTCCTACCCCCATATTAATTCATAATATTTACCCCCCCCCCCATCATAATCCATAATCCCTTACCCCCCATATTAATCCATCATCCCTACCCCCTACATCATAATCTTGAATCACAACCACCTGATCCTAATCCCTCACTATCCATCATAGTCCATAATGCCACAATCTTAATCACTTATCCATTCCACCCATCTTAATCCCAAATCCCTACTACCATATTAATACATAATTCTGATCCCCACTCATAATCCCTAACCCCACCAAAAATCCCTTACCCCCACCCACAAAACTTAATTCAAACCACTAACACCTAACCCACTAATCATAATCCTTAATCCATAACCCCCATATTAATCCACAAATACCTAACCCCATCTTAATCTCTAATCCCTTCCCCCAATCTTATTCCGTAATCTCTAAACTCCTTTATCCTAATACCTTCCCCAACCCTAATCCCTAACCAACCACCCCCAACTCATTATCCTAATCACTAACACCTAACATATTAATATAAATCCATATTCTATAACCCAGGAATCTTAATCTCTAATCTCCCCATATTATTCCTTCATCCCTACCCCCTGAATCATAATCATGTATCCCCCATCTTAATCCTTAATTCCAAATCGTAGTACCTAATCTCTAACCCCTATATTAATCCCTAATCACAACCCCCATCTTAATCCCTACACCCCCAAATACTAATCCAAATCACTAACCCCTAACCAACTAATTTTGATCTGTAATCCCTAATCCCCCACATCTTAATCCCTCATCCCTACCCACCAATCCAAATCCCACACACACATCTTAATCACTAATCACCCAATATTAGTCCATACCCCCTATCTTAATCCCTAATCTATACCCTTCTTCCAATCCTAATCCCAAACCCCAAAAATAATCCCTAACCCAAATCGTAATCCCTACTCCCAACCCTATTCCCAAACACCCCCAATCATCATCTAAATCATTAACTGATAACCTTCTATTCATAATCCCTATCTTTATCCACCCAATGATAATCACAAGTACCTACCCCCAGTCATAATCCTTACCCCCAATATTATTCCCTAATACCCACCCCATCCCTACCCCATCTTAATCCCACACGCCAATCCTATTTCCCAACACCCATCTTAAAACATAACCCCATAATCATAACCCATAAAATCTCCCCCTCCCCCAAATCCAATTTTTGACCCAAAAATCCTAATCTCGAACCCAACCCAAATCCCTAACGCCCCAAATCCTAGTCCAAATCCCTAACACATACACCACTAATCATATCATATAATCTATAACTCACCAATCTTAATCCATATCCCATACACCGCAAATATTAATCCCTAATTCATAACCACCAATACCCTCCCACCAATCTAAATCCATATCCCAAATCCCAACCCACACGCCCAATCTTTAGTCCAAATGCCAAACCCCCACACTATCTAAATCCCTAATCCCTAACCATGCATCATAATCCCTAATCCCTACCCACATACGAATCTCAAACCCCCAATCCAAATCCTGACCCCAACACTAATCACTACCCCTATCTTAATCCACAATCCCTTCCCCACCCCAACTACTAATCACTAACCTCAAACCAATATATAAACCCAATCATACTTCTTAATTCCTGACACCCCATAACCCCCCCCCCCCCACAAATCCAAATTATAATCACCAACACCAAACTAATCTATACCCCCACCCCAAATATAAATTCCTAATCCCTAACCACCCCCCCATTATCAAGCTGAATCACTATCACCTAACTGACCACCATCTTAAGACATATTCCCTAACCCCCCCAATTAATCCTAATCCCCCAATCATAATCCCTAATCCCAAACCACACATATCAATCCCTAATACCTACCCCAAAATCCTAATTCCAACCCCCCTAATCCTAATCCCTACCCCTAAGCCTAATCCCAAACACCCCCCAAATCCCCATCCAAATCACTAACCCCTAACATTGTAATTTTATTTCCTAATATTTAAGCCCCCCAATATTAATCAATCATCACAAAACCCTCTCCAATCCTAATCATTATAACCTAATCCTATTCCCCAATTCCCACCCCACCCCACCAAACATAATCCCTAATACCTAACCCCCAATCCTCATCCCTAACCCCACATCTTAATCACCAATCCCTCAATCATAACTCCTATAACCCCATCTTAATCCCTAATCTCGACAATCTCCCAAAAACATAATCTTGAACCCAATCCTAATCCTTACCTCTATCCCTAATCCCTAACCACCATCTTTATCCAAATCAATAACCTCTAACCCAATAATCATAATCCTGAATATATACCGCAAATATTAATCAATTATCCCTACCCTCGAATATTAATCTGTAATTCCTAACCCCCATTACCCCCACAATTACCATCCTAATCACTTTCCCCAAACTAATCCATACCCCGACTCTAGATACATAATACCTTACCCCCCAAGTCCCAATCTGAATCACAAACACTTAACTAATCCCTACCCCTCCCCCACCCCCCATCTTAACCCAAAATCCATACCCCACCCACCAAATCGTAGTCCCTAATCCCTAACCACCCTTCTCAACCCCTAATCCCTACCTCAAATCCTATTCCTGACCCCCAACCCAAACTCTCAGCCCAACCTTAATCTCAACCCCACCTCATCCCTAATCTCCACTATCCCAAATCCCTAATGATTCATCTTAATAGCTAAAGACTACTCCCAATCATAATGTTGACACCAAACCCTAATCCCAATCCACAACCCTAATGCCAACCCCTACCTAATCCTGAACCCCCATCTTAATCCATAATTCCCCCATTCATAATCAATAAACACTAATCAATCTATACCCCCAAAATTAATCCCTAATTCCTAACCCCCATAACCCCAAAACACAATCCTAATCACTGACCCCTAACTAATCCCAACCCCCCACTAATATAAATTCCTAATCCATACCACCCAAATCCCAATCTAATTCACTATGCCCCTCAATATTAACCCACAATCCCTACCCCCATCACAATCATAATTTTGAATCCCTAACCACTCATATTTATCCGTAATACGTACCCTCCCGCAACCCTAATCCCTATCCCAGGATTCTGTACCCCTGCATCATAATCATGACCCTCCTAAACCATAATACCCACCACATATTAATCACTAATCTATACCCCTCCCCATATCCTAATCACTAACCCCAAACTAATCCCTACCCTAATATAAATCCCTAATTTACAACCCCCATAACCCCCAATCGTAATTCTAATCACTAACCCATAACTAATCACTACCCCCAATCTGAATCCATTATCCCCCTCCCCCAATCAAAATCCATAATCCCAAACAGCCCATCATAATCCCTAATCTCAACCCACCCACCCCTCCAATCCAAATCCTAACACCCCAACACTAACACCAATCCCACCAATACGTATACTAATCACATATCACTAAACCCCCCAAACATAATCCCTAACCTATCTTATTCCCAAATCCCAAAGCCCCAAATATTAATCCCTAATCCATCCCTCCCAATCCCAAATCCCTTCCTATAATCTTATACCTAGTCATTAATTCCTAAATAATCCCTCTTACCCCAATCTAAATCCCTAACCCCCACCCCACACACACAAACACATCTTAATCTATAACCCTTAACCTCCTATCCTAATATTGAACTCCAATCCAATTCTCGACAACCTAATCATAATCCCTACCACCAATATTTATCTGAATCACTATCCCCTAACCCACAATCTTAATCCCTAACAACCATCCTAATACCCAATCACCCATCATAATCTCTAATCACCCAATCATAATCTCTAATCCCTAACCCCTACCCCCATCTTAATCCCAAATCTCTGCCCCCAATCCCACAATATTAATCCATAACCCCCAATATTAATCCCTAACAATCGTCTTAATCCTTTGGACCCCAATATCAATTCCCAATCCCTATCCTCCCATCCAAATCCCTAATCCTTGTCCCCATCTTAAATACAAGCCCCCCAATCTAAATCTTTACCCCCATTCTTAAGATAATCGCTAAACCATAACCCCTTAATGTTTAGGCCTAACTCTCATCTTAATCCTTAATCCCTAAGAACCCAATCATAATCCCTATTCCCAAACCCCAATCTTAATCCCTAATCCCTACCCCATAATCTTAATCCTAACCACAAATCTTAATCCCACCCCCAATTATAATCTCTACCACCCAATACATATCAAAATCAAAATCACTAATCACATAATCTTAATCCCTAACCCCCATATTAATCCCTAATCCCCTATCTCAATCACTAATCCCCACCCCCTTTTTAATCCCATATTCATACCACAATATTAATAAAAAATATCTACCCCTCCCACAATCTTAATCTCTACCCCCCAACCCTAATCCTAATCCCCAAAATCATAATCTCGACCCCAACCCTAATCCCTAACCCCATAATCCTTATCCAAATAACTAGCCCCTATCACCCCCAATATTTATCCATAACCCTCCATAGTAATCCCTAATTCCTAAACACCCAATCATAATCACTAATCCCTACCCCAATCTTAATCTCTACCAATATCTTAATCTCAAAAACCCCCAATCCTAATCCCTTCCAAACCCTAATCCATAACCCAAATCCTTATCCTAATCACTAACCCCTATCCACCAATCATTATCCCTAACACCCATATTAATCCCTAATACCTAAGATCCCAATTTTAATCCCTAATCCCTACCCCCAATCCGAATCCCTACCCCAACCATAATCCCTAATCCCCATCCTAATATCTAACCCCTAACCCACTATTATTATCCCTAAATTCCATTATTAATACCTAATATACACCTCCAACCACCGCCATATTTATCCACTATCCCAACTCCCAATCATAATCCATAACACCCCCTCCATCTTTAATACCCACCCCCAACTGAATCCCTATCCTAATCCTAATCCATATCCCCCAATCCTAACCCTTAATCCCTAACCCACCCACAATTCTAATCCCTTACCCTCGAATCTTAGTCCATACCCCAAACCCTAATCCTAACTCTCTAATACTAATCCTACCAAAATCACAATCCATATCATAAACTGAAATCCCTAAACCCCTAAACCCTACACCCAATCCTAATCCCTACCTCAATCCTAATCATAGCAACTGACCCCTTAATATCCCTACCCCCAAAATCTTAATCCCTAATCCGTAAATCCCTATATTAATCCCTAATCTCACCCCAAATCCTAATCCCTACCCAAACCCTATTTTATAACCCCCAACTGTCATAACTGTAATAACTACACCCAAACTAATTCTTACCCCAATCATAATTCATAATCCCTAACACCCACCCAATCCTAATCCAAACCCTAACCCTAACCCCTAACCAATAACCCCCAACCAATCCCTAACTCCCACCAATCTTAATCCTAATCACTAACACATAAATAGTACCTACCAGCAATATTAATACTTAATCTCTAAACCCCCATATTAAACCATATTCCCCACCCCCGAATAATAATCCTTTCCCCCAAACCTAAACCATAACCCCGCCAATCCTAATCCTAATTACAAACCCCTAACTAATCCATACCCCCATTCTTAATACCTAATCCCAAACCCTTCCATCCTAATACTTACCCCAAACCTAATCCCAATAACCCCCACATCCCTATCATAATCACTATCCTCTGCCCCTATCTTAATCACTAATCCAATAACCCCATGAAAATCATAATCCCAAGTCCGTACACCCCCAATCATGATATATAATCTCATACCCATCTTCTTAATCCCTAATACATACCCCAACTCTAATCTCCCAACCTTGATCCCTAACCCCAATCCTACTCCTTAACCGTAATCTTAATCACTAATCCCTAAACCCACCCCTAAATCAAAATTCAAATCAATAAACCCTAACTAGCCCCAGCAAGCAATCTTAATCCCAACTCCATAACCCTCTAATCCTAATCCCAAACACCCTCCCCAATCATAATCACAAATCCACAACCCCCCAATCATAATCATAATAAAAAATCCTTAACTAACCTCTACCCCCAATCTTAATCCCAAATCTGTAATCCAGCCCCCCTCAACCCTAATCCATAAACCCCATATTAATCACCAATATCTAACCCCCCATACTAATAAAAATCACTAACCCCTAACCATAAATCATAAACCCTAATCCTTAACCCTGCATCCTAATCCCTAACCCCCATATTAATCACAAAATACAAACCCCTAAACCAAAGACTAACCACTATACCTCATCCCCAATCTGTATCCTAAATCCTTACCCCCACTATACTAATCCATATCCCCTTTCATAATCAATAATATATAAAACCATAAATCCTCATTAGTAACCTGTTATCTAATCCCTACCCCCAAATTAAAATCCCTAATCCTTATCCCCCCAATAATAATCCTCCCACCAATCCTAATCCCTCGAAATCATATTCTATACCACCAACACTAATCCCTCACCCCACGAATCCTAATCCTTTTCACTAACCCCTAACTAATACATACCCCCTCGATCTTAATACCTAATCCCTAACATCTTTATCCAAATCCATATCCCCCACCATAATTCCTAATCCCTAAATCCTAATCCCAATCACTAATCCCCACATAATCTCTACCCCATCACTTAAATCACCGTCCATAATCCCGACCCCAATCTCAATCCATAATACCCTCCTATCCAAACCTAATCCTCATCCCTATCACCTAATATATCCTTAACCACCATTCTTAATCCAAAATCCCTAATCCCCTCACCTTAATCCATATTCCATATTCCTCAAATCACCATCCCTAATCCTTAACCCCAATATTAATCTCAAATCACTACACCCCCAACTTTTAATCCCTACCCACCCAAATCCTAATTTTTATCCCCAACCGTAATCCATAACCCCAATACTAATAATATTGACTAACCCCTCTCTAATCCCTACTACCACAATAATAATCCCTAATCTGTAACCCCCAATCCCAATCCATACCCCAAACCCTAATCCCTAACCCATAGTTCCTGATCCTAATCATTAATCACTTAATAATCCCTACAACCAATCCTAGTCCCTAACCACCAAATACTAATCCTAATAACTAACACATAATTAATATCTAGCCCCCAATCATAATCCATAATCCCCATATAATCCTAATCCCAAATCTTAACCACCAATCCTAATACTTAATCCCCCCCCATCATTATCCTTAATACCTAAGCCCCTCATCTTAATCGCTATCCTCCCCCAATCTCAATCCCTTTTCCCAACTCCCCTCATTTTAGTCCGTTATCCCCCCAATCGTAATCCCGGACCATCTCACCCAATCTTAATCCTAATCAGTGATTCCAATTTAATCTCTATCGCCCAATCCTAATCCATAATCTCTACCCACCCCCAATCATAATCGTAAACTCCATAATCATAATCACTAACCCCCACCCAAATCCTAATCCATAACTGCCCAATCCTAGTTCCTACCGAAACCCTAATTCTCAAACCCCCCAATCCTAAGTCCATTCACTAATCCATACCCCCACTATTCTTAATCTGTAATCCCTAACACCCCAATATTAATAGCTAATCCTCAATCCATTATTCTTAATCCATAATCTATATCAACCATGAAGTTATAAATAAATTTTATATTGAATTCATGAAACACTATGTCTCTAAAAACACCGCATTGTTTTAACTCAAACATTAATCAAAAATGTTTCCACCAATATGATTTGAGTTTTGAAGAGCTGACATACACAATTTCATTCAGTTATATATTTAGATTCTAATAGGATAAACATACATTTTTGATGAATAGTCATGTACACTAATGAATATTAATTTACCATTATGAATAGTAATATGATCTTTCGTAATAGTAATCTCTCCGTTGAAGGTTTGAAAAATTTAGACACCTTAAAAATGAAAGAGATTATTTTAGAATTTAATTATTACATGTTGGTATTTTTGTGAGGAATATATAATAACCTAAAATTTCATATTAATAAATTTATTTAAAATAGAATTAATTTTCATAAAATGTATTCTTCAATAAATATTTTTTTATCTAATGATTTTTGGATAATTTTATGCAACCTCAGTTTATTATTGAATGGTTTAGAAAATTAGTTTAAAATTTAAAATATGTATTTTTAAAGTAAATAATTTTTATTTATATAAATTAATTTTATAATATTTAGAAAATTATTTTGATAAAATGGGGTTCATTTTTGAATTCTACAAGGCCAAAAATGGTTAAAGGGAATTTTTGGATATTTATAAAAATCTTGATTATTGTTGAATAGTAAATTATATTAATTTATAGTATAAATACATTATAAGATAAATACACTATTACATACATCATGGATGATGTAAGAACAATTGGTTAGAACTTAAATTCATTTAATACTATTTTTGTCACAAGAATGAACACTATTGGTTTTCATTGAAAAGATAATAAAATAATGATTAAAATAATGGGAAACCCTCCTCTCCTCCACTATAAAAACCACCACCCACTCCCTCTTCACAAAACTCTTATAAGGATTGATGTTTCTCAATGTTATTCCCAAATAATATTCCCTATTTCCTCTCCAAATCCATGATATCATGGTCTTTCCAAAAGTCCAAAACCCATTCCCTTATGGAGATTCTAAAGGAGGTGTATAACGGAGGTAAACCCACAACATATTTCATTAATTTTCATTCAATGTTCCTTAATTTTTTTTTCATATACTCACATAATCTATCCAAATGATTCTGATAAATCTAGTATCATATATATATGGGAATTATATCATGTTATTGGAACATCCGTCATAAATATATTTACTCTCTCTATTTTATTTAAAAAAATGAAATCATCATCTGGGAGGTGCTGATTTACAACCTTCTTGGTCGAAGAACCTTCATTATTCAATTTATTTTAAATTTCTGGCCCTTAATCCATTTTTTAGTTTCATGAAAACATATATATATATATATATCCTATTTTATGTTCCAGAACCTAGATGTATACACAATGTAATGCCCCGACCCCAGTTACCCAGAGTCGGTGCATTATTGTGTAACATTGGCATGATCACAAAAGATCAACTCTCGAAAGATCTATTAGTTTAGTAGCCTGTAAACACTAGATACATTCATAAGTTTTACATTACATCATAAAGTAATAAAAAACTACAACAACATCTTGTCTTCATATCCCCTCATATTATCCCTTCAGGTCATTCATAAAATACTTCTTCACATCCTGGAAAAATTAAAACATTGAAAGGGGTGAGCTCTGATGCTCAGTAAGGATAACAATATAGCAGAAGATTTCATAAATAAACATAATCATTTAAGGCAATGTATGACTAAAACAAAAGCCTTTTAAGCATGAACTTCAACATAATATGGAAAAGTAAAATGAGATAATTCCATTTCCATATTCAAATGGATATTCTACTGGTCGAATAATCACATGAAATATCAATGACCACTTTCATAATGATGGAATGCATAATTACAGACTATCATAACCACGTAGCCAAGGCCTCTTGCCAAGACCAAAAATAATATATTGTCAAGGCCTCGTGCCAAGAAACTTTTTTGTCTCATGAGACCTGTCAATGCATCGAGGAGCTATAGAGTAATGCACCTGTCACTTATTAAGTCCAATTCATTCCTCATATGAAGAGGTTTAAACCTATCATAAACCATAACATAATTGTATCACATAAAACATGCATAAAGGAAACATAAGATTTCCACACTTCAATCACAAGATATAAATTCAACACATTGATATAATAAAAACATTATCAAAACCATTTTCAATACCAAAATAAAGGAAAAGTAAAACATGGTATTTATTGTTTATTTTAAAAAAAGTTATGGCTTATATAAGAAGCCAAAACTCAAATAATAGTCACGGTGGAGGAGAAGTCATTGTCACCGCATACATAAGAAAAAAAATTCCTTTTGTTGTTTAGTAAAAATGCATTGTATAAAAAGATTCCTTTTGAATAAAAGTAAAAGTCAAAGGAGTTTATACATTGTATAAAAGAAATTTGTGTATAAAACAAAATATGCCTTAATGAATAGTGATTGAGAAGAAGTCCCTTAAAAAGACCATTTTTTATATATAATAGGTCTATTATGTTTATTCACTATAAGTACACATAAATAAAGTAAAAATACAAGATATGACATAATAATATCAGGACATAATTTGAATGTAGTAGATTAACCCAAAGAATGTAAATTGGGTTAAGAAGTTCCCTTACCTCGTGTCCGACTGGACTCGACCATTTTTTAACCTCATGAATAATAAACTAGAGTTAATTTATAATTTCATAAGAACATTTTTCAAGTTCATTGCTCCTTTGATATCACTTATTACCATGTTATGAACATTATGTAATTATTTATGTTAATAACGGTCATTTTGTCGATCTATGGTACTTGAGTCACAAATAAAATTCTTAAAATTACAAGTTGTTCATGTGGTAAAATATCCATTATATCCATAATTATATTCATGACTTAGTTATAATATACATCATATATATCCAGTATATACATTCATTTATAATATTACATAACATTTAGAGGTAAGAAATGAAATGCACCGTTCATGGAGACGGTAAGCCGTACGTACGCATGAACACTACCTTCATTTATATTTCATATTTAATGTAATGAAGTTATAATTATATAAAGGTATAATATAATTCAAGTATAATATAATTTATAATACCATTAACTCCATCCTTTATACATCCCACATATGGAATTAACGATTCAAATCACTTTGAGGGGGTGGTAGTCCGCACTTCCTAAAATGAAAATATCGTGTTTACCCATAATGGAAACCATAATGGTATTCCATAAATGAAAAATACATAACCCTATGGAAAACATAAACATGTTATATATCAAATATAAATATAGTGACATATTAATGGCCACCTTTGAAGGTGTTATATGAGTGTTGAACAATCATCGTTTCGTGAGGAAGAAATTCTCCATCCACAGAAACAATATGTTAATTAACCATTAGATGTAGGTGTGTGTAATTTTAGCTTTAATAATTCTTATAAAAACATCCTAGTATATTCAAAATACTGTTTTTGTTACAAAAGAAAGGAATAAAAAGTTATTAAGGGGTTGGGAAAGCAAAATAAAACAAAATAACATAAGAGAATACATTACCTTAAAATCGGGTAACTTTTTTTTTATTTGAGCCAAAGGCTTCCTTGGGAAGAATTATTCCTAATGTGAGGCTACTTAGAGTTATAGAGGGAAGTTGGGAGAGTATTTGGGCAGATTTTGGCCGAGCCAAATGGATTTGAAGGTGTGAATATGGTGGTACTGGTGAGGGCCTTTTTTAAGAGGAGAAGAGGGCACTCTTGGAAAGTTATAATAGGTTACTTTATTATATAATGAGTTTCGGATTTTAAAGGTCCCAAACTTATATATTTCGAGGATAAGGTGATAAGGGTTCGAAATATACTCATACAATAGGTTTTTTACAGGTGTATGTCTTTGATTTTACATTATCTTTTTATTTTTTTTAAATCGTTAATTAATGAGGTAATCGCTGCATCATCATGGTGTCAAAAATAATTTAATATATTTAATGTCTAAAAATTATAAACAAATTATAATGAGGTAGGAAATATTTTTAGCTTTCTAATAAATTTTTATAGTAAAAAATATGACTTTTATAACACCATTTAAATTTTTTTTAGTAAAACAACTCATGTTTGTGACATTTTTATTTTAACATTAAATAAAAAGTTTTTAATGTCATTTTCCTACCAAAGTGGCTCCATGGGGTCCCCATGTTGACCCATGTATTGTCTTGGTCAGCCATGACTCATCCAATAGGGGTAGGACATCAGTCATGGTCATTTCATATTATTATAATAACATATTTACCTTAAATTTCACTAATTACCTTTAATCACGATTAATTAAACATAAAAGTTACTATTCAGTAAAAATTATTTTAATCCCATTGAACCATATTTTACTTCCTAATGACAACCATTTATATCTTATTTTTGAAATTCAATTCATAGAAGCAGTAATGTTTCAATTAAATGAAAAATCAGTTTTTTAACTACCACTTAGTGGTTTCACTATTCCTAAAAAATTGACGTTTTTCAGAATAATGCCAAAATTTCACCCTAAGCTATAATTGTTATTCCGAATTCAAAAATGATGTCTATTTTAAAAAATTCCTAAAATATAAGTTGAATTAATTAATTTTATAATTAATTCCCCCTGTCACAACAAAGAGCGTGTTTTTAAGAAACAATATATATCAAAAGATTGACAATTGTTCATTCCAATTTCAATGTTAAATTAATTATAATGACCACCATTGTATAAAATGGTAAAAATATATTCTAATTATACTTTAAAACCACTAAATAGTATAATTTATCACTATAAATTATTTTTATTAAAAAACTTGTTTTAAGTATTTTTCACTATTCATAAAAAATTAGAAGTTCTTAGAAAATTACAAAAAATTCAACTTAGGATAATTTCAATATTACGAATAAAAAAATGAATTACATTTTGAAATATAAAATTTCTATAATTTTAAAAAGTGGGTATTACAATTCATAATCGCTACATTTATTAATCACAGTGTGTTAGAACTCGAACTAGCATACAATGCAAGCTATGGCATTATTGAAAAAGAAGCGTATCGTGGAATCTCGGGGTGTTACATTCTCCCCACCTTCAATAAATTGCGTCCTCACAATTTGAAATTTTTCCTTTGAAAATAAAAGGTTGAAAATAGAAAATACCTTTGTGGAAAACCCACATCAGAAATAAGTTTAACAAAATTTATCCTTAATAAGAGGGAAAGGTAAATGAAAAAGTCACCACCAAATTATGATCTCGATAAAGAGAACATTTGTGAAAATTAGAGACATATAATTGAAGGAAAATTGTAAATATTTGTTGGGAGTGATTGAGGTCATCAATCACAAACAAGTGTAAAATTTAGGGCCTCAAAGCCTTCAATCTATGTTGATTTAATATATTATCAGTTCAACAAGACATAAGGTATTAGGATAACACATTTTTTGTTTTAATGTCCCTTTACTAAAGTTTAAGAATTAATTTATTCATAGAATAAGAGATGGGTATATATATATTTATTCTTGACAAGTAGAGTTTCAGCCTTCAACTAATTTCTATCACAAACTCATCTTTTACTCAAAAAGATAATAGAACTCAAAAATATTATATTTATCCTAATCGTACAAGGTTCAAAATATTGACACATACTATTTAGATTAGGAAAACTATTTTGTAATAACCAGGGACTTCCTGTAAGCTAGTGGTAGGTAATAAAGGCTTGTCGCACTGTGGTTGTGGGTTCGATTCTTGCATCTTCGTCTGACGTGACGGGTTATCCCCCAACCTGCAGGTTGTCCTTTTTCTAAAACTATAGTATTATAATATTCCAAAAATAATCTTCATAAATGTTTTAACCTTAAACAATACTATCCAAAGTTCAACATAATCCATTCCAACCTTTATAGTTATCCAAAATACCTCCGTCCAGACTTTCTCTAAAGGGTCCTTAAATTCCAAAATCAATTGTAACATTAGATTCCCCAAACAAAGTAATGTTTCTCTTAATGTCACATAATAAAAATATTATTACCTTCATCATATTAAAACCATAATGAAAACAATAAGTACTGCAGTACAATACCTGTATATAGCACATTATTCTTATAACCAGAATATAATCCTTGTTTCCAAAAGCACCAATACATTAATTATTCCACTTCAACTGTAGTAATAGCATAAGATTGCCCTTGATCCCTTAGCCTTTTCTGAGGTATGTTTCCATGAAGCATAGGTCATTCATTTGCATAATTCCCCATTTCCATACAATTATAGCATTCAACATTGATATCCTCTTTCATTCCCTTGCAATCACGAGCCTGATGACCTTTTTCTCCAAATTTATAATAAACTCCCATTCCTTTTAGGCATGTACCGGGGTGATTCATCCCACAATTATCGCATAATGGAAAATCCTTTTTTTCCTTTTTCCCATTATCTATCTCTTGCTCCACCGTTCTCTTCTTCTCTTTCTTTTCTTTATTGTCATAAGATTTAGACAATTCCTTTTCTGTCTTGATAGAACACGAGACTATATCTTCGTACGTTGAGAATGATTGTGATACTAAATCACAATGCAGAAAAGTTTTTAACCCATCAAATAAACGATCAATCTTACTTATTGGGTTACGTATATAATCTGCAGCACTTTTTTCTAACCTTGTAAAGTTGGACTCATACTTTGCGACATTCTCATCCTCCTTCTGCCTTAGACTTAGAAATTTCTATTCCATATCTGCTCGATGGTCACGAGGAAAGTATTTTTCTAAGAAAATTTCCTTAAAATCCCTCCATTCCATACTTGATACTTCTTCATATTCCTTTGTGTTTTGAATCAGTGACCACAATTGATCGACATCTCCAGTAAGGCGGTAAACTGCCATGACAACCTTCTCCATTTCGCTACTCCCCAAGGCGTGAAATATTTTCTCTATGGAGTTTATCCATTGCTCAGCTACTAATGGATTTGTACCCCCGTTATATGTTGGCGGTTGTTGCCTCATGAAATGAATGAACATTGATCCTCCACATTGTGGATCAGGGTTCTCCATATGAGTAAGGTTATTATTCATAACCTGAGTGAGTTTTCCCAGTATGGTGATAAGGTGATCAGCACCAGTTGTATATCTAGCTCCACAATAATTATCTTGAGCATGAGGGAAATCCCTACATGGAGTGTGTGCATTTATACGGGTTCCATTCCTCCCACTAGGAGCCATTTCTAAACAATGGCATAAACTAGATTAGTTTATGGATCAAAATACATAATTCCATACTTGTAAAACACTTAACATAAATTGAACTATTTATGGATATAATCCATAATCATAAAAAGAAATGCTTTCTTTGAGGATGTATATAATAATAAACCCTTCATAATGGTTTTTAAAGAAAATTGGAATTATCCTAAGCATATCCCTCGGGAGTGTCGTAACCAAGAGTGCACCAAGGCCCGTTGTCGTGCAATAGTTCCCGTTAGAGTCTAGCTCAAAGCGGTGTTTTTGGGTTTTACCCCTAGGTACATCTATGCTAGAGCTGCCTCTACCTGCTCGTATCCAGACAGGGATGTATTTCTCGGAAAACTAATAAAATCTCTATAATACCAAAATTCTTGGAAGTTACTCTATACTAATCCTCAAAGTTTATCGTAGGGATATGTGCTCTAATCAGAGATTATCTAAATCTAGCGTCCAAGGTTAGTACTAAACTGCCTCTGATACCAACTATAATGCCCCAACCCCAGTTACCAAGAGTCGGTGCATTATTGTGTAATATTGGCATGATCACAAAAGATCATGTCTCGAAAAACCGATTAGTTTAGTAGCCTTGAAACACTAGATACATTCATAAGTTTTACATTACATCATAAAGTAATACAAAACTACAATAACATATTGTCTTCATATCCCCTCATATTATCCCTTTAGTTCATTCATAAAATACTTCTTCACATCCTGGAAAAATTAAAACATTGAAAAGGGTGAGCTCAGATGCTCAGTATGGATAACAATATAGCGGAAGCGTTCATAAATAAACATAAACATATAAGGCAATGTATGACTAAAAAAATCCTTTTAAACATGAACTTCAACATAATATGGAAAAAGTAAAATGAGATAATTCCATTTACTTATTCACATGGATATTCTACTGGTCTAATAATCACATTCAATATCAATAACCACTTTCATAATGATGGTATGCATAATGCCAGACTATCATAACCAAGTAGCCAAGGCCTCGTGCTAAGACCACAAATAAGATTTTATCAAGGCCTCATGCCAAGACACTAGTTTGTCTCATGAGACCTGTCGATACATCGAGGAGCTATAGCAGGCTCCACCCTTCACTTATTAAGTCCAATGCATTCCTCATATGAATAGTTTTAAACATATCAAAAAACATAACATAATTGTATCACATAAAACATACATAAAGGAAACATAATATTTCTACACTTCAATCACAGGATATCAATACAACACATTTATATAATAAAAACTTTTCAAAACCATTTTCAATACCAAAATAAAATAAAAGTAAAACACAGTATTTATTTTTTCTTTTAAAAAAAGTTACGGCTTATAGAGGAAGTCGAAACTCAAATAATAGTCACGGTGGCAGAGAAGTCATTGTCACCGCATACATAAGAAAAAACATTCCTTTTTTTTGTTTAGTAAAAACTCTTTGTATAAAAATATTCCTTTTGAATAAAAGTAAAAGTCAAAGGTGTTTATAAACTGTATAAAAGAAATTTGTGTATAAAAAAATATGTCTCAAAGAATGGTGATTGAGACAAAGTCCCATAAAAAGATAATTTTTTATATATAATAGGTATATTTTGTGTATTCACTATAATTACACATAAATAAATTAAAAATACAAGTTAGGACATAATAATATCATAACATAATTTGAAAGTAGGAGATTAACCCAAAGAATGAATATTGGGTTAAGATGTTCCCATACCTCGTGTCCGACGTGAATCGACCATTCTTTAACCTACTGAATAATAAACTTGAGTTAATTTATAATTTCTTAAGAACCTTTTTCAAGTTTATTATTCCTTTTATATCACTTATTTCCATGTTATGAACATTATGTAATTATTTATGTCAATAACGGTCATTTTGTCGATCTTTGGTACTTGAGTCAAAAATAAAATTCTTAAAATTAAAAGTTGTTCATGTGGTAAAATATCCATTATATACATAATTATATTCATGATTTAGATATAATATACATCATATATATTCAGTATATAGATTCATTTATAATATTACATAACATTTAGAGGTAAGAAATGAAATGCATCGTTCATGGAGACGGTAAGCCTTATGTACGCATGAACACTACTTTCATTTCTATTTCATATTTAATGGAATGAATTTATAATTATATAAAGGTAAAATATAATTCCAGTATAATATAATTTATAATACCATTTACTGCGTCCTTTATACATCCCACATATGGCATTAACGATTCAAATCACTTTGAGGGGGTGGTAGTCCGCACATCCTAAAATAAAAATATCGTGTTTACCCATAATGGAAACCAAAATGGTATGCCATAAATGAAAAATACATAAGCCTATGGAAAACATAAACATATTATATATCTTATATAAACATAGTGACATATTAATGGCCACCTTTGACGGTGTTATATGAGTGTTGAACAATCATCGTTTCGTGAGGCAGAAATTCACCATCCACAAAAACAGTATGTTCTTTAACCATTAGATGTAGGTGTGTGTAAGTGTAGATCAAATAGTTCTTACAAAAACATCCTAATATATTTAATATACTGGTTTTGTTACAATAGAAATGAATAAAAAGAGTTCAAGTGGATGGAGAAGAAAAATAAAGCAAAATAACATAAGAGAAGACATTACCTTAAAATCAGGTAACATTTTTTTTGATTTGAGACAAAGGCTTACTTGGGAAGAATTATGCCCAAAGTGAGGCTTCTAAGAGTAATAAAGGGAAGTTGAGAGAGTATTTGGGAAGAGGTTGGCCGAGCCAAATGGCTTTTAAGGTGTGAATAAGGTGGTAGTGGTTGGGGCCATTTATAAGAGGAGAGGAGGGCACTGTTGGAAAGTTATTAAAGGTTACTTTATTATATAATGAGTTTAGGATATTAAAGGTCCCAAAAATATATATTTCAATGATAATGTGATAAGGGTTCGAAATATACTCATCTAATAGGTTTCTGACAATTGTAAGTCTTATATTTCACATTATCTTTTTATTTTATTTAAATTGTTAATTAATGAGGTAATCGCTGCATCATCATGGTGTCATAAATAATTTAATTTCATTAATGTCTAAAAATTATAAAAAATTTATCATGATGTATGAAATAATTTTATATTTCTAATGAATATTTATAGTCAAAAATATGACTTGTATAACATCATTTAAAAATTATTTTAGTAAAACAACTCTTGTTTGTGACATTTTTATTTTAACATAAAATAAAACATTTTGGATGTCATTTTCCTACCAAAGTGGATCCATGGGGTCCCCAAGTTGACCCATGGAAGTTTTGGGTCGGCCATGACTCATCCAATAGGGATAGTACACGTGTCAAGGTCATTTCATATTATTATAATATCATTTTTACCTTAAATTTCACTAATTACCTTTAATCGCGATTAATTAAACTTAAATGTTACAATTCATAAAAAATTATTTTAATCCCATTGAACCACATTTTACTTCCTAATGACAACCATGTATGTAATATTTTTGAAATTCAATTCATAGAAGCGGTAAAGTTTCATTTAAATGAAAAATTAGTTTTTTAACTACCACATAGTGGTTTCACTATTAATCAAAAATTGATGTTTTTCAGAACAATGCCAAAATTTCACCCTAAGCTATAATTGATATTCCGAATTAAAAAATGACGTCTATTTTACAATATTCCAAACATATAAGTTGCATTAATTATTTTTATAATTAATTCCTACTGTCACAACAATTAGCGTGTTTTTGAGAAACAATATATATCAAAAGATTGACAATTGTTAATGTCCAATTTCAATGTTAAATTAGTTATAATGACCACCATTGGATAAAATGGTAAAAATATATTCTAATTATACATTAAAACCACTAAATAGTATAATTTATCAATATAAATTATTTTTTTAAAAAAAGTTGTTTTATGTATTTTTCACTATTCATAAATAATTGGAAGTTCTCAGAAAATTACAAAAAAATCAACATAGGATAATTTCGATATTACGAATACAAAAATGAATTCCATTTTGAAATATAAAATTTATATAATTTTAAAAAGTGGGTATTACTATTAATAATGGCTACTTTGATTAGTCGCGATGTGTTAGAACTCAAACTTGCGTACAATGCAAGCTATTTCATTATTGAAAGCGAAGCGTATCGTGGAAGCTCGGGGTGTTACACACTATATTAATACATAGAACTAAACCTGTTCGAGATATTCAAAATACCGCCAAAATGAAATAAATGGTTTATCATTAGTGTTTCACCTAATAAATGATCCTCATACCACATATCAAATTAAATTATATGACAATTTAAGATTATTAATGTTATTGTTTCATATAAATCCAATTCAATAGAATTATAAACATGTGAAATAGTTACGAATGTTAGGGAAACGAACACTCTGGAATGACCGAATTCAATTATATAATCTATCAATAATGATATAACTAAACATAATAAAATAATGATAAACTAAATAAATGAATAATAAGTTATGAATTAGCTTTTTAATATGTCCAATTTCATATTCCAGGACCTTATATTCAAGAGCTGAACTTATCCGAACATAAAGTAAGGGTTTTCTCAACTCACATTCATTCCCATGAAAAATGACTTACTAGAAACTAATTAATGGGTTAGTTTTATGCATACTATGAATTTATGTATCATGAATTAAATGTAAAATTTGATTATAATTAATTTTTGTTCATATGATTCAATTGATTTCAAAGTGGTAAGTATTTTTTACCCGAACCTCCATTTTCATTCGGGTTACACTTTATATTTATTAATCCCAATTAAATTCTTATATTATTCTTATTATGATTGTATTAATATGGTTCTAATGTTCTCTATATGATTCATTACCCAAATCCTTTTTTCTTTTATATATTTATATATGTTTTAAAAGGATCCTTCAAACATTCATTCCTGAAATACAAGCCAGTTTCAAGGTAATTTCCCGTATTCTTTCCAATTTTCAAGGTAACTATATAATCTATTTTTTAAAAAAATTATTTTTATAAAATAATTTATTTTATTGTGAAAAATCTACAATAATTCACTTCTGGTTTTATAAAAATATTTTTCCAAAAAAAATTCTTTTAATGTAAAAAATTATTTTCTTAAAAATTACTCGATTATTTTATAATACAATTTTCATCTATTTCAACACTCCTATTGATTATTATGTACAATCGGAATTAATATTTTATGATATGACAAACATTATTTTATTTAATGGTTCTTGATTAGTTTGACTATGGATATACTACCTTGATACCATTCACCATATTACTTTGCATGGTTAGTGTTCATATTTAATGATTAGGAAAGTTATTTACATTTCAGATCTTAGTGTCAATATTAATGTATATATTTTTTGTTTATACCCATTCTTATGAGAGATGAATTGAACTTATTATGTGATGGGATGCGCCCTCTATATCCCCTTGATTAATTAGTAGGACTAATGAGAAGAACTAGAGTTTGGGAACAAGGCCTTGATAGTATGGTTTTTTATTGTCTTAGCATTGGGCCTTGATGGTATGGAAATGATGTCTGGATTTATGAATTCCCTCATTATAAAGATAGTGATTGATAGTTCTTGGGATTATTTGACTAGAATAATATCCTTGGTAATGTTTTATGTATTAATTTAATCAGTTTCTATTCCCACCATACTATGATAATGTATATTTTTAAAGGCACTCGTTGTTAGGAATTCATCGTGCCTAGTGTCTATGTTTATAATATCTTTCACTGTATTATTTACATTTTCTGAGCATATGAGTTTAGCCCTTTTAAATGTTTTATATTCACTAGGTTGTGAAGAAGTATATTATGAATGACATGCAAGTATAATCCATGAGATTATGGATGATTCAAAATAATTTTATATCTTGTATTTCGTTTCAAGTTGTAATTATGAACGTATGTATTTATATGGATTTCCAAAACTACTAATCTATTTGTTTCATAATGATAAAACATTATTTTAATCATTCCAATGTAATAATATAAGGCATAGGTTCCGAGAAACTAGGGTTGGGTCCTTATAGTTGGTATAAGAGGATGTTTAGTATAAAACATGGAAAATAGATTTGGAAAACATAGATTATGTAACAAAACCCTATGATAGAATCTGACAATAAACAAACAAGAACATCTTTGAATAATGGTAAAGAATATATTCTATGGATCATTCTAGAAAATAAATCTCTTTTTAGATACTACGAGTAAAAATTGTTTCGAAATAGTTGTACCTAGGAGTAACATCTCCAACATGAAGTTTCAGGCTTGACCTGGGGTATCCTAGTACAAGAAAATAGTCCTCACAACACACCAGGTTTGACACTCTTGATTTATATGTGTAGGATAATTAAAATTTTCATTACACACTATCATGAAAGAATTAAATGAAAATTTTTCCTCAAATAAAACATATTTATGATTATGAGATTATATATGGATAGTATTTCAATTTATGTTATTTATTTTTCTATGTTGACATTATAAATAATGATTCCTAACGTAATCTAGTTTATACCATTATTTAGAGGTGGAACCCAGTAGAAGCAATGGAAACTACATGATTGCCCATATCTATTATAGGGGATGCCCTCTAATGCAAGATAATGATGTTGGATCTACTGCTGCGACTGGTGTTGAAAAACATAAAACTATAATAGTACCATTGATCATGTTATAAAGATTAACCTTAACCATATTGAGCAACAAGAACCACAATTTTGAGGAGCTCTTTGAGATCTCATTATGAAACAAAAATCTACAACAATCAGTAGGACTACAAACCCATTCATAGTACAGCATATGATACATTCCATTGGGAAGAAATTTCCTACTTTTGGATGAAATGAATGAAATAATGTTGTCATAGATGTTTATCATCTATCAAGAGATTTGGATCGGTGGTGGTATTTTACTAAAAAACAATGGAGGAAGAAGAAATAGATGAAAAGGAATGGTGGGATTTTAAAGAAATCATCTTAAAACATACTTCCCCTGTGAGTAGTTAATAGACATGGATATGCAGCTTATGAATCTGAGGAAAAAGAGGATGAGAATTTTTAAATGTATAAATCTAACATCATAAGGATATAAATCCATACTACAGACTATATACATTATCCATGGATCAATACTGAGCAATTCTATTATGGTTTTAAACCATTCCTCACAAGGACACTAGTCTCTTAATGTTTCTTATTATATGAAGAAATATTCTCATGTTCTATCAAGATGACAAAGGAATTCCCTAAGTCTTACAACTTTAAAAGAAAAAAATAGATTAAGAGGGATTATTAAAACACTATAAATTGTAATAATTATATGGGGAATAAGAGAAGCGTTGACTTTCCACCCAGTGATAATTATGGGAAGAAACCCCTTGGTACTTTCCTAAAGCGTATGGGTATTTGTTAGAAGTGTGGAGAAAATGGTCACCACTACCATGATTTAAAGGGGAATAAATAATATTCCAATATTCAATGATAATAATTATACAATATGAGACATTATAAAAATTATTTTCCTATGTGTCAAGGAAACATTCCCAAAAAATGTGTAAGGGAGAAATGCCATGTTTATGTTGTCACAACTACAAAAATTTAAGTTCCTACTGATGTTGTGGAATGTACATTAATTGTTTCCTCAAATAGAGAAATTGATTAATTTGATTATGTATCATCACATTGTTTTATATCTTTACGACGTCCCACGAAATATACATTTTTAATTTGATTTAATAAAGGAGTTATCAGTCAAAACACTTATGGAATGTATCATTTAAACAATGATGTTTCATTAAATCCCATTTATGACACATAAACATGATTTATTTGCAGACCTGATCACCATACCCATGATTTAATTTGATATAATTATCCATATGAAGTGGATTTAAAATTATGATGTGAAAATCTATTGCCAGAAGAAAGAGGATACGATTTTATATAATGGTGTAGAATCTCATATCATTAGAGAAGAAACCTATCCATATGATTATCATATAGATCCACCCCAATAGCTCCACTGAATTAAATTATTAGTGAGGAAGATTACAAAATATTTATGGGGGAGGAAAGAAATATTCAAATTGAGTACGAACATATTGAGTGAGAATATGTTGATATATTTCTATAAGACTTACCTGGTCAACCTCTAGAATAGAAAATTGAGTTTTCTAATTATTTATTTCCTAGTTAAAGGCATATATAAATGACTTCCTATCGAATTTCCCTAGTTGAATTAGTAGAACTAAAGAAACATCTAGAAGAGTTTTGTAGTAAGGGGTTTATTCACCCTAGTGTTTCTCCATGGGGGGCTCCAACATTTTTTGTTAAGAAAAAAGATGGATCATTGAGGTTGTACATTGACTATAGGGAGATTAATTCTATTAAAATAATGAACAAGTATATGATTCCTTACATTGATGATTTGTATGATCAACATAATAAAGAACAATATATTCCGAGGATTGACCATCAATTTGGATGTCATTAGTTGTGTTTGAGGAAGAAATATATTCCAAAGAAACTATTTTGAAACAGTTATAGGCATTACGAGTTTACAGTAATGCTTTTTGGGATGACTAATGCACCCTTTATTTTCATGGATCTAATTAATAGGATTTAAAAAGTATATCTTGAAGACTTTTTTGTGGTATTTATTGATGATATCTTGGTATAATCAAAAATATAAAAAGAACCTGAAAATCAGTTGTTCATTATTCTAAAGACTCTTAAAATAAATTTATTATATTGGCTGATTAGAAAGTTTAAATTTTGGATTATATAAATTTATTTTAATGACCATATTTTTTCTAAGGATAGATTATTTGTTGAACCTATGAAAATAAAAGGTTATTCATGAATGAACTACACCAATGAAAAAAATTGAGGTACATATTTTTGTTGGCTTAGTAGGTTATTATCTACATTTCTTTCATAACATTTCCCAATTAACCAATCTCTTATCAAATATTACTTCTAAAGGGGTTATGTTTTAATGAAAAAAAATAATGTGAGGAATTTTTAGAATAATTATATATGAGATTAGTGAATTCAATGATCCTAACTCTATAATCCATGAATGATGGGTTTTTTAATTTGTAGTGATCCATCCATGAAAGGACTTGTATGTGTCCTTCTGAAAATTTATATATTCATTGCCTATGCACTATGGAAATTTAAAATTCAGGAAAAAAATTCCCTACAAATGATCTTGAGTTATATGATGTGATATTTTCTCTAAAAATATGGAGACACTATCTCTATATTGAAAGATGTGATATATATATAGATCAAAATAGTATGAAATATATCTTTTATATTAATGATATAAACATGAGGCAATGGTTATGGATTTAACTACTCAGGGATTATGATTATACCATACACTATCAACATGGAATTAAAAATAATGTTTTTGATGCATTGAGAAAGAAGGAAAATGTAGTTTGAAATAAAATAATGATTGAAAGGGATCAAGTATTCACAAATCTAGTAAATATAAACATGTGAATTTTTAAAGAATGTGAAACATAATTACATTTTCAATTGGATTCAAAACCATCTCTATTATAAATTATTAAAAAATTTCATCATGATGAATATAATATTGAAAAGAATATTAATTCTGTGAATGATGGGATGTTTCAGGACATCTTATTTCAGATCAAATTCTAAAATTTTAAAAGTGGCTTTGTGTTACAGCTATACCAAATCTAAAAAGGGAGTTATTGAATGATTCCCATAGTTCATAGATAATATTACATCATGGAATCACTAAGATGTTTAGATATTTGAAGGAACATTTCTGTTTGGATGATATAAAGTTTAAAATTATAAATTATATATCCAGATGATTAATTTGTCAATAAGTGAAGGCTGAAAGAAAAAATCCTAGATGATTCATGAAAATCCTACCTATTCCTACATTGAAATGGTATGAAATCAACATTTATTTATTCATTGGAATACCCAAAACTCCAATAATGCACGATTCAATATGGGTAATTTTTTTGGACTAATGAAATATGAATATTTCTTCACTATAGGGGAGGATTTTCTAATGGATTTCCTTGTCTGACTCTATATCAATGAAGTTGTGAGACACCATGGAGAACCCGTCTCAATTATGTCCAATCATGATCATCGATTCACATAAAAATTCTGGAAATGTTTTTTAAAATCATTGGATACTAATCTTTTATTGAGCACTTTTTATCACCCTCAAACTTATGTGAATTCAGAAAGGACGATCCATACATTATAAGACATGTTCATATAATGATCATTTGTTTTTCAAGGTATGTGGGATTGGTATTTACCTTTGTATTAGTTTTTCTAAT